>CM046661.1:81423297-82628297 GCA_025594165.1 Tamias sibiricus
CATTTTTAATATTACATAACAGGTAGAATGTTTCCTTGCTGTTTTTAGTTTCTCATACTTTGTTTTTGCATGGAATAAATGTGGACACAGGTACAGATACATTAATATTTCATTTTTAACTGCTGAGAATGAAAACAGAGATTAATTTTCACTAAAATAGAAGTTGTACTCATCAGTAAGTTTCTAAAATTTAATAATGCTGTTGTATTATAAGGCAAATGTATGTAGCATGGCTACATACACTCTAATTGTATGAATTAAATTTTAGTTAATATATAATTTTTTTATATCATCTTTTCATACTTATTGCTTTCTACTTCATAGTACTCTTCCATATGTTGGCTGTGCATTTGTTTTTCTATGACCTTCCAATAATGTGAGTTATAAGCAAAAATGTCAATGTTGGTTTTCAGGTAAAGGTATCAGTTAGAAATTTATTTGTGGAATAAAATTTCATAAAATGTGAAATGAAACCTTTATTTTCTATTTCATTAGTGAGTGGATTCCACCCAATAGAGTTTGAATTTATTGGGTGGAATCCGCTCACTAATTTTACCTCATGGCTGAGTAATCATCATTTTGCTGTTTCCCAATATGTGTGGAGGACCCAGGACAATGCCTTACTGTTTTCAGATCATACATTCATCAGCAGATGATTAACACAGCAGACAAATGTCTTGGTCCTTAAAATATTCTTCTGAGTTCCTTCCCTAGCAGGTCTTTATGCCATATATATTCCCAGATCTCTAAAAGAGATTAAAAGGATACCATTAAAAAAATAAATTGTAACAAATATGGAAAACACTAAAACAGAAAGGAAGTTTATTTATAAACCCTGAAAACTGACTAATAATAATGAGCAATAGGGTTTGATGACATCCTTATTTTTAATAACACTAGACCAACTACCTGAGGTCTGTAGTTCTCTTATCAGGTTTACCACCAGCAGGAGACACAGGGAAAATTCAAAGGAGCCAAGAAAACTTACTTAAAGCTCATGTGGTATCCTGAGAGTGCTGGGAAGGAGAAACACAAAGCATGTGTGGGTGTGTGGTACTCAGAACTGAATCAGGGCTGGCTGAATGATATGCTGGTGACAGGGGTCATGACCTTATAAGGCATGTTACTCACCTGACCTATCCCAATACTATATATTTTTAAAATTTTTTAAAACTGTATATGGACACATATCTTTATTTTACATATTTATTTTTATGTGGTGTGCTGAGAATCTAACCCAGTGCCTCATGCATGCGAGCTACAACCCCAGTCCCCCTATACTATATTTTTATCCAGTGTTGTCTAAAATGACTATTGCTTTAGAAAAATCTTTGAAATTGGTTACTTACATAGTTTTTGCATGGTTTGCATGAACTTAGATTAAAAAATCACACCTAAAGTAAATTTCTATTGTCTATAATAAAATAGGGGTATTTGGTTAACTGTTACTATACCACATTATTTTCTCTGACTTCAAAGAAACAAAATTAATTCACAAAGGGCTTTATTGAATCTGAAAATATTATTTTATGTATTACTGAAAAGGAAAAATTGCTGCTTGTTAATCACATCAATTATTAAAACACATTCCAATATAAAATATGCTATATAATTGAAAAATGTACCCTTTAGTTTTCTGAAATAAGGTAGTATAATAACATAGTCTTGATAGAAAAGGCATTTTGGTCATCTCTACTGTGTTAAGTCAACATTATTACCCCTAAAATTATTGCAAAATTAATTTAAAAAAGATATACACATGTACAAAAAAGTAAAAATGTGTATTGTCTTAGTCATGTTTCTTATCTCAAATTATAAATTATATTTTTCCTTACTACTATTGGATAACTGAACATTACAAACACAAACACATGCACATACACACACACATACATTCTCACACACTTATATACACATGTATACAATATGAATATATATGTGTAAATATATATATGTATACATTGTCACAGATTTTTGTCATAAGTTTTAAGGTGATGAACAAAGAATTAGAAGTTATTTTAATAAACTTCTACTGATAAATGCATTGTAGAAATGATAATAGAAAGCTATTGGTACACATAATGATTAGGAGTCAAACAATTAAAATTTTGAATATCTAATCAAAATAAACGCAGTCAGTTTTTTTCCTTACAATATATCTCTTCTTTGGTATTTTCCTTCTGTATTTTCAATACTCCTTCCCCTTGTAGTAATCTAAAATAGGGACAAATTTGTTCTTATTTATATCAATATTATAATTCTATTTATGTCAATGAAGAAACATTTTAAGTCCTGGAGTATAATATTTAAAAAGTTAAAAATAAATAAAATCACGTAGAGTGTTGCTTTACAATTTGAGCATTAAAATATCAACCAGGGGTTCAGGAAACATGGAATGATACAATCAAACGGTTACTATCTAACCTGTTCCCTAATCTTTTAAGGGCTGAAGAAAATGCATATATAGAAAAAGTTATTAAGAAAAAATAGCGAGGATAGATGGGATTTTAAAGTATTTGTAAGGAGCTAAACTGCAATGAATTGTGTATTATAGGAAATGTTTGGAGAGCCCTCTGCATTATTTAAAGCTACCATAAAACCTTCTCTTTCTAAAAACTCATTTTTCAATATATTAGTCATAAAATTGAAAGAATAATTAAGAGGATCGGGCTAGTTGGTTTTTCAATTCCTTTTTAAATGGATGTCTGTTTCAAGCTGTTCTGCTAAGACATTTTTTAAGGGATCCAAGGACAGAAGCAAAAACAGAATGATTGATACATTCAGAAAACTGGTTCAAACTTGGAAATCAGTAGGCCTTGTCTCTCCTCACTTCCTCTTTTTGCTTTTTTTCTGACCCTCTGCCTAGTTTTTCTGCTTCCTTTTTCATCCCCATGTGCAGCCCCAGCCTCTCTGCTTGGGTATGCTGCTGTGTCCTGATGGCATCTCGTATTTCTCACCTTTTTCCTGTATGCACCTGGCTGTGTCCTAGATCCTGTGCTTTTAAAACCTTTGTTAAATGACTGAAACCTATCAGTAAGATAGTTCAAGAGAATATATGCATGCCAATCAATTAAAGTTACTCTTACCACAGTTTTTACTTTGATAGGGAATCTTTAAGAACATGTGCGCCATCTCAAGAAAATCAGTACTTAATGCTAAGCATTTCAGAAACAAGGACAGCCTACTTGTTGGTTGTTTGTCCTTAAGCTGATTTCCGAGTATTTCTCAATGTGTACGTATGTTTCCTCATTCTTGTTTCTACTTCAAGCTCCACTCCATCGTTCCCAATTGTATCCTGGATATTTTCATCAGTCATCTTAATTGTTCTGGCACTTCAAGTTCAACATATCCCCAAATAAGCTCATACTCTCACAATCTTTTCTTACTTTTGTGGAAGGTTAATTTCTTAGTAACACTATTGGCTGCTTCATCAACTTTGTCCGATTCTCATTTTCCTCTTCTCCAGCTCTTACCAACTTTCAGCACAGTCTTGTTGATTCACCTTAGAAATAACTCTTGAATCTGCTGTGTGATCTGCTCCCATGGGCACTGAGTACTTAATAGATTATTGTAATTGTCTTCTAAAATTTGCCCGTAACAAGTTTTGTTTTTTTTTCTTACTATGTGACATGCTCTCACCCTTTAATCTGTCATTATAAATACTTTTTATAAATACACATCTAATATATATCTTCTTTGTTTGAAAATTAGGCTTCTCAGTATTTTTATTAGGAACTATAATCATTCAAACATGAAGATAAAACAAAAACAAATGAAACAACAATAAAAAACTTCACATCTAGGATTAAATTTTCTTTTCAGCATAACTTTTTGCAATTAGCCCATCTCACCCTTTTTTCAACCATACAGAATGCTGGCCATTCTCCAAATGTTCTTCCTTTCTTTCTAGCCTTTGTACATGCTTAGACTGTATTCCATTTACTGACAATTTCTTTCTCATCTTGTAAGATTTATTTCCAATGTCATTTCCTCTGCAAAGGCTTTTCTGACTCTAACAGGCAGTTGACATCCTTAACTTGAGCATTAATCCCATTGTGCTTTGCTATCAGAGTGTTTTCCACCACAACCAGATCCCCACTCACCACTAGAGACAGTAGGCTTACCCTTCTATACCATAAGGATGCCTCCAGGTATATTTAACTCTCACTCCAGGTATCAGAGTTATGAAATCCTGAATCCTTGAAACACTGAGGGCATCCATGCAAAACTGGCTAACTGGGGCTCGGTTCACTCAAGTCATAGAATGTGATGAGGAGCAAGATAAACAGCAAGTCCTTTTCCTGGAGAAATGGTGAATGACACAGAAGCTATTGTTGATGAAAGTTTTTACCTGCAACCATGACAAGTATAGCTAAGATCCTGAGTTACCACTGGATTTGTCTGGAGAACAGACAAATAAGAGTGATATTTACCAGGGCATGGTGATCAATGGGATGTGAGGTGATGAAAAGAACAAAGTTTAGAGTGACTCCCATGTTTTTAGGTTTATTAAATATAGATTGCCAATAAGAAAAAAAAAAAAGGAGTGCAGAAAGAATGGGTTAAATATCTGGATTTAGCCATTTTCAGTGTATCAAAGTCTATATTTCTTTCAGATCATTTGGCATCTTAAACTGAAAAATTTCATTTTATGGTCTAGATCAGATGTGGGCAATTTTAAAAATATAAAGAACCAGACAAATAAATATTTTCAGCTTTGAGAAGTATGTGTTCTCTATTGTAACTATTCAACTCTACCTTTGTAATATGAAGACAGCCATAGAAAGATAAATTTGTATGGCTGTTTTCTAATAAAAGTTTAATTACAGAAATAAGTGGCAAGTCAGATTCAACTTATGGGCCATAGCCAGATTACTGATCCTGACAATTGATGATCTAGGAGTATGAATGTCATGAAAGTAAATAAGATTACTCAAAAAATAAACAAACAGAAAAACCCAAAACATTTGGAGGGAGATCGCTGTGCCATTGGATTAGGAAAGGTCTAGTACATGGAGAGAGCTAGATGAAATAGAGAGATTCCAGAGAGTTGTCATGGAAATAAAGAAATGAAAATTTTCAACAAGATTGACTTTGTTAAATGTAATAAAGAAGTTTAGTAAGTGTGGACAAAAATAAAAAGATCACTGATTAGGTTTTGCAATGAGGCAGTTATTAGTGACCTTAAAGTGAGACATTTCAATAGAATAGAGGCATATGTCATTATGCATTGGATTGAAGGTCAATGCAAATATAAATGTGAAATCAACGACTATTAATTACTCCATTAAGAAGTTTGGCTCAAGTAAAAGACTGGTGGCAGCTCAGTTTAAAGGAGGACATTTTTATTTGTACCAGATTTGCATTTTCTTTAACTTTCTTATACACTGAAGAAGGCAATGAGATATTTATTAGTAATTATACATTGTTGTTGCTATGAAAAACTTTAAATTTTGTGAGTAATGTCCATTTTACCTGGCATGCTGGCAAATTGAGTATTTTGAAATTTTAAGAATATAGTTTAAGAATTACATGTCAAAGCCTGTTCACTGCCCTTCTCTTTCAGTTGCCCTGACTCAGCCAGCCTTTCTTCATGCACACCAAATCCCTTTCTTAAGCCTTTCCTTTTCTATTCTCCAGAACTGACATGGCTTCTTCCTTCCTTGACATATTCTGCATGATCTGTTTATCCTGTATTTGATCTGCTTTTGTTTTTCTATGTATTTTCTTTAGTTGTGTTAATAAGGAGCCATAAAGGTATTCTACCTGCAATGCCAACATCTTTAATTTTGGTTCTTGGGTAAAAAAAAGGACTATGTTTACCTAAGGAGTTAGACCATAGGCAGAGAATCAATATAAATTTGAATTTGTATGTACAATAATTGTAAAAATACATTAGATTTTTGTGAAGAAAGATTCAAAATATTGAAATAATCAGGAAGAAAATGACTATATGTTTACTCTTCAAAATATAGTTCTGAAATGAGTATTCCCACCATTCTGCCTTGTTCAAAGATGAATTAAGTTTCAGAGAATATGTATACAGGGAATGGTAGTACCAACGTTTATTCTGTTTTGGTTTGTTTTCTGTGGACAGAATAGAATGACTGAGATTGGATAACTGATAAAGAAAAGAGATTTAGTTAGTTCATACCTCTGAAATCTGGGAGTTCAATAATGATTCTCAGTATCTACTCAACTGCTGATGAGGGCCTTATTGTAGGAGGGCAAGTGGGCACATATTCACAATAAGAAACAAGGGGGCAAATACTGTATAACAACCCACCCTTGCAAATACTAATCTATTCTTGTAAGAAAGACAGTAATCCTTTTTTCAGGTCTACTTCCCAACAGTGCTATATTAGTAAACAAATTTCAACGTGACTTTTGTCAGGGACATACTACATCCAAACCATAAAAGCCCATTTATTAGAATACTTTTTTGTTGTTGTTGTTTTTTAATTCAATGTTGTATATATAACAATAGCATTCATTACATTTCATATTACATATATAGAGCACCTTTTAACATAACACTGTTTGGATACAAAGAATATTCATACTATTCATGTCTTCAATCATGTGTTTAAGATACTGATATCCATCTCATTCTACCATCTTCTTTTTTTTTTTTTTTAAATACTTTTGATACCACCGGTTGTCGGTGACAAGTTCTGCCCCAAATGTTGAAGTTTGAACATTAGAGAAGTATGCTGAGGCAAACATATAAAGCAGGGTTTACTTAAAAGGGGTAACATAGACTTCTCCTGGGAGGGAGAAGGGGGCCATTGCTGGTATCCTGTTATTCCAAGAAGCGAGGCAGGTCTGCCTTTTTTATATGACCCAGTCTTCCTTTGTTCTCCTGCTCTTCCCCTTATCTCTCTCCTTCCTGTGTACCCCAGTGACCAGGCTCAGGAATGCTGGGTGGGATGGCCAAAAGGTGAGAAGCAGATGGGCTGAAGGGGGAAGGGCAGGAGGGAGCAGCCTAGGACACAGTAACTTTATAGCTCCCTGTAGGGAGGGACAATCCCTGGGACAGGTTACCTTGGCAACAGGTTGGGAAGGGGGCAGGTTCTTGATAAGGGTGGAGGAAGGGCTCTGAAGGAATTAACATTCCAATCCCTCAGGGGGATTGGATTTTAACTTCCCAAAATTGGCTCACTCAAATTGGCTTTCTTGATCTGACCTGACTCAATTTACCTATCTATACTGACTGCCTGTCAGATTCTGGCTTCACTTTTACATATAAAATATTATAATTTTTTATTATATTTATAAACACACACGTATAGCAAGCCCTTCATATTAACCAATTGCAATTGGAAAATATTAGTTCTGTGCTGAACATGTACAGAAGTTATTTCTTATCATCATTCCCTAAGCAATACAGTATAACAACTGTTTACATAATGTTTATATTACAAGTAATTTAGAGATGATTTAAAGTATATGGGAGTATGTGCATAGGTTATTCACAAATACTATAGCATTTTATATAAAAGACTTGAGTATGCATAGACATAGTACTGATTGGGGGATCCTGGAACCAGTCCCTCAACCCAGTGAGGGGAAACAGTGGTGTGTGTGTGTGTGTGTGTGTGTGTGTGTGTGTGTACGTGTGTGTGTGTGTGAGTGTGCACTGATATGTATATACTACTCAGGACCGTTCTTTGAAGTAGGTATTACTATCTCATGTTAAGAAATGGAAACTAGGTCAAATAATGACCTAATCTTGAATGAACTTGACTAAAAGACATTTCTAGCATATTGATGACTTCAAACTCCTATTTCTTTTTCGTTCTTCCTGTTCTTTTCTTTTCCCTTCCTTCCTTCCTCTCTTTCTTTCGGTACCAGGGATTATATCTAAAGGAGCTCTACCACTAAGCCACATCCCAAGCCCTTTTAAAAATTATTTTATTAAGAGACAGAGTCTCATTAAGTTGCTTAGGGCCTTTCTAAATTGCTGAGGCAGGCTTTGAAACTTTGATCCACCTGCCTCAGCCTATCGAGTCACTGGAATTACAGATGTGCACCACTATGCCTGGCTCAAACCCCTATTTCTGAACTTACCTTCATCACTCATCATTTGAAAAATATTTGACTATTATTTAAAGGAATGATTCAGTTATATTTAATGGACAGGAGAAAGAAAATCAACACAAGTAAATGTTTAAGGTAAAAATCTGAGGGAATGACTAGAAGTGGGGAGCATTGATCACAGTGTTCCAATGACTGGGAGTTAACAATAAAGGCAGAATTTGGACAGCCTTAGAAGCTAAATATTTTATTTGCTTCTAATTTGGTAAGATATTGGACAATTATTCACATTAATGAAGAAAATTATAATGAAACTTTATTGAATGTTTAACTGTGTGCCAGGCCCTATTCTAAGTGTTTATATATGTTAACTTTTTAAATTCTCAGAATAGGTTTAGGAGGTAATTACTATCATTATTCCCATTACAGAGAGGAAGAAATTGCAGACTGGAGAAGTATATCATTGGCCTAAGGTGACCCAGCTAGTACCCAGTGGAGCAAGGACTTGAATCCAGGAAGATGGCCCCAGACCCTCTTAGCAACTAAAATCATCTGGTGAAGTGTTAACCTGCAAACAATGGGGACAAATTCCCACTGTAATATTAATTAATTTGAAGATAAAGAATCAAAAGTGACTTTAGATTCCTTTTATATTAACATAGTATTCTTATAGTAGTAAAGGTCCAGGCTGTTTCTTTCCATTTGGTTTAAGTTTTCCAGACTGTATCCATAAGGACCTTGTTTGTACTTCTTACCACATTACTGAAGTAGCAAGAGGTTTCAAGATTTCTGCATCACACTTGAATTAGAATTCTTGTTAGAAAGCATACATAATGCTCCAGGACATTGTAATCCCAGTGGGAATGTTCTGGCCTCTCAAACTTCAGAATGAATTGATTTAATTTCAAAATGACAGAGAAAGTAGGAAAAAGGGTCCTCACTTCAATTCCCACTCTTACTAGTCTTTCCCCATACCACTTCAATTCTTCCAATTTCCATAAAGATGTTTTTTATTTTATTTATTTTTAAAATTGTGTCATTTATAGCCCAGAGAATTGAGAGGATGTTTAAAGAAAACTCCAACCAGCAAAATTTAAGATTGAGAAAGAACAAAGTATCAAGATGAATCAGGTGAGAGCTCCATCAGAAGGGGGTGGGTGTTAGGGGCCTGTTACGGTTTGGATAGGAAATGTCCCCTAAAAGTTCACATGTGGAAAGCATGGTCCCCAATACAGCAAGGTTTAAAGGTGGGCTTTTAGGCAATGACTGAAACATGAGCACTCTGACCTCATCATGGATTAATATTGTTAGATGAATGGACTACAGGGAGGCGAGACTGACTTGGAAGAAATGAGTCACTGGGGGTATGCCCAGGAAAGATTTATCTTCTCCATAGCTCACTCCTCTCTCTACCTCTGACTGCTATGAGTTGAGCCACTTTCCTCCACCAACTCCTTCCACCATGATGTTTCTGCCTTAGAGCCAGGCAAACATGGAGTGAATCCTCTGAAACTGTGAGCCAAAATAAATCTTTCCTCTTCTCAGTTGTTCTTGTTGGGTATTTTGATCTTGATGACAAAAAGCTGACTAACAGAGTCCATTCATACAGGCTGTAGGGTGTATCTACTAGTTTCCATCTTGTTGTCTCTTGTTCCTGGAAGCAAATAAGGCACCAATGTCATTGAATATCTTTTCCAAGCATATTGTCTATCCTATCCACAAGTATACATATAAACATAGGTTACAAAATGTTATGTTGAGATTTCTTTCAGCTTATAACCTCAGTTCTACAATTGATTAATTCACCCAGTGATTTTTAGAAATAACTTTGTCAAAAACACATCTAAACTACTCATATAATGACACTCTTGTGTAAATGCCCTAATTGTTTAGAATGCTGTCTTTTCAGGATATTTTTCTTTCTACCATTCAAAGAAACATTTGTTACATAAAACCAACCACTATAACTCTTAAAGTTACAGGAAGATATTTAATCAACAAAAATATCAAAATAGCATAATTAACAATAAGCAATCAGGCAATCAATGATACTGAGAGTTCCTGGGGAAATATCAGTCTCTAAACATCATGCTCACCTCATTTATGTCACCTATGATGGGGTAAATAATCCTTATTACCTTAAGAGCAATCTTAGCTATGTTTGTTATTTCCTGGGGTTTAGACATGCATCTCCTAACTTTGCTACCACTCTGCTGAATAAATGACAATAATTTGAGTCCCAGGGTGTGAGATGTGAGGAATGTAGGTAAACTGCCTAGCTGGATGTACAATCTGTTGTATGTGTTCACTCACTTCTAGGCTCTTCTGGAATGAAGTACACACAATGTGAAATAGTGAGAACTTGTTTGTAGATCCACCTCAGTGATTCTTTTCTTTATATTTCTCTCTCTCTCTCTCTCTCTCTCTCTCTCTTTCTTTCTTTCTCCCCCATCCTCCTCCTTCTCTCTCCCTTCCTTGCATTCCCCCCCCCCCCATTTCTATTGTTTTTACTTCTATTTTTATTATTGCCTCTTGGAAGTCTTCATTATGTAGGAAGAAAAATTGTATTCTGAAAATCATTCTCTTCACGTAAAAGGTCTAAAGCACACTACGTTTCTTCTCCATTGCTGCAAAAAGAATAAACATGTTTATCCCTTTTATATTCTAATATAAGAATATATGCTATTGTATTTTAGCTAAAGATTGCAGGAAACTGGTGAAGAGAAGCAGAAAGTCCTGTCAAAAGAGATGGATAAGAAAAAAACAATAATAATAATAAAAAAAAAAAACACTGCATGGTGAATGAAAGAAAGGTCAACAAGAAAGATGGAAGAGATGAGATATTTAGTGATCAGTTGGGTGGCTGTGACAATGAGAAGAATGGAAATCAATAAGGATTTTATTGAGAACAAATAAATTCCACTACATTCTCAATATTAATGAGCTTAAGACCCAAAGCAAATGCCAAACAATGGTATTTTGTATATTAATATTAAAACAGAAATATCAGAATGAATATCCATATTTATGTGCTTAAAAATCCATAAAATTTAAAGCATCAATGAAACTATTTACATAAATTTTAATTAAAAATGTGTGAATTTATTACAAAGCCTCAAGAAATAACATAAAGCCACAAGAAACATAACTTAGGTGCTACCAATACACTATAAACTTTTGGCAAATACTAGTTGAACATCCCTAATCCTAAAATGTGAAATGGTCTGAAATTCAAGATCAGAGCATTTTGGATTTCTGATTTTTAAATTAAGAGTGCTAAACTGGAAAGATCTAAGTAAATAATCCAAAATCTGAAAACATCTGATATCTGAAACACTTTTTGCCTCCAGTGTTAAACAAGCGATACTCATCCTGTACTGAAAATGCCAACCCTCTTACCTTCTACTCCCTTCACGGAGGCAATGTGCTTAGAATGACAACCATGATATTTCTGGTCAGCTTCAGCTGAAGCCTTGTCTACTTCCTGTAGAACTCATTGGTTAGAGGACCCCAGCCCATCACCTCTGGACAGCTTCATCCTATGGTCTCTGACTTTGAGCTGGCTAGTCCTGAGTTCCATGCTATGATTTCTCACCTCTTTCTCAAGAGCATCACAGTATTTTCCCAGCCTTGTCCAAACTCTACTTTAATAGAATGAAGAAAGGGGAATAAAATGAGGATTAAAGGATGGGCACAGGAGGAACTGAAGAGTACCACTTGTTAGGAGGACTCAGAGAGAGGACATTTTGAGAATAGGGTGGGTAATAACACAGAGAGGGATAGATACGTAGACTGCAAACAGAAGCAAGAAGGATGGAAAAGCTATTACGTGATGGCTCCATGTCCGCAATATCATATTTCAAACACATATACACATACACATATTGGTATTTTCATATTTAAAAAATGGCTCATTGGGATGGGAATATAGCTCAGTGGGTAAAGTGCTTACCTCAAATGCACAAGGACCTGGGTTCAATCCCCAGCATCACAAAATCAAAACAAAAAGAGAATTAAAAAAAAAAGGCTCATTATTTGTGAATATTGAAAGCCAGTGATGCAATCAATAGCTCCAATATATTGGGACAGAAAACTAAAAAATGTCAAAGATTATCAGATGTTAGGTTTTAAGGACTATGTAATAGTTGATGATCTCAAGGCTAGAGAGGATTTAATGCTTTAGGTCAGCATATTGAAAATTTTCCTTCCAATCAAAGGAGAGCTTCAAATACCAGTAAATCTTTGCTAGTAATAATGATCTTTTAAAAATTTGTCTATAGTGAGAGAAAGAGAAAGGAAGAAAGAGAGTGTGTGTATAGGAATAGATGCACATAGTTAATTGACATTTATATTCCTGAGCAAACTTGTAAATAGTACTGTTCTCACAGGAATTAAATCAGTTGCACTGTGGGTAACTTTAGAATTCAAAGGTGCCACAGTTCCTCACTCTGTGTTGATGGAACTGAACGGCATTAACCTTTTCACTTGCACTAACAAAGACAAGTGAAGACAAGATGTGCTATGACTCCTGCACATCTATGTTTTGTTTTTTGCCCAAGGCCCTCTACAATTATCCCACACTTCAGAACTAATTTTTTCTACACGTTTACCTACATTGTTTTAGCACTACTCCTGCAACACCGCAATCTCATTAACTCATTTTTTTTTTTTTTTTTGCAAAAGGGGGATTTATAAGAACACAGGAAAAATAATTATTCAGTGATATAATATTGAGCAAATCTTTGTAGCTTTTGCAAATATGTTGGCCCTCATCCAAAGTAAATGCTGTTTCTCCCTTTGGTCTTGTAAATAGGATAACACTCTCCTGTTTAAAGCAGCAACACTGACTATTGTTTGCCTGGCCCTGAATTTTTAAAAAATGATTTATTTAAGTGGGTACAAGAGGGAAAGAGAAACCCAATTGAAATATAGAAATTGATTGAATATTTTATAATAGCAATCTTATTGGTTAAATGTTTATTTCTTCACTCCTCTTTCCAATTAAAAATATAAGTACATAAAATACATATTGAGTGTATGTATAATTTGAGTTGTTTTGCTTTATAAGAAAAAAGTAGAGCAAAATCCACTTAGCACCAATGATCAACTCTTTTAGATAGAAATACATGCCTATCTTTTTGTAGCTAGCAAATAATTTGATCATTGCAGAAGGAGAGAAATTTGTATTTTAAGACAGTCTCTGTGTAGAATTCTCTTGACTTCAATGAGAAAGGATTACCAATGTAACTAAACTAATAAAAGTGTAAATATACATGGGGAACTTTGGCTACAGTTGTCATTTTCTTTGACCACAACCAAATTTAATAACAATAGAAAATATGCTTCTATGAAAAAATAACACATTCCAAACAAAAATTAATATCAGTAAGTATAAAAAGTTTAGTGGAAAGGTTTGAACAATTATGTGAATAAGAGCGACTTTGTCTGACTCTTGTGTACACAAGGAAAGACAGTTGATGTAATGAGGAGTTTGATGATTTCTTTATATGTAGAGTGTTAGCAAGAATGGGATATATTTACCTAGAAGAAAGGATCTAGTAAAAGACATGTAAGCTGTCTTCAAATATTTGGAGGATTGTGATGTAGAAGAGGGCAGACACAGAATGAGGACCAATGAGTTAAATGGGGACTTAATAAATGGAAGAAATGATTAAGATTAGATAAGATTCACATAGAATGTAGTATCATGAAATAGACTTAAAACGTGGGTGACCATCTTTCATAAGTGCTGCTGAAATTATTTTTCTGCATGGATGTTGTACTAAATGGCTTCTAGGATGACTTCTAACTCTGAAACTTATGAGTACATTTTGGCTAACTATCATTCTAATCATGAGAATTTTTCTAAAGAATGTGCAGATTTTTTTCTAAACCATGTTTCACAGAACACTAGTTCTGGTGGATGTTAATAGGTGCTTTGTGGGGAAAAAAAATGACTCTGTGGTCAAATTAGTTTGGGGAACATTGCATACCATACCCTCTTCTTAGAGAATAAAAATGCACATTTGCATAGTAAAAGTTCTGAGCAGTCTTGCATTAAAAATCTTGTTTAACTTGGAATAACCCAACACCTTCTGAACTTAATTGAATATAGAACACTTTTACGGTACACCTATTTGCACCCTGAAGGAACTGCATTCCTTGGAATATTAGTTGTGGAAATAGCAATTAATATACAATAAGAGTAAGACCTTAAATTGATGCATAATGCATTTTGAACACACTTACAAATACTAAATATGCAAAGGAAAAAACTTACATGTAGAAGATTCATTTTATAAAAGTTCAGAACTTACTATATAATGAGACCTCCAAATACCTACCTTCAAATACAAATCAATGATATATATCAAGTACCTTCTATACATTTAGATTTTTTTGTGCTTTGCAAAAAATTAAATATTCAATTATTGGACCTAATTTCAGAGAGATTCTAACTGAGGCTAGATAATTGCCACTTTGGTTGTATCTTTTGATTTTTAACTTCATAAATCACCTTTATTAAATGCGTAAGAATTATCCTTTTTTATACTTGGATCCATTTTACTTTTTCTCTGTAAACTAAGTTTTATGAAAAAATAAATATAAAGAGTCTACAATATTCAAATAATTACATGAGCACTATTTAAGGATGAAAATAGTGATAGGATTGACATTGAGCTGTTGTCTGGGAGACAGTGCCCCCATGTGATCACTCAAAATCCCCATTTGTTAAACATGTGAAGCATCCAAATTTGGTGTATCAAATGAGTGTTTTGGAGCTGTCAATACAAAATAAGTAAATCTTCAATAAATTGTTTTACCAGCATGCCATTAGAATTGAACTAATCACCTCAATCATAAACATAAATTCAAAGCTGGTCATATCAGTCTTAACATAGATTAAAGGAATTTATTGCTTCGCTTATAATTTAAATACTCCCCCCCCCACTCTGGTCTGTTATTCTCTGCATATATTCTCAGAACTTATAAATGTACCTAGGTTATCTCATCTTTAAAAAAAAAATAAATTCCTTCAATAATTCTACTCGCATAATCCCATAATTCTATGAATATTATTTTTCATCACATTTGAATTCCAAAGGGAATTTTTAAAACTTGTCATTCTTTGAAAAACTAATTACTTCTCCCATTATGCTCTATGGCATTTTCTATGTGCCATTATTCAAGCATTTGTGTCAAATAATAATTTTATCCACTGGTCTGCTTGATTATGAGAATGGAATCTCCACTAAGATAAGGATCATTTTTATTTGTCTCTTGTTTTTCCAGTTTCTAGCAGATAGTGATGTTTGTTGAATGAATGAACGTGTGATTGAAGAGACAGTCATGTTTTCCCCTGGATCCCCAGTGCCTTGCTGAGATCATGAATCATTACTGGGCATTTTTGTTTTTTAATTCATTTCTCAAAGTAGGAATCCAACTATGATTCATTTTTACATACCATCTCAGCCGTATTATTTTGCAATTCAATAACATTTGTTGAATTAAAGATTGAGAAAGTTAATATTGTAATCAATATTTGGTATTCCCTGTCTTCATTATCTAAGCCATGCTAGAACCCTGGGAACTTGGTTCTCTTCACACCTTATTCCCCATTTAAAAGTCATGATGTCCTCTTAGTTCTAAAAACCATGCACTGTTTATAACAATGTGAAGTATACCATTCTTGCAATTCCTCGTGACTCCCATGAAAATGTACCCTCATAGATATCTTAACTTTTCAATCATACAAGTTTGTTTGTTTGTTTTTAGTAGCTCATCTTCCTTATACTTCACCTAAATGTAGTTATCTTTTAGGGCTTACTTACTTGTCTTCTTTTTACATATTTAGGCAATTTTATTAAGCCCTACAATTCAAATGATATTTTTTATCACCACCCTTTCACTCATTATTTTCACAATATCATCTACCTACTGTATATTTGTCTATAATATAATAAAGTCTTACAGTATCTAAAGACAAAATTTCAAAAATACATTCATTATGTTCTTCCCTTGAAATTATTTGTTTAATATGATTAGTGGAAACATTATTTTAATCACTATAGATCTTTGACTTTTTCCAGTATTTATTAATACAACTGATATTTAGTGTTTAACTGTGTTCTAGATACTGTCCTAGGTGCTGGAAATGCACCATGAACAAAACAAGTACTTGTCCTGGTGCAGTTGATAGTCTAATGAGGAAAATAGACAGTTAACATGTAAAGTAAGTATAATAAGTGAAATAAGAATAAGTGCTATGGAGAAAAGTAAAGCAAAATAGGGGAATAGGACAGGTGCTGGAGATCGCCAATTTACATGGGTAGTCAGGAAAGATCTTTGTGCTAAGCAGAATTTGAGAAGATAACTTAAATGAATATGGTTGCGGATAACCAGGGAAGTTTGTCCAAGCAGAGGGAAGGACAAGTGCAAGTTGCCTGTGGAGCATGAAGGAATAGCAAGGAAAAGTGGAAAGTAGAAAAAAGAAAAATGTGATTTGAGAAGTAGAAAAATGAAATTACACAAGTTTTTAAGTCTATTGTGAAGACTTTGGATTTTAATCTGAATGAGATGGGATGTTCCTCAGAGGATTTTAAGAAAATCCTGTGATTCAATGGGTTTTAGCTGCTGGGAAGAAAGTAGACAATAGGAAGATAATAGTAAAAGTGTCTTAGGAATTACACTGATAATCCAGAGGAGGAGTGATAGTGGCTTGGATGAGGGAGGTGGCTGTGGAGATGATAAGTGACTGGCTTCTGAGTTCCCTTTGAATATTGGCTAAAAGAATTTCATTATCAAATTTGATACGTGATATGAGAGAAAAGATAAAGTCAAGACTAATTTTAGTCCCCCAAAGCTGAAGAACTTACTTAACATTTACTGAGCTGAAAGGTGAAGCAGGCAGAGCAGGTTCAGTGGTGGCTATACTCAGTGTGAGGTGACTACTGAGCCCCTAGTGAACATGCAGAGGTGGCAGTTGGACAAAGGAGACCATAGTTCAGCACAAAACTAGTTGGAAGGAACGTGTTTTCAAAAGCATGAGATAGAATGAATCTTCTTTCCTTTTCTTGCCTCAATCCTAAATCTCTGTAATCTTTCTTATTAATGTTTATTTCTTCATCGACTGCTATTATCATTGTCCAAGACCTCATGCGCTCCTTTTTGAACTATTGCAAAAACTTTAATTGGCCTTTCCTTCTGGCTTCTTCCCATCTCCAATCTGTCTTACTTATTTTTATTTTCTTCTTTCTAAAGCATAGCTAAATCTTCATTGGTTCCTGCACAGAGTAACATCCCCAAATCTTAATCTTCTATCATCTGTAACCAACCATGTTCTTTTGTTTTCCTCCATATACTATATGCTTCATGCAAGATAACTTATTCATTGTTTTCTAACATGACCTGAATCAGCTGTCAAGTACCTTTTTTTTTTTTTTAACATGTAAAAATCCTACATGAACAATATATGTTTCTGGAAACTTTTAGATAAATCTTTTCCTGATCTACTCCTGAAAGAAATGTCTCCCTCATGATCTCTGGCAGTATATATCCTAGAACAATACAAATTTTCTTCCTTTTCTTACTCTTATGTGTGCATGTTGTATGTTTGTATGCCAGTGTGTGTGTTTTATCTATCCTAATAGATACAGTATATTTCTTTAATTTTATTTTGCCTATTGATATCCATACTCCTCTAAACAGATCCTAACTTTTCAAAATAAACCCAAGAGTCTTTAGCATTGCATTTTGTATATAGTGGGTATTCTTTAAATAATTTTTGAATGAATGTGTCTTTTAGATAATTCAGTCATAAAATACTTTCTAAAGAAAAATTATTGAAGTAGGGTCCTTAGTAAAATAAAGTACATAAAATAGTGAAAATGATGAACAAGACATTCTTGGGAGAGAAGCTGCATGTTCAGGTTTGTACTTCCATGAATACATATATAATCTGTAGTTGTATTAGGCAGAATTGTTTAATAGTATGTGGCTAGTGGCATAGGTTTAGCTGATGAAAGGCTCAAAAGATAAATCAAAATAGAAGAATTTTATGAGATTTGTAATAAGTGCTGGAGCAGAATATGGTTTGATGAAAGTAGAAATTGAGGAGGAGTATTTTTTAACCTGAATATTTTAAGATATTTACTCCATCATTCATGACCTAAAATTAAAAAAATATATTGTTTTATCTTATGCTTAAATTACTATCAGGTACTCAACTGATACTACACAATTGACAATGATTTTGTATTTCTCTCTCATACACACACACAACATCTGTATATAGTAAAAAATTCAATATAATTTTAACAATGGATGAAATTTAAAATGTTTATTATTTGTAGTCACAGATTTTCTTTCCTAATAATGTTGTTGTACTTTTATGTATGTATGGGTTCACATTCCCAAGATACATAACAGCTGATATCAAAGAAGTGCTCCACAGTTGGATTTAATGGGGAGGCTACAGCACCAACATACTTATTAACTTTAAGTCACAAAGGCCCCAAATATTTGACACTTCTGTATTTCTTCTTCCACTATTGAAATAAAGTCGTCAACCATAAAAAGACAAGAGTTGATTGTAGAACAGAGCATCTTGATAAGTCAAGAAATGATGAAAAACTCCATGGGAACTGAATTCTTGTGGGTGATAGGGCCTCAAATAAGAACAGTTTAAGGAAATGGATTTTGTGGTCCTGGATCAGTTTTCTCAGAAGCACCCAGCTGAGGAACAGCATGCCTCTAAAAGACTCAAAATATGTATTTTAAAGGTACTGAGTGACTCTGAGGGTAGCAAGCATCTGTCACTCATAATCGCATCTAAAGGGCTCTGAACATTTCTTAATACTTGTCATCTCTCTCCCTCATAGGTCATAGGCAGGATTAATGAAATCATGTTCTAACAGAGACTGAGCTCCTTGGCAAAAAGAAGCTTAATATAAAACAATGTTTTTGTTATGATGAATTGTGTAAAAAGGAGTATGAAACAGGTTTTGTGATTTAACCCATTTGAAGAAAAATCACTAAGTAGAGCTTGTTTTTAGTTGAAATTATATATTGGTGTGACTGCCTCAAAAACAACATGTTGCATTGAGTTTCCCTTTATTTTGAAAGAATTTAGTCACTCACTATGATAACAAGGGTCAGTATACTATAGAATTTGGGCCACATTTGACTAGTCCTGAAATATTTGGTCATTTGCGAGTTTTTGTAAATACAACTTCATTGGAAAAGAGTCGCACCCTCTCATTCACCTGCTGTCTGTGGTTGCTTTCAGAGTACATAGTGAGTCTTTTGGGTAGTGGTGATAAAAATAGTATGACCCCCAAAACCTAAGATATTTACTGTCTAGCCCTCTACAGAAAAAATCTGCAGAACCATGGTTTAGAGTAGGGTTTAAATATGGCAACCATGGGTTATGTATTCAGGTGTTCCCTGAGTAAGAGTATGACTTTTTGCAAATTCCTTAGAATCTTTAAGATTCAATTTATTCCTCTCTAATAGTACCTGCCTGATATGATTTTTGGTAAGAAATAAACTACAGGAGTTTGTCATAATGCTTAGTAGATTGCCTAACACACAATGAGAGACAGAGGAGAAGTAGATATCAGTGTTGTCCTATAAGACCACTTAATAAACATATCGAACACTGACATTCCTATTCCTGTGCTTAAAATAGTTTTTCATATGTGCTCAGATAATGGTTTCCTTAAGCTCATTGTTTAGTAGTCCCAGTGTTTATGGAGGATTCCAGTTTTAATGTATGACCTGAATAAAAGAGCTTTCCCTGTCAGCCAAGCAAGTGTGATGACAGAACAGGTTTTGTTAAACTTGTTACTGATAGTGAAACTCTACTGTAGTTAGAGACAGGGAACTATTAAATAAGAGGTAAAATTGGGGGTGGGGTGGGGATAGGCAGTGACCAACTATCAAATGCTGAACTCATGGCAGCAAGATATCCTATCTTGAGCTGGGGCTGTGGCTCAGTGGTAGAGCACTTGCCTAGTGTGAGGCACTGGGTTCGATTCTCAGCACCACATAAAAATAAATAAAATAAAGTTGTACCCACAACTAATATATATTTATTAAAAAAGAAATAACTTCATGTTATAGCAACTTTGAGGGCAAAGATTGAGATTTTGATGAAAATAGTTAATATGAAAATTCTGAGACATCTTGAAAGCACTGACAAGTGTACATAGATTGAGTGGGATATGTGGAACACCTGAGAGATCGGTTTGAATGTATAATAGATGAGGAGACAAGAGTTCATGGTTCACAAAATTAACTTCAAAGATACCAGGAATTCAGATTTGGAGTTGGCCTATGAACTTTGAAACAATCACAAAGTCATACTCCATTGTTTTCGAAGCAACTTTATCACTGAATGTCCTTCCTTGAGTGTCTGTCAGCATTACAATTTGAAGAAGTAATGAACTGAGCTGATGTGGGGCTTTGTATTATTGGGAATTTGGTTTTGTTTGTAAAAGAGTTAATAGCTATTTTTTTTAAAAAAATAGCCATTGTTTTCTAACATACTGAATTTATACTGTTTGAAAGTGAGGAAGATGTGCTGGATTGCTTTAAATAAATTGTTTCATTTATGTTTCAATGTAGCATTTCTGCTAGTATACAGTTTCCCTGTTACATTTTCATTCCTACTACATGAGAGGAATGACTGGTTTTATGTTATTCATTTCTATATTCCTAATTCCTAGCATATAGATCTCGATGCATTCAATAAATGTCTGTTGAGTAAGTGGATGAGTGAATGCATGAAATAATGGGACACCCTTGAGAACCATCAAGTCCCAGAGATGGTGTGTGGAGGGATCTCACCAAGGAGGGACTGATTTATCAAGAGATTAATGTATTATTTGGTTATTGCAGTGGTGGCTTTATTATAAAGGTGAGCTCTTTCTGACATACATGCTGTTTCTTGCCATGCATTTTCCTTTGCCATGTCATAATGAAGGCCTTCCCCATATGCAGCCCCTTGATTTTGGACTTCTTTGTTTTTAGAACTGTAAGAAATAAATTTCTTTTTTTATAAATTACTAAGTGTCAGGAATTCTGTAATGGCAATAGAAAATAGACAGAGACAGATGGTTTATACCAAATATTTAAACCTGAATTAGTATCAATTATTCACAAGCTCTTTCAGGAAATAGAGCATACAAGACTTATCAACACATTTTATAAAGCCAAAATCAGATAAACCATTTTCTCATCACATTAAAAGAAACTCAAAGGTCAATACCCCATATGAATATGGACAAAACAATTCCTCCAACAAATATTAACAAGCCAAATCCAGTAATGAATAAAGAGGAATATGTAGCATAACTCAGTAAGATTTATTCCAGAGATGCAATGTTAATTTAATATCAAATTGTTTATTGGCTTCAGACACACTCAATAAATTGAACAGAAAACTCACCAATTGGGAGAAAAATTTGCAAGTCATACATTTGATAGTGAACACTTACTCTGAAAGCTCCACATTAGGAAGGAAAAAAAAAAAAAAAAATAAAAAAGACAGACAAGGATGAAAAGAGACATTTCTTTAAAGAACATAGAGAAATAATCACTAAGCCCATGAATGTATGTTCAATGTTGTTAGCCATTATTGAAATACAAAGTAAAATCATAATGAGGTACAATTTTATATATACCAGGCAGGCTATAATAAAAATATCAGAGCCAGGTGGAGTGATACATGCTTGTAATTCCGATGGCTTGGGAGGCTGAGTCAGGAGGATCACAAGTTCAAAGATAGCCTCAGCAATTCAGCAAGACTCTAAGCAACTTAGTGAGACCCTGACTCTATATAAAATATTTTAAAAGGCTGAGGATGTGGCTCAGTAGTTTAGTGTCCCTGGGTTCAATACCTGGTACCTAATTAAATAAATAAAATGTCAGATGACAGCAATATTTTTTTACAAGGATATAGAGAAATTTGAACCTTAAGTATTGCTAGTGTGAATCTAAAATAGTGCAGATTTATGGAAAACATTCTGGCAAATCCATAAAAGCATCTGGTTGCCACATTGAATAATTCAACTTCTACTTATATAGTTAAAAATAAAAAAAGCTTTATGGCTACACAAAACTTACTTATACATAAATCTTTATACAACATCATTCATGATAACCCAATATTGGAAGCCACCCAAATGTCCATCAACTGATTGATAAAGAAATTGGATACATTCATACAATGGAATAGTATACAGAAATAAAAAAAATAAAGTACTGATGCATGTTACAATATGAATGGACCTTGAAAATATTACAATAAGTGAAAAAGGCAGTCAAAAAGACTACATATTATGTCATTTCCTTTATGTAAAATGTACAAAATAGGAAAGTCTACAGATGCATAAAATAAATTAGTGGTTACCTAGGGCTGAATAAGGTGGGGGGGAATGGGGAGTGACTGCTAATGGGCACTATATTTCTTTTTGTGTTGATTGAAATGTTTTAAATTTGATAATGGTGATGGTTGTACAAATCTGAAAATGTACTACAAACCATAGTGTTACATATTTTATCTGGGTGAATTATATTATATGAATTAAAAGAATAAATCTGTTTTAAAATTTAATCTAAAAATATTCCAAAAATTGAAATTCTAGAACTAAGAAATAGTTAAAATTAATAATAAAACATTTAGAAACATATTAGACACAGCTAAATAAATAATTAGTGAATTGGAAGGTCAAAATCTGTGAAAGGTATACTATACAGGCTCAATAATTATTAAAAATTTTAAGAAAGAGAAATAAAAGGAAACCATAACCTAGCACTTTGTAGTAAAACCAATGAAAAAATAAACATAAGGAAAGTTCCAGGGTTTCAAAGGGAGAAGATTACTTATAAAAATGCCAACTATAAGATAAAAAGCTGACTTCTCATGAGAAACAATGAATGCAGATGACTGTGCAATGTTAAATAACCTATCAACCCAAATTTCTATATTCAATGTAAATATCTCACCAAAACCAATCAGACCATCTTTTCAATGATATTATTAGTTAAAACATGTAAGTACAACAGGGCAGGCAAGCCAAATCTGACTATAACCATAGGAGCACAGAGAAAAAAGTAGTACATTATGCATGAAAGTATAAATGACAGCCAAACAATAATGGTGAAACATAAATAAAATCTGAAAAAGGTCTATATATTCAAGATACCCAGAAATGATAGAAAGGACTCTGTGTGTGTGCGTGTGTGTGTGTGTGTGTGTGTGTGTGTGTTTTAGAGAGATGGGGGAGATTGATATGCATATCTTGGTGAATGAAAATGATTGAGGATAATTTCAACAGTGGTGTCATCATTTAAATATGAGGTGTCCCCCCAAAAGCTCATGTGTGACACATGCAAGAAAGTTCAGAGGTGAAATGATTGGGTTATGAGAGCTTTAACCTAACCAGTGAATTAATTTGCAGATAGCGGTTAACAGGTTGGTAACTCTAGGGGGGTAGGGTGTGGCTGGAGGAGGAGGTAGGTCCTTGGGGGGTGTGCCTTTGGGATATATATTTTATGACTGGTGAGCAAAGCACTCTCTCTGTTTCCTTGTTGTCATGTTTTGAGCTGTTTTCCTCTTACCCCAACATGGGCTGCCTCATCTTGGGCCCAGAGCAATGGAGCCAGCCATGCATGGACTGAATCCTCTGAAATCATGAACACCAAATAAACTTCTCCTTCTCTAAAATTGGTTTTGTCAGGTCTTTTGGTCACAGCAGCAAATAAGCTGACGAAAACAAGTGGTAAACTTGGATATAATACAGTGGAAGAAGACATACTGACTTATGTAATTTCTGTGTTATTAACAGGGATGTAGATGATCAGAACTCCTATGAAATTGGATTGCTGCTGGTGAGCAGAATTGATGATTTAAAGAAAGAAAATAATAGGGTTAGGATTCATCAAAAATGTAGACCAAAATGTGAGTCAGACCATATAGCAGAGGCAACATTTAAAGAGTCATTACCTCCTACAACTTCACAGTGGAAAAAATGGAAGTTTGACCCCAGGACTTTATTGTAAGAAAGGTATAAGAGGCATAATTCTTAGCATCAGCAAGTCTCCAATGCCAAATTCAGGCTCTTTATATGAAAGGAATTGGAACTTAGAATATATAGATGCACTTAAGAAACTTGAACCTAAGAATTTCTGAGTTCTTGAGGCCTGCAGACGTGACCCACTGTTCTTGTTTCGAAGATGGAAATCATTACTTCCTTGAAGACTATGTAGAATAACAAAACAAGTCAGGTGCCTTAAAAGATGATACTTGTTCTCCCCAGAATCTGTACACAATCTCCTCTGGCCACAAGATCCATGACAAGGACCAAATCTTTGCATGACTAAAATGGAGAAATTCCAATCCTGCTAAAGGAATATAGGAAAGGAGTTAGAGTAGTTAGCAAACATACACTGTGACTTATAAGGGAAATATTCCTGGTGGTGGATCCTGAGGGGGCTGGATCTAGAAGGATGGAGAACAAAGTTGCATAAGGGAGACAATGTTTTCCTTAGTCTGTGCCAAGAGAGATGATTCTAATATAAATTACAATATGATTTTTGAATAAAATGATGACCTATATTAAATGAAGTAGATGCCAGAAAGGTCATTTAAGAATGGGGAGAAAAGGATCAGAAGGTCCAGAGAAGTGAGCATGATTCAATGAGTTTACTAAATAAACCAAAGAAATCTATTTACTGACTAGGTTTCCAGAGGAGCAGAGGCCAATGGAGCCCACAGCACAGATATGGAGCTATAAGGAGTATGCCACTGAGGGGAAGATCAGCATTGCTCAGAGGCTTGGTAATGCATATTCACTATGGGCTGATCAAATATAAGCTATTATAGAACTGGCCTTCCTAATAGAAATAGGATTGAAGACTGTATGCTGCCTGGTACCGTAACCCGGGAGGAAATCTCGGAGGCAGAGTGAAGCTTTTACTACTTTTACTTCTACTTTCTTAGAGAGAGCTTAGAGAGGGAAAGAGAGAAAGATTAAAGTGAGCTTTTCTTCTTGTCTTCTTAGCTTAGAGTTAGAGAGAAAGAAAGATAGAGCTTCTTCTTAGCTTAGAGTCTTCTTAGAGAGAAAGAAAGATAGAGAGAAAGAAAGATAGAGCTTAGCTTAGAGAAGATTAGAGCTTCTTTCTTCTCTCTTCTTTCTTCCTTCTTCTTTCTTCTGTCTTCTCTCTTCCTCAGGAGCCTCGGCCTAACTCTGACCAGTCATTACTTCTTCTATCTGGTTTCTCTTCTGTCTTCTATCTGGTTTCTCTTCTGTAACCGCTCTGCCTACGTTCTGGCCGCTCTGATTCTTCTGACCGACCTCTGGCCGCTCTGATTCTTCTGACCGACCGAGTGACTGCCCGACTGACTGAATTCTCCATTCTCCTAACTCAGACCGCTTTCACCCGGTTATATACCCTCAGCTTTGCGGGTGCCTACAGGTGCATCACATACATATCAGGTGGAACTTATGGCTTCCAGCTAGCTGCAACAGCCCTTCCTAATTAGGGCTCCTTCAGAAGACTAGCAGGGACCAGCTGGTAGCACATACCCATCAGAGGGTAGGGGGGCATAACCACTCTAATGGTCAGCAAGGGTGGAATGACAGTTAGGTAGCTTGATCTGCAGGGAGGCAGTTAGTAGTACTAGGAATTCCTATGGGCAAGGTATTTCATCAGGTTAACAAGGGTGTCACAATTGCTTGCACACTTTCTGGAACTAAGCAAATTCTTAGGTACAAACCCCATTAGCTGAGGGAGAGATCATGTTCTTTTATGGAAAATCTTCTCTAGAGCAAATGACAGCAATGATTTCATTGACTCATTATCAAAGAAACCTATAACCATAAAGTAGCGGAAAGAAAATTCCCAGGTATTCCAAAGACCAGTGGAGATGAGTCTGTGTTGACACTGACCACCAAGAACCCCAATACTCTCATGATCCCTAATAGAGGAGGAACATATTGGGGCAAGGTAATAAATGAATTAGTAGCCCAGGTCCATTTTGCACTGAAATCAAGTCTTAAGACCTACCAGGTGGTGGGATGCTTAGTTCCCAAATGTATGATGTAATAAGCCTACTAAGCAGTTGGCAGATCACTCGTACCTGTCCCTTACTATCTGCTGCTAAAACTATGTTAATAAGAGAGACCAAGTGGAATCTCCTGAAACTGTTTCCCATTTTTTAAGATAAATTTTTAAAAATATATTGTATTCCAAAGGAAAAAGTATAATTGCTGCACTGTCAAAGACATAAATGATGCAAGGATAATGGTATCCATCATATGCCTTCATTTAATTTAGTAATCTAGCACCTACAAAAACTAGTTAGGTAATGGCACATGACTATAGACTAGCACACATTTGACTAACAGAAACTCTGATAGAAATTCTGTGTAGTTTCTAGAGCAGATTGCCACAGCCTCAGGTACATGATATGTGGATTTTGCTGTTGTTTTTGTGTTCTTTTCCATCCTGTCAGGATAGAGATCAAAGCAGTTTGCTTTCACATAAGATATATTAGATACGTATTCACAGTTTTACTCTAGGGCTATGTAATTCCACTGTTGTCTGTCATGATAGAAAAATATGAAGAAAAAAAGTGTCCTCTTTATTAACTTCATTTGTAGATCTCAGAGTCTAATTTGAGTCTAGTGACAAATGTCTCTGTCATGCCTTCACCTTCCAAACATTGCCAACCACACATATGGAATTCTTTATTTCTTTTGGTACTGGGGATTGAACTCAGGGGTGCTTTACCAACTTAGCTACATCCCCAGTCCTTTAAAAATTTTTGAGACAGTGTCTTGGTAAGTGTGGAGGGTCTCACTGAATTGCTGAGGCCAACCTTGAACTTGTGATCTTCCTGCCTCAGCCTCCCTGAGTTGCTGGGATTACAGGGAGTCTGTCTGGCTGAGCCAGTTGAATTGTAATTAATGTCTCCATCTTGTTTTTATGTGTTACACATACATGCACACACATGCACACATACACACATAACCATGTGCACATACTCCCACACACCTCCCACATCCTATGATATATTTATTTATACTGTTTTATGTTTTTAAAGCAATTCAATGTATTTCTTCATATGGAGAACCTTGAATGTGGGATAATTTATCTCATTATATATATTTAGAGAATAAGGCTTAGAGAAAGTTGTGACTTACCAAGATTACATCAACATAAACCATTGCTTTAGCATAGCTAAATAAATACCAAACCCTATACTTTTTCCATTATGTTATCATAGGTCATTCATGCTCATCTTAAAGGTTCCAGATATTTAACTCTATCTGGATGTATAGACCTGAATATAGCCATCATATTTGAGTAAGTTACAGATTATACTGGAAAAATAAAATAGGGGGTATATACCTACTGCTTTATATAACTGAAATATTAAAAAAAAAATTGAAACTTCATGTCATTCTCAGAAAAGCAGAATGAATACTTAGGTATGGGAATGAATACCTAAATGAAAAGATATAGCTCTGACTGCAGAGTTAGAAGCAGCAATAGCATAAAATGATGCCTATTTGAATTATACTAAAGCATTATTCATTAAAATTTTCTTCTACTCAGAGCATATTTCCTCTTGGTTTACATCAATCTACCACAAATAAGTTAGGTCCTATATTTACCCTAAACAAGGTTCTATTCCTAATCCCTGCCCCTACCCCTTAGTGAGGCTGCCACTAAACTTCTCTGAGAAGTGTACTTCTGTAAATAAGGGATTTTAATTTTGGTCATCCTCAACCAATATCCAACTTTGATGTTCAGGAAAGGGTGGAGAATATTATGCTTTCCTTACTCATGTTCATCTTCCAGTGTCTGGAGGGTGATATTTGTCTTCCTTAAACTATTCATTTGTTTCCCATCAATGTGATCCTGTTTTTGCAGTTCCATAGGATAATACTATTTTTTCCATTTCATGAACATAAAATATCTTTCAATTTATTTGTGTCATCTTCAGTTTATTTCATTGATGTTTTATACTTTTCAGTATACAGATCTTTTACCTTTGTGGTTAAAGTTACTCCTAAGTATTTCATCTATTTTTTGTTTTGTTGTTGTTGCTATGGTAAATGATAGTGTTTCCTTAATTTCTTCTTCAGACTTTTTGTTGTTAGCATATAAAAATTATTATAATTACAATGTCCATGCTTTCCAAAATGATCTACAGATTTAATGGCATGCTTATCAAATTTCCAAAAAACATTTTTCACAGAAATAGAAAACACAATTGTGAAATTGAAATTGAACCAAAGATTTTGCTACTCAAAAGCTATTTTGAGCAAAATAAAAATCTGGAGACATCACACTAACTGTTTTAAAAATATATTAAAACCTGTAGTAATCAAAACCACAGTCTGGGTATTAAAGCCGAACCAGCAACAAATGGAATACAATAGAAAGTCCAGATATATATCATTTATATTTGCTATAGTTTGGATCAGAAGTGTCCCCAAAGGCTTATGTGTTAACAACTTGGTCACTGTTATGGTTTAGATGTTAAGTATCCACCAAAAGCTTGTGTACAAGACAGTACAAGAACATTCAGAGGTAAAATGTTTGGGTTATGACAGCCTTAAGTTATTCAGTGCTTTAATCTACTTGAATGGATTAGCTGGGCAGTAATTGTAGGCAGTGGGGTGGGGCTAGAGGAAGCTCATTGTGGGGTCATGCCTTTGGGGTATATATTTTGTCCCTGGTAAGCAGAACCCTCTCTGCTTTCTGGCTGTCATGTCCTGAGCTGCTTTCCTTCACCTCGCCCTTCTGCTAAGATGTCCTGCCTCACCTTGAGCCCAGAGCAATGGAGTTGGCCATCTATGGACTGAGACTTCTGAAGCCATGAGCCCCCAATACACTTTTCCTCATCTAAAATTATTCTTGTGAGATCTTTTGGTCACAGCTCAAAAACAGCTGATTAAAGCAGTACTAGCATGCGGCGCTATTGGGAAGTAGTAAACCTCCTAGGTGTTTGACTCTAGAGGAGAGTAGGTCATTTGGGGTTCCATTGAAGGGGCTGTCAGGACCTCAGTCCCTTTCTATTTCGCATCCCAGAAATCAATAGGCCAGCAGTTCTACTCTTCCACACGCTCCCCACCATGATATTCTGCTGTGCCTCAGGCCCCCAAACAGAGCCCAGTGACCATGAGGCCTTTGAAAACTTTCAACCAAAATAAATGTTTCCTCCTTATAAATTGTTTATCTCAGGTATATTTTTTCCACAGCAATGGAAAGCTGACTAATACAACATTCAAATGATTTTTGACAAGTTGCCCAGAACACATAACAGGGAGAGGATAGGTATTTTAGTGGTCATGTTCCCTGATTATTCATGATTCTTGTGGCTTTGCCCTGGTATCTGAATATTTGAGGAAGTATGTTCCTATTCCAGTCTTTACAGACTGACTTTGGTAGGGAGAACTCTTCCTAAGTCAGCCTACCCACAGATTCACAGTGGTTCATCTTGGGGGGTCTGTAGGTAGGCTTGCTGCTAGAGTCCCCAGGCAAGCTAGACCACTTCCTGGGTCAGCAAGTGGGCAGGACTGGAACCTGGATACACAGGAGTCAGAAAGGTGCTGGGTCTCTGTTGTCATGCTTAAAACTTGAGTCCACTGGGGCAGGCTTAGATCCTAGTTGCCCAGGCTGGGTGAAAACTAGGGTGTAATTAGGATAAACATGTCAACTAGATTTATGGGAGAAGATCTGGAGCTGTACTTGTGGGGGCTGACCCCAAGCCTGGGTCCACAGTGGCTAATCTCATGCTAGCATTGGCCTCAAGCTGATTGTGTGGGGGCTAATCAGGCACTAGAACAGATCTAGGGTCTGGATCCACAGGGACAAATCTGGAGTCTGAATTTATTTTGAGAAAGCAAACATTTCCTTAAAAATTATGGAATATGATCAAGATGTTATTAAGGAACTTACTACCCAGTGGGAAAGGGGATTAGGCATAATGTAATCCAAGCAACAGTTATCACTAAATAACAAAACCATTCCATATGTATTCTCTAGTGAACTGAACAATAAATTGGCGAATCAGGAATCTATTAAAAGTTATTTTGTATCTTTCTGCACTGATGGAAAGACGGGAGAAGTAGTCATGGAGTTAGGATGGGAACTCAACAGGCCCACACTGATGCTCATAACATCATCATGGAAATGAATGGTCAATTAGTTCTTGCTTTCTTATATAATTTAGTTCAATATTCAAGTACTGGTGTATCTATTTGGCTGAAATTGTCACAGACCTACCTGTTGGCCTTATGCTAGAAAGCCTTTACTAGAATCTCTGAGTTCCATTCATCTATGTGACAGAAGAATGTGAATGGCATTTGCATTTACTGACCCACTCAATGGCATAGAGTTAAATTTATAAAATGACATTAGAGGGCTGGGGTTGTGGCTCAGCGGTAGAGTGCTCGCTTAGCATGTGCGCAGCTTGGGTTCGATCCTTATGCACCATGTAAAAATAAAGGCATTGTGTACAACTAAAACAAATAAATAAATGTTTTTTAAAATGACGATAGAAAGGAGGAAATATATATGTGTGTGTGCATGTGTGTATATATGAATATATATACATATGTTTACACATTTATACATATATATACACATTTATACATATAATGTACACACGCACACAAATATATTGAATTAGAACTGGACACACAAAAAGAACCAGGCTTTATCAAAAATTCTGAAGATCATTTACGAGACAACAAGATTCTCACTATAAGACAGCTTGATCTTAAATGGAGAACTCTGGGTCTAGTGTGTTCACAGCATATGTGTGGTAAATTAGTGGAGGGCCAACAGGAATAGAAGGATGACAGATGAGACTGGCACACTCACGATACTGTGACCAGACATTAGGTGACTGCTAACTTATGTTAATTTGTTGGTTTTTCTCCTGTAGTCTAAATCTGCTCTCCATCCTCAGGAGTGCACATAATTTTTTTCATTTCATTTCTACATAATTTTGTATTCAAACAAGGGAGATTTTAGGAGAGTATCAACTATGGGTCATAATTTATAATGCCTTCAATTTGGTGGAACTTTCTTCTCTTTGAAAATTTACTCATATGGAGATAACCCATGGCGCTGTCAGCCCAACATAGTTGCTCATCTAAGTAGATTTTCAGGAAATTATTCATGGATAAATGAAATTTCAGCCAAGTGTGAATAGATTAAGAAAAATCCAAATAGTGAACTCCAAAAGGCATTGATTTTTATATTGACCAATTAATTCTTGCATCTTAAAGGACTCTCACAATTTTCTTACCTTATGTTACACAAATCAACTTTAAATAGACTTTCAGTGATTTACTTTATTAACACTGGGCAATTTCCTGGTGTTACCATGTTATACCTACATCTTATGGTGATTGGATATGTGGCAACCTATGAATTGTGCTGTGAATTACCTAATGCAGATTTAAGTAGGCAGTAAGTTGATTAGAAAAAACATTAAATGTGATTGGGTAAGGCATAGGAACTGTGTTGTTCTGGGTTCTCCAGAGAAACAGGATCTGCAGGAGATGTGTGTGTGTGTGTGTGTGTGTGTGTGTGTGTGTACATTCACACACAAAGCCTTCTGTATCAGTGGGTTCTACATTTGCGAATGCAACCACTACTTATGAAAACCAAAACAAATTTAAAAAACTGTATCTTTACTAAACATGTACAGCCTTTTTTTAAATCATGATTCCCTGAGCAATAGAGTATAAAATGATTTTGTATGGTATTATAAGTAGTCTAGAGATGCTTAAGATAACACAGTAGCATATGTATAGGTCATATAAAAACACTATACTATTTTATGTGGGGGCCTTGAGCATCTGTGAATTTTGGTATCCTTTGGAGTGCTTCAATCCTCTATGGGTACTGAGGGATGAGTGTGTGTGTGTGTGTGCATCTTGTGGGTGTATAACCCATGTGTGTTTATATGTATGGATATGTGTGAATATAATAAATGTGTATGCATACATGTATTTAAATTATTTTAAGAAATTAAAGAAATTGACTCATTCAATTGTGAAAAATCAGCAAGTGGTCCAGCAGGCTGGAAACCCAAGGAAGAGTTAATTTTGAAACTAATTCCAAAGGTGGACACAGATTTCCCTCTTCTTTGAGGAAATCAGTCTTTTTTGCACAAGTCTTCAACTGATGAGACGTAGCCCTCCATGTTGTAGATGTTGACATGCTTTACTCAAAGCTCCTGAATTCAGTGTTTATCTCATATGGCAAATGCCCTCCCCAAAAGATTGACACTAGTATCTTACTGACTATCTGAGTATTGTGGTCTTGCCAAGATGAAACACACAGTTAATCATCACAGGAACTCTTTTCTGGAGAGATCCTCCCTGACACCTCTCAGTATATTATCACACAGAACTGGGAGAGGCCTCAATCAGAATCTCCTTGAACACATGACTTCCTGGACACCTCAATCATAATTACTCCCTAAGGTAAGCTGGGTGACAAAAACAATCAAAATGATCCATTCAGGCAAATTTATTTCATATAGTAGCCTCCTCCTAACACTTTGGAAATCATCAATGAAACAGTTTGAAGGACATAAATGTTGTATTAAGAATATGTGACTTGGCATTCCAACTGTTATGAAAGGGGTAAGTGAAAGCATTTTTTCTAAGACAAATAAAAATACTATTTTATAAAGTGATTAAGTTTATATGTTCTAAACTCATTTGAAATATTTTTCTTCCAAAAGATTACAACATGACATATTTGTACATAGCAAAGATGTCAATGATATATTTATGATAACTTGACTATCCCTGTAAATGCACTACATAGCATTTTACACAGATAAATTCTCTTCTAAAAACACATTGAAAGCCAACTATACAACGATTCTATGGGCCTTGCAATCTGGCTTTTTATCCCTTCAACATCTAGTTTCAACCCTGGTGCTGAGTGTGTTTTCCAATTCATTCTTGTTGTCAACCATTGCTGTTTTTTTAAATTTGAAAATGTGTGAGGTAGGTGTAATTTGACTGGTGAAAGACCCATTGCATTTAACAGAAAACTACAAATCTGCTCCAGGGACTGCTCTAAATCTGAGAAGTACCTCTGAGATTCCCCAGGAGGTGCTCTGAGATGACTTCTGTAATGCTAGCACTGACCATCCCCAGTGGAACGCTGTCTTGAACATAACAGGCATTGTGGCAACATCAAAAAAACAAACAAACAAACAAAAAAAAAAACCTGTGGAAAAAATCTACAGCTTTGTATTCTTTTCCAGGCTCTGCCACATTGTAAATTTAGGTAAGTAAAATACATGAAGTAAAACAAATTTGTAATTTTTTAAATTTGATAATCTGTAAAAGGAGTGGGTGTAAGTGTTAGTAGTGTTTGGAAAGATTTATGTCTAAGTGATCTTGTTAAAGGATTATATTACTTTTTATTATATAAAATCAACATTAGCCATATCTAACTACTTTGTTTACCATAGGAAAGTTTTGACAGCAGTGCCTATATTTGGAAAATCTTACATTTATGAGAAATATTGTATTATTAGAATTTTACTGTAAATAGAGCTGCCTTAATGTTTAAGGAAGTTATATTTTCCATATGAAATATTGGTTCTCTGTAATGTTTTAGTACCAGAAGTTTGGGGCCACAAGTGAAACCATTCTCTTTCTCTACTTTTATTTGAACATAAACAACTACCTTGATTGGTCTGTGGATTTGTTTGCTGACATTGACCTGTGCCTGTCCTGTTCTCTTACACACAATTGCACACACATTCACTAAGGCCTTAGTGTGCCTCCAGCATATGACCACATCAAAACTATGAACATTTGTTGTCTTCTAATTTTTGAATGAACCCTGTAGCTCCTACACAGTTCACATACTCTCAGTTATTCAAATTTATCTCTATGTTCATTCCTTCATTTATTCAGGGTCACATATTTTCAAGAACATCATGCAGGTTAAATGGTGCCTCTTTCAAAGCTATTAAAGTAGATGTAGACCGTAAATTTTAATAACAAATCCCAAGTAGGGATGAAATTGGATTTCTCAACCAAATTTTTAATCAAATTGTGTAATTGGCTGCAATGAGATATATCAACATGGTGTAAATTCACCTATATTAGACTATTAAATGGACTTTGACAAGTGAGGACTGTTGTTTAGTCAACAAGATCTTGATACAGAACATTATCATCTCTCTGAAGATTCATCTGGCTCCTCGGCAATCAATCTGTCTTTTCTGTGTGATGAAAGTTGTTCAAAGGCCCTTTAGGCCACTTAGTCTGTACAGATTTTAAAAAAATATGAATGGATGTTGAATTTTGATAAATTTTCTGTTTATTGATAAATTTTATTTGATAAATTTTCTGTTTCTGCATCTATTCTGAATCATTTGGGCTGGTTGCATACTTTTCATTTCTTAGTATATGAATAAAGTAAATTAAGACAACTGATTTATGAAGGCTAAACCATCCCTGCTCCATCAGGATAAACTCAACTTGGCTATGATGTATGAATTTTTTATATATGGCTGAATTCATGCCAAATTTAGAATAAGCATTTTAAAATTTATTTTCAGAGATATTTGCCTGTAATTTTATTGCAATATTTCTAATTTTTTCATTGAATTAATGTTCCTTCAACCAATGAGTTGGGATGAGTAGTACCCTCTTCTTCATTTCCTAGAAGAGTTTGCCTAGAACTCTTATTCTTTTTTTCTTTTTTTTTGTTTTCAAGATTTCTTGTGAATTTAGTTATTTATTTACTTATTCATAATGCACAAGTATAGCATCTTTTTACATACAACTGCTTGTATACAAAGTATATATGTACCATTCAGGTCTTTAATCATGCATTTAGGATAATGATATCCATCTCATTCAACCACCAATTTTGTAGAACTCTTATTCTTTAAAACTAGAATTCACCAGTATGGTGCTGAAGACTTAAAGCTTCTGCATAGAAAGTTTTTATTGAAAATTCAGCTGCTTTAAAAAAATAGTAACATTTAGGCTATGCCTTTTCTTTTCTTCCCCACCTCCCCACAGATGAGCTTTGTTAGTTGGGTTGTTCTGAGGTATTTTTCTATTTTATCTGCTATTAAATTGGCATAAAATTGCTCATAATATTTCTTTGTTGTCATTTTAAATGGCAGCATTTGCAACATTATTTCCCTCTGAGTTATGATTATGGTCATCTATATCAGTGCTCTATTTTTCTCATATTAGCGAAGAGATGGTCAGTTTTATTGAACTGAAAAAATAAAATTTGAACATCGTTGACTTACTCCATTATTTTTAAGTTTTCTATTTCATTTATTTTTGCCCTTATCATTAGTAATTTTATCCATCTACTGATGTTGGGGTTAATTTTTTTCTTTTTTTTTTTCTAGTTTCTTAAAATCATAGATCAATGATTTGTGAACTTTCTTGCTTTAAATGAATTTTTTTCAAACTGCTTTATCAACATTTAAAATGCTAAATATTCATTTTAATTCAGTCATATTGTCTCATTTCCCTCATTATTTCTTCGTTGACCAATGTATTATTTAGGCATATATTGTTTAATTTCTAAATATTTGATTTTCAGATATTGCTTGTTACCAATATCTAATTTTAAGGAGGCTATATAATACATTTTGCATAGTTTTTATTTCTTTTCATTTTATACTTATTGCTACTTTCATTGTTCGTAATAGGTGTATGTTGCATTTGCCCTTGAAAATAATGAGCTGCTATTTGGTGTAATTTTATATAAATATCAATTTATTTGGTCAAGAAATGTGAATGTTGAATTCTATATCATACTGATTTACTGTCTATTTATTCTTTGCGTTACATTTAATGAAGTGTTCAAAAGTTAGTTATTTGTTGAAGAGGCTATCTTTTCTCCAATGTACGTTTATAGCACCTTTGTCTAGGATGAGATGAAATGTATTTTTGTGAGTATGTCTCAGTGTCTTCTGTTCTGTTCCATTGATCTTCATATCTCTTTTGGTGCCAATACTATGCTGTATTTGTTACTAGAGCTCTGTAGTATAATTTAAGGTCTGGTATTCTCTCACTAAGTTTTGCCTTGGCTGTTTGGGGCCTCTTATATTTCCAAATGAATTTCATGATTGCTTTTTCTATTTCTATAAAGAATGTCTGGGATTTTAGGAGGAATTGTATTAAATATTTATAGCACTTTTGGTAGTATGGCCACTTTGATAATATTAATTCTGCCTATCCAAGAGCATGGGGGATCTTTCCATTTTCTGAGGTCTTCAATCTTTTTCTTTAGTGTTCCTTAGTTTTCATTATAGAGGTCTTTCACCTCTTCTGTTAGGTTGATTCCCAACTTGGAATGGAACCACCAGTTGACCAGTTATCCCACTCCTTGGTCTATACTCAAAGCACTTAATAACAGCATACTACAGTGATGAAACCACATAATGTTTATAGCAGCTCAACTCACAACAGCCAAATTATTGAAATGATCTAGGTGTCCTTCAATAGATGAATGATAAAGAAAATGTGGGAAATATGCACAATGAAATATTACTCAGCTATACAGAAGAATGAAATATTGCCATTTGCTGGTAAATGGATGGAACTGGAAAATATCATGCTAAGTGAAATAAGTCAGACACACAAAAACAAAGGCCAAATGTTCTCTCTGATTTGTGAATGTTAACGCAAAACAAGGGTGATTGGGGAGGGGAATAATAGAAATCTATTGGATCAGACAAAGGGAAATGAAGGTAGGAGGGAGAAGGGAACAGGAAAGACAGTAGAATTAATTAGACATAACTTTCCTAGCCTTGTATATGAATACATGCCAAGGTAACTCCATATCAGAGTGAGATACTAAATAGAATAAGTAATACCTATGTATGTCTAATTTGCCAAAATACATTTTACTCTTATCTATAACTAAAAAGAACAAATAAAAAGTTTTAAAACACTAATCAAAAATTCCCAGTTTTACTGAGGTAAACTCACAAATAAAATTGTATGACATATAAGATTTTGAATATGATAATTTGATACACATGTTTTGTGAAATGATTACCACAATCAAATTAGTTACCATATCTATCACCTCACCTTGTTACTTTTTTTGCTGCGTTGTGTTTTGTAGTGAAAATGTTTAAGAAAATTTCCAATATATTATTAAGTAGAAATTTTAAATTTTTTTAATGGATGAGACAATGTAGATTTTATGTTGCTCAGTATTGAATTGCATTGTATTCCTTTTAAACAGCATTTGATTTGTTGTAGAGCATTCAATTGCATTCTTTGGAGACTAGCCCTTTGGGTTTGTTATGGCAAATGGGACCACCCTTTAATTTAGGACCAATATAACCTCTCTACTTAACATTACCTTCTTAAGGTCTTTTCTAATGCCTTTTGTATTCTCAGGTCTTTCTTCTTGGGCTGATAGGAAAACAACTATTCATAGCTTTCTGAAAATTCAAAACTCTTCAGCCTGCTGTTCTCCAGTATTTTTTCAAAGACCCAGGTAAATTCATGATTCTTCTAATAAATGTTCAGAGAAATATTAGGTTAAAGATTAGAGAAGACCCTTGATCACACTTTTGGAGTGTGCTCTCCTTCCATGTGTCTCTGTGCCTGTGTCTGTTACTGTCTGTCCTTCTGTTTCTCTTTCCATATTGTTCAGAGTTATGTTACCGCACACAAGGCTGAGGAGTGTGGCTCAGTGATAGAGCACTTGTCAAGCATGCAAGAGGCCCTGAGCTCCATCCCAGCACCCCAAGAACAAAACAAAACAATGACTCACAGACACCTTGGCCTTCCCAAATTTCATTCTCTCTACAACTCATAGATGACTCTGGGTTCGATCTGGAATCCCTTTCCCTGCTTTGTAGATTGGAAATTGCCTTCAGGTGATAATAAGCTGGTAATACCAGAAGGCTCACCTGCTTCCTTTCCATTTCCTTTCTCTCAGGGATTGCAGTCTCATGATGCCTATTTCCAATGTCTGAAGAAAGTAATTTGAAATTTTGTTTCACTTTCTATTAGTTGAAGATGGGAGGTAAATCCTGTCTGAGATTACTCCATCATAGCTAGGAGCAGAAGTCTCACATAATTTTGAATGTGTTTTTTCTTATATTCTTTGCAGACTTATTTTCCTTATGTATCAGTACAACAGTAAAAACAAATTATTGTACATTTACCTTAGAAATAACATTTTTACACCATATTAGCATGGCCAGAATTATCCAGAAAGTATAACATTTGTCCAAATAATTGCACATTACTTTTGTTATTTCAATTTACACTCACAATTTTATTTAAGTCATTTCATGATCTTATGCATTCCATTTTTTTCCATTGTGAAATCCAATTTATGTGATCAATTAGTTGGGAAGAACAGAAAATAGTCTCATACGGATTTTAAAATATTTTTCATTCATTCTTCAACCACTTTTTTTTTTTTTTTTTTTTGTCTACTATATAGTAGTACACAGTCCTAGAGAAAATGTAAGAATAGTTCAATTTCTATGAATTTAAATTTTATCACATCTTTCTTTTTTTCATTTTAAGTCCATTGACATCATTAGTGACTGTATAGTCCCAATAGTTGGTAAATAGTGAAAAGAATATAAAAGTCCAGTTCTCTCTTCTGTCCATATTACTGCCTCAGATTCTGCCTTTATCAGCTTCAGAATATGTTGCAAGTTTTGAGGACTTGAACAACAAGAAGATGGAAGGGGCCATATTAAATTAAGTCTTCAAATGCAGTTCCTAATCTAAGGTTGTAGAAGATAGAAATTAATTTGCTATTTGCCTCTAATAAGCATTTCATATATTTTGGTTGTTCTCCAAAGTTATTTCATGAATCTATAAGAGAATCTTTTCCCAGGAATCAATGCTACCTCTGTCCTCAGTATCTTCTCAAGTCTCTGAATTCTTCCTGACCATGATTCCTCAATCTCTTTTCCCATTTTTTGAATGACAATAGAGAAATTTCTTGATCTGGATTGCATCATCATCATCATCACCATCATCATTATACAATAAACTTAATTATATGCAATTTTGTCTATATGAAGCTCATGGTCACTAATGTGATAATAGACATTTTTGCTCAATGTATGACAAATATATGTGCTCATTGTCCATGTCCATGTGTCATAAGTGATAAATTTCTATTAGAAATTCAAGAGGAACAATGTGGAATTTTAGTTAATTATTAAGTCCATTTTTTGTGCTGCTATTTCTTACTAGTACCCCAAATTTGAATCTACATATTTGACATATTTATTGTGCCCTTTCTATATGCCAGGAATTGTGAACAATTTTTCAAATACAGTAGTGAACAAACTACACACAACGAGGCATTGGGAAGAGGTGCATTTAGTAGAAATTGAATTTAAAAAAATAAGAAATGAGCAAATAAATGCAGAGTTTACAGTTTAGAATATTAATTATCAAGATTCTTTTTGATTTGCAGTTTCAATTCTGTTCCTCATAAACACACAACTAATAACACCTGGAGAAATAAAATGAAATATTTAAATTTGAAAATAAAGTCACTTTACAGTTTAACTGATATATAGTGTTTGTTGGAGTATTTTTCCTATATTAATACTTTTATCAATATGAGACTGATAAAATTTCAGAATTAAAAAGTATCGCCATAAACTTTTAAACAGCTGTTAAATTCAGTATCATAAAATGATTTTTGGCCTGGGCTTAGTAGGATCAATGATGTGGTTGGAAAAGCATCTTTCTGTACCTCAGTTAAGTGCAATAGTGTAAAGGTCCCTGGAACAAAATTGATGTATCTGAGATGTTATCCAGGATGTACTCTTATGCTATTTTTGCAAGCTGCTTTCATCATACTCTGAAGGATTTGTCAAGATGCTTACCTGTTGTGAAATTCAACATGATTTCTTGAGGGTGCAATCTAAGGCTGAGTTATATCATCTCCTCTTAGCTCTGCTATATCAGGGCCTATGCGATTGTAATTCTTTCTGGCCTCCTTTTTATTCAGTGGTTGCTGTACAGAATGGGGGACAAAACAAATATATGTCATGCTGCGTGACTACTGTATGTCACATGCATTTACTTAGAGTTAAAAAAGGAAAACGTATAGAATTCTTCTGTATGTATAAATTTTTCTATCATGTCTTAAATACAATTTTTATTTTGTCATGTTTAAATTGGGTCAGGTAAATCTGACTCCTATTATTTTATATATGTATGAGCTGATTTACCTTAAGGAGTTGAAATTCATGAAGTTAATGTCTTCTTATTAATATTAAACACTTGAAAATGGTAAAACATTTAGTTTACCCATTAAATCACCTACAAATCACCTGTGTATCACTCTTTTTAATATTGTTTTATAAATATGTCCTTGGTATATAAATACATGCCAAGGAAGAAATGTTAAAATAAAACACATGTAGTTAACTCTCATAAATATACAAGTATGTATAAATTATTAGTCAGCCACAGAGGGATGGCATTTTAAAAAATCTACCTATTGTGGAGGTGTTGAAATTTTGCATGTATTGTCATTTTGTGGAATATCCTCATGTTAACAGGAAATCAATTGTAACATTCTTGTTTTTATTTTGCTTTTTTGGAGGAGTAGACAATAAAAGGCTGCTCTAAAGAATTGAGAATTTTGATTGCAGTTTTCAAGGAAGTTTTGGATTTATAAAAGTGTTCTTTAATAAAATAAATTTCATATCTGAAAAAGCTATGAGAAAGCTGTAACATGCCAGCCTTTATTGCTAATCAATACATACAGTTTGATATCATAACTATGTGCCTTTCTCTTTCATTCATAAAATAGAAAGCATTTTACGATTATGCTGTTTTCTGCATGTAAGCAATTACTGACTAGCATCAATTCATTAATAGGTGAACCTAAGAATAATCTCAAGTTTCTAAGTGTTAATGGAAATTAGGCTAGAGTTTGAATAAGAGACTTTAGGTGATGTAAAACATGTTAAATACACCATCCCCATCCCTACTTCCTATCAAATGCATTCTGCTCCTTTCATTCTCTTTATTCTCCCCTTCTCCATCCCTACTGGCTCTCTTTACTTCTTTCTTCCCTTATCTCCCCCACTCTCTCCCTCTGCATTGAACTACACCACTTTGAAACATACCTTGTTCTTATCTTATCTTATCTTTTCTTTCTCACAGCTCTTTTCTATTACATTTTGACTAAGTTTCATGGGAATCTTTATTTGTTGCAGGACTCTAAATATACCTGACTATGCTATGCAACCTTACAGCACAAGTGTATGTACAGTAGAAGATAGGAATACCCAGTTCAGGAGTGCAGGGTGGGATTGGTCAGTAGTTTTGTGAGCTGGGACAATGAATTGTTGATTCACAATGAGATTTCTTATGGTAAAAATTACCTGCAATGGCTTTCTCCTGTTGTTGCAAATCATTTAAAACCCCACCTCAGTGTGTGATGACTTTCTTCAGTCCGTGGCTTTCTTTTTCTTAAGCATGACTACAGACTTTTTCATTCATTTGTGCCTGAGGTCAATGACCCAGATATTCTTCTTGCTTCTGGCTATGTGTACTTTTTTCAAATATGCTGTTATCAATTTTATTTCCTTATTGTTTTCCCATCTCCATTGCTCACATTAGTGTTTATAAGAAAGACTATATTAGTCATACTTCTAAAATTTTAACATCTCACACTGCAACCCAAACACATTAATTTAACCTTTTTGTTCACTCTTGACTTCCATATCAAACCCTGACATTAGAAATGAAAGGTAGACTCCAAAATGTGAAAGTGTAATACTATTAACTTTTTGGTATCAACCACCTCATTATTTATTGCCATTTATTTTGTAATTATTACTTAGGAAAAAAATCTGTCATTGCTCCATGCCAGCTTTAACTGCGGCAGCGGATTAAAGACGTATTCAGATTTCAGCCTTCCCCTGAGGCTGATGGACTTCTCCTTTCAAAGTAGGACACTTCTATCTGATGGCATTAACCATAAAATCCCCCATTTCAAGTCTATGATATCCTGAAGGACAACGGCTCATTTCATTTCTTATCAAGAAATCGGGCAGATCAGTCATATTTCCCGAATCAAATGACATTTGAGAAAATTCATTTGAACCAAAAATGAGGTTTTTTCTCCTCAGATTCCAATTAGTTTAAAAGTGGTTTTTGATGAAAAATTTCAAAATAACTCAGTATTCATAAAAATCCCTATTTGTATGTATATGGGTGTATTAACTCATATTTTATACACATACACACATCCACGCACTTATGCACACCCTCACATCCTCTCTCTCTCTCTCTCTCTCTCTCACACACACACACACACACACACACACACACACACACAGGTTCCCCAAGAGCAACAGCAAGCCACCCTGTCAAGCAGTATAAATCTTTAATTTTAGTGATCAGCATTAATAGGAAAATACTTAAGATCTTTCCTCCCTCCTTTTATTCTCATTCCATTACCCTAGGTATTCCAGTGGGAGTGTACTCGCTCGTTTGCTCCCTAAGTACACAAAATTAGCTGCTTATCGGTTGATCTTCTTACATGATCCTTTAAAAACCCTTTGTGTGTGTGTACAGGCACCTATGCAGCGTCCAAGGCCGCTTTTGCCTTTAGAGGAAGCCTAGACAAGCCACCCCCAGCCTTTTTCTTACCAGCTCACAGGGGGCTCAGGCCTAATTAAATTGCTCTCAAAGACAAGAAGGGATGAATTTTCTTCTTTCCATCTCCCTTGTCACCCATTTAACTCAGCTGACATTCACTGACTCCTTTTTACTTATGTTCAAAAAAAAAAAAAAAAAAAAAAAACCACACACACACACACACTCTCTTTCTCTCACACACACACACATACACACACATACACACACAAACCTCATAAAGACAGGGTTTAGAGAGTCGGTAGGCTTAGGGAGGGACAGTATTCGTGGACAAACTCTTAATCTGGGTACTCAGTGTGATATATAATTTCAGAAACAAACAATGGAAACAAAATAGAAAGTGCCAGAGGAATGGTTTGATTTCTTTGGCTGGCTTTGATTTCATTCCATTAAACCAACACTAAAGAAGACTGAAACATATACACACAAACACACACCCCAGTGCTTGTGGTCAATCCTGTATTCCTGGTTTTTTGTTTTGTTTTGTTTCCTTTCTCCCTGGGTTCAGATTAATGAGGGAGGTTTCCGAAACTAGGATGAACAGAGCCTGTTAATGTAGCTCTGCCTAAAAGGGGCAGAGAGGAGCGGCAGCCACTTTGGCCAGCCTGCTATTGATTGGGCTGGAAGTCGCGGGGGAGCTGCTGCCGGTGCTACATTTCTGAGGCTGGGGTTCAGGGAGGGGGCTGGAGAGCTTTGGCTAGACCAGACAACAGGAGCCTGTGCAAGTCAAGCTCCAGTAAGGGCCTAGGAAGAGCCAGGCAATTAGCCTTTGAAGGTCATGGAAAGTTCCCTCCCTCTCTTCTCTCTTTTTTACCACAGCATCCAGCCTTCCTTCCCTCCTCCTCCTTTCTTCATCACCCATACTCCAAACACATCTGAGGAATCCATTCAATTAAATCTCTCTCGGCTCCAGCTGGCTCCTGAGTGAAAGGTCAGTAGAGTCCAGGAGGGAGAAAAAGACACAAGGAGGAGCTAGGGCTGTGGCTGCCTCTGAGACAGCTTCCCCTTCTACCTCTCTGCCCCATCCGTTGTCCATGCTCTGCACTCCCCACTTCCTTTCTACCAAGCACCTTTAATGATACCCAGTGGTCAATCACTCCCCAGCAGTCAGAGGCATGCCCTGAAGCATCATTGTGGTAGGGAGAGATCGATCAGATATTTTTTTAAAAAAGATGATAATGATAACCTGTGGACATAATGTCAGTTTGTTTGCTGTGTTTCTTGAAGGCCTATCACTGTTTGCCTGGGCCAGCCAAGCTGCTTGGAGGGACTGTGTGAGTCCTTCCCTCCTTCCCTCCTGCATTTTGTCTTGCTTTAAAGAAAGTTAATTATATAGAGGGATACTCTGTTGGTTTGCCTGTTTGCTGGCCTGCTTGGCTCCATAAATATAAGAGAAGAAATAAAGATGATTGATCTTATTTTTGCAAAGCTTCAGGTTAACCAAGAATCAGCATACTTAAATATCTATGCTAACACAAAATACTTTAGATTTGGTTTGAAGGATGCTACTAGGTATACATAGATTTAAAACATTTGTATTATAAACCTACTGTTTAAATTATAGGCATTAAAATAACATAGTAAAAGGATTCATCAAATGAAAGTTGTTCAGAATAAGAAAGTTAGCAGAAATTTTACTACACATGAACACACATATGCATGCACACACCAAGATACAACCATTTTTTAAGGAAAACAATGACATGAGATTATTTATTTCCTTGCATTATCTGCCAGTATTTATTTATAATCTATGGAACTAATATGAACATAGGATTATGCAAGAAGATATTATTAATATCAATTTGATCAAGGGATAGTCTTCTCACACAGCTTCTGTCATATTGAATATTTAGGCATAAATCTTTTATATTTTGTTGTCATTTTGTTACTTCAAACAAATGGTGGTGTATTATGTCCATACACTCCTAGTCTGTTCATATTCTCAAGTCTCCGTACTTCCATTTTCTCCTGAAGTGTGAGGATAGATTCTAGTATAACTAATATCTTACTTGCAATCAGAATTTTTTGTTGTCACATTATTTTCTGCGCCATTTGATGAAACACTCTACATTTTCCTATATTCCTACTAAACTATTTGATGATGCTTTTTATTTTGTTGTATAATTGGGTGAGCAATCATGTGATAAACATAAGTTTGGTATGAAATCAAAGAAGCAATGTTAAAAACAATGAATATATTCTCAGGAAAGTTTCTAAGATGTTAAATCTTTTAGAGAGAAGGATTGCATAAACAATATTACTTCTTTATAGATTTTATGACCATGAAGCGAACACTTTAAAATATATCTAGTAAAGTTAATGTATGATAGTTTTCTCTTATAACCTAACACTATGCTTTTTGAAATGTGTGTTAGAGGTAGAAGATCATGTGTTTAGCTAAAATCAAAAACGAGTGTAATCCGAATTGGGGTTTTGTGGCTGTTTTTGTTGGGCAAAGATTAGAAAAGACATATAGTAGGAAATGACATATGTAATAACATACTTCTAAATGTTTCAGATTTAGGGTTTTGCTATAAAATAGCACAAGACAATACTTAGTGCCATTTGGTATTTTATAAACAATCTGTCTACAACTCTCCCATTTAAATGTACACAAAATAGGATGCAGCTACATCATGAAACTTTCCTGAGAATACATTCATTGTTTTTAACATTGCTTCTTTGATTTCATACCAAACGTATGTTTATCACATGATTGCTCACCCAATTATGCGTATGTATATGTGCTCATGTATATGTGCGTGCATGCCTCTGCCTATACAGAAACAGCTGATCCTGCCAACTAACAAATGTGTTTTCATTTGTTTGTATCTACCCTGATTTTCTTAGGAAACCTTTCAACAATGATAGGAATTCTTAATCCATTCATGCAACAAATATTTGTAAAGCACTTATTATGTGTCAGACATTATGCCAGTTGCTGAACCCATAGAGATGAGAAAAAGGAAAATACACAGGTGCCCTGCTTTCATAGAGTCAAAGCCCAATGAAATAGTTCATTGCATAAATATTTATAAGAGTGCTAAGTCAATACAGAAGTTTGAGGTTTTATGGGAACATGTAACCAAATCTAGTTTTTAAAAAAATATCGTATTTCTGCATTTAGCAGTACTTGGTTACAGGCCCAGAATTATTCCCAGGAAACTCTCTGCATGTCAGGAAAAATGGCATTAGTGACTCATGGACAGTTGTAATTCTCAAAAGACTGAAAAAGAACATATAGCAAGATTGCAGGATACAAAGCTAATATACAAAAATAATCTGCCTTCCTATATGCCAGCAATGAACAAATAGAATTTCAAATTAAAAAACACAACAAAACCCACAATACTATTACATTAACACCCTCCCAATTACTCCTAAATAGTTAGGTATCTAACAAAATATGTTTAAGTTCTTTATGAGAAAAACTACAGAATTCTGATGAAAAGAATCAAGAAGTAAATGATGTAAATGGGAGGCATTCTATGCTCATGAAAAAGAATGTTGTCAAGATGCAAGTTTTTCTTAACTTAATCTATGAATTCAGTGCAATCCTTTTCAAAATCCCAGCAAATTATTTTGTGGACACTGACAAAATGATTCTAAAGTTTATATGGGCAGGCCAAAAGGTAGAACAAAGTTAAGGCCTGACACAACAAGACTTCAAGACTTAGAAAGTTACAGTAATCAAGGTAGTGTGGTCTTGGTGAAAGAACTGACAAACAGATCAGTGGAACAGAACTGAGAGCTTGAAAATAGACCCACATAAATTCACGTAAATATAGTTAGCTGATCTTTGACAAAGAAGCAGAGGCCACACAATGGAGAAGAGCTAGGCCTTTAAACACACAGTGCAGGAGCTAGAACTCCACAACTACATGCAGAAAGGAAGGAAGAGGAAAAGACAAAAGGAGGTCATCATAGTCCATAAAATTTACACGCTTTACAAAAATTAATTCAAAATCAACTATAGACTTAAATATAAAACACTAAACTATAAAACTCTTACATCACATAGGAGAAAATCTAGATCACCTCAGCAATGACATTTCAGATGTGACATGAAAGGCACAATTTATTAAAGAAGAATTGATAAGATTGACTTCATTAAAATAAAGAGGGTGGTGAAAAGTTTGCAGAGGAGATATCTGATAAAGGACGAATATGTAAAATATACAAAGGAGCCTTAAAACCCAGTAACAAAGCAACCTGAATTAAATGTGAGATAAAGATCTTAACAGATACCTCATCAAAGAAGATATAAAAATGGCAAGTAAGCATGTGCAAAGGTACTTCATATCATTTGTAATCAGTGAAATGTAAATTAAAACAAAAATGAGGTACCACAACATGCTTCTGAGAACATCCACAGTCCGGAACACTGATACCCCAAAATCCTGGTGAAAATACACAGCAGCAGATTTTTTCATTCACTGCTGATAGGAATGTAAAATGGAACTTTGGAGGGCAATTGGCATTTTATACAAAAGTACATAGACTTTTACCATGTTATCCATCAATGACACTACTTGGTATTTACTCAGAAGAGTTGAAAACTTATTGCCACCAAAACACCTGCACATGAAATCTTAGCTTTACTCATAATTGCCAAGACTTGGAAGCAACTATATTGTTCTTCAGTAGGTGAATTGATAGGTGACAATGGAATATTATTTAACACTTAAAAGAAAAGAACTTTCTCATTATAAAGACATGGAGGAAACTGAAATGCATATTACTAAGTGAAAGAAACAAATCAGGAAAGACTATGTTGGGATTCAGAAAACAATACTTCAAAGTGAAGACTTTCAAAGTAGCCTTGGAAGCAAAGTTTCTCTCTGACCTTCTTCCACCCTCCCTTCTCTCATCCATCATTTTCCTGGAGGTGAGTCAAAGAAACTGATTCTAGTTAATTTCATCTTCCCCAAAGTGGGTCACAGAAATTACAATCCCTTTGCCCAAAGCATAAAACCTGAAAGTGTGATTCTAACTTTCCCGACATTTTGTGTAAGAGTTTTCTATAAAGAAATTCCTGGCCTTACCTTTCCTTTTTTTTAAAAAAAATATGTTCTAATTAGTTATACATGACAGTAGGATGCATTTTGACACATTACACACAAATGGAGCAAAACTTCTCATTCTTCTGGCTGTAGATGGTGTTGAGTCACACCAGTAGTATAATCATACATGTATATAGGGTAATAATGTCTGTTTCATGTTACCCCATCCCCACTGCCCTCACTCCCCTCTGCACAATCCAAAGTTCTTTCATTCTTCCTGTCCCCCTCCCCCACTATAGATGGATCAGTATGCACTTATCAGAGAAAACATTCAGCATTTGGCTTTTTGGTATTGGCTTATTTCACTTAGCATGATATTCTCTAGTTCCATCCATTTACCTGCAAATGCCATAATTTCATTCTTCTTTAAGGCTGAGTAATAACGTATATGTACCACATTTTGTTTATCCATTGATCTGTTGAATGTCATCTAGGTTGGTTCCATAGTTTAGCTATTTTGAATTGAGCTGCTATGAACATTGTTGTGGGTGCATCCCTATAGTATGCTGATTTTAAGTCCTTTGGGTATAGACCAAGGAGTGGGATAGCTGGGTCCAGGGTTCCATTTCAAGTTTTCTGAGGAATCTCCATACTGCTTTCCAGAGTGGTTGCACCAATTTGCAGTCCCACCAGCAGTGTATGAATGTACCTTTGTCCATATCCTCACCAACACTTATTATTGCTTGTATTCTTGATAATTGCCATTCTCACTGGAGTGAGATAAGATCTTAGAGTAGTTTTGATTTGCATTTCTCTAATTGCTAGAGATGTTGGACATTTTTTCATCTTTGTTGATCAATTGTATTTCTTCTTCTGTGAAGTGTCTGTGCAGTTCCTTAGCCAATTTATTGATTGGTTTATTTGATTTTTGGTGTTAAGAGCTTTGAGTTCTGTATATATCCTGGAGATTAGTGTTCTATCTGAGGTGCCCTACCTTTTTTGATTCTCTGTCATAAGCCCATCATCACAGAAAGAGATCTGTCCTATACCTAGAAGGAAAGAGCACTGCACAGGAAGTAATCTAAACAGACAGGCCTTACTGGTTCTACTACTATTAGTTCATAGTCGTTTTGTGAAATACATTTCTACAAAGTTGTCAATGTTTCATTGAACCTAAGCATAAAAATGAACAGTTTTCCCTGGGTCTTGGGTCTTCATTTCACAGGCTTAAGTGCCAAGTGTGATTATGATTAAATATATCTGTATACTTTTTTTCTCCTGTTAATCTGCCTAATTTTGGTTTATGTCAGCATATCTAAAGATTTGAACCTTCAGAGGGAAAGTTGGAACTTGTCTACAATGACATAGTGTACAAATTATATGATATTTTAGAGAAACAAAAATTATAGAGGTAGGAAAAAGATCAGTGAGTTCAAGGGTTAGTTAGGATCCAGGTTGGGTAAATAGAGCACAGAAGATTTTCAGGGCAGTGAAACTATTCTGTGTGATGCTATATTGGTGTTTCCACGGTATTATACTTTATACAAACCAATAAAATGTACAACACCAAGAGTGAATCTTTTTTTTTTTTTTTTTTTGGTGGTACCAGGGATTGAACTCGGGGGCACTCGACCACTGGGTCACATCCTCAGCCCTTTTTTGTATTTTTATTTAGAGACAGGGTCTCACTGAGTTGCTAAGTGCCTCGCCATTGCTGAGGCTGGCTTTGAACTCGCGATCCTCCTGCCTCAGCCTCCCAAAGTGCTGGGATTACAGGCGTGCGCCACCGCGCCCGGCTAAGAGTGAATCTTAATGTAAACTATGAGTCAGAAATCATGCTATATTAATGTAGGTTTGTGGATCATAAAAAACGTAATACTTTGGGTGGGAGATATCAATAATGGAGGAGGTTATATATGTGTTGGTGGAAGGAATCAATGTGAATTCTCTCTGTTCCTTCTACTTGATTTTGCTGTCAATCTAAAAGTGCTCTAGAAGATAAAGTATGTTGAGGGGAGGAAGAAATCTGATGTTGAGATACAAATTTGGAGATAAACTATAAAGATAGTCATTGAAAACTGGGGCACAAATAAGATTGTCTAGTGGAAGTGAGGCAGATTAAGTTAGAAGTAGCCCTACAAATGTCCCCAAGTAGTCCCAACCTTCAGTGGTCAGGTAGGGGTAAAATAAATTGTAAAGAAGATGAGAAGGAATAGCATAGTAGGAAAACCATGGGAGTCTGGTTGCTGAGAGAGTTAGTAAAGAGAACTTAAGTGATCTGGAAGTTCAAATAAAATATGGATTTTAAATTACTGATTGGATTTAGTGGTGAATGGTATCTCATTTTGGACCATGTTGAGCATAATTTGGGTAGAGAAGTGATGATATTTAGAGAAAGGTAATGAGTGGAAAGTAAAACATAAATAGAGTGAGTTGTAGACTGAATGAGTTAAGAAAATGAAAAGCAAAACCCATATTCTGAAATAAAGAATATACGGTTTGAAAATAAGTACCTTGATGACAAATAATTGCAACAAATGGACTACAATTTATAGGCACTCTTTGATTAGGAGTAACTAAGGCTTCTGACCTCATCCTTATGTAAACCCAAATGTCTTCCTTTTGCTCCCTAGTTTTTTTATATCTCTAAACATAGTTCATTTTTTCTGCATTTGACACCACATTGTTAACATATACATTTCTCTTGTATGTCTCATGTTTATTTATGTTCCTGAGTACAATTGAATAAATACATGCTAGCAAGAACCAAACATAAAAATGTTCTTTATTATAAGACAAACACTCTCTCAAACATGGTGGGAAAAAAGAAAAGTTACTATTTTAACACCTGAAACTGAAATAATCTTAATTTATACATCAAATGTTTCCAAGTTCTAAGACAAACATGAAAAGTTAGTTACTATTTTCTTATTGATGTCTGTATTTCTAAGAAAAATTGATGATATTAACATTATTTTTACTAATATCTCTAATAATAATTTTAAAATAATTCTGTGCATATAATAACAATCCATTCAAAAATATACTATATATTCTTCTTTCTTTCACATGTCAAAACTTATTGAAAAACATGGCCAATTCTTGACTACTTATATACAAGAGAAGTAATTAGCAAAAACTGGAATTTAATGCCCCTAAATTATAATGGATTATGGGTTTAAATTTCTATTTTATTATATAACTTCTGGTTTTTCACTCTGAAACTATTGTCTGAGTTGGACAATATTTAGAGCTCTTAAAATTTAAATCATTATTTATATTTTCATATTTTTACACCTAGAATAGAACAACTAGATCCAAACTGCACCTGTAGTTTGCCTAACTTAACTACTTCAGTTACACGTACATTTGTTGAACCTTTGACTTAATTGTGATTTTTATAGTTCTCAGCACTGTCTATTGTCTAAAGCTTCCCTATAGTTAGTTTCTCATCAAATCCAATTTCAGATCCAAATGATATCTGAACACAGTCAAGAGTATATTATGTCTAATATACTTAATAAATCTACTATGAACTACTAAAAACTTAAGTACCATTCCATCTCTATAGACTTTCATAGATTTTTTTTTTTTACTATTTTCCCTTCCCCCCAAATTGAACCATACACTTAAAACTCTGTTGACCTTGATGTCTCTAATTGACAATAACAGAATTTGGAAACATCAAAATACACATAAAATTGGACCAGTGGTGAAATCGTGATTACAAAATTTTCTGACATACTGTTGTCTCCATTTACAACATAAGGTTCATTGAATAAACGTTCTGAATGTTTACAATAATATTTGCATCTTGCTTATAACAAATTGCTAACCGGTAAGTTTATGGGGTAACATATGGGTCTCAGTTCTTTAGTTGGCGGCAGTTAAACAAATCCTACATTTTGCACACAAATAAATGCTTGAGAAAGAAACTATCCATTTTATGTAATCATATGTCCATTTGGATGTAGGTCAGGAAGGACTTACTAGTGAGCTCGTCACCATAAAAACTAGCCCCATGCTAATTTCTGTTTAGTTGCAGAGGTTGGTTCAGCTAGTTATGCATATGTTATAGCCCATATGTACAAACCTGCCCATTTGTGGAGAGGCCAGATGGACCCTCCCTAAGCATGAACCTTTCCTGCTACATGGATTGACTCTGATAGCATTAAAATGCTTGCCTTGTTTTTTTTTATAAAATAATTTTCTCTAGTACACACATACACACACACACACACACACACACACACACACATTTGCAGTTATTAGGTACTTTTAATTCAGAAAGAGGTAATAAATCCTGTTTGTTCATGCAGAAGTTCTGCAAATGGACCATAACCTTTCACTTTGAATTATACACAAAACCATCATTCTTGGCCAGGTGTGGTGGCACACACTTGTAATCCCAGTAATTTGGGAAGCTGAGGCAGAATAATCACAAATTCAAGGCCAACCTTGGCAATTAAGTGAGACCCTGCCTCAAAATGAAAATTAAATAGGACTGGGGACTTTGCTTGGTGGTAGAATTCTCCTGGGTTCAATCTGTAGTACCTAAAACACAAACAAAAATAATAATTCTGACTGTTTCACAGATATTTTTTTTTAGATTGTAGATTAACTTGTTAGAAATGGATCTATGAGCCGGGCGCGCGGTGGCGCACACCTGTAATCCCAGCACTTCGGGAGGCTGAGGCAGGAGGATCGAGAGTTCAAAACCAGCCTCAGCAATGGCGAGGCACTTAACAACTCAGTGAGACCCTGTCTCTAATAAGATACAAAAAAGGGCTGGGGATGTGGCCCAGTGGACGAGTGCCCCTGAGTTCAAACCCCGGTACCACAAAAAGAAAAAAAAAAAAAAAATGGATCTATGAAAAGAAGTTATATATAATGACTAACTTTTTTACTGTATCAAGGAGGATATAGACATATAGGATTTCATCTCTCCCAAAGCATAATAATTAGAAATTAATTTCTGTGAAAATTAATTAATTTCTCAAAATATTGAGATTTCTATAACAACAATTTATAATGTAATTATTGTTGGAGATGACTTAACTTTGAAAGTATTTAAGGTAAAAGTTTAGATAAATAAATAATTTTATACATTTTTGAAGTAAAGATTATGCTCATTAAATCATTTTTCTTTTTCTTTTTCTTTTTTTTTTTTACAAAATCAGCATGTAGAGTATAACTTTTGGCTTAATTCTTGTTCCATTTGAATATGATAAAATTTCATGTATCCTAAATTAATACTTTTCAAATATTTATGTCAACATATTAATCCTAATTAGTATACAGTGAATTATAGATGTGATAGTGTTTCTTCAATTTATGGCTTATTTTTAACTGAACCTGAACGCTTATAGCTAAATAACATAATTTGTAGGGATGTCATATATATAACTATTGAATGTCAACATCCTCAGGATATTTTACATTGTATATTCAAGTTTAGTACAGAGCATATATAACTTTTAAAAATTCCTATAAGAAAAAGAACAATGTATTTCAATTATTCTATGTAAAGCATGTCAGCAAACTAAATAAAATGAAACTCAATATAAAATTTTAGTTACAATGTATATGTTATTAAAATTCTGTTATCAAAATTCAGTCATCAATATAATAGTCTACTATTACTAAATATATTCATATATAATTCAGGCCATGAAAAAATAAGAGCAAAAAATTTTCAGAAGTCAGTTATAGAAAATTCAAAGTGTATAAAAAACACTTATTTCTGTAATATTATAAAAATATCCTTATTGAGATTGTGTCTGCAAGTTAGCTAAGTAAAATCATGAAGTTATCATTGTGAGTGCTGTATTTCTTTATGTTATTGGTGAATAAAAAATTGCCCCTTCCATACTAATCATAACTTTGATTAAATAAATTTAATTTAATCAAAGCTTTAATAATTTCTGGTACACACACATTTAGAATTGTTATATCTTGCAATGCACTGACCCTTATCAATATAAGCACTGACCCTTATCCTGATACTATCCCTTTCTCTTAGTAAATGTTGATATTCATATAATTATCCCAATTTTCTTTGTGAGCAAGAGCTGCATAATAGAATATTTTCCTCATTTTAAAGCTTTTAACTTATTTATGTCTTTAGTATTCAAACTGATTCTTAAAGACCGTTTATCATTTTCAGGCAAAACAGCTTATTGTAATTAAATAGAATAATTTTCTTGCATTTTGTTTAGTTTAAGCATTTCTGTTAATTTCCACATTTGGTTAATTTATGCAGTGTAATTATCTATGTTTCATTTGAAATGTATCATCTTGCTATTTCTTATCTACTGTCCCATCTTTTTTGGTTAAGTTTTTTCATTTCCTTACTTTCTTCAGGTTATTAGTATTTTCAAGCATTTAATTTTATCTCCTATTTGGCTTTGTTGCTAGATTTCTCTTTATTGTTGTCTTATTTGCTTTCTTTTAAGGATACCCTTGGGCTTATAACATGTACCTTTAACTTATGAGCATTGATCTTCAATTAGTATTTAATTTCACATATCACTTTATATTGTACTTCAGTTTCCTATATAATCATTTGTATCTTTAAATTACTGTTTCCTTTTTTATAAATTATGTAATATAATATATTGTTATTATATTTTTCCTTACATATTTACATATATAAATTACATTTACACATTTTTTTGTTGGCTAGAAATTGAAACTAGGGCCTTTCACATGCTAGGGAAGAACTTTACAATTGAGCAATATCATCTGTCCATTATCTTTTAAATCATTTAAAATATGTTCTACTTGTTTTATCATTACCATTTTTAGGAATCTTTTCTTTTGTGAAGATTCAACTTCCCATTGGAATTAATTTTCTTCCACCTGAAGAACTTCTTTTAGCTTTTCTTATGTGTATGCATGACTAATTCTACCAATCTTTTCATAAAATGTTTTTATTTGCCTTCATTTATGAAGAGCATTTTATATATATATATATCAACTTTGATAGTATTTTATATATATATATCAACTTTGATAGTATTTTTCCGGCACTTTGGTCTGATTTATCTTCTCATTTGCATATTTCTTATAAGATTGCTGCTATTCATATTTTTAATGTACTTTTATATATTTTCAATTAAACATTAATTTTTAATAATTTAATTATGATGCATTTTGGTATAAATTTTTTTGTTTATCCTGCTTTGGATTTGCTCAGCTTCATATATATATATATATATATATATATATATATATATATATATATACACACACACACATATATATGCATATGCATATGTATATGTATACATATACACACATATATATACCTTATATATGTATACTCATATATATGTGTATATATACGCTATACATGTGTGTATATATACACATATATATATGAATTTGTAATAATTTCCATATGTTTAAATAATATTCTCCTCTGACCGTTTCATGGAGTACACATTAAAAATTGGTTCAATGACTTCAAAATGTATACAGATCATATAAGCTGTATTTTTTATTTGTTTGTTTGTCTGTTTTTCCCTCTAGTCTTTTTTTACTCTGTGTTTCAGTTTAAATAGCTTCCTATAATTTTTAAATTTTGGTCTATTAATATTTCAAATAATACCAGTTATGTGTCAATTTTGAAGTTTATTTTTTTCTACTATTATATTCATTTGTTATTAAGGTAAATATGCAAAACATACTATTCACCATCTTAACCATACATTTATTTGCTTTGCAAAGAATATCAACATCCATCTTCAGAACCAGAACTCTCTTCACTTGTAAAACTGAAACTGCATACCCTTTTTAAAAAATGTCCTCTTCTATCTTTTCTGCCACCCATGGTAATCATTACTCTACTTACTGGCTGTATGATTTTGACTACTCTAGTTAACACATATAAGTGGAATTGTATAGTATTTTTCTTTTGTGATTGGCATATTTCACTTCATGTAATATCCTTAAGATTATTTGCTATTTTAGCATGTACCAGAATTTTGTTTCTTTTTAAACTTGAATAATACTTGATTACATGTATATATTACATTGAGATATCTGTAGACATAGGTATTGATTCACATTTCAGCTACTCTATAGAATGCTGACCTCTTCAAGACACTGTTTCCTTTTTGGGTATTTATCCAGTATCAAAACTGATATATCATATGATAATTTTATTCTTAACATTTTGGGGAGAATTTCCATACTGTTTTCCAGAGTAAAAGTACCCTTTTATGTTCCCACCAATGGTGCACAAGGTTCAATTTCTCCACATTCTTGTTAACACTCTTTTCTATTTTAATGTTTTTTTTTTTTTCCTAGAGGCCACTCTAATGGGTGTGAGGTGATAGCTTATGGTTTTGATCTGCATTTCCCTAATGGTTATTTATGTTGAGTGTCAAAGATGGCAGAGTAGATCTGGGTAGCAATCTTCAACTCCTCCACAGCCCAGAAATAAAGTAGTGAAAGAGCAATTAGCCGAAAAGATGGGAGACAGAGTTAAACACTCCCAAACTCAATATTAGACAGCTTGACTTGGATTGACTTGGAATTTGGTTACTGGAACAAAAAATAATAATAAGGATAATTAATTTGCCCCCAACAGGAGCTTGTGCTTCACAGGAGCTTGTGCAAGGGACAGGCCAACTAAGACCTTACCCACATGATGGTGACAGACAAGACTCCAGTGGTCGGCACTTGCAAGGGTTGAGCTTCTTTGTCACAGTTCACAGCCTGTACACACAGGCTCCACAGTTGCAGACAGTCACTAAGCACTTAACTCCATTACAAAGAATCCCCAGGAAAGGGAAGTAGATGTTCACTGATTTACAACTGCCAACCATAACAGTTCAGATGAAGGCTTGCTGATTGACACATTAACCCAGTCACACAATGGCACTGGTTATCTATATCAGCTAGGGTGGAGGTTTTTGTGCCAGAGACTGCCCACATAGTGCTTGCATTTACAGGTCCCACAGAGGCAGAGAGTCACCAACCTCTACACTTCTATAAAGAAGCCACTGTAGAGGGGTGCAGGTGCTCAGTATCCCACAACAGTTAGCAATATCCCTGAGCCCTGCACCCTGTGCCCCTATACCCATCAAAAATAGTCTGCAGACACAGTATCACCAAAGCACAGACTCAGACATTTGGACTGATGAAAAGGCACTGGATGGTGAGAAAACCATAGTAACAGGGAAGTAGCTCCTGAGCCACAGTACCTCAAGGAAAGTCCACAGCTGCAAGTACCAGAGTTACAGGTTAACTCAATTGTCATTTAGACACATGGGCTCCAATTCTTGAGGATAACCCAAAGAACCCAGTGGAGAACCTTATGTAGACACATGCATACAAAACAGCAATATACTCCACAAAGGGGCTTACAGAGGAGCATCTTAGAGACACCAGCCACCCTCAGTACACTCAGATACAAGCACACCACCCCTGACTTGTACATTCAAAAAGGGACAGTAGCCCTCCTTCTTTTTCCTTTACACCTTTTTTCTATACACCCCTTCATGGGTGTATAGGGCTACTGTCTATAACACTACAATATCTCTACATTAGACTACCACATCTCACACACTACAAATAGAGCTTTTCTTCATGTGGGGTACACAAGATTACCTTTGTTGAGGGTACAGATGTAACAAGGAACAATCAGTCTGTTAAATCACAGACATTTAGAGACCATGTCCTCTGAACCACCAGAAAGCTCAGAGATACTTGGATACACCAAAGATGGGAGGAGACCTCCTAGAATTGTATCAGAGGTAAGCTCCACACTCAGGGAAACCAAGGAGTGGTGGGCATATTCTATTGGCCCCAAATCTTGATGAAATCCTAATCAGAAAGGCTCAGTAAGAAATTTTGCCACCTCAGCATAAATAATCACAAATAACTTTAATTTCAAATTTTATCTACAGATATTACTTTTTGAATTGAATTGATAAATGTTCCTTTATTTAACATTGCACTCCTCAACCAATTTGATTGTATTTTTTTCACATTAAAGCAATAACTAATATCATTTTTTAATATTTTTTTTTCCTGGCTCAGTTTTATACTTGTTCCTCTTAGTCTTTCCTTTCCTTCATTCATTTCCTTCAACTCCTGTCTCAAATACCTTTCCATGTTTTCTTCTTTTAAAATTAATTATTATTTTTCCTATCTTTTCATTTCTCCTTCTTTTTCCTTTGTCACTTTTTTCTTTTCTTCCCTTTCCAACCCCTACATAGTATAATATTAATTTTACAATATTCAATAATTAATTTCTTAACCAATTCAAAAGCATTTTGAATAAATTTATACCTGGATTAGAGGAACCATAGAGAACATTTCAATAATTCTTTTCCCCCTAAAATTTATTAGGACATGACTTTTCTCTGAAGTTATTGAAATTTATAAGGTTTCATACTTTTTTTCCAAGTGGTGCTGATACTGGGTACAGCAGAGAATACACATTTAGTGAGAGCATAAATACTTAGATATTTTCCCAATTTGGGACACATAAGATAAAGAAACTCACTAAAGAACCCCTTACCTAAGAATAGAACAGATAATCAGCAAATGGGTAGAAATACAAATACTACGTAAAAGCAAGGAAAAAAGCCACTCCAAAAAAAGCTCACAACACTTCAACAACTAACTAACTGATCACCATGATATCACAGTGAATGAAATGTCAGATAAAAATTGAGAAATTTTAGATGTATTTAGAAAATACTTTAGAAGAATTTAGAAATTTAGAAGTGTTTAGAAATAGTAAAATGTTTAATGAGATAAAAGAAGATGTAAAGAATGAACAAAGAGAGAGAATACAGAAAATGAAAGATCATTTCTGTAAAGAGATAGAGATCCCGAAAAAGAACTAAACAGAAATCCTAAAAATGAAAGGCTTAATAAATCAAATTAAAAGTTCAGTTGAAAACATCACCAATGGATGAGACACATAGAAGGCAGATTCAAAGACCTTGAAGACAAAGTATATAAATTTGAAAATAAAGTTTACAATAAATAAAAAATGTTAAGAAGCCATAAGCAGAATATACAAAATATCTAGGATTTCTTTGGTCACTAAGAGACCAAATGTGAGAATCATTGGTATAGAAGAAGTTACTGAAATGCAGACTAAAGGAATGCAAAAAATTTTTCAATGAAATAATATCAGAAAAAAATTACAAAACTTAGGAATCAGAAGGAAATTCAAATACAAGATGCACATATAGCCCCAAATAAGCAAGGTAAAAAAAAAATCCTCTTTAAGACACATTATACTTAAAATGCATAATAGAAAGAATAGAATAGCACTCTGGAGCCACCAGTAGCTACTGACACCGTTGATACAACCGCTGGTCGGGGAACCGACCCCAGCCAATGAAGGCCACCATGACCAGCCTGTGTGTTCCCAGCTCTGCCTGCTCACTCTGGAGCTGCTAGTAGCCACCACCTCTGGAAAGCCACCACCACCTGCATATTCTGCAGCCACCACTGCTGACAGGTAGGGGAGCAGGCCCTGGGCAGGCGGAGAAAGGCCTTCGAGACCACCTGCCCAACCCCCTTCACCACACCTGGACTGGGAGGAGACACAGGAGGAAGAGAGTGGGGAGAAAAAAAGCCAGACCTCCTGCTCCACCACACTGAGGCAAGGAGGAAATCCTGCCCTGAGAAGGACTCTGCACTGGGGTTCCCTGGCTACACAGCCCAACATCAAGATAATTATAGGCTTGAGGCTGCCACTGCCACAAAACTGAGAAAGCACTGCTGCTATCAAGGAACAACAAAAGGTACTAGTAAGGCATCACTAAGGTTCCTGTGGACCAGGCTGCACCAGAGGGTGCTTTACTAGAGGTGCTACCAGTTATCTTGTTGTGAGCTAACAGGGAGCATTACATAGAAATGTCTATCTCTTGTTTCTCCTACTAAGATCCAAATTCTCATGATTATCCTTTCACTAATCAAATAATCTAATACCTCTATTTTCTCACATCCTACATCACAAATGTCTTAGCCAAACCCTAAGTCCCCCCTTCTACAATTGGATACTTAAACCACCACAAAAAAATACTGACTATATGTAGAAGATAACTAATCTCATCATTTATGTTTAAAGTGTCAAAACTGTAAATATAAAAATAGAAGCTAACTGATATATGGCAACACGTTGGATGCATTGAATTCTGTAATATTGATCTTTCCCTTAAAGGTGAGGCATCAGGTAATGTGTAGGGATGCTATAAGACAATATGGCAGAAGCAGTAATACCTCAGACTTACACTGCAAGAGAAGAAAACACATAGATATCATGAAAAAACAAGGGAGGAAAATAACCAAAACAAACCAAGATACTTCAGCAATAGAATCCATAGAAAGAACAGTAGGTGAAATGTCAGAGAAGGAGTTCTGAATATATATAATTAAAATCATTTGGGATTTAAAAAATGACCTAAGCGAGCAGATATAAGCAAAAATTGATCTTTCCAACAAAGAGGTAAGAGATCAAATACAGGCAACCATTGATCACACCAACGAAGAGATAAGAGAACAAATACATGTAGCAAAAGATTATGTAAAGAAAGAGATAGAGAGTCTGAGGAAAAAAAAAAAAAAAACAGAAATACTTGAAATGAAAGAAACAATAAGCTATTTTAAAAACTCAGTAGATAGTATCACCAACAGATTGGATCACTTGGAAGACAGGACCTCAGACAATGAGGTCAAAATATATAATATTGAAAATAAAGTTGACCTCACAGTGAAGATAATAAGAAACCATGAACAGAATATCCAAGAATTATGGGATACCATCAAAAGACTGAATATAAGATTTATCGGAATAAAGGAAGATACAGAGAATCAAACCAAAGGAATGCAAAATATCTTCAAGAAATAATATCAAAAAATTTCCCAGGCAAGAAGAACAAATTTGAAAACCAAATACAAGAGGCCTATAGGATGCCAAATGTACAAAATTACAACAGATCTACACCAAGTCACATTATAATGAAAATGCCTAGCGTACAAAATAAGGATAGAATTTTAAAGGCCATAAGAGAGAAAAATCAGATAATCTATAAAAGAAAACCAATTCACATCTCAGAAGATTTTTCAACCCAGACACTCAAAGCAAGGAGAGCCTGGAACAACATATAACAGGCTCTAAAAAGATAAGGATGCCAACCAACAATCTTATGTCCAGCAAAATTAATCTTTAGACTTGATGATGAAATAAAAGCCTTCTATGATAAACAAAAGCTAAAAGAATTTGCAACAAGAAAGCTGGCACTACAGAACATTCTTGGCAAACTATTCCACAAGGAGGAAATGAAAAACAACACTGATAATATGCAAAGGGAATAACTATAAAAAAGGAAAAACTAACAAAAGGAGAAATCAAGTCAAGCTAAATACCAAAAATATTAAATTAAATTAAATTAAAATAAAAAATGACTGGTAATACAAATCATGTCTCAATAATAACCGTGAATGCTAATGGCCTAAACTCACCAATTAAAAGACATAGGCTGATAGATTGGACTAAGAAAAGACCCCAAAATATGCTGCCTTCAAGAGACATATCTCATAGGAAAAGACGCCCACAGACTGAAGGTGAAAGAATGGGATAAATTATACCACTTAAATGGTCTAAGTAAGCAAGCAGGGGTTTCCATCCTCATATCAAATAAAGTAGACTTCAAGCCAAAGTTAATCAAAAGAGATAAAGACGGACATTTCATACTGCTTAAGGGAATCATACATCAACAAGAATTAACTGTTATAAACATATATGCCCCAAACAATATAGCATTGATGTCCATCAAACAAACTCTTCTCAAGTTCAAGAGTCAAATAGACCACAACACAATAATCTAGGTGACTTTAACATACCTCTTTCACCATTGGATATATTTTCCAAACAAAAACTAAACAAAAAAATTGTAGAACTCAATAACATAATCAATAACTTAGATTTAACTGACATATATAGAGCATATTATTTATCAATGAGTCAATATACTTTCTTCTCAGCAGCACATGGATCATTCTCTAAAATAGACCATATATTGTGCCATAAAGCAACTCTAAGCAAATATAAAAACATAGAGATACTACCCTGCAGCTTATCAGATCATAATGGAATGAAATTAGAAATCAATGATAAAATAAGAAACAAAAGCTACTCCAACACCTGAAAACTAAATAATATGCTACTGAATGAATGAACAATGGATTGCAAAAGACATTAAGAAGGAGATTAAAAAATTCTTAGAGGAAAATGAGAACACCGATACAACATATCAAAATCTCTGGGACACTATGAAGGCAGTACTAAGAGGAAAATTCATTGCATGGAGTTTATTCCTTCAAAGGAAAAAAAACCTCAACAAATAAATGAACTAACATTATACCTCAAAGCCCTAAGAAAAGAAGAAGTCAACCCAAAAGCAATAGAAAACAGGAAATAGTTAAAATCAGAGCCAAAATCAATTAAATTGAAACAAACAAACAAACAAAAATTGAAAAAAATTGACAGAACAAAGAGTTGGTTCTTGGAAAAATTAATAAAATTGATAAACCATTAGCTATGCTAACTAAGAAAAGGAGAGAAAAAAACTCAAATTACAATATCTGTGATGAAAAAAGGAAACATCACAACAGACACTACAGAAATACAAAAGATAATTAGCAATTATTTTGAAAATTTATACTCCAATAAAATAGAAAATAACAAAGGCATTGACAAATTTATACAAACATACAATTTGCCCAAACTACAACAGGATGATATAAACAATTTAAATAGATCAATCTCAAGCAAAGAAATAGAGGACACCATCAAAAACCTACCAGCCAAGAAAAGCCCAGGACCGGATGGATACACAGCCAAGTTCTAAAAGATCTCTAAAGAAGAACTAACACCAATACTTCTCAAACTATTTCATGAAATAGGAAAAGAGGGAACACTTCTAGACTCATTCTATGAGGCCAATATCACTCTGATTCCAAAACCAGGCAGAGACAAATCAAAGAAAGAACTTCAGACCTATATCTCTAATGAATATAGATGCAAAATTTCTCAATAAAATTCTGGCAAATCAAATACAAAAACATATCAAAAAGATAGTGCACTATGATCAAGTGGGGTTCATTCCAGGGATGCAAGTTTGGTTCAACATAAGGAAATCAATAAATGTAATTCATCACATCAATAGACACAAAGATAAAAATCATACAATCATCTCAATTGTCACAGAGAAAGCATTTAACAAAATACAGCACCCCTTCATTTTCAGAACACTAGAAAAAATAGGGGTAACAGAAATATACCTCAACTTCGTAAAGGCCATGCATGCTAAGCCCCAGGACAATATCATCCTAAATGGAGAAAAATTGAAAGCATTCCCTCTAAAAACTGGAACAAGACAGGGATGCCCTCTTTTACCACTCCTATTTAACATAGTTCTTGAAGCCCTAGCCAGAGCAATTAGACAGATGAAAGAAATTAAAGGGATACAGATAGGAAAAGAAGAAATCAAATTATCACTATTTGCAGACGATATGATTCTATACATAGAAGATCCAAAAAATTCCACCAGAAATCTTTTAGAAATAATAAATGAATTCAGCAAAGTGACTGGATATAAGATCAACACCCATGAATCAAAGGCATTTCTGTACATCAGCAACACATCCTAAGAAAGAGAAACTAGGAAATCTACCCCATTTACTATAGCCTCAAAAAAAAAAAAAAAAAAAAGAATAAATAAAATACTTGAGTATCAACTTAACAAAAGAAGTGAAAGACCTCTACAATGAAAACTACAGCATGCTAAAAAAAGAAATTAAAGAAGATCTTAGAAGATGGAAAAATCTACCTTGTTCATGGATAGGTAGAACTAATATTGTCAAAATGACTATTCTGCCAAAAGCACTATACAGTTTCAATGCAATCCCAATCAAAATTTCAATATCATTCCTCATAAAAATAGAAAAAGAAATCATGAAATTCATCTGGAAAAATAAGAAACCCAGAATAGTCAAAGCAATTCTTAGCAAGAAGAGTGAAGCTGGTGGCAATACTATTCCAGTCCTTACTTTTAGTACAAAGCAATAATAACTAAAACAGCATGGTATTGGCACCAAAATAGACCAGTAGACCAATGGTACAGAATAGAATACACAGAGACTAACCCACACATCTATAGTTATCTTCAGAGACTAACCCACACATCTATAGTTATCTTATATTAAACAAAGGTGCCAAAAACATACATTGGAAAAAAGACAGCCTCTTCAACAAATGGTGTTGGGAAAATTGGAAATCATCATGTAATAAAATGAAATTAAACCTCTCTCTCTCTCCATGCACAAAACTCAATGCAAAGTAGATCAAAGACCTAGGAATTAAACCAGAGACCTCACACTTAATAGAAGGAAAAGTAGGCAAAAATATCCATCATGTTAAATTAGGGCCCAACTTCCTCAATAAGACCCCTATAGTGCAAGAATTAAAACCAGACCATTTGACTCATTAGTGGGATCTAAATTAATAAATGGGATGGATTCAAACTAAAAAGCTTCTTCTCAGCAAAAGAAACAATCAGTGAGGTGAATAGAGAACCTACAGAATGGGAGCAAATCTTTACCACAAGCATATCAGACAGAACAGTAACTTCAAAGATATATAAGCTCTCAACAACCTTAACACCAAAAAAAAAAAAAAAAAAAAAACCCAATCAATGAGTGGGCTAAGGAACTGAATAGACACTTCTCAGAAGATAATATACAATCAATCAACAAATATATGAAAAAATGTTCAACATCTCTAGCAATTAGAGAAATGCAAATCAAAACTACTCTAAGATTTCATCTCATGCCAGTCAGAATGGCAGCTATCAAAAAGACAAACAACAATAAATGCTGGCAAGGATGTGGAGAAAAGGGCACACTCATACATTGCTGGTAGGACTGTAAATTGGTACATCCAATCTGGAAAGCAGTATGGAGATTTCTAGGAAAACTTGGAATGGAACCACCATTTGACCCAACTATCCCATTCCTTGGCCTATTCCCAAAGGACTTGAAAACAGCTTACTACAGGGACACAGCCACATCAATGTTTATAGCAGCACAATTCACAATAGCTAGATTGTGGAACCAACCCAGATGCCCATCAGTAGATGAATGGATAGGGAAAATTTGGTATATATACACAATGGAACACTACTCAGCACAAAAAGGGAACAAAATCATGGCATTCGCAGGTAAATGGATGGGTTGGAGAAAATAATGCTAGGTGAAGTTAGCCAATCCCAAAAAACCAAAGGTTGAATGATTCCTTTGTTATGATGATACTGAATTATAATGGCAAGGGAGGGGGGATGAGAGAAATGAAGGCATGTTAAATAGAATCAAGGGGAGGGAGGGGAGGGAATGGGTCAAGAGAATAGGAATAATGGCAGAATGAGTTAGACATCAATACACTAAGTACGTGTATAAAAACACAAATGGTGTGAAATACTCTATGTAAAACCAGTGACTTGAAAAATTGTGCTCTCTGTATGTAATATGTAATGAATTGCACTCTGTAAGCATGTATAACAAATTATAAAAAATAAACAATTTAATTATTAAAAAAAGTATACAAACAATATTAGGTATTGGCGAGGATTTGGGGAAAAAAGCACACTCTACTCCTATTTCTTTAGACAAGCTTAGGATATCATTCATAATGGTATTCTATGCTGTTTTATATTGCTTTTTATTTCCTTTTATTCTTATTTCTTTTTTGTTTATTGTGCTTGAATTAAATACTTTTTAGATTGCTTAAAGGGAAGAATATTGTTGATAATAATCATTAATATTATAACATTATATTATAGTAAATAATTTATCCTTTCTTTTAAAATTCCTTAATATTCTGAATCTTTGCTTCATTATATTTACTTAAAATGTTTAATTTTGTGAAATTTTCAATGATATAAGAAATATTTATATTGTTTTCAATATTTTATTTTCACATTATTTGATTTTTTATAGAAGAAATCTTATATTTTTATGTAAATTCTGTTGGGGGAAAAAAAGAGAATAGTATAGAATTTTAAAAGCCACAAAAAAATGGCTGGCCAAATATAGAAAAGTAAACCAATTAGAATTTCTACTTATCTATCAGCCCAGAACCACAAAGAAGGAGGGTTTGGAATAATATATAACAAGAGATGAAAGATAACAGGGTCAACCAAGATTACTATATCCAGCAAAACAATCCTTTAGAACTTAAGATGAAATAAAAACCTTCCATGATATGCAGAAACTAAAAGTTCATAACCAGTAAGACAGTACAACTAATAAATATACTTAAAGAAATATTTCATGAAAAAGAAATGAAAAATAAATATCATACTAAGTGTATGGATGAATCTAACTAGAAGAATAGTACATTAAAGGATAATAAAGTCTGAATTAACCATTAGAAATAAATCAAAATGACAGGATATAAAAATCATCTCTCTACAGTAATTCTAAAAGTAAATTATCTGAATTCTCCAATCAAAAGACAGAGTGGTAATATGGATCGAAGAAGAAAACCCAACTATCAATTCTTTACAAAATAATAAGACAAAGAGATCCACAGGGTGAAGGTGAAAAGATGGAAAAAGTTATACTATGTAAATGGAGACCAAAATTAACCAGGAGTAGCTACTCTCATATCTGACAAAGTACTTGAAGCCAAAATTAATCAGAAGTGATGAAATTTACTTCATATTGATTAAGGGAATCATCCCAAAATAAGATATAATGATCATAAATATTTATTCCCTAAGTGTCAGCACAACTATGTACATTAATAAAAGAAAAAGAAAAAAACACTCAGTATTAGGTATCAAACAGAACCTAATACAATAACACTGAGTGATTCCAAGATACCTCTCACCAATAGCGAAGTCATCCAGAAATAAGCTAAGTCAAGATGCTTTAAAACAAAACAAACCTGTAAATCAAATGAGTCTGGCAGATATCTATTGAATATTTATCCATCAAAAGCTGAATTCAAGAGCAGCAAGGTGGCTGATGAAAGTGAGGCAACATTTCTCTTAGCTTGGCTACCCAGAACACAAGCACTAGAAATACCATGTCTCCCCTCATGAGGCTTAGAGTGAAAAATCCTGAGACTAGAGGGGCAGTCTTCCCTAGCTGAACCAGACTGTTTGACTCATTAGTGGGATTAAAAAAAAAAAAAAAAAAAAAAAAAAAAGCCTCTCAACTTGAGTTATGAGTATGAGTTTATCACACCAGTATCTAAGAGGAAGTTGACCTCTTGGCTCCCTACGGAGAAGCAAACCCGGGGTTCACGTGTGGTGATAGGAGTTACGGGAGCCAGAATCGACCCCGGGCCCCATCAGGCCTGTGTGGGAGAGTCTGGCCTCAAGGACCTACGCCCCTCAGGACAGTCACTCCTCCAGTGGTTGCCTTGACACTTAGGGCAGGGCTTCGGAGGTGGCCGCTTTGCTTGTGGGCACTCCCGCTTGAAATGTCCTTCTTCTCCACAATGGAAACAAGTCCCTTTTGTGGATTGGGGAGCATTTCGTACTCCTCCTTTTCCACCCTGGGAGCTTACTCCTTTAAGAGCTAATACCAGCGTCTCAGTCTTTTTTTCTGTCTCTGCGCTCTTTCACCCTTATTTCCTCCAGGTCTCTATTATAAAAGACGGAAGTAGCAAGTCGGAGGATATCATCTAAAGATTGATCAGGGCCAATATGCCAATTTTTGTAACTTCCTCCGAATGTCTGGGGCCGACTGGGTGATAAAATTTGTCCTTTAAAATTATGTGGCCCTCTGCGGATTCAGGATCCACGGTGGTGTGTTTTCTCATTGCCTCCCTGAGTTTCTCCATGAAGATAGCAGGACTTTCCTGCGGGCCCTGAATAATTTCTGACATCTTAGAATAGTTAATGGGTTTTTGCTTAACTCTTCTAAGGGCCTCAAGAATTAGCATTTGAAAGTGACTAAGTTTCCCAAGCATCTTGTTCATCGTTTGGGTCCCAATCGGGATCGTTCCTGGGAACTGCCTGTGCTCCTGACAGGTAATTGGGTTTTGCTTCTAGTCTGTGCTGCCGGGGCATGAGCAAGGTGTAAGTCATCCCCAAATTGCTCGGCTTGCTGCTCTTAGGGCAGCTTCCTTCTCATTAGAAGTTAAAGTCTGGTTGAGTAACAGCATAATGTCTTTCCAGGTAAGGTCAAACACCTGGCATATGTTTTGAAATACCTCAATATATTTATCTGGTCTTCTGAGAATCTCCCTAAGTCAGTTTTTATCTGTCTTAAGTCTTGAAGGGAGAAGGGAGTATGTATTTTGACTGGTCCAAATTCTCCTCCTGGCATCTCCTGGAGGGGTAATACATTTGACTTGTCCATTGGGACAGATGGAGAGAGGCCAGGGTATGGGGGACAGGAGGGCTGCTGCTGGGCATCAGCAGAGAATGAAGATTTGGGGTGTCCTCCTGATTCCTTCTCCTCGACAGGTGGTTTCTAGGATACTCTCCCTTCATAGCAGAGATCATAGCTAAGTCTACTTTACACTGCTGACATAATTGGGGGTCTTCCCTTAGGGCAAAGAAAGCCTGAACATACGGCACCTCCCCCTATTTCCCTTCCTTTTTTTGCAAAATCTATCAAGCTGCAAAATCGTATTGAAATTGATATTTCCCTCTGTGGCCAGGATTCTCCATCAGGGAGAATCAGGCCAGGCCTCGTGGCAGAAGAAAATGAGGCTTTTTTTCTTGAGTGTCTGTGGGTCAAACTTATTCTAGTTTTTCAATATGCAGGTAAGTGGTGTACCCGGCATATTGGAGAGAGAAGCTCCCATCTGGGTAAGAGAAAAAACAGGACTCAGGCGCCCGCGCCAAAGAGAACTGTTCCTATTAGGGACGTCTCCCTATCTCTAGAGCTTCTTCACGGTCCAGAAAACCCGTCTCTCATCACCTGGCTTTGCCAAAGTCATTTCTGGCCTCCTTTGGCAAAGTGCTGGGGTCTCAGTCTGCCCTGTGCCAAAGACCCTAGGAGGATTCAGACTTAAGGGCATTACTGCTTTCCTCCTTGCCACTATAAAAAAACCCATAACATAAATTCGCCTATTTTTCTTGTTAATTTACTTTGCTCTGTGCACTTAAGGGACCTCTTGCAAGGTAAAGGGGAGATATCTAATGGTTGTAAAGTATACCATATTTCCTATCGGAGGGACCCTGGAAAGGTTGAACTTTAGCCCCTGACCACTTACAAGGAACACATCACATTTTAAACATCAGGATGAAATCAACCTACACATGCAAGAGAAATATAAACATCTCCTACAAATCATCTTAAGTCTTTCCCACATTTCTACAGCCTGAATTGCTAGCATTATGATCGGCGATGCAAAGGGAGCATCCAGGAGGGAATGGATGCGGGGTGGGGGAATGTGTGCTGGCCCACACGGAGGCAGTTTGTAATTGGGGCTTTCCCTCAGCGCCATTCGTCTACCGATCACCCAGATACCCCTAAGGGCTGTCGGGAGAGGGCTCAAGGGAAGGAACCTTAGGAATACGTCTGAGTGTGGCCCAGACCCGAATTCCGCAGTTGTTCCAAATCTCCACGCATCTGAGGTAGATCAGGACTTGGGACGCTGTGTACTCACGCCAAATGCTCTCCGGGCCTGGACAGAAAAGGGAAAGGAAGAGCCCAACATGCCTGTTGTCCAGAACAGGTGATTGGAAAACTGTCTAGGCCGAGAAACCTCTCACCGCCTGAGTCTGTATGAGTTTATCAATCCTCATAGAAAGTGGATCCAGGAGCCACCTTGGGATGCAGAGGAGCCTACAGAAAGTGGAAACCTATTGCCACCTGCAGCAACGATACCGCAGGAAAGAAATCGGAGGCAGACTGGGAATGAGTGGTTCCTTTATTGTTCCTTCTTCTTCTTCTTCCCTTCTCTTTCTTCTGTTCTCTGATTCCACCCCAGTTCCTCTCTACCATCTGTTTAAATACTCTTCACCCATCACAGGTGCATTAGTTCTCTTAACAGGCATACACATGTCTCACAAGTCCGACCTACAGGTGTAGCACACAGTGCCCACGAGCTACTACAAAAGTCAGGTGTAAGTTGTAGTAAACAATGCCTTGCTTTTGACAAACAAGTAAGCGCCACCTCTTCACTCTCAGCCAGCCACCATCTCAGAGCTACTTCCTCATCAAAGGCTCTTACAGAAACCCATATCCGTCAGTTTGCAGCTAGGTCTGATGAACCAGTCTAAGCCTCGAAAACCTGTGGAAGGTCAGAAACTGGGAGCATTTCGCCTGGGGGAACACAGGTTAGAGAGGCTCAAGAAAGCCTGGCTCTTTAGTTCTGAGTCCTGCAGCTTGTGGGGACTAACAGGGCTGGCTATTGTGGGTCAGAAGTTTGGAAAGAAGGGTGTAAGGGCATTTTTCTCTTTACTCACTAAGCCAGCACCCACCAAATTCCCAGAGCCCACCCAGGTTGGCACTTTCCAGGTGCCAGCACTAGTCTGTTCCCCAGTTTCTTCCCCAGTCATGCATCTACCAGTCCCAGGTCCCCAAGACCCTCCAGGTACTACACCAGTCTGGCACCCACCAAGGCCCTTCAGCCCTACAGTCCCTGGTCTCTCAATCTCCCAGCCCCTGACGTAGCTCATTGCTTGCCTACTAGGCCCACAGCATAGCTGCCAGCCCTTAGTACTACATGGCAGGCCACCACATCACTGCCAGACCTGCCCCTCCCAGTGACTCAAGAATTAAAGACAGGCAGTCAGTGTAGACAGGCAATTGGGTCTGATGGAAAAAATGGAGGCTGCTTTGGATCTGGGAAGTTGGAGACCACCCCTGGGAGATTGGAATGTTAATGCCTCATGTTGATTACCAAGATTACTTACCTATACTGCCCCTCCCTTCTGGGGAAGGGAATGTTAATGAAGCACCCCTGAACAGACAAGGAGCTGCTAATTAATGCCCCCCCTGGGCTGCCACTCCCTTCCTGCCCTGCTCCCTTTCTACCCTTATCACTCCATTTGGGCCCTCCCCCTGCCCATGAGTTTCTCACCTGGGCCTAGTCACATATGCAGGAAGGAGAGAGATAAGGGGGAAGAGAGCAAGAGAACAGTGAAAGTCTAAAATATATAACAGGGGCAAGACAGTCACACTCCTTGGGATACCAGGGTATCAGCTATGGCCCGCTTCTCCCTCCCAGGAGAACTCAGTCACTATTTTTTAAATGAAGCCTACTTTATATGTTTGCCTCACTTCTCTAATGTTCAAACTTCAACATTTAAAGAAGCAGAACTTGTCACCAATAACTGGCAGTATCACCAGCACATAGCTTTGCTGCCAACCTGCAGAACCTACCACCAGCCCTAACTCACCTGGTGCAGGCCAGCTGGGCCCCCAACTTGGCTGGCCCCAACTTACCCTAAACATGCTTCCTCACCTCCAGACCTACCCAGTCCATCACACAGCTTTGTTGCCTCTGCCCTGGAAGACCCTGGCCCAGATACAACTGCTCCCAGGGTGTGGCCAGCTGCCTTGCTGCCTGCCATCAACCCAGTTTCCCTGGCTTGCCACTTCTCACCTCCAGGACTGCAGTCCAGCCTGCCCACACTAATCTCCCAAGGAGCAAAACTGGGAAGTCTTAAAACCCGACTTTCTAGCTGGTGAGCAAAACCCCACAAAAAGGAAGGATGCACAACCCAAGGACCATACTCCCATGCTTAGATCATGCCTCAGGAAGAAACAAAAAGAAAACTAGGGGGACATAGACCATGAACACACACATTAGACTATTTTGTCCAGCAGAGTGGATATGACTTCTTAATTTTTTTAACATTTCACCAACATTTGTTGTTATTGCTTGTTTGTTGTGGTTGTAGTTCTTTTTTGGTTTTGTATATTGGGTTTTCATTTTATTTGAATGTATACTTACTGACTCACTCAAGGACTCCTGCACATATTTGTATTTGTTTTCTCACTTCCAGCCTTTTTTTCCTTCCTTCCTTCCTTCTTTCTTTCTTTCTTTCTTTTTCTTTTCTTTTTGTTGTTGTTTGAGCTTTTATTTATTTTTTGAAGGTGTTTTGAGGGTTAGTATTTCTGATTAGCTTAACTTAATTTTGTTTTCTGTCATCTTCATCACTACTCTATCTCCCTTGTTATCTCCTTTTCCCTATTCCTGACACCCAAATTTCATTTTCTCTCTGCTCTTTTACATTTTTCTATTTTTTCTTCCCCTTTCAAATTAACAACATATCCTAAGTTACCACTGCTTCTGTCCTATTCACCCTTTGAAATTGCAAACACATTTTTATCCTCCTATCGCTTCTCCTTCCCACATACTCAATTCTATCCATAACACTTTTTAATACTAATTGAGGTACATAATGTCTATCCCACAACCAATGTCACAGCAATAATTAATAAGTTGGAAGTCATACACAACACTTTTTTAAAAATTTTAAGCCAGACATAATGCATGATTATTTACTGTTTTTATTGATGGAAATTGCTGATCCTACTAACCCTACATATTATGCCAATTAACACTAGATATCAAAATAGGAACTATGTACCTACTCCACTGCTATTTATAGTTTGCATACATTATTTCTATCATTGGGCTCCCCCCACATCTGTGTGGTACTAGAAATATAGAGGGACACTATAAACTCATAAGTTACAAACTCTACAGCATCACTTCCATCCAGATAGATGGCAGACATGCAAACAATATGAAAAAGCAAGAGTACAAACCGTCCTAAATAACAGAATACTTCAATAGTAGACTTCATTGACAGCACAGTGGAGGAAATGTCAGAGATGAAATTCAGAAAGATCATTGTTAAACAGATCTACAAGGTAAAAGATGATATAAGAAATAAAATCAGAGAGAAAATACAAGATATGAAAGATTATTTTAACAAGGAGATAGCAGAAATCCTTGAAATGAAGTAATCAATGAACAAAATTTAAAATTCAATGGAAAGAACCACCAACAGACTAGACCACTTGGAGGACAGAGTTTCAGGCAAAGAAGACAAAATATATAATCTAGATGATAAAGTTGACCATGGAAGAAAGATGTTAATAGATGATGAACAGAACCTCCAAAAAATATGGGATAACATGAAAGGACAAAACTTAAGATTTATCGAGATAGATGAAGGCTCAGAGATACAAACAAAAGAAATGCACAATCTTTTCAAAAATAATATCAGAATATTTCCCAAACCTTAAAAATGAAATGAAAAATCAAATATAGGAGGCTTGCAGGACCCTGATTTTGCAAAATTACAACAGACCCACAGCAGGGCACATTATTAGGAAACACCTAACATGCAGAATCAGGATAGAATTTTAAAGGCTTCCAGGGGAAAGTGACTGGTAACATTTACAGGGAAAACAATATGGTTCTCAGCTAATCTCTCAACCTAGACTCTCAAAACTAGAAGGTCTTGGGGCTGGGGTTGTAGCTCAGTGGCAGAGCACTTGCCTCACACATGTGAGGCACTGGGTTCAATCATTAGCACCACATAAAAATCAACAAATAAAATAAAGGTATACTGTGCAACTACAACTACAACATTTTTTAAAAAAGCTAGGAGGTCTTGGAATAATATCTACCAAGCTCTGGGGAAAAAAATAATAAGGGAGACAGCCAAGAATACTATATCCAGCATAATTAAGCTTCAAGCTTCAGAATTGTTGATGAAATAAAGACTTCCATGATAAACAAAAGTTAAAAGAATTCACAATTAGAAATCTGGCTCTACAAAACATACTCATTAAGGGTTCTGTGTTGGAATTGGGGTCTTTTGTAAAGAATAATAACAAAGAAGACACAGAGATAAGGTGCAGAGGCAGGAAAGTGGCAGAGTGGCTGAGAGGCCAAACTGCCAAGCTTTATTTATATCATTAGGTTACATTAGGTCATTAGTACCATAACTACATTTTTTTGTTAGAGTATCAGGTTGCTTATTCTGTAGTTACATTCTATAGTTACAATATGTAATGTTAGAAGCTTTGTGCAGTTCTCAAGAAAGTTCATTGTTTGAAGTTACTGTTAGGTGGGCAGATCCAGGAGCACCAGAACTTGGTGAAACATTGTAGTTATCTAGCAAACAGGTTCTTTTATTCCAGGAACTATGTGCCTGCAATCAAGGTCAAGCCTTGATGAGGCTCTAACACAGAGGCTTCTCAGGGCATTGCCACACTAGCCAGATATCACATATATATAGATATTGATCCTAAGAGAGATAACAGGGCATTCTAATGGTGGGAAACAGGGTGCCTGTTATGCCCCTGGAGTTTGCTCACCAGGGGAATGCTTCCCTGTACATTTCCATGGTCAGAATCCCTACAGCCTCTGATGACTTCATAGCTGTGGCATGCTTGGTGGCTGGGAAAGTTTCTGTACAAAAGCAGAGAATGCCTTGCTGCTGGGAAAGTTTCTGTGCAAAGACACAGGATGCCTAGCTGCTGTGGTGATGCCCTCCATGAGGAGGCTGTATGCTAGAGTCTTATCAGCTTCAACCTTAATCTCAGGTACACAGCTCTTGGGAATAAAAATTTCTCTTGTTAGACAACCACAATATTTCACCAAGCTCTGCTGTGCCTGAACATGTCCACATAACTTTAACTTTAAACAAGGGGCTTTCTTGAGAGCTACACAAAGTTTCTAACATTGCACATTGCAACTTAGTAAGTAACTGAGGAATAAGCTGCATAGTGTTGCTAACTCTGTAACCTACCTAATGACATAATGAACAATAATGTACTACTTCAACAATAATGAAGCTGATGTCCTAATGTAACCTATTGATATAAATCAAGCTGGCAGCTTGGCCATTTTGCCTCTGCACCTTGCTTCTGTCTCCTTTTGATTTATTTACATACTCAATAAAATATTTATATTTCTTTAAATAGTTCTTTGGACCAATAACATACTGTGACAAGTCAAGATTTTCTAAAGGGAAGTCCACAGATGTCTGTAATTTTTGCTTCCACCTGCCATCATAGGAAAAACGTTTCAGATGTACTAAAAGAACAGGTGGTAACTTCCAGATTTCTATCTTTTTTAGAGAATCCTGTTGAGCTCTGCAATAACTGCAATAAAATCTGTTGTTATCTGTGAGTTTTTCTTCTTTGGAAAGTAATCTAAGGCAATCCTGTAATGTACATTTACTTGTGGATGCTAGTGGTAGAGATAAGTACATGAAGGCCTCAAATGTCCTAGATTTTTTGTGACAGGTGAGGCACTGTACTGTGGATTTGAACTGACCCTGAAAAAGTGCAACAATAATAGACTCATTAAGCTGCTTATATTTCTGCCACACATGTTCTGCAGCTTTAAAGTCATCAAGATGATCATTATTTTCTTCTTTATGTCTCTTTTGATTATCAGCTTTATTTAGGTCCTCATGGACTCCATCCATGAGGAACAGAAGCAATTCTTGTGAATCTTGTTGGCTCTACCCTGCAAACTGGTTATTGATCTTCCCAATAGTGATTTTAAAGTCTTTTGGACTGATATATCTATACTGTCCTGTCCACAGGGCTTTCATGATTATACCAAACTCTTCTGCCACTTCACCTTTATGCCCCAACAAATTTGACCTGTTAATATCATCTTGATAACAGTTTCGGTTGAAATAATCAGGCAAATGTGGGGCATTACATAGGCACTGCAGTATTGAGTTCATATAACAAGTATTTCCCAAATTACGAAGTCCAGTAAGAGCTGGCCCAGATCCTCCAAAAACAGGATTGAGGTTCTGGATCTGAGAAGCAGAAAGCCTTGGGATCTTAGCTTTAGGATAGCATACTGGCTTATCAGAAAGCCATGGTATTTTCAAAATTGTTTTCTCAGTGGCCCCTAAAAAAAAAAATATCCTTTACCTTTTTTATGATGATTTAGCTTAATAGGGTTAGGACCCTGTAGATTTTTATTTTTAACACCTGCGGGCTTGGTTGTGAGGTGTACCCCCATCTGTAGCAAAATATCTCTTCCCCATAGGGTAACTGGCAAGCTGGACAAAACATAAGGCTGAAATGTTCCTTTATGCCCTTCATTATCTTCCTATTTTAAAATTGCAGCACTTTGTGCTGGGGTGTTAGTATATCCCAAGCCTTTTAAACTGGTTGAAGCCTTCTGCAGAGGCCAGTGCTTGGGCCATTGTTGTAGATTAATGATGGAAGAGTCAGCCCCAGTATCAATCAGCCCCTCCGTCTCTATACCTTGAATTTTTATTTTGCACATAGGCCTCTGTGAACAATCCTGAACCCAACAAGCCATAGGTCTCGAGCCAGTGGAACCAAATCCTCTATTTTTCCTATTCTGTGGCATACTCTTGAATGAGTTGTGAAAACTGGGAAGGAGAAGCAGCTGAGCAATTCTATCTCCTTGGTTAACAGAGCTAATGCCTCTAGGTGAACTAAGCATTATTTTTATCTCTCCTTGGTAATCAGAGTCAATAACATCTGGTGTTACTTGAAAACCTAATAAGCTTTTAGAACTTCGCCCAAGGATAAGTCCTACAGTCCCTGAGGGAAGAGGTCCCCTGACTTCCGTGGGAATCAGTTGAACCCCCATTTCAGGTGTTAGTACTATTTGGGCGGTGTAACAGAGGTCTAGTCCTGCACTTCCTCTTGTCCCTCTGACAAGGGAGTCAATGGGTAGGAGGGATTGTGACGAGGAATCATCTGGATGGATGTTTGAGGATATTCCTCCTCTAATGCCTCGTATATTTGTGGGCCCCGGGACATTGGGCCCCATGCCCCGTTTTTTGAATTCCTGGACAAAACGTTTCCATAGATGTCAAATTTAGATCTGCATTTATTGGCCCAATGATTTCCCTTTTTCCACCTGCGGCAGCGGCCTGGGGTGCGGTATGAGCTTGGTCTTATTTCTCTTTGGGGATATTGCCTGGAATATCCTGATTGATTTTAATTTTTAGGTTGAGCCCTTGTGAAATTTTGAGGGGAAGCAACTCTCATAGCTGCTGCAACCACATTGCCTGTTACAAAGGCATCGTTAATGTCCTTACATAATCTAATGTATATAGAGAGGTCTTTTTTATTTTTCTATAGTCTTATAACATCTTGGCAATATTTGTTGGCATTTTCATATGCCAACTGGACGACTAAGGGCATTGCTTGCTCTACATCCCCGAATATTCTGCCTGCCATTCTTAAAAGTCTGTCAGCAAAATTAGCATATGGTTCGTTAGGCCCCTGAATTACTTTAGACAGGCTGCCTTGCAAATCACCTGTTTCTGGTAAGGTCTTCCAAGCTTTAACAGCGGCATTGTTTATTTGTGCATATACATCGGGATCATAATGCATTTGGATTTGTAGTTCAGCAAACTGTCCTTCACCTGTTAGCATATCTACATTATGGTCTGGGAAGCCTGCAGTCACATTTCTTCTAGCTGTTTCTACACAAAGCTCCTGGAATTGTGACTTCCATATCAAGTATTGTCCCCCGCTCAATACTGCCTTGCATAACCCTTTCTAGTCTGAGGGGGTTAAAGTTAAAATGTTAAGGGACTCCAGCATGCTCAACGTGAACGGAGCTTGGGGCCCATAGGTCATTATAGCCTCTTTGAAGTTCTTTATTGTTTTGAAGTCTAGGGATTGGTGGTACCTCTGCCCATTTTCATTTTCAAATACTGGCAGGTCCCAATGTTCCTGCGGGTTTTGGTGTTTGAGGGTGTGTAAGTGCTCAGAAAGGCCATTAATCTCTGCCTCAAGGGCACACATATGCTCAGAAATACCCCTCATGGTTTCTGTAATGGATTCCACCCATGAGGGAGCAGAGGGCACAAGTGGTTCCTCTACTTGAAGGTCCTTTCTGGTCTTAACTGATTCAGTGGAGGAGGCTGTGCTTTCATGGTTATTTGGCTCCTCCTTACTACTATCACTTTCACTGGTAGTAACATCCTTAGTTTCAGATTCTATGGAGAGTATGTACTCTTCAGCTATTTCCAACAAGTCTTGGATAGCTTTTGCATCTCTTATCTTCGTTATTTTTGAGTTCATACCAATACTATCCTTACTGGTCTTATCTGACTCAGCGGAGGCTATGCTTTCACAATCACTTTCCTCCACACTATCAGCTATATCAAAAAACTCTTCCATAGCTTTTATTACTCGGTGCTTGGTTATTTTCACACCCATCTTTTCTCAGTTCTTACCTGCCGATTCCGAGTTCCCCATACGGGCCACCACTTGTTGCTGCCTTCAACAATTGCCGCTTGCAGCAACAATAGCACGGGAGAAAACTCAGAGGCAGACTGGAAATGAAAAAGTTCTTTTATTCTTCTTTCTTCTAACTTCTCTCTCTGGCTCCAACAACCTCTCCAACTCCAACCACTCCAACTCCAACCACCCTCTAACTAACCTCACCCGGTTAAATACATATTGCCTTAATAAGGACAAGTGCTAACAGCTCGAGCTTACAGGTGCGTCACACAGTGTTCACAGGCATAAAAAGATTCTTAGATAAATGCATGAATATCAGGTGAAAATACTTGAACACTTTTATGGCTCTCAGCTAACCGCCATCTTAGTTATCCTCAATTAGGTCTCTTATACACCAATACTCCTCAAGTTATTCCATGAAATAGAAAAGGAGGGAACCCTTCCAAACTCATTCTATGAAGCTAGTATTACCCTGATACCAAAACCAGACAAAGATATATCAAGGAAAGAAACTTCAGACCAATATCCCTGATGAACTTAGATGCTAAATTTCTTAATAAAATCCTGGCAAATGGCATACAAAAACATATTAAAAAATAGTGCACCACAATCAAGTGGGATTAATTCCAGGAATGCAAGGTTGGTTTAACATATAGAAATCAACAAATGTAATTCATCACATCAATAGACTTAAAGACAAGAACCACATGATTATCTCAATAGACATAGAAAAATCACTTGAAAAAAATCCAGCATCCATTCATGTTCAAAACACTAGAAAAACCATGGATAGTAGGAACATATTGTAAAAGCTATATATGCTATTCCCGAGGTCAACATCATTCCAAATGGAGAATAAAAGCAATCCCTCTAAAAACTGGACTAAGACATGAATGTCCTCTTTCACCACTTCTATTAAACATATTCCTTGAAATCCTAGCCAGAGAAATTTTAGACAAAAGAAAGAAATTAAAGGGATATAAATAGAAAAAGAAGAACTCAAAAATTTCCAATTTGTTGATGACAAGATTCTATATTGAGAAGACCCAAAATACTCCACCAAAAAGTTTCAGGAACTCATAAATGAATTCAGTAAAGTAGCAGGTTATAAAATTAACACACCTATAAATCAATTGTGTTCCTACACACCAATGATGATACCAAAACAAAACAAAACAAAAACAAAAACAAACCCAAATAACCCAATCAATAAATGGGCAAAAGAACTACAGGCACTTCACAGAAGAAATACAAATAATGAACAAATATATGAAAAAATCTTCCACATCACTAGCAATTAGAGAAATGCAAATTTAAACTACTCTGAGATTCCATCTCACTCCAGTCAGAATGGCAATTATCAAGAATACAAGCAACAATAAATGTTGGAAAGGATGTGGGGAAAAAGGTTCACTCACACATTGCTTGTGAGAATACAAATTGGTGCAACCAATTTAGAAAGAAGTATTACTTAGAAAACTTGCAATGGAATGACCATTTGACCCAGTTATCTCATGACTCAGTATTTACCGAAAGGACTTAAAATCAGCATACAGAAGTGACACAGCCACATCAATGTTTATACAAGTTCCATTCACAATATCCAAACTATGGAACCAACCTAGGTGCCCTTCAACAGATGAATGGATAAAGAAAATGGAGAATATATACACATTGGACTATTACTCATCCATAAAAATGAATGAAATTATGACATTTGCAGTAAATGGATGAAACTGGTGAATATCATGCTAAGTTAAGAAAGGCAATCCCAACAAACCAAAAACCAAATGTTCTCTCTGATATGTGGATGCTAACCCATAAGAAGAGAGGATAGAGAGGGGAAGTATAGAAGTTCTTTGGATTGGACAATGAGAAATGACAGGAAGGGAGGAAGGATGGGAATATGAAAGAGAGTAGAATGAGTCATACATAACTTTCCTATTCTCATACATGAACACACAACCATTGTAACTACACATCATGTACAACCTCAAGAATGGGATCAAAATTTGAATGGATGGTTGCACTCCATATGTGTATACCATGCCAAAATGTACCCTACTGTCTTGTATACCTAAAAATAACAACAACGACAAAACTGAATTCAATCTTCTTCTTAATGGCATATGGAACTTCTATTTTAATAGTCCATATTTTAGCACACAAGCAAGTCTTAGAAAATGTAAAAAATAATAGTAATTCCTTGCATTCTATCAGATAATAGTAAAAATAAGCTGGAAATTAACAACAAGATAAAACCACATAAATATCATTCCATTGTGTACAACTAAAGTAAATAAATAAATATTTTTTTTTAAAAAAAAGAGAGAGAGCTAACTATCCAGACACGTCTGAGGATCATTACAAACTCTTTTGAAAATTTATACTGCAATAAACTGGAAAAATATAGAAGATATTCACAAATTTCTAGACATATGGGATCTACTCAAATTGAACCAGGAGGATCTAGGAAACCTAAACCTATTATCAAACAATGCAATTCAAGCAGCAATTAAAAGCTTTTAACAAAGAAAAACACCAGGACCAAGTGGACTCACAGCCTTTTAAGGTCTTCTTAAAACACCTTTTAAGAAGAATTAAGGTCAATACTCTTCAAATTATCCCATGAATTATGAAGGATGAGAATACTGCAAAATTTATTTTATGAACCAATTTAATCCAGACACCAGAACCAGACATAGACACATCAAGGAAGAAAAACTTCAGACAATATCCCTGATGAACATAATAGCCAAAATCCTTAATTCAATAATAGCAAACCACATTAAAAAACTCAGTAAGATGGTATTATACCATGATCAATTTGGTTTCATCCCAGGGTTCCAAAGTTGGTTCTACATATGCAAATCAAGGAATGTAATTTCCATATAAATACAATTAAGGACAAGAAACATACGATCATATCAATAGATGTAGAAAAAGTGTTTGACAAAATCCAGCACCCATTCATGTTAAAAAATGTGGAAAAACTAGGGATAAAAGAAACTTACCTCAATATTAAAAATGTTTTATATGACAAAGTCAAGGCCACTATCATACTAAACAACAACAACAACAACAAAAAAACTGAAACCTTTTTTTTCTAAAATCAGAAATAAGACAGGAATTTCCACTATCATCAGTCCTATTCAATGTATTTATTAAAACTCTAGGCAGAGCAATCAGACAAGTGAAAGAAATTAAATGGATACAAATAGGAAAAGAGAAAGTCAAATTACCTGTGCTAGCTGACAATATGATTCTATATCTTCATGACCCAAAAACTCCATCAGAAAACTTCTGGAGCTGATAAATGAATTAAGGAAAGTGCAGAATAGAAGATATGCATTCATAAATTGATAGCTTTTCTCTACTCCAACAATAAATCTGTCAAGAAATAAATTAAGATAACTATCCAATTAACCATAACATTAAAAAAGAAGAAGAAGAAGAAAAGAAAAATCAGGAAAAGAAAAACTACTTGGGAATAACCAAGAAGGAGAAAGATCTCTATAACAAAAACTATAGAACACAGAGAAAGAAACTGAAGAACTTAAAAGATGGAAAGCCCTCCTGTGTTCTTGAATAGACAGAATTAAAATTGTCTAAATGGCCATACAACAAAAAGTGTTACATGGATTCAATGCAATCCCCCCAAAAATATCAATTGTACTCTTCACAGAAGAAAAAGTCCTTAAATTATCTTAGAGGACTAAGAGTCACAGAAAAGCCAAAGCAATCCTGAGCTAGAAGAAAGAGGCTGGAAGCTTCACAATTTCTGATGTCAAATTATACTTCAGAGCTATAGTAACAGAAACAGCATGGTATTGTCATAAAAACAGATATGAATACTAATGGAATAGAATAGAAGACATAGAGAAAAGTCCACAAAAATACAATCATATTGTCCTTGAAAAAGATGTCAAGGAAAAGACAGACTTTCAAACAAATGATTCTGGGAAACTTGATAGCCATGTGTGGAAGAATGAAGTTTGGTTGTTATCTGTGTTATCTGTCACTGTGCACATAAGTCAATTCAAAGTGGATCAAAGACCTAAGAATTAGACCAGAAACTTTGGAAATGCTACAAGAAAACATTGGATTAACCCTTCAATATATTGGCATAGACACTGACTTCCTTACCAAGATCCCTAAAGCTCAAGAAATAAAATCACGAATCAATAAGTGGGATGGTATCAAATTAAAATAATTATGAGCATAAAGAGAGAGCCTACAGAGTGGGAGAAGATCTTGCTAGCCATCCCTCAACAGGGGAATAATATTCAGAATATATAAGGAACTCAAAAGTCTTAACATGAAAAACTCAATCAATAAATGTCTAAAAGAGTCAAACAGATATTTATTAAACGAAAGATAAATAGCTTAAAAATTTATGAAAAAGATTCAATAGCCCTAGCAATCAGGGAATTCAAGTCAAAACTACATTTAGATTTCATCTTACTCCAGTTAGAGTAAACAGTCATCAAGAATATAAATAATGATAAATGCTGGCAAGGATGTGTGGAAAAAGGTACAGTCATACACTGCTGGTGGTACTGCAAATTAGTGTGATCATACTATAAAGCAGCATGGCTATTCCCCAAAAGACTAGAAATGGGACCACCATAGGACTCAGCTATCCCACACTTTGGTATTTATCTAAAACAACTAAAATTGCATCAATGTTTATAGCAGTGGAAGTCATAGCCAAAGCTATGGAACCAGTCAAGGTGCCTGTCAGCAGATGAGTTGGTAAAGAAAATTATACATATACATATATATGCACATATATATGATATGTGTATATATATATATATATATATGAGATATATATGATATGAGTGTTTTGTGCATGTGTGTGTGTGTATCAGAAGTTTACTTAGTCATTAAGAAGATTGAAATTATGGAATTTGATGCTAAATATATGGAACTGGAGATTATCTGTGCTAAGTAAAATAAGGGAGACTGAGAAAATCTAAGGTCAAAATGTTTTCTCTCAGAGCCCGAAGCTACAGAAAAATAGGGAGGGCAATCCCATAAAAGGAGGGCAATCCCATAAAAATGGAAGGGACATCAGAAGAGTTGAGGAAGGGGATTGAAGAGGAGGGAAGAGGGAAGGGAAAAGAGGAACTGTGGAATGAAATTGCCCAAATCATACTATGTACATAGGTGAATACACCACATTGAATTTCACCTTTATGTATATCTACAAAACACCAAATAAAAAACAATAAATAGAAGGAAGATGAGTTTAGAAGAGGAAGGGAAATAGAGATAGGGAAGAGAGGAGGGAAATAGGAAGTCCTGGGGCCTAAAATGGAGAAAATTATATTTCATGCATGTATGTTTATGTCACAATGAACCCTACTATTATGTGTAACACTAATGCACTAATGAAAATATTTTAACAAATTTTAAAAATTATCTTTTTAATATTTAAATTTACATTTAAAAATTTTAATGAACAGATAAAATTAAATGTATTGCCGTGGACCAAAGATTGTTTTTAATATATATGCAGTATGAAATGATTAAGTCTGGTTAAATAACATGCATTAACTCATAGTAATCATTTTATGGAGAGAATACTATATAAACTCTCAGCATTTTTCAAGAATCTTCTATATTTCAATAGAGCCACTATGTTATACAATATAGCTTTAAAATTTATTCCTCCTAAATAAAAATTTGTCTTTTAAGGAACATCCTCTCCCACAAATATTTCGGCCTCTGAAACCTACCATTATACTCTCCATTTTTATGAGATAAACAATTTTAAATTCTACACATGATGAGATCATGTGCTATTTGTGTTTTTTACCTGGTTTATTTTACTTAACATCATGTTCTCCAGGTTCATAAATATTGTCACATACAACAGAAATTCTTTCTTTTTATGGCAGAACAATATTTAATATTTTATTCTCTACCTATTCATCTCATCTGCTGATGGGCACATATTGATTTCATATCTTGGCTATTTTAGATAATATGCAATAAAGATGGGCATGCAGAAATTTTTTAAGCATACTGTTTTTTTTTTTCTTTCTTTCTTTCTTTCTTTTTCTTTTCCTTTTTTAGATTTAGCCAACAGTGAGATTTCTGGGTCATGAAGTGGCTTTATTTGAGGAACCTCCATATCACTTTCTGTAATGGCTCTACTAAAATTTACATTCCCACCAACAATATATGAGTGTAACCTTTAATCTACATCTTTGCCAACAATTATTATGTGTTGCCATTTTGATAATAACCATGCTAACAATTGTAGGTGATATCTTATTGTCATTTTAATTTATATTTCTCTGATGATTAGTGATGATAAGCATTCAAAATTTTATGGGAGTTGGACATTTTTATGCCTTCTTTTGAGAAGTGTCTATTCAGGACAATTTGTACACTATTTAATTGTATTATTTTTTCCTTTCTATTGAGTTGTTTGGATTTGTTAGATACTTTACTTAGATACTACTTCTTAGACACTAACCCTTCATCAGATATTTAGTTTGCAAATAATTTCTCCCCATTCTGAGGGTGTCTCTTCACTCTGTCGATTGTTCTCTTTGATGTGCTGAAGATTTTTTAGTCCAATAAAATCCTTTTTGTCTACTTTTGCTTTTGCTTTCATTGTTTTAGGGGTCAGATCTAAAAGAATTACTGCCCAGAAAATGTCATGGAGATGTTTCCTTATGTTTTCTTCTAGTAGTTTTACAGTTCAGATCTTAAGTAACATTTATTTTTAGTCAGTTTTTTCTATGGTATGAACAATGGTCTAATTTCATTCTACACTTGAGTATCTAACACCCATTATGACAAAGGCTGTGCTTTCCCTATTCTGTGTTCTTGGCTTTGTTGATCCTTTGGCTGTTAATGTGTGGAGATATTTTTGGGTTCTTTACTCTGTTTCATTGATCCTCATATCTATTTTTGTGCCAGAATAATGCTGTTTTGGTTATAGTAGCTTTGTACTATATTTTGAACTCGGATATTAGGATACTTTCAAGCTTTAGTTTTGCTCGAAATCACTGTTATCTTGAGGTATTTTGTGGTTCCATATAGTTTGTGATTTTTTTTTTTTTTGTTCTATTTCTATAAGGAATACTATTGATATTTTAATAAGTATTAGGTGGAATCTACAGATTACTTTGAGTAGAGTGGACATTTTAACAATATTAATTCTCCCAATCATAAACATTGGCTATCTATCCTTCCATATATTCATATCTTGAATTTATTGCATCAATGTTTTAGAATTTTCAGTGTTGATATTTTTCATTTCCTTAGTTAAATTTCTTCCTAAGTTTTTATTTTGTGTAGCTGTTATAAATAAGAATGTGTTCATGTTTCTCTTTCATAAAATTTGCTGTTAGTATGTAGAAATGCTATGGATTTTTGCATATTAATTTTTTCACTTGCAATATTACTGGATTCTTTTATTCTAACAACTTTTTGATTGATTCTTTAGGATTTTCTGTATACAGATTCAAGTCCTGAAAATTGGGATAATTTAACTTTCTCCTTTCTAATTTTTATATCTTTTCTTTTTTTAGTTGCTCTTTCTAGGACCTTCTGTTGAGTATGTTGTTAGTTATGGTGATGAGCTACATTCCCTCCATACCTAATTTGTTAAGTTTCTTTTTATTATCATAAAGGGACATTGGATATTGTCAAATGTCATGCTTACATCATTGAAATGAGCATTTTGCTTGTTTTTAATTTCATTCTTTTAATGTAATATATCATATTTATTGATTTATTCTATTGAAACAACCTTGCATCCCGGGAATTAATCTCACTTCATTATGTTGAATGATCTTTTCAATGTGCTTTTGAATTTGGTTTGCTTTTGTTGAGGTTTTTTGCATGTATTTTCCTCAGGCATATTGGTCTGTGGTTTTCTTTTCTTAGGGTTACTTCTATGGCTTTGTCATCAGGGTGATGCTGTAATCATAAAATGAGTTTGAAGTATCCCTTCCTGGTCAATTCTTTGGAATAGTTTGAAAAGAATTAGTATCAATTCTTCAAATGCTTGATAGAATTCAGCTGTGATTCCATCCAGTCCTGGGCTTTAATTTGATGGGAGACTTTAGATTCCATCTTGATATTCATTATTGTCGTATTCAGGTTTTCAAGCTCTTCATGATTCAGTCCTCATAGGTTGTGTGCATCAAGGAATTTAACCATTATTTTATATTATCCAACTTGTTAGTTTGTAATTGTTCATTAAAGTCTCTTAGTTTCCTTTGTATTTCTGTTATATCAGTTGTAATACCTCCTTTTTAAAATTTATTTATTTTGAATCTTGTTTTATAGTCTGGCTGAAAGGTTGTTGAATTTATCTGTCCTTTCAAAAATTAAGTCTTAATTTCATTGATATTTTCTATTGGTTTTCTAGTCCTTACTTCTATCTGTTCCCATCTCTATTATTCCCTTTCTTCTATTATATTTTGGCTTAGCTTATTATTCTTTTTATATTTCCTTAATACATCAATGTTAGGTCTTTTATTTGTGATATTGTTTCTTCTTTGATGTAGGTGTTTATTGTAATGAACCTGCCTTCCAGAACTGCTTTTGCTATATACAATAGGTTTTGGTATGCTGTACTTTCATTTTTGTTTGTCTAAAAATTTTATTTATTCATTGACCCATTGGTTATTTGGGAGCATATTATTTAATTTCCATTAATATGTGAAGTTTCAATGTTCTTCCCATTGTGGATTCTCAATTTTTTATCATCATGATCAGAAAAGATACTTGACATGATTGCACAGTTCTTGATCTTATTAAAACTTGTTTCCTGCCTTCTCACGTGGCACATCCAGAAGAATGTTTCATGTGAAATTGAGAAGAATGTGCACTATATTCTCTTCAATGGAATATTCTATATATGTCTGATAGGTCCATTTGATTTGTTTGTGGTTTCAACCTGAGCTTTCCTTATTGATTTTCTGTGTGGTAGATCTTTCAACAGCTGAAAGTGGGATATTGTGTCCCTATTATTTTTTTTTTTTGCAGTCCCTTTACCTCTTCAAATGTATTAATGTTTTCTTTACATATTTATGTGTTTCAATGGGTGAAACACATAAATATGTAAAGAATACTCAGTGGGTGAATATTTATTTACAACTGTTATATCCTTTTGCTTAATTGGCCATTTTTATCATCATGTATATATTTACCACTTAGACAGGGTCTCCCTGTGTTGCTTAGTGCCTTGTCATGGCTGAGCCTGGCTTTGAACTTACAATCCTCCAATCTCAGCCTCCTGAGCCACTGGGATTATAGGTGTGCGCCACTGCACCCAGCTGATAATTTGTTTCTTTATTCCTCTCTTGCTTTCTTCCTTTGTGGCTAAGTGACTTTCTTTATCAATGTGTTTTTTTTTTTTTTCCTTGCTTTTTGTATTTTGGATATCTACTATAGATTTTTTTTGTTACTGCAGGTTTACATAAAGCATCTTTTAGTTAAAATAAGCTATTAACAACTAAGCATTGATTGAACAAAGCAAAAACAAAAAGTCTATACCTCACTCCTACCTCACATTTTGAATTTTTTAAAATTTATTTTTATTCTACTTTGTTATATATGACATCAGAATGCATTACAATTCATATTAGACATATAGTTATATACAAAGTATATTCACACCATTTGTGTCTTTATACATGTACTTAGGGTAATGCTGTCCATCTCATTCCACAGTCTTTTCTAGCCCATGCCCCCTCCCTTCCCCTCCCACCCTTTTGCCCAATCTAGAGTTCATCTAATCCTCCCATGGTCCCCTTCCCAACCCCACTATGATTCAGTCTGCTTATATCAGAGAACACATTTGGTATTCGGTCTTTTGCGATTGGCTAACTTCACTTAGCATAACATTCTCCAACTCCACCCATTTACCTGCAAATGCCTTGATTTTATTCTCTTTTATTGCTGAATATACATTGTGTATATATATCACATTTTCTTTATCCATTCATCTATTGAAGGGCATCTAGTTGGTTTCATAATTTAGCTATTGTGAATTGTGCTGCTATAAACGTCGATGTGGCCATGTCCCTGTAGTATGCTGTTTTTAAGTCCTTTAGGTACAGATCGAGGGGTGGGGTAGCTGGGTCAAATGGTGGTTCCATTCCCAGTTTTCCAAGGAATCTCCATACTGTTTTCCATATTGGCTGCACAATTTGCAGTCCCACCAGCAATGTATGAGTGTGCCTTTTTCCCCACATCCTCGCCAAGACTTATTGTTGTTTGTATTCTTTTTTCTTTTCTTTTCTTTTCTTTTTTTTTTTTAAAGAAGGACACAATATCTGTATTTACTTTATTTATTTTTATGTGGTGCTGAGGATCAAACCCAGTGCCTCACACATGCGAGGCAAGTGCTCTACCACTGAGCTATAACCCCAGCTCATGTTGTTTGTATTCTTAATAGCTGCTATTAGTAGGCCCAAATCTCCATCATGTTGGATTAGGCCCCAAACTGCTTAATAAGACTCCTATAGTGCAAGAATTAAAATCAAGAATCAATAAATGGGATGGATTCAAATAAAAAGTTTCTTTTCAGCAAAAGAAACAATCAGTGAGGTGAATAGAAAGCCTACATCTTGGGAGCAAATTTTTACCACTCGCACATCAGATAAAGCACTAATCTCTGGGGTTTATAAAGCTAAACACCAAACAAAGCAAATGACCCAATCAATAAATGGGCCAAGGAACTGAACAGACACTTCTCAGAAGATGACATACAATCAATCAACAATTATATGAAAGAATGTTTAACATCTCTAGCAATTAGAGAAATGCAAATCAAAACTACATTTTGAATGTTTGATGTCACAATTGACACCTTTTATTTTTCATATTTCTCAACAAGTAATTGTGGTTATCATTTCTTTTAGTTGTATTGTTGTCTCCATAGTAAAATTATAAAGTGCTTAGGCACCACCATTACAGTCTGGAATATTCCTATTTGACTGTGTACTGTTTTCTTTTTTGTTGTTGTTGATGTTGTTGTTGTTTTACCAATGAGTTTTATACTTTTCTACATTTTTGTGTTACTCATTAGCATCCTTTCCTTTCAGCTTGAAGAATTCCCATTAGCATTTCTTGTAAGATAAACTCTCTCACCTAAGAACACTTTATCTCTTCTTCATTTCTGAAGAAAATCTTTGCAGGTATAGTATTCTGGGTTGTCAGTTGTTTGCTTTCAAAAATTTGAATATATCACTGTACTCTTTCAAGGTCTAGAATGTTTGTATTTAGAAATCTACTGCTTGTTCATATTGGAACTTCATTTTGTGTTATTTGCTTCTTTTCTCTTGCTGCTTTTGGGTTCTTCCCTTTATCTTTGACTTGTCACAACTTGATTATAATTGTGTTATAAGTATTATGTAGATTTTTGATATCTTCCCCAAAGCTCATGTATTAGGTATGCAATGCAGGCATGTTCAGAGATGAAAAGACTGAATCATGAGAGCTGTAACTTCATCAGTGGGATTAATGCATTTGATGACTACTGGGTAGAAACTACAGTGAGAATGGCATGGCTAGAAGAAACAGGTCACTGGGACTTGACCCTGTGGTCTTTGTCTGGTCACTGGCTTCTTGTTCTCACTTGTTGCTTCCTGGCTGCCACAAACTGAGCAGCTTTTCTGCTATAATGTTTCTGCCTTGGATCCAGCCATCCATGGACTGAATATCTGAAACTGTGAACCAAATAAACTTTTCCTCTTCTAAGTTGTTCTTGTCAGGTATTTTGGTCACAGCAATGAAAAACTGACTAAAAAACATAGTATTGAGATAGTCTCATTTCAATTGAATCTGATTGAGTAGCTCTGACATTATTGTACCTAACATTTCTATCTTTCTCCAGGTTTGACCAGTTTGAGGTTGCCTTTTTTCTTTTTTTCTTAAAGTAAGTCTTGTTCTCCTTTATTGTTCACTCATCTTCTTTATCTGCTATGACTTGAACATTTACTCTTTTGACATTATCTAACAAATTCTTTTTTTATTTTTTGGTACTGGGGATTGAACTCAGGGGCACTCACCACTGGGCCACATCCTCAGCCCTTTTTTGTATTTTATTAGAGACAGGGTCTCACTGAGTTGCTAAGTGGCTTTGAACTCGAGATCCTCCTGCCTCAGCCACCCAAGTGCTGGGATTACAGGTGTGTGCCAACTCACCAGGCACTATCTGACAAATTCTAATTGATTGATTTTTATTTTTTTTCTCCTCTGCATTTTTCATTTATCATTGTAATTTTCAGCTCCAGGATTTCTGTTTTATAAAATTATTGTTGTTGTTGTTGTTATTACTACTACTCATTATTTAATCTGTCCATTAGATTTCTCATTCTGGTCATTTTTTTTTCCTTTTAAAAAACATTTCTTTGTGTTTTTTTGAAGTTTTCTAAGCTTTCTTAAAATAGTAATTTTGAATTCTTTGTCATGAAATTTATACATCTCTATTCATTTCCGGTGAGTCACTGGAATATTGTTTTGTCCATTTTGTAATGCCATGTTTCCCTGGCTATTCTCAATTCTTATGGACACATATATAGATCTGAAAATTTGAAGAAGCAGGTACTTAATCTATTCTTCACAGATCAGTTGTGTATGTGCAAGCCCTGTAGTAGGCATGGTGTTGGACCATGACAGAAACCCAGGATTGCAGAGACCTGCCTTGTGTTGAGTCTTGTTCAGAGTCTGGAACTACTGATGTCATCTTGGTAATGATGTGGGCCAAACATTGAATCTTCCATGCAAGACCACAGCCTGAGTCATTGTTATCCAACCAGGCCCCAGGTTAGGTCTAGAAGTTCAGCAGGTGGTCTCAGGCCTATGGGATATGGGGGTTGGGGTCTGCCCATGGCCCAGTTTTCCTTTGGCAGGCCAGTATTGAGATCTAAGGCAAATTCCAGTGCTTGCTTCCTCTCATCAATATATCTTTCCTTATTATTACACTATATTGTGTGGACTTAGTTTACTTAAATATTGCAAAGGTATATTTTGTGCATTGATAGCTGTTCAAACTGATGTTTCTGCAGAGGAATTATTACAGGACAGTACTGTTTCACTTCTTACTTTACTTTTTATTACTCCATCTCACCTATTGCTCTGCTCTACCTTCCTCTTCCTCTTCTCTCAATATTGAGCATTTTTTTTTATTCCAATGAGACCATTCATACAACTTCTTTGGATGTATACATTTAATGAGATAAACTTTTTTAGATTCTGCATAAGACTGAGATCATGTGGTATTCATAGTTTTGTGCTTAGTTTCTTTCACTTAATGTAAGGTCCTTCAGATTCATCTATATTGTCATACATGACAACTCTCTTATATTTTGTCACCTATTATTATCCATTTATGTCCAATATACATTTTTGGATTGCTGTTTTGTTTTTGACTCTTATTATTGAGTTACAGACATTCTTAAGATATTCTGCATGTCTTATATCTTATCATATATATAATTTACAAATTGTTTCTCTAAATAAATTGACAAGTTTTCTTTGTTATAAAAGGTTTCATTGTTGCCGCCTGAAGCGCTTGGAGCAACGGAGCCGCGGGAAATACTTCAGAGGCGAACTGGAGACAAACAGCTTTTTATTCTGATAACTTTTCTCTCTGGTTCTAACAACGACTAACACACGACAAACACACCACTAAAATGGCGCTGACCCGATCAGCAATTTCGGCCAAGTCACTCGAGATCCCGCAACAAGTCCCGTGAGACTACGGGAGGCTACAAAGCCCAAATCTCCACGGCTCATAGTCAACCGCAATTCAAGTCAATCCCCAAACAGGGCTCCTGCATTTCCCCCTTTTTGTTTTAAAAGAGGTAATGCTCTAGGACGTCTATGTGCAACCAACATTCTTACCCGTCATCGGATAATCAAGGCTGTGCCCTTGACTCCTGTCTTAGGTTGATATGTCGGCCACATGAGACTGTCCCGTGCGACTGTGCCTGTCTTAGGTTGTCCCCCCCTGGGGATCTTACCCGTCATTGGCTAACCAGCCATCCAATGGAGCCCTTTAGGATCGACTATATATGATGACTAACAGCCATCCAATTGTGAGGAGATGTTGCGGCTTTAAGGCGACAAGCCTTTTGGTGATGAGCCAAATTGCATAGCATATCAAATTGTTTAAACAAATCAGCTGCCCTAAGTTCCATCAAGTAACACACTGAATTCTCTAGACAAATACCCGCAAGGCATTGTCCCGTAAAGTCCCAAACAATGAAAGATCAAAATGTCCATTTGTTATAACATGTTGATGTAGGAGGCCCCATGCATGTAGAGCAGAGGCCACACTGTTAGTGAGGTTGTTTGATGTTTGAGCAGCAGGGATGCTTGCGGCGGCCGCGATCCCTGCAGCTGTAGCAGCAGACGTCTTTTTTAAGTTTAGACAATGCCACCGGCAAATCTTCAGGGCCCGCTACCTAGAAACTCAAGCATCAATTATTAAAGGAAAGGCAGTGCTATTGCAGCACTGAGTCAAGAGGCGAGTTGTCAAACTACAAAATAGAATAATTAGATTAGAAAATTAAAGTTGATTTTTGTTCACATACATCGCTGGTTGAGCTGAAAATTAAAGTTGATTTTTGTTCACACACATCGCTGGTTGAGCTTCTACAAACATAAGTTGGAAAAATATCATATTTAGAACAAAACAAAGAAAGACTGAGGGTAATTACTGCATTAAAGATAGATTAAAGAAAAGGTAAAGGCACTTTAGAGAAATAATTTGTTAACTGGAACCCTTGAGTCTCTGTATACAGAGCAATCTTTTACCTGTTGAGATAATTGAAATTAATGAGCTATTAAACAAATGAAGTTAATAACAAATAAACAATCTTAAGTCAAAACACCAAAATATCAGGTTATATAGCACTAGTCATATTGTTTGCTAAAGAGAAGTCCGAGGGACACCTAAAAATCAAAATTGAAAGTACCTTCATTTATAAAATTATTTACCTAAATTGAATACTCTTAACCTAAAATGAATTAAAGTTATTTGGATCTATATATATATATATATATATATTTCATTTCATAAGCGCTTTGTTCTTTGTGACGTCACACTGGACAGACGAACAAACATACAAACATATATTTGTGACGTCACATTAACATGAAATGTAGACAAATGTACAGACATAAAGACATGTATAAAAAGGAAAAAAAAAATACAATTGTGTGCACACTAAAGAGAGATCTCCTTGTCCCGGCCGGGAGGAATGACACTTAAGTTGTGAAATATTTTGAAGGACTCTTTTGAGGGAATCATTCTGTACCTTGATCTTGGTCCTCTTGATTTTGTACCTTTTTTATTAATCTTGATACTTCAATAACTTCATCTTGATCATTTTGATGTGGTACCTGTTTTATTAATCTAGATGGTATCCATATTGGAGAGGATTCATCTTTTGGAAAAACACAAACAGATCCTCTTCCCCAAATTAATACTGGATCTGGACCCTTCCATGTACCTGAAAGAACATCCTTCCAGTAAACCAAAGGTTTATGTTGTTGGTGTGGATTCCAATGTCTGTGTCCAGCAGAATAACCATTAGAGTCTAAAGTTAAAAAATTTAAGGTAAACAGGGCAACTGCCAATCTGTCCTTAGGACTTTTCCAATTTCCTTCTTTTTGTTTTAATAACATAATTTTCAGTGTTCGGTTTGCTCTTTCAATAATGCTCTGACCCTGAGGATTGTATGGGATGCCTGTTTTATGGGATATATTGAATTTTGCGCAAAACTCTTTGAAAGATGAGGACGTATATGCAGGGCCATTATCTGTTTTAAGCATTTTGGGGATGCCCAATGCAGCAAAAGCTTGCAAACAATGAGATGTAACATCTTTAACTTTTTCTCCAGAATGTAAGGAAGCAAAAATCATGCCTGAGCATGTATCTATGGTCACATGAATAAATCGCAATTTTCCAAAACTTGGCTCATGAGTAACATCCATCTGCCACAAATGATTGGGCATTAATCCTCTAGGGTTAATGCCGAAATGAGGATTGGGCAAATGTGTCATACAAGATTTACAATCTTTTACAATTGTTCTGGCTTGCTCCTTTGTGATTTTAAACCTACGTTGCAAGGTGGTGCTGTTGACATGAAACTGGGAGTGGAATAAAGTAGCTTGTTGTAGCACTGAAAGTATAAATATTGTTTTTGTAAGATCATCAGCCTTTTGATTACCTTCATGGAGGGGACCAGGCAAATTAGTATGTGCTCTAATATGGCCTACGAATAGAGGTTCTTTTCTTGCCCACAAAAGTTTTTGTATTTGATAAAACAATTTAAAGGCTGGAGTATGAGGTGCTATTGGTCCTGCTAACTCTAATTTTGGGACGGCTTGTACAATATAGTGGCTATCTGAAAAAATGTTTACAGGCTGATCCCTAAAATTTTCCAGAGCTCTTACCACAGCTTCCAATTCCACTAGTTGAGCTGATTTGTGTGCAGTTATGTAAGTCATATTTTCTTTTTTAGTGACTACTGTAGCAGTACCATTTGAGGACCCATCTGTAAATACATTAAATGCCTTAGGAATAGGTTGATTTTTTATTACCTGTGGAAATATAATAGGATGATTAATACAAAAAGATAATATAGGGGACTTAGGAAGATGATTATCAAAATTTGCGGAAGTAGAGCATTTAGCTATAGCCCAATCATTATCATTGAAGCATAAGTATTCAATCTGTGATGATGAATAGGGAGTAATAATAGTAGCAGGGTGAATGCCAAATATTTTAGTAGAAGTCTTAAGTCCTTGAAGAATAAGTTTAGCCACCATGGAGGTATAAGATTCAATTATACTTTTAGGAGAGACGGGCAAATGTATCCATAATAAAGGCCCTTGTTGCCAAAATACTCCTGTGGGTGTATATTGTGAAGAAATAATAATCAACATCAGCGGTTGAGTTAAATCAAATCTATCACAATGAGCTCCTTCGATGGCTTTTTCTACTAACTTTAAAGCTTTCCTAGCATCAGGAGTCAATGTTCGTGGTGAAGATGGATCAGGATCTCCACGAAGGATGTCAAATAAAGGTTTTAGTTGGCCAGTAGTGAGATTTAGTGTAGGGCGAAGCCAATTAATGTCTCCCAGTAGTTTTTGGAAATCATTGAGGGTGGTCAAATGTTCTTTATTTATTAAAATTTTTTGGGGTCTAACAAAAGTATCCATGATTTTAAATCCTAAATATAATATGGGAGATCTGGTTTGAACTTTTTCTTCTGCTATATATAATCCATATTTTTTTAAATTTTCTACCACATCACTGAATATATTAAATAAGATTTTTTGATTAGGGTGGGCCAATAAAATATCATCCATGTAATGTAGACACATGAGGTTTGGATATTTATTTTTAATGGGTTGGATAGCCTTGTCCACATATATTTGGCATATGGTGGGGCTATTAGCCATTCCCTGTGGTAAAACCTTCCATTGATATCTCTGATCAGGGCCATTATTGTTCATAGAAGGAATGGAAAAAGCAAACCTGGGGGCATCCAGAGGATGTAGGGGAATAGAAAAGAAGCAATCCTTTATATCAAGAGTAATAAGATGGAAATTTTTTGGAATAGCTACGGGACTAGGAAGTCCAGGTTGAGTAGGCCCCATAACTTGCATGGTTTTATTGATTTGTCTAAGATCATGTAACAATCGCCATTTTCCTGACTTTTTCTTGATCACAAATATGGGGGAATTCCAGGGAGAGGTGGAAGGTTCTATATGACCTGCTTCTAATTGTTCCTGAACTAGTAGGTGGGCCGCTTGTAATTTCTCTTTAGATAGGGGCCACTGAGGGACCCACACTGGCTTATCAGAAAGCCATGGTATTTTCAAAATTATTTTCTCAGTGGCCCCGAAAAAAAAAATATCTTTTTCCTTTATGATAATGATTACTTTTAGGGTTAAGATTACTCTGTACTTTTTGATAATGAGTTCTTTTATGGTTAAGATTACCCTGTAGGTTTTCACATTTAACATCTGCAGGCTTGGTTGCAAGGTGTACTCCCATTTGTTGCAAAATATCTCTTCCCCATAAAGTAACCGGTAGATTAGGTAAAACATAAGGCTGAAATGTTCCTTTATGGCCTTCATCATCCTCCCATTTTAAAATTACCGCACTTTTATCTGGGAGGTTATTATATCCCAAGCCTCTTAAACTGGTTGAAGCTTTTTGCAGAGGCCAGTGCTTGGGCCATTGGCGTAAATTAATAATGGAAGAGTCAGCTCCAGTATCTATTAATCCCTCCATTTCTATTCCTTGGATTTTTATTTTACACATAGGCCTCCTTGAACAGTCTCGAACCCAGCAAGCCATGGGACTTGAGTCAGTGGAACAAAATCCTCTATTGTTCCCTTCTTGAGGCATACCCATTTTAAATGAATTATGTAAATTGGGAAGGAGAAGCAACTGAGCAATTCTATCTCCTTGATTAACAGAACTTATACTTTGGGGTGAGCTAAGCATTATTTTTATTTCCCCTTTGTAGTCTGAGTTTATTACACCTGGGGTCACTTGCAAACCTAATAAGCTTTTAGGACTACGCCTGATAATAAGTCCTACAGTCCCTGAGGGAAGAGGTCCCCTGACTCCTGTGGGAATCAGTTGAACCCCCATTTTAGGTGTTAACACTATTCGGGCGGTGGAACAGAGGTCTAATCCTGCATTTCCTCTTGTTCCTCTGGCGAGGGAGTGGATGGGTAGTAGGGATTGTGTCGGGGAAGCATCTGAGTGGATGCTTGAGGATACTCCTTCTGCAATGCCCCGTACATTTGTGGGCCCCGGGTATTGGGCCCCGTGCCCCGTTTTTTGAATTCCTGAACAAAGGATTTCCATGGATGTCAAATTTTGAATGGCATTTATTGGCCAATGATTTCCCTTTTTACACCTGGGGCAGCGGCCTGGGGCACGGTATGAGCTTGGTCTTATTTCTCTTTTGGGATTTTGCCTAGAATTGCCTGATTGATTATGATAATTTTGCCTGGAATATCCTGATTGATTATAATGTCTACGTTTAGCCTTTGTGAAATTTCGAGAGGAAGCACCTCTCATTGAGGCTGCAATCACATTTCCTGTGACAAAGGCGTCATTTATATCTTTACATAGTTGTATATATACGGAAAGATCCTTTTTAGTTCTCCATGGCCTGATGGCTGCTTGGCACCATTTATTTGCATTTTCATAAGCTAATTGAACAACTAATGGCATAGCTTGGTCAACATCTGCAAACACACTACCTGCAGTTCTCAAAAGTCGATCAGCAAAGTCGGCATACGGCTCATTAGGTCCTTGAATCACTTTTGACAAGCTACCTTGTAGATCCCCAGGTCCTTGTACAGTTTTCCATGCCTCTAAGGCAGCTGCATTTATCTGAGCATATACATCTGGGTCATAATCTGTTTGAGCCTGTAAGTCTGCGAATTGCCCTTCTCCTGTGAGCATGTCTATATTATAGTTTTCAAACCCTGCAGCCGCGTTTCTTTTAGCCGTTTCTATACAAAGTTCTTGGAATTGCGATCGCCAAACCAAGAATTGCCCCTCGCTTAATGTTGCTTTACATAGACTTTTCCAGTCTGAGGGGGTTAAGCTAAAGGTGTTAAGGGACTCCAGCATACTCAACGTGAAAGGAGCTTGGGGCCCATAAGTCATTACAGCCTCTTTGAGATTTTTTATTGTTTTGAAATCTACTGACTGATGGACACTCTGTCCATTTTTCTTTTCAAATGCTGGCGGTTCCCAATGTATCTGTGAGTTGTCCTCGAGAGCACATAAGCGATCAGAAAGACTTTTTATTTCTGTTTCTAGGGTATGCAAATGCCTAGTAATACCCTTCATATTTTCTGTAATGGATTCCACCCATGGGGGAGTAGAGGACACAAGTGACTCCTCTACCTGACCGTCCTTTTTCTCAGTCTTTTTTAGTTTCTTTTTCCTCATTTTCTCAGGATCACTTTTACTAGATTCCTCACCACTGCTAATTTCACTGACAGCAATATCCTGAGGCCCAGGTTCCAGTGAGAGCAAGTATCCTTCAGCTTTCACCAATAACTCCCGAATAGCTTTAATAGCTTGGATTTTTGTCATTTTTGGGTCTCTTCTAATACTCTCTTTACTGGTCTCAGTTGGCCCAGTGGAATCTACACTTTTTTGATCACTTTCACTTTTGTCTATATACTCCTCACTGAGAACAGAGTCAGGTATATCAAGGAGTCTTTGCATAGCCTCTATCAATTGGGATTCAGTTATATTCGAACCCATCTTTAGAGACCTTCAGTTCTTACCTGTCCGCTCCGAAGTCCCCGTACGGGCCGCCACCTGTTGCCGCCTGAAGCGCTTGGAGCAATGGAGCCGCGGGAAATACTTCAGAGGCGAACTGGAGACAAACAGCTTTTTATTCTGATAACTTTTCTCTCTGGTTCTAACAACGACTAACACACGACAAACACACCACTAAAATGGCGCTGACCTGATCAGCAATTTCGGCCAAGTCACTCAAGATCCCGCAACAAGTCCCGTGAGACTACGGGAGGCTACAAAGCCCAAATCTCCACGGCTCATAGTCAACCGCAATTCAAGTCAATCCCCAAACAGGGCTCCTGCATTTCATGTTGCATCATGTCCACCTTCTGCTTTTACTTTTGTTGCCACAACCAACATTGTGAAATCGTTTATCTCTTTTACTTTTTGTGCTTTATACTTATAGTTTTTGTACTTAGGTCTTTAATGTATTTTGAGTTAATTTTGCACATAGTATTATGTAGGCAAATATCATTCTTTTGCATATGATATACAATTTACCCAGCTCTATTTGTTGAAAATAAATTAAATAAAATACTTGGGAATCAACTTAACCAAAGATGTGAAAGACTTCTATAATAAAAACTACAAAACACTAAAGAAATTATGGAAGACCTTAGTAGATGGAAAGATCTACCTTGTTCTTGGATAGGCAGAATTAATATTGTCAAAATGACCACACTACCAAAAGCATAATACGGATTTAAAGCAATGCCAATCAAAATCCCAATGACATTCCTCATAGAAATAGAAAAAGCAGTCATGAAATTCATCTGGAAAAATAAGAGACCCAGAATAGCTAAAGCAATTCTTAGCAAGAAAAGTGAAGCAGGTGGCATCACTATACCAGAACTTAAATTATACTACAGAGCAATAGTAACAAAAAGAGCATGGTATTGGCACCAAAATAGGCTGGTAGACCAATGGTACAGAATAGAGGACACAGAGACTAATGCATATAATTTCAGTTATCTTATATTAGACAAAGTCACCAAAAAACATACATTGGAGAAAAGACAACCTCTTTAACAAATGGTGCTGGGAAAAATGGAAATCCATATGCAACAAAATGGATTAAACCTCTCTCACCATACACAAAATTCAACTCAAAGCAGATCAAGGATCTAGGAATTAGACCAGAGACACTACACCTAATAGAAGAAAAAATAAGCTCTAATCTCCAACATGTTGGATTAGGCCCCAAGTTCCTTAATGAGACTCCTGTAGCACAAGCATTAATATCAAGAATCAATGAATGGGATAGATTCAAAATAAAAAGCTTCTTCTCAGCAAAAGAAACAATTAGTGAGGTGAACAGAGAGCCTACTAATTGGGAACAAGTTTTTTACAACATGCATGTCAGATAGAGCACTAATCTCTAGAATATATAAAGAACTCAAAAATCTTAACACCAAAAAAAACCCAATCAATAAATGGGCTAAGGAACTGAACAGACACTTCTCAGAAGAAGATATACAATCTATCAACAAATACTTGAAAAAATGTTCAATTTCTCTGGCAATTAGAGAAATGAAAATCAAAACTACTCTAAGATTTCATCTCACACCAGTCAGAATGGCAGCTATTAAGAACACAAACAACAATAAATGTTGGAGAGGATGTGGAGAAAAAGCCACGCTCATACATTGTTGGTGGGACTGCAAAATGGTGCAGGCAATATGGAAAGCAGCATGGAGACTCCTTGGAAAACTTGGAATGGAACCACCTTATGATCCAGCTATCCCACTCCTCAGTCTATACCAAAAGGACTTAAAAACAGCAAACTACAGGGACACAGCCACATCACTGCTTACAGCAGCACAATTCACAATAGCTAAACTGTGGAACCAACCTAGATGCCCTTCAGTAGATGAATGGATAAAGAAAATGTGGTATATATACACACTGGAGTATTACTTAGCAATAAGAGAGAATAAAATCATGGCTTTTGCAGGAAAATGGATGAAGTTAGAGAATATAATGCTAAGTGAAGTTAGCCAATCCCAAAAAGCCAAATGCCAAATATTTTCTCTGATATAAGGAGGCCGATTCACAGTGGGGTTGGGATGGGGAGCGTAGGAGGATTAGAGGAACACTAGAATGGCCTATGGGGAGGGAGGGAAAGGGAGAGGCCAAAAGGATGAATAAAAAAATATGGTAGAATGATATGGATATCATTACCCTAAGTGCATGTATGAAGTTACAAATGGTGTGAATATACTTTGTATACAACCAGAGAAATGTAATATGTGCTCTATAAATATAATATGAAATGTAATATATTCTGCTGTCATTTCCAACAACTTAGAATAAAAAATAAATTTGGGAAATAGAAAATCTGAAATAAGGAAATGATAGTCCTCCAACTTTATTCCATTATTCCAAAATTGTTTTTATTCTTTGGAGAGTCTTGTGATGTCCTATGGATTTTCAAATGTAATTTTTTTATTTCTTAAATAATGTTGGAATTTTGAAAAGGAATGCATTCAATCTTTAGATAATTTTAAGTAGTCTTGACATTTTAACAAACTATGTCTTATCATCTACAAACACGGGACATCTTTCCATTTATTTGTCTTCTTTCATTTTTTTTTTTTTTTTGGATATGTTTTATTTCCATAGAATAAGTCTCTCACTTTTTAAATGAATTCCTAAGTATTCCATTCATTCTGATGCTCTTATAAATGAAAGTATTCTCTTAAGTTTCTGTTCAAAAATTACTCAGTGTTAGTGGTTAGAAATAAAAATTTAATTCACTTTTGAATCCTGCTGCTTAGCAGATTTCATTTATTAGGTGTGTGGGGGTGTGTGCGTATGTATGTGTGTGTGTGTGAATGTGTGTAATCTTCAGGATGTTCTACATGTGAAATCATATTTTCTATGAGTAGAAATAAAATTCATTTTTTCCTCCCAATTTAGATTTTTTAAAATGTATTTTCCTTGAATAATTACTCTGGCCAGGACCTCCAGTACTATGCTGGGGGGAAATGGTAAAAGTAAGCATCCTTGCCTTGTTCCTGATCTTATAGGTAAAGGATTCTACCAGTGGCTGTAACAAATCTTGAGGGGTATTCGTATGGGGCCTTTACTATGATGATGGACTGTCTGGCTATTTCTAGTGTTTTGAGAGTTTTTATAATGAAAGGATTTAAAATTCTGTCAAATATCTTTTTCTGAATAAAGGGAAAACCCTTTATTCTGTTAGTGTGGTATATTAGGCTAATTGATTTTCATATGGTGAAACATCTTTGCATTCCAGGAATAAATCATATTTGGTCACAGTGCATAATCTTTTTAATATGCTGCTGAATTTGTTTTGCTAATATTTTGGTGTGAATGTTTGCATCCATTATCCTTGGTATATTGCTCTATTTTCTTTTTTTCTAGTATTGTCCTTGTCCGATATTGATATGCAGAAAATGTTGGCCTCATAGAATGAGTTAGGAAGTATTCCCTGCTCTTCAAGTTTTTGTTTTATTTATTTATTTTATTTTTTAAACTTTGACAAAGATTATTTTTATTTCTTAAATGTTTAGAAAAAATCACTAGTGGAGTCCTTAGGGTTTTCCTTATTGGGAGATTTCGATTTTGGATTCCATTTCTTTATTAATTATTAGTCTTCAGGTTTTCACTTTCTTTAGGAATTAATGTTCATAGGTTTTATGTGTCTGGGAATTCACTCACTTTTTCTGGATTACTCAATTTGTTGGCATAGTATTCTCTCAGAAAACTTGTTATTTTCTGTTTAATTCATAGTAATATTTTCATTTTCACTTTTTATTTTAATAATGAGCCATCTCTCTTTTATTCTCAATCAATATAGCTAAAGGTATGGCAATTTTGTCGATATTTCAAAGGACAAAATTTTGGTTTTATTGACTGTCTCTATTGTTTTTCTCTCCTATATATCATTTGTATGTGCTATAATCTTTATTATCTCCCTACTCTCCTATCTTTGAGAGTTTGTTGTTGTTGTTTTCTACTTCTTATGAATTTAAATTGTTGATATGAGATCTTCCTTGCATTTTTCATATAAGCCTTTAGAGCTACAAATTTCTCTCTTAGTACATGCATTTTAAATATTTAAGTTTTACATTCTTTAAGTTTTTGTGTGTTGTGTTTTATCATTCAAGTAATTATTTTCTAATTTTTCTTGTTATTTCTTTCTTTCATTGGCTGTTGTAAAGTATAATATTTAATTTCTACAAACTGGTGAATTTTTCTGCTTTCTTTCCTTTATTGATTTCTAACGTTATTCTTATAATTTGTGAATATACTTTGTATTATATTTTAGAATATTTAAAGACATATTTGCAGCCTAATATATAATCCATTCTGAAAAATATCTCCTAAGCACATGAGAAGAATGTGTATTCTTTCGGTAGAATATTCTGTATATATCTGCAATGTCAGTTGCTCCTACAATGTGTATGTATATTACATATATACATATGTATGTATATACACACACATATATATGTGTATACACACACATATGGCAATGTCTTTACTCTGGAGTAGAACAGTGTGTATATCTGTAAAAGTTAGATGTAGTTAATTGCATTGCTTGCATCCTTGTTTCCAACTTTATTGTCTATCTGGTCATTCTATTCATTATTGAGAGTGTATATTAAAATCCATTATTATTATTTAAATCTTTATTTCAGTCATTTCAATTTTCTTTATATATTTTGATCACCTTTTAGTAAGTGTGTGTTATGTCTTCTTGCTATTCTGAGTCTTTGTTAATACATATGTCATTTTAACTTAAAGTACATTTTGTCTGGTAGTGATATAGTCATCCTGGCTCCATTTAGATTATTATTATTTTCATGGACTCTCTTTTTCCATATGGTAGGATCATGTTTTTATTTTTTAAAATCCATTTATCAACTTTTGTCCTTTAATTGAAGAATGCTATAGTTTGAATGTGTTTTGTTCTACAGGTGTTCATATATTGGAAACTTGGGTTCCATGTGTGAAAATGTTAAGAGATGATAGTACCTTTAAGAGATACATTTTTGTTAATGGTCACTAAGATCACTCTCTTGGATGGCATTAAGGTAGATACCTTGAAACCTGAGTTAGGTGTTATGAAAATATTTTCTTTTAAAAGAGTGAGCCTGACTGCTGAATCATCCACTGCCTACCTTTTGTAGCCATGTGATCTCTCACTCTCCCATACCCTCTCCTTATGCTACCTTTGGCCATGAGGCCCTCACCAGAGTCAAATGAATGCTAGCATTATGCCCCAAATCTCCAAAACTGTGATGTAAATAAACCTCTTTTCTTTTGAAAATATCCAGCCTTTGGTATTTTGTTATAGTAACAGAACGCACTAATATAGAGTTTAACCCATTTATATTTAAAGTAATTACTAGGAAGAGATTTACTTCTCCTGTGTTTGTTATTTGTTTTCTATATGCACTATTGCTTTTCCCCTTATTTATTATATTGCTTTTTGGGTTTACTTGACTGATTTTTCACACTGAAACATTTTAATTCCTTTCTTGTTTCTTTTCATCTATATGTTGTGACTGCTCTTTTTATGGTTAATATGTTGATAACTTTTTTTTAGATGATTTTAGTTATGCCTTCACTCATTTAGTGCATCAAAAACATACTTGTTTTAAAAATTCGGTGAGTAAAGAACATCCTTTTAGTTTGTTTTATTTATTTGTTTTGGTACTAGGGATTGAACCCAAGGACACTAAACCACTGAGCCACATCCCTACCCCTTTTAAAAAGTTATTTTGATACAGGGTCTTGCTAAGTTGCGTAGGACCTCACTAAGTAGCTGAGGCTGGCTTTGAAATTTCAATCCTTCTGCCCAGCCATCTGAGCTATTGTTAGTATTTGTTTTTAAAAAGAACAATATTATAGGAATCTTATTGATTATACAGTAGTTACAAGAAGCTCAGACATAATGATATATATAATCTAAACAACAGTTGGCTAAGAATTTACATAATGTGAAAATATGCATATTTAAAGTTAGCCATGTAGGTAGAGGAATGCCCCAGGTAGAGTGGATGAAGGGATCCTTGTGATGAGGGGACAAGGGCCAGATGCACAATTTTGTTTTTCCCTCCATTAAAGTAAAGAGGTCTCACTGATGGTTACCCCACAGACACCTGCACATGAAGGCTACCTGTGACCTCATATAGTCTGAAGTGGTGTAACCGATCTTTGTGTAACACTCCCAAGAAAAAAAGAGAGTTAATAGTGAGCCTCATGCAGCAAGCAGCACTGTTAGTTTATTATAGGCTGAATCTGGAAGGGATTTAACTCTGAACATGAATGTTTATCAAGGGTGAATGTCTCTTTTTGTGGTTACTTCACAGTTGACATGCATGTAAGAGTTGGAGAATCTTGACAAGTGTCTGAACTACACATTAAAAAGTGAGAACTGTTAATAACATTTTTTTTTACCCACTTAACAAATACAATAAAGCTCATCATCTATACCTTTAAGTCAAAAGACAGAGGGAATATATCTGAATGCCAATGCTGTTGAGTCTACCATTCTACTGCACCATAAGGAGGTACCTGCACACTGTTCGGTCATGTACCAAAGCAGGCACCATTTTGAATTTTCAGATCAGAGAAAATCCAAAACATGAAACACCACTTGTCTATGCAGCCTTTTCAGAAACTGGGCCAAAATTATACATACTTCAAGGTTCACATTTTCTATTGAACAGTGGTGTTTTCCTGTGCTAATTGTCTAGAGAAGAGACCAAAGCAGAACTTTCTAGAATGGCTGGGGCTGGACTCTGGGCATGCTGCCACTGGGGAACCTTGAGCACAGTGCATGGAGCTGCTTTCCTGCACACCCTCCTTTGACACTGTTCTGTGCAAAACCAAAGGAATTTGGGGGCTTCTCCTGGCTAACTTTGGCTTAGAGATCCCCATAGGGAAATTTTCCTACTTGAGTTGAAATTCTTCTCTGAAAAGGCAGCAAGTCTGTGAACCCAGAGAAGAGATTAGGTGTCTCTGAACACTTTGAAGTTGCTGCTCCATGGAGAAATTCCAATGGGTTGAGGAAGAATATTAAAATAACTCGAAGGTTTATTTATTGGCAACATAACATGCGAATTATTTTGTTTTTGGTGTTCTAAAATTTGAAAACAATACACGAAGTTTAAATAATTTAGTTTTCTGAATCCAAGTGTGCTTACTTGGAACTCCATTTTTGTGCTCAAAATGCAAAAACAACTCTTAAAAGTCCTATATGAAAAAAACTGTTCTGATGACCTGTGACTAGAGGAGCTGATCAATCCCAATTGATAGCATCCCTTTCCACTCCTTGGTATGGGCTTAATAATCTTCAGAGGCATGGTTCTATTCTTACACTGACAATCTCATTTCGAATGATGTCTCCAGAGAGGCACATGTCTTACACAGGAACCCATCTTCATCCATCTCACCCATGTACACCTCCCAGGTCGTTGTGGACACATTGTGCTGTGTCAGTTCACTAAGAGGAAGAAACTTTGATTAGCATTGAGTTATAAGCTCCTTCTAATTATCTGGATGAGCTGGTTTATGTTGACTGATGTGGCCAGGAATGAGGAAGTTGGTTTTATCCAGGATGAGCAGCAGATTCTCATCTTTGTGTGTTTCTGTTATCACTGGAATCCTGGTGGGATGCTGCTATTGATGAGTGGCACATTTTGCTGTGGTGCAGAAGGTCATTGAGGCATTGTCCTGGGATCCAACTCTGGCAATGATGACTTTCCTTCTTGGGGATAACATTTTATATCCTAAAATTATATCACTCTGATTTTGAATTTTTACTAGTTTAACTTCAACAACATATAAAGTTTCATCTCTTTTATGGCTCTTTCCCTACCCCTTTGAGTCACTGATATCCCAGTATTTCCTACTATGTATTCCAAACCATATGCTAATCATTGTTTTTAGTGCCTTAGTCTCTTAAATTATATATTTTTAAAAATTCTGTCTTACAAATTTAAAATGATACTAGCTTTTAGATTAACTATTTTGAAATGTGTTAGTCCCCTAAATCATGTAGACAATAAAAAGTTGAGGAACAAATCATTGCTACAATAGTACTAACTTTCACATGTGTGCCCTGTATTTGCTTTGACTGAGATCTTTGTATCTGTATGTACTTTGGAGTTAGTGTCCAGTATCTTTTCATTTCAACATGCAGGACTTCATTGCTCATTTCTTTTTTTAATACAGGTGTAGTGGTAATGAACTCACTCTGTTAATGTTTTCCTTTGTCAAATTCAAAGGGCAATTTTGGTTGATGGGCTTTTTGATTGTTTTGTTTTAGCACTTTGAATCCATTAGTTCATTCTCCTCTGGCCTTCAGCATTTCTGAAGAGAAATCTGTTCAAAATCTACTTGAGGGTTTCTTAGACATTGGAATTTCTGCTGCTCCTGCTTTTTCTCTTTTCTGAATTACTTCTTTTGCTGCTCCTAAGAGTCTCTCTCTGTCTTTGACTTTTGAAAGTCTGTAATGTGTTTCAGTATGTATTTCTTTGAGTTCATACTACTTGGAGTTCATTGAAATTCTTGGAGGTTTATATTCATGTCTTTTATCAACTTTGGGAATTTGGGGGCCATTATTTTTCAAAAATAGTGTCTCTATCACTTTCTCTTCTGAGACTCACATTGTGGATATGTGTCCTTTTGATGGTGTCTAAAATGTTGCTTTGCTTCTTTTTACTTTTCTTCAATGTTTTTTCTTTTTATTCTTCAGACTGTGTCCATGATGAAGATCAACTTGAGGTTTAAACTTGAGCTCTTCTCTAGTCTTTTCTTTTTTTCTTTATTTATATATATTTTGCTTTTGTTAGTTGTATATGATAGTATAATGTGTTCATGCACTTTGACACATCATACATAAATGGGGTATAATTTCTCACATTGGTCATGCAGACACATATGTACATAAGGTAATAATGTCGCCGGGTGCGGTGGCGCACTCCTGTAATCCCAGCACTTTGGGAGGCTGAGACAGGAGGATCGCGAGTTCAAAGCCAGCCTCAGCAATGGCGAGGCACTTAGCAACTCAGTGAGACCCTGTCTCTAAATAAAAAAATACAAAAAAGGGCTGGGGATGTGGCCCAGTGGTCGAGTACCCCTGAGTTCAATCCCCGGTACCAAAAAAAAAAAAAAAAAAAAAAAAAAAAAAAAAAAAGTAATAATGTCTGTTTCTTATCTACTATCCTCATACCCCCGACCCTCCCTTTACTCTCTTCTAACTAATCTAAAGTAACTCTATTCTTTCCTTGTGCCCCCCTCCTTTATTGAGAATTAGCATTCACATATCAGAGAAAACATTCAGCCTTGGTTTTTGGGGATTGAATTATTTCACTTAGCATGATATTCTCCAACTCCATCCACTTACCCACAAATTCCATAATTGTATTCTTCTTTAAAGCTGGGTATATTTCATTGAATATATATATCACATTTTCTTTATCCATTCATTTATTGAAGGGCATATAGGTTGGTTCCATAGTTTAGCTATTGTGAATCGAGCTGCTATAAACATTGATGTGGCTGCATCACTGTACTATGCTGATTTTAAGTCCTTTGGGTATAGACTGAGAAGTGGGATAGCTGGGTCAAATGGTGGTTCCATTCCAAGTTTTCTGAGGAATCACCATACTGCTTTACAGAGCGGTTGCACCAATTTGTAGTCCTACCAAAATATATGAGTGTACCTTTTCCCCACATTCTCAGCAACATCTATTGTTGCCTATATTCTTGATAATTGCCATCCTGACTGGAGTGAGATGAAATCTTAGAGTAGTTTTGATTTGCATTTCTCTGATTGCTAGAGATGTTGAACATTTTTCGTATGTTTGTTGATCAATTGTGTTTCCTCTTTGAAGTATCTGTTCAGTTCATTAACCCATTTATTAACTGGGTTATTTTTTTGTTTGTTTGTTTTTGGTGTTAAGTTTTGCAGTTTTTTATATATCCTAGAGATTAATGCTTTATCTGAGAGGCATGTAATAAAGATTTTCTCTGCTCTTTTTTGAACCCACATTTTTCTCTGGGCATGTGTGCTGACTTTCTGGTTTCCTGTGCTATTGCTTTTGAACATCTTAGTCCTTATTGCATGGTTCCCAAAAGAAGAAAATCAGGAAAAACGAAAAGAAAGGGTCAGGTAACAGCACTTTAAATTCCTAGAAGTGGTTTTGGCCCAAACGTTGGAATTTGCAATACAGGGATGGGGTGTAATAATGGCTACTCATCTTTGTGTTCACACTTCATGATCAGAAGCAGCACTGAACAATCAGAATATAGAGCCTCAATATTTGGAGTTACAAAATATGGCAAGTCCAAAAACCTGTACAATGTATTGATGAGCAGGGGACCCAGGAAGAGCTAGTGTCTCAGTTTGACAAAGGCAGTCAAGCAGGTAGGTAGAAGTGTCTCATTTGGGGAATATCAGACTTTTGTTCTCTGAAAGCCTTCAATTGATTAGATGAGGCTCACCCACATTAGAGAGGGTGATCTGCTCTACTTATTTTATCAATGTAAATGTTAATCTATCCTAAATCACTTTCATAAAATCACCAAGATTAATGTTTAACCAAATATCTGGGCATTCCATGTCCCACCATTTTGACATAAAATTAGCCATCACACCCACATTAGTTTTTCAAAGCTGTATACAAGCTACTTCTGAGACAGATGTGGGCTATGTGTGAAGAGGCTAAAGGGTAGGGAATTAAATGACTGCTATTGAAATAGGAGCAGAAATTGATGAGAAATAATTTAAATTTACCATCTGTGCCTTCTCCTGGAAGTCGAAAGACTTCAGTCGATTTTAGAGTTCCAAAACTTGTCACATTGAACTGATTCTGCAAGTGTGATTATTGTCTAGGTGTGCAGACAGATTTCTGGTGCCTACTACTCTTCTATTTTCCCAGGATTCTCATGCACTTCTGCTAATGTTTGATGGGTATTGTATGTAATAAGTGTTAGACTGTTGTATGTTTCAATTTTATTGTCTTTCCTTGCATAGTATTGAAGTTTATTTTGGAAAGTAATGACATTACCTATTTGCAAACTTTCTCTTTTAGAGATTTGTTTTAAAGTATTTTTAGGTCATGACTTTACTACTACTTACTCTAATTCTAGTTTAGTTTATTTTCACCATGTAGTCTTCCATGAATATCTACAAATCTCACTGTTTATACAAAGACATTTTCAGTTTGGTGGTAGACAATAAATATGAATTAAATAATTTTATGACTACGTTTTCAAAGTAATTAGTAGGGAAAATGGAGTGTATACTCTGGAGATAATTATTGCATATAACCATGGATGTGCAGAATATTAAAAAAATAGACAAAAATCTTAAAAAGTAAATTCCTATCTTCTAAAAAGCTTTTCATGTAATTTATTTTTTGTACTTTTGTGCTACATAGTTGATGATTTATTTATTGAAGTCTATATTTCAGGGCATAGAATCATGACATGTATTTGTTTTTATTATTAAAAAGTGCTAGGGACTGAACTGTGTTCCCCAAAATTTATATGTTGAAGCCCTAACATTCAAAATGATGATTTAGAGATAGGGCCTGTAAGGGTATAATTAAGGTTTAATGAGGCTAAGGGAGGAGTCCTCAATCCACTAGGAGAGGATGATTTATCTACAGGAGGAAGAGACTTCCCAGCTCTCTAGAGCGCTCTCTCAGAGCACACACAGAGAAAAGACCAAACAGGAAACAGAGAAAGTGGCACCTGAAAGCCAAGGAGAAAAGTCTCACCAGAAACACACCCTTCTAGTCCCTCGGTCTTCATGTTCAGCCTTCAGAATTGTGAGAAAATGAATTTCTGCTGTTAAAATTGTCAAGTTAGTGGTGTTTTACTAGGGTAGCTGGAGTAAAACCTATTTGTCCTTTCTAGTGTTTTCTTTTTGTTGTTCTTTTCCAAACAATTCTAGTCTAATTTGACTTGTCCTGGCTTATTGGCATGATTTCAGATCCATTTTTGTTGCTTTCAACATATTAATTACATGCATTTTAAAGCCTTTATAATTATTCCATTATTTCTATTTTTTGGTATAAAAGTATTATGATTTCATTAACATCTTATTTTCTTTCATTACTTTTAATATAGCTCACTGTTGGGAGTTTATTCTGTAAAATATGTATTTATTTATTTGTTTAAGAGAAAGCCTTTATGCCCTCGGTTAGGAAACATCTGTCCTGGGAGCTTTCATATTCTTCTTGCTCTCAGTCTGGGCAGAATATGTCTGGTGTCAATTTGGATCCCACAACAGGATATCAGCAAACCTCAGGGTTCTACTTTATTTTTCCTTGGGTCTGTTTATGTCTCCTGGCCCCGTGAGGTTGACAGGTATTTTTGCTTGTTATTTTCTTAGTTTCTGATTCATGGATATGGTTGCTTTTCCTAAATGCTCTCTTACTGTAAATAGATCAAATTTAGAATCCTATGCATTTATGGCATAAATTTCCTCCCTCCTACATATTTAAAATGAAATCCCAAAGGTCTATGTATGTCTCCCCTGAAATTCCACTAAGCCATTTTTGTTCCATCATTGTGACTATATTGTTGAGATTTTTGAGTTATATTTAAGTTTCTGAAATTGAGAATTTAACTTTTTTTTCATGGTTGACTATTTATTTAAATCATTTTTTAAATCTATTCTTTCCAATATATCTAAGTAAATATTAAGGAGCAGAGGTTTCCTTCTTAGTTCAGTTTCAACTAGAAATTTATTTAACCTCTTTAAGTCTGTGTTTCTAGTCTGTAAAATGGGGATAATAGCTCCTAACTCACTAGGTGTTCATAAAGCAAACTAAATTAACAAATGCTAATGGCTTAGCATACTTCTTGGTGAATCATAAATATTCAGCAAATGTGGTTCATTAGCATTATAATTCTCTACAACATGTACTTAAATTATGATATATGAAGCTACCAAATCTCGGGTTTTGAAGCAATAAGAAATCATTCATTTTAAAAAGTTTTTCTAATGAATGAATCTTTCTGAAACAATTTTTAAAATATCCAAAATACAGAAAAAATTCTATTAAAATAGTGTTGTATTATTCGTTTTTCCTAATATTTCCTATAAGTGGCATTATGTTTTTATTATTGTCTGAAGTCTGTAATTTGAAAGGCATCAGTGATCTGTATTCTGCTGGAGGAATTTTTGAGTAAATATATTTTTATTTTTCCTTAATACAACATTGATGTCTAATGAATGGATTTTATAAAACCTTATAATTGTAAAAGAGAGGTAGTTAGGATCAAGGGTAGAGGATTTGTAATTCAGAACTTTTGATAGTTTTTAATGATGCAGTTTAATGTATCTAAAAATCTATATATACATATTGTGCTTTTTCATTGATTAAAATAGTTGCAAATCATTTGAAGTATGAATATGTAAACTTTGTGGAATCTTTATTCTTAGGGGAATTAGAGAAAAGGGAGAAAGAAATTGTGAATCCATAGAGTTAAATTTGTAAATAATTAAGAGTGGTTAAAACAACAATGTTCACACATTTTTAATTTAAAGTCTGTTCAATCCTTTTAAAATTCATTTGGATCTGCAATTATTTAAGCTGTGAGCTGTGCACTGAAGAGAGAGTAAAACTATAGATTTTAAGATTGTAGCTGGAGGTAATATATAAATCCAATTGATCAGTCTGGCAGAGAATTGATGCCACAATTTGTACCCAGTGGCATTTTCTCTCTCGTACTCAACTGGCTTTAGAACATTATCAGAAAGTCAATACAATACGCCAATATAGTGATATACTTTCAGCCATAAGTCCCTTGTTCAGATTAAAACTTAGGTGCTTACATTGTGGATAATAATGGACAGACAGCCTGACTCCATCTCACTATGTGCCTCGCAGAAAGAACTTGACTCAACTTCACTGCAAGTTTCCATACTGCTTTCAACATTCCCAGGAGACAGTAACAGAGGCCGTCTGTTAGGGACAAAAAAAACAAGAGGGAGAGGATAATATGTAGCCAGCACTGCAGTCTGGCTTCAGGTCTTTCTTTAGTAGCCTCCTGTCTCCAACTGCTTTACTGATGTTCTGATCAAGTTACGTTTAAAAATCTCTTGATTTCATGTTTTGATTCTCTTTCTCTTTTAATTTATTAATGCACTGACCAACTCAGCATTATCTTTACAGCTCATTCTCTTCTGAGCTTGCTCATTCCCATAAAAGTGTTAGGAAGTTTTACTGTCTTTCATTGTGTTACATTAATATTTAATTCTGAAATTACATGTCACACAGGTTTTTATTTTCTAGCAGTGTACAACTTCAAGAAAAGACATGTATTTTATCATTTATACATATGTTCAACTTATTGGCATATTTGAAGAAGTATATGTGTATATCATTCAGTAATGTTATCATAAGTTTGATTCTATACACTGTTACATAGTATATTCCACAGTTTTTATATAAGCTTGGCTAAGGTAATATCCAGTAACTTGTGCTGCTTACTAAGTCTAAAATGAAGATAAAAAAAAAATTCTGCAATAGATGGCTGAGGTACAACTCATCTAGATACTTTTTTTTCACTTTTTTATTCAAAGTTATTATATTTATAACAGTAGTATGCATTATAATTCATAATAAACATATAGAGCATCTTTTTACAAAACACTGTATACAATGTATATTTGTACCATTCAAATCTTCAATCATGCATTTAGGATAATGATATCCATCTTATTCACCCACCTTTTTTTTTCCCCTCCATCCCCCCTTCCTCCCTCCTCTTCTCCCTCCCCTTTGACCTTTCTAGTGTTCCTCTAATCCTCCTATGTATCCTGACCCAACACCACTGTGAATCAGCCTCCTTATATCGGAGAAAACATTCGGCATTTGGATTTTTGAGATTGACTAACTTCACTTAGCATTACATTTTCCAACTTCATCCATTTACCTGCAAATGCCATTATTTTTTTCTTTTACTGCTGAGTAAAATTCCATTGTGTATGTATACCACATTTTCTTTATCCACTCATCTACTGAGGGACATCTAGGTTGATTCCACAACCTAGCTATTGTAAATTGTGCTGCTATAAACATTGAAGTGGCTGTGTCAATATACTATGCTGTTTTTAAGTCTCTTGGGAATAGACCCAGGAGTGGGATGGCTGGATCATAGGGTGGTTCCATTCCCAGTTTCCCAAGAAATCTCCATACTGATTTCCATAATGGTTGCACCATTTTGCAGTCCCACCAGCAATGTATGAGTGTGCCTTTTTCTCCACATCCTCTCCAACATTTATTGTTGTTTGTGTTCTTAATAGCTGCCATTCTGACTGGAGTGAAATGAAATCTTAGAGTAGTTTTGATTTGCATTTCTCTAATTGCCAGCAATGTTGAGCATTTTTTCATGTATTTGTTGATTAATTCTGTATCTTCTTCTGAGAAGTGTCTTTTCAATTCCTTAGCCCATTTGTCCATTGGGTTATTTGTTTTTTTGGAATTAAGTTTTTTGAGTTCTTTATATAGTCTAGAAATTAGTGCTCTATCTGATGTGCATGTATTAAGTATTTGTTCCCAAATAGTTGGCTCTCTATTCACCTCACTGATTGTTTCTGTTGCTGAGAAGAAGCTTTTTAGTTTGAATCTATCCCATTCATTGATTCTTGATATTAATTCTTGCGCTACAGGATTCTTATTAAGGAACTTGGGGCCTAATCCGAAATGTTGGAAATTGGAGCTTACTTTTTCTTCTATTTGGCATATTGTCTCTGGTCTAATTCCTAGGTCCTGATCCACTTTGAGATGAATTTTGTGCATGGTGAGAGATAAGGGTTTAATTTCATTTTGTTGCATATGGATTTCCAGTTTTCCCAGCACCATTTGTTGAAGAGGCTATCCTTTCTCCACTGTACAATTTGGCGCCTTTGTCTAATATAAGATAGCTGAAATTATATGTATTAGTCTCTGTGTCCTCTATTCTGTACCATTGGTCTACCAGTCTGTTTTGGTGCCAATGCCACGCTGTTTTTGTTACTATTGCTCTATAGTATAATTTAACGTCTGGTATGGTGATGCCACCTGCTTTAATTTTCTTGCTGAGAATTGCTTTGGCTATTCTGGGTCTCTTATTTTGCCAGATGAATTTCATGACTGCTTTTTCTATTTCTTTGAGGAATGTCATTGGGATTTTGATTGGAATTGCATTAAATCTGTATAATGCTTTTGGTAGTATGGACATTTTGACAATATTAATTCTGCCTATCCAAGAACAAGGTAGGTCTTTCCATCTTCTGAGGTCTTCTATATATATATATATATATATATATTTTTTTTTTTAATGTTCTGTAGTTTTCTTTATAGAGGTCTTCCACCTCTTTGGATAAGTTGATTCCAAGGTTTTTTTTTTTTTTTTTTTTTTTTTTTTTTGATGCTATTGTAAATGGGGTAGTTTTCATCATTTCCCTTTCAGAGGATTTGTCACTGATGTACAAAAATGCCTTTGACTTATGAGTATTGATTTTGTATCCTGCTACTTTGCCAAATCCATTTACTAGTCATAAAGTTTTCTGGTAGAGTTTTTTGGGTCTTCTAGGTATATTATCATGTCATCATCAAATAGTACTAATTTGAGTTCTTCTTTTCCTATCTGGATCCCTTTAATTTCTTTCATGTGTCAAATTGCTCTAGCCAGAGTTTCAAGTACTATGTTAAATAGCAGAGGTGAAAGGGGGCATCCCTGTCTTGTTCCAGATTTTAGAGAAAATGCTTTCAATTTTTCTCCATTTAAGATAATGTTAGATTGGGGCTTTGCATATATAGCTTTTATAATATTGAGAAATGTTCCTGTTATTCCTAATTTTTCTAGTGTTTTGAACACCTCTTTAGAGGTGTTGTATTTTGTCGAATGCTTTTTCTGCGTCTATTGAGATGACCATATGATTTGTATTTTTAAGTCTATTGATGTGATGTATTATGTTTATTGATTTCCGAATGTTGAACCAACCTTGCATCCCTGGGATAAACTCCACTTGATCGTGGTGCACTATCTTTTTGATAAATTTTTGTATTCGATTTGCCAGGATTTTGTTGAGGATTTTTGCATCTATGTTCATTAGAGATATTGGTCTGACGTTTTCTTTTTTGGTTCTGTCTTTTCCTGGTTTTGGAATTAATGTAATATTGGTCTTGTAGAAAGAGTCTGGAAGAGCTCCCTCTTTTTCTATTTCTTGAAATAAGTTGAAGAGCATGGGTATTAGTTCTTTTTTAAAGGTCTTGTAGAACTAGGCTGTAAATCTATCAGGTCCAGGGCTTTTTCTACCTGGTAGCTTTTTGATGGCGTCTTCTATTTCCTCTCTTGAAATTGATCTGTTTAAATTGTGTATAGCCTCCAGTTCCAGTTTGGACAATTCATATGACTCTAGAAATCTGTAAATGCTTTCCATATTGTCCATTTTATTAGAGTACAAGTTTTCAAAGTAATTTGTAATTATCTTCTGTATATCTGAGGTGTTTGTTGTGATATTTCCTTTTTCATCATGGATGTTAGTAATTTGAAATTTTTCTCTTCTTCTTTTCATTAGCATCGCTAAGGGTCTGTCAATTTTATTTATTTTTTTCAAAGAACCAACTTTTAGTTTTGTCAATTCTTTGAATTGTTTCTTTAGTCTCAATTTCATTAATTTCAGCTTTGATTTTAATTATTTCCTATCTTCTACTACTCTTAGTGTTGATTTGTTCCTCTTTTTCTAGTGCTTTGAGTTGTCATGTTAAGTCATTTATTTGTTGGGTTTTTTTTTTTTTTTTCTTTTAAAGAATGAACTCAGTGCAATGAATTTTCCTCTTACTACTGCCTTCATAGTGTCCCAGAGATTTCTATACAATGTATCTGTGTTCTTGTTTACCTCTAGGAATTTTTTGATCTCCTCCTTGATGTCTTCTTCAACCCCTTGTTCATTCAGTAGCATATTGTTTAGCTTCCAGTTGTTGGAGTAGTTTTTTTAATTTCTTCTTTTATCATTGATTTCCAATTTCATCCCATTATGGTCTGATAGAATGCAGGGTAGTATTTCTACTTTTTTATATCTGCTGAGAGTTGCTTTGTGGCATCATATATGGTCTATTTTGGAGAAGGAGCCATGTGCTACTGAGAAGAAAGTGTATTCGCTTACTGAAGGATGAAATATCCTATATATGTCCGTTAGGTCTAATTTATTAATTGTTTTAATGAGGCCTAAAATTTCTTTATTTAGCTTTTGTTTGGACAATCTATCCATTGGTGAGAGAGGTGTGTTGAAGACCCCTACAATAACTGTGTTGTGGTTTATTTTACTCTTGAACTTGAGAAGGGTTTGTTTGATGAATGTAGGTGCTCCATTATTTGGGGCATATAGATTTATAATTGTTATATCTTGTTAATGAATGGTTCCCTTAAGCAGTAAGAAATATCCATCTTTGTCCCTTTTGATTAGCTTTGGCTTGAAGTCTGCCTTATTTAACATGAGAATGGAAACCCCTGCTTGCTTCTGCAGGCCATGTGAGTGGTAAGACTTTTCCCAGCTTTTCACCTTCAGTCTATTGATGTCTTTTTCTATGAGGTGGGTTTATTGGAGACAGCAAATTTTGGGGTCGTTTCTTTTAATCCAGTCTGACAATCTATGTCTTTTGAATGGTGAGTTTAGGCCATTAACGTTTAGGGTTATTATTGAGATGTGGTTCATATTCCCATTCATTTTTATTTGTTTATGGTATTTAACTTAATTTGGTTTCTCCTGTGGTTGGTGTTTCCTTTAGTTTAATATCTCCATTTGTTGATTTTCATTATTATTTTTCTTTTCTTCTTCCTGGAATATTTTGCCCAGGATGTTCATCAGTGCTGGTTTTCGAGTTGTAAAATCTTTCAACTTTTGTTTGTCATGGAAGGTTTTTATATCATCTTCGAATCTAAAGCTCAATTTTGCTGGATATAAGATTCTTGGTTGACATCCCTTTTCTTTCAGAGCTTGAAATATGCCATTCCAGGATCTTCTAGCTTTTAAGGTCTGGGCTGAAAAATCTGAACATAGTCTGATTGGTTTCCCCCTATATGAAATCTGCTTCCTTTCTCTTGTGGCTTTTAGTATTCTCTCCTTGCCTAGTATATTATGCAATTTCATTTAATGTGCCTTGGTGTGGATCTGTTGTGATTTTGTACGTTTGGCATTCAGTAAGCCTCTTGAACTTGGTTTTGCCATTCATTCCTCAAGTTTGGAAAATATTCTGCTATTATTTTATTGAATAAATTACTCATTCCTTTGGCTTGGAACTCTGAAGCTTCCTCTACCCCAATCATTCTTAAATTTGGTCTTTTTGTGTTGTCTCATATTTCTTTTTTTTTTTTTTTATTTTTTTATTATTCTAATTTGTTATACACGTTTGCAGAGTACATTTCATTTCATATTACATATAAAGAGCACAACTTTTCGAGTTGCTGGTTTAATATAAAGTATTTTTACAACAATTGTGTCTTCATACATGTATTTAGGATAATCATGGATAACTCAGTCTGCCATTATTCCTATCTCCTTGCCCTCTCCCCTCCCTCCCCCTTCTTTGTTCCATATTTCTTGAATGTTCTATTCTTGATTTCTTAACATTTTTGCTGTGTAATCTACATTTTTCTTCATTATATATATTTTGTCTTTATTATCTGAGGTCCTTTCTTCCAAGTGGTCTAACTTGTTCAGGGTGATGCTTTCAATTGAACATTTAGTTTGGTTTATTGCTTCTTTCATTTCCAGAACTTCTGTTTGGTTTCTCTTTAGAAGCTCTATCTCCCTATTGAAGTAATTCTTTGCTTCCTGTATTTGTTTTTGGAGTTATTTGTCAAAATGATCTTTTACCACCTGTATTTGCTCCCTCATCTCATTTTTTAGTTCATTCTTAAGTTCCATAAACATTTGGAATATGTAGTTTCTGAATTCCATTTCTGGCATTTCACCAACTGTGCTTGCTATGGATTCCTCTGAATCCATATGTTGATTTGTTTGAGTCACTTTCTTTTCTTGTATCTTCATATTGCTTGTGTGACTTTTCTTCTTGCATTGTGGAACCTCGACTATTTTGTTTTTACCTTAAAGCCTTATGATGCTCCTGTAGTACAATGCTACCAGATCCCCTTATAAATACTTTATACTTTAAAACCATACTTTTTCTATTCAGATAATCACAGTTTGATCACAATGTACTTATTTAGTTAATTAAGATATTGTCTCTAATTTACTCTGTATGTTTGTGATGGGGTTTATGGTTTCAAGTATTGGACACAGAGGTGATTATGTTTAGGGAGAAGGAAGTGAGGGTATTGAGTTGTTCTTTATTAGGAAGTGTGAAAAGAGAATTCTATGGAAGTGGTTTAATATCAGCAGACAAGAGAGGAAAGAGAATGCAGTAAATGATTTAGTGGAAAGACCGATTTATATATAAACCAAACTTATGCAACTGTTGAGAGAAGAAAGAAAGAAAGAAGGAAAAGAAATAAGAAAAAAAAAAGATGACAAAGAAGTAGGAATTAGTATAAAAGAGAGGAAAGAGAAAGTGAGTAAAAAAAAAAATAGAGAATAAACTATATATAACACTGCTTTGCTGTATAGTTTAGTTGCCCCAGTTCGAGAAATCCCAATTTCTGTGTATAACTTGTTTTCGTCTCTTTTGAGAATGCAATGGCAGGGTGTAAATAGGAAAGATGAGGGAAGAAGAAAGGAGACAAAGGGCTGGGATTGTGGCTCAGCGGTAGAGTGCTCGCCTAGCACGTGCGCGGCCCGGGTTCGATCCTCAGCACCACGTACAAATAAACGCATTGTGTGCAACTAAAAGCAAATAAATAAATATTAAAAAAAAAAAAAATAAAGGAGACAAAGGTGAGAAGGAAGAAAAGAAAGAAAGAAAAGAGGAATAAAAGCAAACAAACACACACACAATCAAACAACAACAACAACAAAACAAAACAAATCAAAACAAAACAAAAAAACACCAAAGTTGAGCCCAGAAATAAATCTCTGGAACAAATCTCAGTCAAACAGCGCCCTGTGAAGTCTTTTTTTTCCCTTCCAGTTTAAGCCAGTTGTCCTGGATCACGTCCAGGCAGTTACAGAGTACCTAGGAAGCTTGAGGACTGGAGCATGTTTCCCTGCTGTCCCGCGCTGGGGTCGTGACTACAAGGTGGGCTGGCTGGGACAGCCTGCATGGGGGTCTAGCTGGAAAGCTTACAGGCCAGGGCTTTTTTCCCCCTGCCTTCCTGTGCTGGGATCGCGTCTCTGCGGTTGGCAGACTGGGAAAGTCTTCCAGTGGGGGCCTACCTGGGAAGCTTGCAGGCCAGGGCTAGTTGCCCTGCCGTTCCTTGCTGGGATCGCGTCTCCACGGTGGGCAGGCTGGGGTCATCTAGATACTTTATCAATAATCTTTTAATATGGTTTCTTGAATTTTGGACCTTAGACTGGCAGTAGAAAGCTTAATTATAGAATGAAAATTTTATTCATTTATGCTGTAATTAAGTTTGCATAATTATTCATTTATTTGTATACTTCATTTTAAAATATGTGCTCAGTGTTTACTGTGTATTGAGGTTCTTGTGTTGGAATGCAGCTAGGGAATGAAGACAGAGTTGATATTCCACATGAGTCCTATACCCAGTGTGCAACAAACGTACCTAGCAAAGACACTAGTGGAGATGAATGGAGAACAGAATAGTAAGGGAAAAGAGTGTGTACTTTGATGAGGTCAACAATGAGGTAGCTATGGAAGACCTCCCCGATTAGGTAATAGTTTAGTGGAAACTTGAAAAGAGATAAGGGAGTTCACCATGTGGACATGTGAGAAAATAGAATTTATCACAAAACTGAAACTATCCAAAAGACTCAGAGGTTGGGGCATGGTTGCAGGTTCAAGGAAGAACAAAGACAACAGTGTGACCTCCACAGCAAAGGGAACCGAGGGAAGGGACTTAGAATGGGTTACCCTGAGCTTTGGATTGATGTGAACATTATTTTTAAAGGGAATCTAGTAAGGGAAAGAGGAAAGCAGAAAACCTCAACAAGAGTGCAATTTCAGGTGAAATCCTCACTTCACCCTGATTCCTCAAGATGTTCTGAAGTTTAAATCGTTTTGTAGGATCGATACCACTTGGAGATATGAGATCTGGACTTTCAAACATCTGCAGCCTTCAATATCAGTTGTGGATAGTACCTAGGCACTATTAATTATCAGTGTTTCTCAGCAAAACATCTTCAAAAATGTTGATCCAAGACGCAAAGAAAAGACCACCAACTCCAATTTTAGATTAAAGCAAGCTTATATTGTATACATATAAAGAGAGCTGGCCAGGGCTGCCCCTCCCAAACACTGGGCTTGGGGTCAGCCCCGCTCTCCGGGAAGACAAGGTTTTTATAGTTCAAAGAGTTACAGAAAATCTTGGGAACTTACAGCTAACAAGGTCAGACAGGTGTAATTCAAAGCAAGTAGCAAACTAATATCTACATGGCATTGCATTCCAAGAAAAAAAGGGGAGTAATAGTTAAACCCCACATCAAAAGTTTATGAGGCACCGTTAGTTTGAGAGAGAGAGAGTTGTTATCTGGTCAAGGACAGCCAGGCCTGAGCGAGCTCAGGCCTGGGAATGAATGCCAGACAATAAGCTCAAGCCAAATAAGAATCCTAGCATTTCATAGAAAACTGAAGTGGGCTTTTCATAACTTTTTGACAGGATGGCTCCCAGTCTTAAGATGGAATTAGGCTGGTTTATCATTCCCCCCCTTTTTTTTTTTTACTTTTCAAATCTTTGAAAGGGAGTAATCGTATAGGCTAATTTTATCGATGGTACATAATAGAATTAAATTGCAGCCCAATAAACCGGAGCATATAGTTAATAACACATGGGAAAATAACTAGTAAGAGAAGGATACAAATTATAGGACCTAAGAGAGAAGTTAACCATGGAAACCAATCTCCCAATCCTAACCAAGAATTACTCGTTTTAATTTTGTTAATCTCCTGTCTTATCTCATCTACCTGTTGTTGGATAACGTTAGAATAATCTGTAACATTAAAACAGCACATGCCTGGGAATTGTTGGCAACCCAAGTGATGTTTCAATAAAAGAAAATCAATAACCGCTCTATTTTGTAACATTGAGGTTCGAAGTTCTTTCATCTCTTGATTAATTTCTGCCAAAACTTGTGCAGTAAGGTTAGCTGTTTTGCTAAAACTACAGGCTAATTTTGTGATTTCTCTTTGTATTCCTACAACTAGACCCGGAAGTGGCAAAAGAAAGGCTGCTGCAATTGCAGTGTCTAGTGGGTCTAGGAGGATTAAATTGTCATCGCAGTTGGAGGGCAGACTTCGGGCCATTCGGTGGGGAGCTGTCAGAGATGGCAGTAAAGGAAAGATCCGTCCAATAGAATAGATCCCAGAAAAGTTTGTAGGCAAAGCCTGGAAAGTTGCTTTATTACAGAGAAAAACCCATCCTGTTGGCAGTCGTTTGCCATTGGGTAGGGAGATATTTTGCTCAATAGAACAATTGGGGGGGGATCGGGGAAGGATGCAATCTATGCATAAACAATGCTTTTGAATAACCAGTGAAGCTGGCAAAGCTGGCTCTGCATGGTATACTGGCCAGTCTTGCTGCGTTGCTCTATCACCAGTGACTTTAACATAGTCAGTATATTTTACAGATAGACCCATAAGATTGTTAGCTAGCAATTGATGGATGGAGTTTCCTTCTTGTACACAGAAGGAACTTTTGTCCATAGTGTCAACAGCCAATTGTAACCAAAAATTTTGAGTAGTTACAGAATTTAGGGGACTCACAGAAACATCCACCTTTAAAGTAGCTTTTGAATAAACAGTATCTATTGGGGCCCCCTTTTTTAGCTTAGTACAGGAATACTGTCCTGAATCTTGAGGGTGAGCAGAGTATTTATAGATTCCAAAATTTATATTATCCCCTCGAGATTGGTCTGTAAGATTTCTCCATGGTCCCTCCCTGAATATCTGACTAAAAATTTCTTGGTTATCTTTATACCATTTGATAGGGCCAATTACTGGATCTTGACAAGAGTAAGTACAATTTAGTATTAGTGGAGATCCTGCAATAGCAGGTCCTTCTTGGGCTACAGATGGGGTACAAGGTTTGTTGAGGCCAGCATAGCTAAAACCCAAGGATACATGTATACTCCAACAGGCAAAAATTATTAGCATAATGCTTATAATAACAGGGGAAGCAATAAGAATCTAGTGACAAAATATTAAACCTTAGTAATTTTTTAACTTTAAAAGGCCCACGCTCAGTCACTTTCCACCTCTGGCTGCTGGATTCTCTTCCAGTGGGTTGTTCCTCCGTGGTTTCTGTAGGTGCCTTCTTTAGCTGTGAGTGATGGATCCAGGCAGGAATACCAGCAACTTTGACGGCAGTAGGAGTGCGGAGAATCACGATGTAAGGGCCCTTCCACCTGGGCTCAAGGCTGTTAGTTCTCAAACGTCGTATCAGCACAGCATCGCCTGGTTGGAATGAATGATCGGGCAGTCTGTGTCCAACGGGCTGAGCAGCCTGGACCTGGGGAAAGATCTTATCTATGATTAGTTGTAGCCCTTTGAGTGTTTCTGAGATTGGAATGTCTCCCACCAGATCTTGGTGTACTCTGGGAACCAAAGGCGGTGGCCGCCCATAAATTATTTCATAAGGGGTAAATTTTTCCCGGTAAGGAGTGCAACGGGCCCTTAAGAGAGCAAAAGGCAGGAGATCAACCCAGTTACCACCAGTCTCAAGTATTAATTTAGTCAAAGTTTCCTTTAATGTTCTATTCATCCTTTCTACCTTCCCTGAACTTTGAGGATGGTACATACAATGTAATTTCCAATTTATATTCAGGGCTCTTGAAATTAATTGAGATAATTTGGCCGTGAAGGCCGGGCCATTGTCAGACCCCAAAGTTAGAGGAAGGCCAAATCTAGGAACAATCTCAGTTATTAGTTTTTTTAACTACTATTTGTGCTGTTTCTGTTCGAGTAGGAAAGGCTTCTACCCAGCCTGAGACAGTTTCAACAAAGACTAACAAGTATTTATATCCATATAGTCCTGGTTTAATTTCAGTAAAGTCCAATTCCCAAAATTCACCAGGTACAGTACCTTGACTTCTGTTTCCCTGTGGAAGATGGTTCTTTTTAGCATTTACCTGTGCACATGTCATGCAGCGATTTGAAATGTTCTGGAGTATCCCTCGGTGTCCCGGGAACCAAACGTGGGGTGAAATTAGTTCTGAAGTCTTCTTGGGGGATAAATGCATCGCCTGATGAAGATCAGTTAACCACTTTCTTCCTAAAAGCTTAGGCATGCAAATTTTCCCATCTGGGAGAGTCCACCAGCCGTGACAGTTTTGTTGGGCTCCCATAGAGGAGTATAAGTTTATCTCTTCAGTAGTGTATGAAGGAGTTTCTTCCTCAATTTTAACTGGGAGTTTGGGGCAATTTGAGAGTTCAAGAATAGTTTGACATTTTGACTCCCTAAGGGCTATTTCCCTGGCTGTTTGATCGGCCAAGTTATTACCTTGGGTCTGGGGGCTATTGTCTTTACGGTGTCCAGGCCAGTGGATAATAGCCAGTTTATCTGGCAACCAGATAGCCTCCAGTAATTGAAGGATTTCTTGTTTATTTTTGATAGTCTTTCCATCTGAAGTTAAAAATCCCCTTTGTTTGTATATCTGTCCATGCACATGTACTGTAGCAAAAGCATAATGGCTGTCCGTGTAAATGTTTACCCGTTTTCCTTCTGCCCATCTCAATGCCTGTGTTACTGCAATGATTTCTGCTTTTTGGGCTGATGAGCCTCTGGGCAAAGCCTGTGCCCAGATAATTTCTTTTTGGCCCGTTACAACTGCTGCTCCCGCATACCTTATTCCATCCCGGACATAACTGCTACCATCGGTGTAAAGGTCTGCGTCTCTGTTGGTGAGAGGAATGTCAGTCAGGTCTGGTCAGGTACCTTGGATGACATCCAGCATCTCTGAGCAGTCATGAATTGGCTCCTCTGGGTTATCATCAGGCAGCAGGGTTGCAGGATTGATTGCCAGGGATTTACTGAAGGTCAATCTGTCCTTGTCTAGAAGGAGAGCTTGGTACTGAGTGAGACGGGCATTTGACATCCATCGACTGGTGGCCTCCCTCAATAGGGTTTCCACTGTGTGAGGGGCAGTCACAGTGAGAGTCTGCCCCAGAGAAAGTTTGTCTGCTTCCTTTACCAGTATTGCAGTAGCCGCTATGGCTCGTAAACAAGGGGGCCATCCTGATGCTACAGGATCCAGCCTTTTTGAAATGTAGGCAATTGGTCTTTTCCATGGCCCTAAATTTTGGGTAAGAACTCCTTTAGCAATACCCTTTTTCTCATGAACATAAAGATGAAAGGGCCTAGATATATCAGGGAGGGTTAAGGCAGGGGCCTGAACCAGAGCCTCCTTTAAATTTTTGAAGGCCAATTCATTTTCCTCAGTCCAAATTAAAGGTGACTTGCCTCCTGCAGTTGCAGTATATAACGGCTTGGCAATTTCAGCAAATCCAGGTATCCAAAGGCGGCAGTATCCAACTGCCCCTAGAAATTCCCTAACCTGCTTTTTAGTGGTTGGGGTTGGGATCTTCATTATGGCTTCTATGCGGGATTGGGATAACAGTCTTTTCCCTTCCCTCAGCTCATATCCCAAATAAGTAACCCGAGAGGAACAGATTTTTGCCTTTTTCTTGGAGACTCGGTACCCCAATTGAGCCAGGGTTCCTAGCAAACCCCGAGTGGCCCTTAAACAGTTCTCTTTGTCTTTTGCTGCTAACAGAAGATCATCCACATATTGGAGCAAGGTTACCTCAGGGTACTTACTGCGAAACAGTCTCAGATCTTGATTGAGAGTTTCATCAAAGATAGTGGGGGAATTTTTAAATCCCTGAGGTAGTCGAGTCCAGGTCAGTTGTCCCGATATCCCCATCTCCAAATCCGTCCATTCGAAAGCAAAGATCGGCTGACTCAGTTTTGACAAAGGGATGGAGAAAAACGCGTCTTTCAAATCCAATACAGTATAAACTGTATGTTCTGGTGGCAACAAACTGAGCAAAGTGTAGGGGTTAGGGGACAGTTGGGTGTATAGTTTCTACCCGTTTGTTCACTTCCCTTAAGTCCTGTACTGGTCTGTAATCTTGAGTCCCAGGCTTTTGGACAGGCAACAAGGGGGTGTTCCAAGCTGATTGACATCTAATTAGTATCCCCACTTCTAGGAGACGCCTGATGTGGGTTTTAATTCCTTCTTTGGCTTCAAAACTGATGGGGTATTGTTTAACCCAGATGGGCATAGCCCCAGATGTTAGTTGTATTACAACTGGTGGCACATGCTCAGCTAGCCCTGGAGGGTTATCCTCAGCCCAAACTGTAGGAATTTCTTGAATTAATAATTTCTCCCATTTTCCTTCTGAAGTTTGGATAGGATTTTGAAAAAGCAGATATTCCTCACTTAATGGGCAGGTTATAGTTAGGGCCTTTGCAGGATTTCCCAATTCTAATGTAGGCATATCTCCAGAAAATGAGATAGTTGCCTGAAGTTTGCTTAAAAGGTCCCGTCCCAGCAACGGGAAAGGGCATTCAGGGATAACAATGAAGGAGTGAGTTACAGTTCCTCGTCCTATGTTAACAGTCCGGTCTGTAGTCCATTTATACTTTTTAATTTCTCCTGTTGCCCCTTGCACTTCCATGGTTTCATTAGTGAGGGGTCCTATGGGCTTCTGTAACACTGAATGTGAAGCTCCTGTATCCACTAGGAAATTTACAGGTTGGCCCCCAATTGAGAAAGTTACCATGGGCTCTCGGGAGCCTAGTTTGAAAGAGCCATGGCCCCCCTATTCTTCTAAAGTTAAAACTGGTTTTGGCTGAGGAGCTCTGGCCTGTGATCGGGGCAAGCTTTTCGGATTACGTTGGGGGCATTCATTTTTCCAATGTCCAATTTCTTTGCAATAAGCACACTGGTTTTGTAGCAGAGAAGACCGCTTTTTGTCTCTGTTGTATGTAGTCTGCCTTTGTCTAGGATTCGAGGTTTCAGAAGCCTGTAATGCGGCCACTGTGGCCCTGTTTACTTTCCTTATCAGTAGATCATCTCGGCTATCTCTATTTTCAAACACCTTTTGGGCTATTTCCAATAATTCTGACCTGGTTTTTCCTGCAAAACCATCTATCTTTTGAATCTTTTTACGGATGTCTGGGGCTGACTGAGTCACAAAAGCCAGATTAATCGCCTTGAGGCTTGTCGGGTCCTCAGGGTCTATAGGAGTATATAGACGGTACGCCTCCAGGAGGCGCTCGAGAAACGCTGAAGGCGACTCATCTGGCCCTTGTTTCACATCTGCTACCTTAGAAAGATTTGTGGGTTTTCGAGCTGCCCTCTTAAGGCCCTCTAACAGAGTCTGGTGGTACTCACCGAGTGCTCTCCTACCTTCAGTTGTCCCATAGTCCCAGCTTGGTCTTCTCCTAGGTAAAGCTCGTTCAATCACTTCTGTTTTTTTTCGTCGCTTGTAAGAGCACTTATCCCAGGCAGCGCTTTAGCCGCTTCTGCCAGGATTCGCTCCCTTTCCTCCGTGGTGAAGAGAGTATGGAGAATCTGTTGACAGTCATCCCAGGTGGGGAGGTGATTAAAGAAAACGGAATCAACCAGAGAAATCAAGGAACTAGGATCCGTGCTAAAAGGGGGATTCTGGTTTTTCCAGTTATAAAGGTCTGTTGTGGAAAATGGAACATACACGTAGCGACCTTCTGGAATCTGGCGGAGAGGAAGAACAGGGGCCGGAGTCGGTTCCACTTCAGGGATATTAATAGAAATGGAGCCGGCAGGTCGGCCAGGGGAAGCAATTGAGTCAGGCCTTCCATAAGGGTGGCCCTGTCGGGTATGGGGAGGAGAAAGAACAGGGGCTGGCTCCTTTGGGAAGACTAGAGTTGGAGGAGTGGTTGAGTGGGGCGATTGAGGAAGCGGTTGAGGAGAGGGAGAGGGAGATGGTGGAGTAGTTAGTGGAGCAGCTGCGACTGTACCCGCGGCAGGAGGATAAAGAGGAGCCGAAGCATCTGGGGGAAGGAGGGAATCCTCCGGAGAGTCCTGTAGGACAGGGCTCTTAGTGGATTTATGGTTTGTTTTTGAGGGACCCTGGGGAGTTCTCCCAGCCATAACCAGGGCTTGCCCTCCCTGTCCGTTCCGGACCATCCAAACCTTCATCCAGGCGGGGGAATTAGTTGTTGCTTCCGCCCAGGGTAGAATATATCCTATTTGATCTGGGTGGCCAGGATTACCAAGAGTGATGTTAGATATAGCCCATGCCACTTGGGGATCAAAGGTGCCCTCAGGGGGCCAGCCAACTCCAAAGGTGGGCCATTCTACCTCACAGAATGTTCGGAGACGTTTCTTGGTGATGGGATAATCATAATCCTGCTTAACAAAATGGGGATAAAGTTTGTCAAAATTCCTTAAAACACAGTTCAAAGGAGTATCAAAAGGCTTACTTGTCTTATTACCCATGTTGTTCAATTTTTTTACATTTACAACAGAGAAGACACAATGAGAAAGCAGAAAACAAAAACAACAAAACAAAACAAAACAAAAAAACAGAACACAGGACAATACACAAAAGAACAAGAACCAGGCGCCAAACCAACCAGGGAGCAGTGCAACGTCTTGCTAATGCTCCGGACAGGAGTGCGTATGTGCCTCGTCAGGCACCTCTCTGTCCCCAGTAGGAATTCCCAACCAGAACCAGAAAGCAGTACGACCTTTCGCTACTGCCCTGGACAGGAGTGTACGTGCCTCGCCAGGCACCTCGCTGTCCCCAGAAGAGATCTCAAAACCAGATACCAGATGTTACTAGGGCGCCACTTACCTGTGGAGGTTTTTTTTTTTTTTTTTCTCTCCACTGGATGCTTGCTAATTTTTGATGCGGCAGTTCACTCCAGTAGTCCGAAGGACTGAAGGCACACCCTGGGGCCTTGGAACGTCTCAAGGTGCGCACCCCCTAGGGTAGCACTCCGCCCCGGAGTCCCAGAGCAAAGGTCCGGCTTCAGAATTTGTAGTGGTCTGAATCTCGCTGCGGCCTCCAAAAATGTTGATCCAAGACGCAAAGAAAAGACCACCAACTCCAATTTTAGATTAAAGCAAGCTTATATTGTATACATATAAAGAGAGCTGGCCAGGGCTGCCCCTCCCAAACACTGGGCTTGGGGTCAGCCCCGCTCTCCGGGAAGACAAGGTTTTTATAGTTCAAAGAGTTACAGAAAATCTTGGGAACTTACAGCTAACAAGGTCAGACAGGTGTAATTCAAAGCAAGTAGCAAACTAATATCTACATGGCATTGCATTCCAAGAAAAAAAGGGGAGTAATAGTTAAACCCCACATCAAAAGTTTATGAGGCACCGTTAGTTTGAGAGAGAGAGAGTTGTTATCTGGTCAAGGACAGCCAGGCCTGAGCGAGCTCAGGCCTGGGAATGAATGCCAGACAATAAGCTCAAGCCAAATAAGAATCCTAGCATTTCATAGAAAACTGAAGTGGGCTTTTCATAACTTTTTGACAGGATGGCTCCCAGTCTTAAGATGGAATTAGGCTGGTTTATCAAACAGGCCAAGGTCCTCTGAAGGTGTAGGTGCCAAGCATGAGGAAGCTGGAGGAATGGGTATAACAATCCAGAAATAATACCCCAGCAGATCTGGAAGGACATGGAATCAGAAGGCCAATACTGAACACTATTTAGTTTCCCCTGTATTTAAAGGTAATCCTAGGACTGAAATGCAGCAAATGGAATGTAGAATGTAGGTCCTCAAGTGACGACGTGGAGATGAACTCACCTATAGAAACTAGCCATTTCAACTGTGAAATTGGCAAGAAGAAATCCTTATTTAGTTATCATAATGTTGTGTTTAACTTATTACAGAGAAGAGTGAAACTATCACACCAGCTAGTGATGTTTACTTTAACCAATATGTGAGATAAATATGCATGGGATAAATTGATGAGACCAGTTAGGAGACTACTGCAATATTTCTGAAAAGAAACAGGTGGGACCAAAGCAATGAGCCATGAAAACAGAACCAACAGGATATGCTTACAGATTTCAAAATTAATTTTTTTGGTCTCAATTTCTTTTTTTAAAATATTTATTTATTTGTATTAGTTGTACACAATGCCTTTATCTTTACATGGTGCTGAGGATTGAACCTGGGTCACACACGTGCTAGGTGAGTGCTCTACCGCTGAGCTGTAACCCCAGCCCCTAGTCTCAATTTCTTTCTCCGTCTTTTTCTCTCTCCCTTCTCATCCCTCTCTTCCCTCACATCTCTCCTTCCCCTTTCTGATATGAAGGGTAATTGTTAAAATTAGATAACTTTTACCTGTATCTGTAATATCACAATGTTTAGATGTTAGATGAATAATTATTAACTATTTGAAAGGTATGTATTACCTCTAATACTTTCAGACATTTGCTTGCCTCCAAATACAGTCTTAACTCTTGTTGTCTCTGATTTTTTATTATCCCTCCTTTGCTACTAATATATATTTTCCATATATGCCAAAATAATATTTTTTGTTGTTTTTGTATCTTATTTTTGTGGAAAATTGACTTCTGTCTTTGATCAAAGTAAAAAAAAAGAGATGCTTCCTTTAGCTATGTGTTCATTATACTTCAATATTAGACAAAAACAGTGACCTGGATTAATGAGAAATATGCATAAAGACATGAAAATAGAAACACAAGATAAATAGGAAAACATAGAAAATACTCATTGTATACATCTATGTCAAAAATAAATATGAAGATAATGTTTATATCATGATTTCTGTTGATTCCTTATGAAGCAATGAACTGGGTTTTTTTTTTCCCCACTCATAACTCTTAATTATCAAATGAGTGGAATAAGCCTTCTTAGTTTAGTTTTTCCAGTATTATTCTTTGATTGCCTATTAGAAAATAAGTGTGGAGGTAAAATATATGTATACATGTGAGATCACTCCCCCTTAAGCCAGCAGCAAATGATTTAAGACCTCCAGCTGTGAAAGGTCTGTGTGAAATTGTCAATATTCCAGATTCCTTCTTTATGGAATAAGCAGATTTGACAGTGTATCCTTATACATTTTAGAAAACAAAACCAATATGTTTTATATAAAAATTAAGGAATTTAATCTGCACACACATTTTCCCAGTAGGAAAACAGTCAAGACAAGGTTTGAAAAATGAGGTACATCCTTACTAGGGCAGGTTGAGATGGCTTCTTAGATGGTTTAATACATAGGCAGATTGAGGACAGCATTGTGGTAATTGAAGTCCACACATATATTGAAGAAAGAGAAATCTTGAATAGACCATGATAAGGAGTGTTCTTATTCCACAGAGGGGTCAAGAGTGCAAAAGAAACAAATAAATTTTCCTCAGAGTAAAGCCTCATGTAATAATTAATTGTATGATGATTTAATTGTGTTTTTGCTTAAGTTTCATTTATACAGTCTGATTTATTTCCAGATAGTGATTAGAAGGTAATCTCAAAGAGCAGGGGTGAGAATCAGAAAAGAGAGGAACATAAAGGAAGAAAAGCTCCATCAAGATGACCAGTGAAGGGAATGGGGACGTGGGACTGCTAGATGAAGAATATAGAATGTCTTTTAGAATTGTCCACCCAAAGAACAGGAGGAAGAGTTTGCACTCACCATTGGTTGAGAGTCATTCCATTAAATTCCTCACACTTGTAAGTTATTCATGTGTGGGTAAAGAGAGCTCAAGGTGCACAACTAAGATGCCTACATTTGAGGCAAAGCATTATGAATGAAAAGTGAATTAAAACCTCACAGAAGTGTCCAGGGTTGGCTAAAATTAGAGGTGAGGCTAAAATGGGAGCCCAAGCAACAGATACACCTGATACTAACGGGGAGGACAGTGGCTATTGGTACTGGTGACAGTGGTACCTAGGCTCCAAGACACCTGAGTTTGCATTTCAACTTTTCAGAACTGCTCATAAATATCTTACACATCCACTAGGATTCTGCCAACATAGTTGTTTGGAGGAAGATGCATAGATATATGACTAGTTTGTTTCTTGGATAGAATTTTTCAGAAGTTAGAAATAAGCAATTTTTTGCTTTGTGAAAATCACTTAATGTTTCATTCCAATTTGATCTTAGAGAGAGGTTTGTTTATTTTTGAAGGGTGTTTCTTAAATACTCATATCTCAACTTTCATAAGTTTAAAGCCTGTGAATAAAGATACTGACATTTGGTAAGAGTTAAATGACTGACTCCTCAACATTTTATAAAGCAACTATTTTTACCGTCTTTTTTTTATATATATTACTATTTAACTATAAGATTGAAATCTCAGAATAATCTCACGCCTGGGAGATTCCCATAAGAAGTTATATATTCGCTATGTCTCTAGTAGGCTACCTTGACCTTTCATGTTTCAAACTGCAGCCCTTTTCCATCATTAGATTTTAAAGTTTTCAAAAATCTAGGGAAAAGGTTTTTTTTTTTTTTCCCCTCATCCTCCTTTACATTGCCTCTGGGCTGAGAAAGAAAGTAGGTAAAACAAAAGATTTTTGTTTGCCTTGAACCCAAAGGAAGTTCAAATGGAAGCCTCAAGTGCAATGACCTTAATGACTATTGCTCTTTTGTCATAACAGTATGCGTAATAGTTCATAGAATATTCAGTTCAGCGGGGCACAATTTGAAACTTCAGACAGTAGACATATCTCTGTAGGGAAACTTACCTTTCTGGTGGGTGTAATTCCTTTGTGCCTAAGGTTGAAGCAGATTGCAAGTGGCAAAAGCAATACTTGAGAATACTTAATGGTGGTCAAGCAGATAGTATATAACAAAGTCTATATCCTCCACCTTGTTCACATCAACCTGAAGTAAAATAGAATAGCTGACAATTCAATTTTTATTAAGAATTAATTTGTCCAAGTCATTGGGAACCTTGAAGATTAATAAGATAATATTAACATATCATTTTAGACAAATTGAAAATATTGACCGTAATATTACTTTAGCATAATATTGTATATTTGTGGGTCCCTGAGAACATGGAAGAGAATGTGAATGTGTATGTAAGTACATGTCTGTATATACAGAAGCCAACTTATAGCAGCTACAAGGGGTTTAATTGTAGATTTTAAGAATTTTGTTAGCTAGCTGGTAAATTCAACAATAATTAAAATTAGAAACTGAATCATGTAACTTTACATGGAAATGATTTATTAAAAAACCAAGGCAATTACAAATACTTAAAACTCATTAGTTTCTAATTATTTGACTACATTTTACTAATATCTATGCTCTTGAGATTATTTATTTTATCTGTATGCTGGGAATGTTATGTAACTGTATGGCACATCTCTTTTATAACTTTATTTTCTGTAATGTAGAGTAAGCAGCTTGAAACTGGAAAAAGCATAAATACCTATACCAGAGAAACCAACAAATGCTGCAAATCAGTATTGTCTGGTTGGTTGACCAAATTTAAGAAAGTATTGGAGAAAATATTAATAATGCCAATTTTGTTTACAAATGCATTGTGTCTGTAACTATTATATTGTAATAACATAAACATTTGATGGATTATTCTTCCAAAACATCTGAGAGTATTGTCTGATTCAGCAAGGACATTGCTCCCCATCATTGTAAAAAAGTAAAATTCTCCCTTTTTCTTTACTGGATCACTTTTGTCTTATTTATTAATACAAATGATAGTATCAATAAACAGTAACCAAATGTAGCTATAGTTTGTTTAGGAATATGAGAGTTTAAGAAAAACAATGAAAACATTGAACATTCAATGAGATTGAATTGATTATGCAGAATTTAAGGTACAAATATTGTATAAATTATTGCTATTTGTAATTGTTTAATATTAGCAAACTTTATAAGCCCATACACATGTATATGAATAAACTTATATATATATGTATGCTTATAAAATATTGGGTACATAAATAGAGAGATAACTTTATAATAAATATGATTTTTTTTCTTGGTACCAGGGATTGAACCCAGGGGTGCTTAATCACTTAACCACATCCCAAGCCCTTTTTTATTTTTTATTTTGAGACAGGGTCTTACTGTTGCTTAGGGCCTCACTAAATTGCTAAGACTGGCTTTGAACTTGCAATCCTCCTGCCTCAGCCTCTCAAGCTGCTGGGATTATAGGTGTGTGCAACTTTGCCCAGCTATGTATGATTTTTTTTAAAGATTAGTTATTAAACATTTACTATCTCAACTTGCAAACATATGTGGTTTTAATAACCAAAGACATTTACATAATACGAAAATGACTAGCTTACTCAGAAGCCTAGGAAATTTCCTCTACACCTTAAAACTAGTACATAAAGCAAAACATGCATATCCAAGTGTTTTACAAATTTTTACTAAGTGGAAACTTATAATTTGAGTCATAAGAGGAATAATCTTAAATGCAAGGTTTGTAATACATCAGTATAATCTGAATGGATCTCCAATTAAAAAGGTCTACTTTTACAAAACCCAAAATTTCTATATAATTTGGGATTGATAGTTTTTCAGAATATTTTATTGCTAAAACATATGACAATGTAAAGAAAAAGTTGCCACTAAAGCAATATGGATGATTGAATAACAGTGGTACCCTAGAGGCAAAGCATGTTTTGTAATGAGACATGCAAAATTCATGTAATTTAAGTTCTTTCATTTATTCTAAGCAATACACAAAAAGTATAACACATGCAATTTTTTTTTGTATAATTTTATTTGGCATGAGAATTTGAACTCTTCAAAATTTTCCTGGAAAAAAGAAAACACCTTAACTTTTAGTTAGGATCAACAGTCTCAAATGTGTGCATTTTAACACATTTTTTTTATAGACACTGTAACAAGATTAAGCTTATTCTTTGTTCTGGGTGTCTTTAGAGTTCATTTGTAATCACTTTTCTAGGCTAGTCATTCTGAGCTAAATATTCATAGGACAACCATCTTTTTCCTTCCATGAACTTAAACTCTTTTACCTATTTAAGCCCAAAGGGAAAGGCTATGATGTCTGGCTCTCATTTCTGGATAAACAGCACACTCCCAAGTGTCATAGTATAAATTCTCATTCTCATCCCACTCAGGGTTTGGTGAATATCCATTCACATGTGTCTGCTTATTTTACCATTGTCTTAATACTCTTAACATGCAGACATTGTGAAGAAAGTGTTTGTATATAATATATTTAAAGTAATAATATGCATCAAACATGTAGAAAATATTATACTTGCTCCTTTATCTATAACATGCATTAGTTTCTTTTGCCTCTTTCCACTCTCCCTCCATTCATTTCTTCCTTCCAAAATGAAACACAATAGATAAAAGGAAAGAATATGTTTATCCCACTATATTGGATTTCCCGCTACTCCTTTTTCTTTCTCTTGAACAGAAACTATCATCTCAGTTTTTTTTTATATATTTTTATTATATGCATTTGAAAATTACAAACACAGAACATATAATTTTGTATAATTTTTGCTCAGCATTTTGTTTTCAAAGCTTATCTTGTGGATGAATGTAAATCTAGTTCATTCATTTTGCTGAATATATTATATTCAGTTGTATGAATATGTCATTCCTCTATAACTCTATACTAAGTCAATTCCAGTTTTTCACTATTAAAAAAACAATCATTCTTATATACAGAAAGATTTTTCTCTATGTACCTAACAATGTACTTGCTGAGTTTTAAGATTTTCATACTTTTTTAACTTTAATAAATATGACAAATGGATCTTCACAGATGTTTTAAAATGTACTAAAAGAGTTTCCATTTCTCACATTCCTACAAACACTTGATATCATGAAGCTTTCAAATTTGCTTAATGAATAAGTGTTGTGTATTTCTATTTAAATTTTTTCTTTATTACTAGTAAATTTACAACTATATTTTTGTAGACCTCTTGTGTTCACTTTCAATGAATTGTCAAGTCAAATTTGTTGCTTATTTATCTTTTCTAGTGCTCATGGGCAATGGTATGTCATAAGATCTTTAAAAGGAAGCAGGTATAACAAAACGTTTTCTTTCTCTGTGAGCTTCCTATAAAGAAAATAAGTTAGTATATTTAACATAATATCAATTTTGGTTAGTTTGTTAATAATTACTAATTATTGATTGTTGATTATACATTGCTCTAAGTTTCCTTACAGAAAGACTATTTTTATTTTACTTTGTATATCCTTTCTTGGAATTTCTCTGTGGTGGTTGACTTTCTTTCATAACCATAAATACCTTTTAAAGCTACAGCCTGATTGCCAAGTTTGTTCTGATCTTCCTAGTAGACAATGCCATTGTTCTTCCTTATCTAAATCATCTGAAGATATTATCCACAGATTATAGAAAATACGTTAGAGAATACAGCTGTGGATTTTTGCAGTTCACCTGAAATTATATTAAATGTAAAGATTGCATGCTTTTATTCTATTAATGGAAATCAGTGATATGTGATATGACTTGGTTTGAGGATATGGGAGTTACTTGAGAAGAAATGAAAACCATTATTCTCTTTTTTTCTCTGGTGATTTAGACTTTTCTAATGTGCTTGTCATTTTGATTGTTATTCTTCATATCCACTTGTGTATTCTATTTTTCTGAAAGACAATTCTCTTTTTTACTTTCCTTGAGTAAAATATGAGTTTGAATATAATAGTCAGATCCAGGGGCCCACCAAGATAAACGTGTCAATGGTCTGCAACACAGAATATGGCCCTACTGACTAGATGGGCATATTGTTATAGGTAGATATTTTCATTTCTTCCTATAGTCAGATGAATTTTTGTTCTGCTGATTAGGAAAACCTGAATAGTCTGTAGTCATTGCACAGAATCTGGTTTTCTCCTAAGTTTCTTAATTGAACATATTGCTGCCATCAGATAAATAGTAATAGGTAAGTGAGACTATGTAAAACAGGCCAAATATGGCCCCAAATCTGTTTTTATAAATCAATTTTATTGGATTGAAGAAACATTTTCTCTTTCACATGTCATCTATAGCTGTGTTGGATCTGTGTTGCAGCAGAGTTGAAGAGTTTGCAAACAGAAATTTTATGGGCTGCAAAGTCAGAGATACCTACTATCTGACCCTTTGAGAAATGGTTTGCAGCTTGCTGGTAGAAAGCAGACCTTCAAAGAAGAATTAATATCAATGCTCTTCAACTTATTTAAAGAAATAGAAAAAGAGGGAGCTCTCCCAGACTCTTTCTATGAGGCCAATATTACATTAATTCCAAAGCCAGGCAAAGACACAGCCAAAAAAGAAAACTTCAGGCCAATATCTTTAATGAACATAGATTCAAAAATTCTCAACAAATTTCTGGCAAATCAAATATAAAAACATATCAAAAAGATAGTGCACCACAATCAATGGGGTTTATCCCAGGGATGCAAGGTTGGTTCAATATTCAGAAATCAATAAACATAATACATCACATCAATAGACTTAAAGATAAAAACCATATGATCATCTCAATAGATGCAGAAAAAGCATTCGACAAAATACAACACCCCTTTATGTTCAAAACACTAGAAAAACTAAGAATAACAGGAACATATCTCAACATCAAAAAAGCAATTTAGGCAACGGCCCAAGCTAACATTATCTTAATTGGGAGAAAAATTGAAAGCATTTCCTCTAAAAACTGGAACAAGAAAGGGATGCCCCCTCTTACCACTGCTATTTAACATAGTACTTGAAACTCTGGCTAGAGCAATTCGACACATGAAAGAAATTAAAGGGATCCAGATAGGAAAAGAAGAATTCAAATTAGCACTATTTGATGATGACATGATAATATACCTAGAAGACCCAAAATACTCTACCAGAAAACTTTATGACTAGTAAATGAATTTGGCAAAGTAGCAGGATACAAAATCAATACCCATAAGTCAAAGGCATTTTTGTACATCAGTGACAAATCCTTTGAAAGGGAAATGATGAAAACTACCCCATTTACAATAGCATCAAAAAAAAAATATCTGGGAATCAACTTAATGAAAGAGGTGAAAGACCTCTATAATGAAAACTATAGAACACTAAAAAAAGAAATTATAGAAAACCTCAGAAGATGGAAAGACCTACCTTGTTCTTGGATAGGCAGAATTAATATTGTCAAAATGTCCATACTACCAAAAGCTTTATACAGATTTAATGCAATTCCAATCAAAATCCCAATGACATTCCTCAAAGAAATAGAAAAAGCAGTCATGAAATTCATCTGGCAAAATAAGAGACCCAGAATAGCCAAAGCAATTCTCAGCAAGAAAATTAAAGCAGGTGGCATCACCATACCAGACGTTAAATTATACTATAGAGCAATAGTAACAAAAACAGCGTGGCATTGGCACCAAAACAGACTGGTAGACCAATGGTACAGAATAGAGGACACAGAGACTAATACATATAATTTCAGCTATCTTATATTAGACAAAGGCGCCAAATTGTACAGTGGAGAAAGGATAGCCTCTTCAACAAATGGTGCTGGGAAAACTGGAAATCCATATGCAACAAAATGAAATTAAACCCTTATCTCTCACCATGCACAAAATTCATCTCAAAGTGGATCAGGACCTAGGAATTAGACCAGAGACAATATGCCAAATAGAAGAAAAAGTAAGCTCCAATTTCCAACATTTCGGATTAGGCCCCAAGTTCCTTAATAAGAATCCTGTAGCGCAAGAATTAATATCAAGAATCAATGAATGGGATAGATTCAAACTAAAAAGCTTCTTCTCAGCAACAGAAACAATCAGTGAGGTGAATAGAGAGCCAACTATTTGGGAACAAATACTTAATACATGCACATCAGATAGAGCACTAATTTCTAGACTATATAAAGAACTCAAAAAACTTAATTCCAAAAAAACAAATAACCCAATGGACAAATGGGCTAAGGAATTGAAAAGACACTTCTCAGAAGAAGATACAGAATTAATCAACAAATACATGAAAAAATGCTCAACATTGCTGGCAATTAGAGAAATGCAAATCAAAACTACTCTAAGATTTCATTTCACTCCAGTCAGAATGGCAGCTATTAAGAACACAAACAACAATAAATGTTGGAGGGGATGTGGAGAAAAAGGCACACTCATACATTACTGGTGGCACTGCAAAATGGTGCAACCTTTATGAAAGGCAGTATGGAGATTTCTTGGGAAACTGGGAATGGAGCCACCCTATGACCCAGCCATCCCACTCCTGGGTCTATTCCCAAAGGACTTAAAAACAGCATAGTACATTGACACAGCCACTTCAATGTTTATAGCAGCACAATTCACAATAGCTAGATTGTGGAACCAACCTAGATGTCCCTCAGTTGATGAATGGATAAAGAAAATGTGGTACATATACACAATGGAGTATTACTCAGCAGTAAAAGAAAATAAAATAATGGCATTTGCAGGTAAATGGATGAAGTTGGAGAATGTAATGCTAAATGAAGTTAGTCAATCTCAAAAATTCAAATACCAAATGTTTTCTCTGATATAAGGAGGCTGATCCACAGTGGTGTTGGGTCAGGGTACATAGGAGGATTAGAGGAATGCTAGAAAGGTCAAAGCGGAGGGAGGGGAAAGAAAGGAGCAAGGGGAGAGGGAGGGGAAAAAAGAAAAGGTGGTTAAATAAGATGGATGTCATTATCCTAAATGCATGATTGAAGATTTGAATGGTAAGAATATACATTGTATACAAACAGTATTTTGTAAAAAGATGCTTTATATGTTTATTATGAATTATAATGCATACTACTATTATAAATATAACTTTGAATAAAAAATTAAAAAAATAAAACAAAAAAGAAAAAAAAGAAAGAAAGCAGAGCTGTCAAACTAACAAAACCTAGCTGAAGGTCTGTAAGACAGTGATGTCAGTTATGGTTGAAATTGTAGGAAATAGAAATGTTTATACTAGATATTTGTCATTCTTGATTGAACAAAAGACAGCCTTTCTTTAATTCTCACCAACTGAGACAAAGGAGAATAGTAATTTCTTTTTTCTTAAATCTTTGAAAGAGCTAAGAATAATCACACATTTTAATGTAATAACATTAGAACAAAAACTTTCAGCACGAACATAGGATCAATTTGTTGCCTTTCTCATGATTTCTTAACTATTATAAAACAGAATTTTCTTGGTGGGTTCTGAGGCCACCAGGCTCAATGCAAGAGTAAGTAGGCTGCAGAGTCAGCATGCGAACACGTGAAGGAAATGACCCGTCAAAAACTCAGACTCCAGGAGTCAGTGAGGTTGGCAAGGCAGAAGCTAGCGGCTTACAGACTCAGTTTATTGCAGAAGTGTCAAGTGGTTATATATCATTATTAGCCAATCAGTGTTTACATGATTAGCATAGAGTCCAATCACTTTATGCCACAGAGCACAGACCCTCAGACCCCTAACTTTTCCCTGGTGGTGGCAAGTTGTCCAATCATTTTGTGCCACAGAGTGCAGACCCCAGTCTGCCCTGCTTTGCCTGTCAGCTTTGCCTGACAGCAAGTCTGCCAGACAGCAGTCATTTGAGGAAGTGGTTTCCTCTATCAGCTTGGCCACAGCGCAGCACTCCATCCTGTGCAGGTGTTCCTGCAGGCTTGTATATGCGTAGGTTTTTCCTAACACATTTGAGTGGTTTGCAGCATGCTAGCACTAAGGGCCGAGAGTCTACCCCACAGTCCTTCTTATATTTAAGGAAAGCATCTTTCTAGGTACTCTTTTTGTGTGTGTGTGTCCTTTTTAGTTATATATGACAGTAGAGTCTATTTTGACATATTTATGCAGACATGGAATATATCTTATACTAATTAGGATCTCAGTCTTTTGGATGTACACAATGTTAAGATTCACTATGGTGTATTCATATATGAACATATGAAAGTTATGTCAGATATATCCCATTGTCTTTTCTATTCTTATCCTCCACGCCTCCCTTCATTCTCCTTTATCTAATCCACTGAACTTCTTCTGTTCTTCCCCTCAGTATCCCTCATTGTGTATTGGCACCTGCATATCGGAGAGAACATTTGATCTTTGTTTTTGTGGATTGGCTTATTTCACTTAACATGATAGTGTCCAAATCCATCCATTTACCAGCAAATATTATAAAGTCATTTTTCTTTATGGCTGAGTAATATTCCATTGTGTATATAAACCATCTTTTCTTTATTTATTCATATGTTGATACACCTAGATTGGTTCCTGGTTCCTACTCTTTATAAATACATAGCTTTATAAATAAAGAGCCAAACATTTATTTTTCCATTTTGTCTGCTAGCGTAATCTCTCTCTTTTTTCTCCCTTATCACAGAAGTGGACATCAGAAAAAAAAAAAGTGATTTGCAACATAATAAAGTGGAATCTAATACAGGTCAAGCATCCATAATGCAAACATCTGAAATTAGAAATGTTCAAAAATGTGAAGGCTTTATCCATCAGATAACATAAATGGAAAATGTCTACGTCATGTACAAAATTAGTAGAAATATTGCATGATTGCCTTCAAGTTATGTGTATAAGACATATATGAAATATAAATGAATTTTGTTTTTAGGCTTGGGTCCCATCCCCAAGATTACATATGTATTTGCAAGTATTCAAAATCCAAAACAATCCCAAATCTGTCCCAATGATTATGGATGAGGGGCACTTAACCTATGTATGTTTTAAACAGTTTGCCTTTTCCTGTCTGTTTAAAAGCACCCAATGCACCCAGTTAATCTTGTACTCAGAATGCATCAAACCAAACCAAAGCAGAATGGGGCAGGACAGGAGCATTAAACCACAGCAGAGTCCACCACTTTCCTGATGTGGATCTCCCCATACCTCCTTTCACCTTTCTTCATTCTCTGTGAAATCACTTCTGTAGGTCTCCTTTAGCACTTCTTGTTTGTTAACTTACTGGACTTAGGTTCCTTATTTTATAGTTTTGACATTTGCCTTTTTGTCCCCTAAAGATATACTGCTGTTGGGAGGCATTCCTGCTGTCTTTCCAACCCAATAAACTGACCATTTGATCTTCCCATTTGTAAAACCTTTACTAGACAGACTGGTGCAGAGGGCTGGATTTGAGAGCACACTGTATTATTAATTCTTTATGTGACTCTGACAGTTCTCTAAAGTCTAGTTTTCTTGTTAGTACAATGAGGAGAGTTGTTTAGTGATTCAATCCCTTTAGCCCTAAATCCACTCTTGTTTTGAGTTGATTCTCTTTATACCTCTCTCATGCAGGCAGTTCCAGAGGAGATTTCAACCCAGAGCACTATGTGCTCTGCTAGACGCCTGAATTACTTTAGGACTCACATCCCCCCACCATTTTTAGTCTTCATTAACCTCAACCCTGCTTTCTAACTTCCTTCCTTTCTTCTTTCCTTCCCTCCTTCCTTCCTATCCTCCCTCCTTCCTTCTTTCCTTCCTTCTTTCCTTCCTTCCATCTTTATCTCTTCCTGCTGTCTACCTTCCTTTCTATGAAACACACTTTTCATCAGATATTATTTGAGAATTACATTCCATTAAATCTTCTGTCAGTCAGTTTTAGTTCATAGGTACATAGAGCCTGCAATTTAGGGGCTAACATAACAAAGCTCTAAACAGCTATATGAAGACATAACTTTTGAAAATCTTAAACAAAACAATAAAAAAGTCTTTAAATATTAAAAAGAGTCATTCATTATATTTCATGTTGCTAGATATGTCTATACAAATGAAAGCATGTATTCTCAGAGCCACATTTTTTTCGTTCACTGATGGGTTATTAATGTTGGGGCATGGATTTAGATGCAATTCCACACTGGCTTGTGTTCTAACAGGAAAGGCTTTGTGGTACATTAGAAGTATGTTGAAGGAATGTCATCTCAATACTTCAAGGGGCTTTCTTTAATAAAAAGGGCAATAGGGATCAAACCAATCCACTGAATTTGCATGTTTTCCCCTCACATTGCTGAAAACATCTTTTCAAACCAGCTTCAAACTAGAGCAATTAGGTGGGTAATTGCCCTAGTGTGAACTTAGCCTTAAAAGCTTATTCTATGAAACTAGAGTAATTAGACTTACTTCTTCAGTCTTTTTTTCTTCACCTCATTGTTCTCATGCATTAGGCTAATGTTGCTGTGCTTGGGTTCACTTCAATGCAAAGGAATGGAAGCTGAGGACAGGGAATAGAAAGGCTTAAATGGATAGGAAATCCAGCAAACAAAACTGAAACCCAGCTTGTGACAGCAATCATGAAAAACTTTTGCATTCTAATAAGGCTTGTTAAACAGCATTTTAATTAATCTGAAATTTGCAACATACCTGCTTGTCACGATCCTTTGTAATCACTAGTTTATGTTCCTAAAATAGATATACAAAATACCTCATGTTTTTCCAGATTATTTAGCAATGCTTGGTTATATCAAATTAATCTCAGTTGCTAACAGGATAACAGTTTTAGTTGTTTTTTTTTTTGCTTTATCATGTTACAGTCATTATCCAAAGGGAACATACCAGGTCAAGTGTTAACAATATGTGCATTGCAAAAATAAAAGTTAAGATTCACCATCTGTTCAAAAAAGATACCATTTGTATTAGTTACTTTTTAAAAATCCCCTTTAATTTTAATGCATTTGATTTTTGTTTCACTGTATAAAAAATATAGATACATTTTTGGGAAGCAAAACTATAATATAAAAGAAAGCAATCTGCATTAAAATATTGTATGGCAATACAGCATACCTTTGAGCAATGTTCAAAGTAAATAAATTAAAGTGTAATTTCTTGGGATGTGTTCCATGGATGTAAATTTAGAGCTAGGGATGGCATGTGTAATGTAATACTCATTAAATGTTTGTTCAGTTCAGTAGATTGTATGATTAAAACCTGCAATGTTGTTTTCATGTTTATATTCAAAGTGTCAGTCAGAAGTAGTTTGGGTCCTGATTCTCAGGTACTTAGCCCATAAACCCTACAACTTGCTCCATGGTGTGGGTGATTTTGAGACTTTGTGCTTTGCTGCCCCAAAGTTTGGATGTTCATCTACGTGTAAATGGACCACACACCTATAACTGGGCCCACTTTTTCTTCTCAGATCTGTAGGTTTCCCATTGGTTAGTCTATTTCTTTTGCAATGTTTCTTTTTTGTTCACTTGCATACATTCTCCTTTGCAATAGTAATGATGATATGTTGGATATTTGGGTTATTACTCCTTCAAGAAATAACCACGACATCCAAATGTAATGCTAAACAAATGTGATACTAAACCTGTTTTCAGAAGTATCTTTTTAGCTTCTCCAAAACTGAAAAGGAAAGGTTTGAGAGCAGCACATCCCTTAGTGTGGTTTATCAATTAGAGTGAAAAGGGGTGCTTCAGTCCCTTTTCCTCCATTTGGGGTCTGAGCTAAGTTATTATTGTACTGTTATAGCATGCAAATTCCTCTCCTTTGTGAGTGAGGTTAGCTTTTCACGGGATGAAGACATCCATTTCCCACAATAAAATTATCCTAAATAAACAAAACTATGAGATAGGTACATATTGAATTCAGACATATATTTTTTTTAACAGTGCCAAAGAGAGGTGGTGTAAGAAAGAAAGAACTTGGACCTTGAGATCAGACAGATTGAAAACTTGTGTCAGCTGCATATAGGTTTAGAAGGTTTGGGGCATTGTGCTTACCTTCACAGAATCTTTTTTTTTTAATCTATATATTTCCTAAGACAGTATTGAAGACTAAATGAGGTGATATGCAAAGCCCATGAACAACACCTGTTATGTAACAATCATAAAATGAAGTGATTAAATGTATCATCCTCCAAAAACTAGAACTGATTTGGCTGTGAAATCCCTGACCACAGGGAGCTTGTAATTCATAGACTCTCTGGGCCCATCACTTGTGCCTTACATGTAGCAAAAACTTATATATGAGAAGAACAAATGAATGAGTGAATGAAGGCATGAATAAGTTATTAGAATGAAATAGCATGTGGAAATAGTACAGTAGGTCAATAAACATGGAAACAGTTCACTATCATTGATTTCTCTTATTTGTGTGATGTTTGATAAAATTATTTCTGTCATATAGAAGAAGGCTGGAATGAAAAGAGCTTGGAAAAGGATGCACAAATCCTGGCTCTATCATTTACTAACTGTGAGAATTTGAAATAAACTTAAATCTGTCTAGGAATTAATTCCTCATTTGTAAGTGAGGACTTTACATAAAATGATCTCTAGCATGCTATCTGCCCTTTCCATCTAGAGTTTCACAAAGTCCTTCACTTTGAAGGATGCCAGAGTTTACAGTGAGAATGTACATCAGGGACTCAAGGGGAAATTAGTTTTAATTCTCCTCACTCCTACTCTTAGATCTCCAGTCTCAACCTCTTTCATGAACAGATTTTAGCAAACAGATTCACAAGATAAATAAACAAACATGTAGGAAGGCAGAGACATTTTGCATATGGATTTAGTTTTAAAGGAAACTGGAAAAATATAGTAGAATATGCTTAATTAGCACAGATTCTGAAAAAATAAATGTGTTAATTAATCACCAATTTTGATTATCAAAAGGTCATATTCATATATACAACAACATATAAACCAGAAATTAGAGATATTTTGCCACTTGGCTCTTCTTCTATAAAAGCATTCCAAGCTCCTGATGCAATTTGCAAGGGATGTGTATTAGGATGTGAACACACTCACATTCTTTTTATATTAGAAGCTTTAGAATTATTCTGATGTTGTAGTGTTGTGAGCTTTTTATAAAAATATATGTTGACTGCATTTCGTACCTCTGTTTCAGCATCTCAATTACTCTTTTCCAAAATACTTACTTCCTACTTTTATTCTTGGTGTATTGCTCTTGTGATGTTACTGAGGAATCAGACCTTCAAGGATTTTAGCTTTCTCATCCAAAGTAAAGTAACCTCATTTAACAGCTGTAGTAGAACTCGAAAAACAGCATGATGCAAAAAAAAAAAAAAAAAAAAAAAAAAAAAAAAAAAAAAAAAAAATGGTCACACAGTGGGAAGTTCTTGCTGGCAAATTCCAATTCACACCTGTTTTTAAGCCTACAGAAAACATCAGGGGTGCTTTTTAAATGGACTGTGTGTGCAATTTACCAATTGTTTGGAGTCATTGAAATGAACTGCAATGATCCTTCTTGTGGGCAATTACTCCAATTAGGTAGATGCAACATTCATCAGGACTCTGATTAAGTGGGTTTAGTAGCAGGCACAAAAAAGATGGTGAGCAAAGCTTGGAAAGCAATATTCACACTTCCTCCAGTCCCACTCATACTCACTAATGTTATAAAACTAGTAACATGAAACATTCTACAGAAATAAGTACTGTGGAAACTAGAGTTGAGGAGATGATTAAATGCTCCACATAAGTACGTTCAAATTTCAAATGTCAACTTGAGGAAAGGTAGTTTTGGGTTGAAACTCCCTGCAGTTTTTGGTTCTGGATATTTATTTTTATTTTTTTCTAATTTTAACAAGATTCTTCTCTGAGAAAAGGTCCACATTTTCACTACAAAAGTGACTTAGTTCAGTTCAGAGAGTACAAAGGAAACCTACCACAAATCAATTAACATCATATATCAATGATATAAACAAGAGAAAATCCACTTATTGCTATCCAATTTGACATTCTAGATTGTCAAACCACATATTTGATTGTGTTCCATGTTAATATTTATTTTAAAAATAAAAATTAAATTAAAAGTAAAATTAAAAAATTAAAAATAAAAAAAAATTATAAAAGTAGATTCCCTGTGACCTGCCCAGCTGCGACCTGAACAAGCGGTAGATGCCTGCTGGAAGGAGCAGCCCAGGCACCAGCCCGCCTGTTCTCCAGCTCATGCCACCACTGCCTGCTGGGCTGGGAACAGCAGGTCCTGGCTGCAGAGAGGGCCTGACCAGAGGAAGGGCCCTGTCCATTTCCTGTGACCTGCCCAGCTGCCACTGGAAGAAGCAGTAGACACCTGCCAGAAGGAGCGGCCCAACCACCAACCCACCCAACAGCCAGCCCACACCACCACCAGGACCAGGAGCTGCAGGCTCCACCCTGTGGAAGGGCCCTGCCGCCCACCTGCCCAGCCCCCACCAAAACAACTAGACTGGGAAGAGACCCAGGAGGAGGAGAGTGGGGAGAAGAAAGCCAGACTCTCTGCTCCACCACACTGCAGCCAGGAGGAGATCTGGAGAGAGAAGCCTTCTCCATGCCCGCAAATGGGAGAGGCAACCCACGTCTGTCCAGAGAGACACACTGCACTGGGATTCCGTAGCTACTAAACCCAACACCAATATAATTATAGGCCTGAGGCTGCCACTGCCACAAAACTGAGTTAGCTATGCTACCACCAAGGAACAACAAAAAGGTCCAGGTATGATATCACTAAGGTCCCTGGGGACCAGGATGCACCAAAAGGTGCAACCAGTTATGCTGTTGTGAACTAACAGGGAATCTTACACGGGGTTGCCTATCTCTTGCTTCTCCTACTAACAGCCAAATTCTAATGATTATACTCTCACTAGTCAAATAATCTAATACCTCTATTTTCTCACATCTTACTTCATAAATGTTTAAGCCAACCTCTAAGTCCCCCCTTCTACCATTAGATACTGTAAACCACCATGCAAACATAGAGACTATATGACATAATATAACTGATCTCATCATTTCTGTTTATAGTGACAAAACTGTAAATACAAAAATAGACACTAACTGATATATAAACACACATTGGGTACATTGAAAGCTTTACAGCTTTACATTGCTATTTCCCCTAAAGTGTGAGGTTTTGAGTAACCTGGAGGGACCTTATAAGACAAAAGGACAGAAGCTGTAATACCTGAGGCTTACCTTGCCAGAGAGGAAAATACATAGACATCATGAAGAAATAGGGAGGAAAATGCCCTGAACAAAACAAGATATTACAACAATAAAAACCATAGAAAGCACAGTAGGTGAAATGTCAGAGAAGGAGTTCCAGATATACATAATTAAAATGATAAGGGATTTAAAAAAGGACCTAAGTGAACAGATACAGGCAAAAATTGATCTCTCCAACAAAGAGATAAAAGATCAAATACAGCCAACCAATGATTACAACAACAAAGAGATAAGAGAACAAATCCAGGTAGCAAAAAATTACTTCAAGAAAGAGATAGAGAGTTTGAGAAAAAAACAAACAGAAATCCTTGAAAGGAAAGAAACAGTAAGCTACTTAAAAAAATTCAATAGAAAGCATCACCAATAGATTGGACCACTTGGAAGATAGGACCTCAGACAATGAGGGCAAAATATATAATCTTGAAAATAAAGTTGACCTCACAGTGAAGATGGTAAGAAACCATGAATAGAATATCCAAGAACTATGGGATAAGATCAAAAGATCAAATATAAGATTTATTGGAATAGAGGAAGGTACAGAAATTAAAACCAAAGGAATGTACGATCTCTTCAATGAAATAATATCAGAAAATTTCCCAAGCTGGAAGAATGAATTTGAAAATCAAATACAAGAGGCCTATAGGTCACCAAATGTACAAAATTACAACAGGTCCACACCAAGGCACATTGTAATGAAAATGCCTAGGATACAAAATAAAGATAGAATCTTAAAGGCTACAAGAGAGAAAAGTCAGATTACCTACAAGGGAAAACCAATTCGCATCTCAGCAGATTTTTCAATCCAGACCCTCAAAGCCAGGAGAGCCTGGAACAACATATACCAGGCTCTAAAGGATAAGGGATGCCAATCAAGAATTTTATGTCCAGCAAAATTAAGCTTTAGATTTGAGGATGAAATAAAAACTTTCCATGATAAACAAAAGCTAAAAAGAATTTACAATAAGAAAACCTGATCTACAGAACATTCTTGGTAAAATATTCCATGAGGAGGAAATGAAAAATAATAATGAAAATCTGCAAAAGTAAGAACTACAATAGAGGGAAAAACCAACCAAAGGAAAAATCAAGTCAAGTTAAATACCAAAAATAATAAAAAAATAATAAAAATGACTGGTAATACAAATTATGTCTCAATAATAACCCTGAATAATAATGGCTTAAACTCACCAATTAAAAGACATAAGCTAATAAATTGGATTAAAAACAGACCCAACAATTTGTTGCCTTCAGGAGGCACATCTCATAGGAAAAGACGCCCATAGACTAAAGGTGAAAGGATGGGATAAAAATATATCACTCACATGGTCTACGTAAGCAAGCAGGGGTCTCCATCCTCATATCAAATAAAGTAGACTTCAAGCCAAAGTTAGTCAAAAGAGATAAAGATGGACATTTCATACTGCTTAAGGTAGTCATAGATCAACAAGATATAACTGTTATAAATATATATGCCCCCCAAAATGGAGTATCTACATTCATCAATCAAACTCTTCTCAAGTTCAAGAATCAAATAGACCACAAAACAATAATTCTAGGTGATTTTAAAACACCTCTTTCACCACTGGATAGATCTTCCAAACAAAAGTCAAACAAAGAAACTATAGAACTCAATAATACAATTAATAACTTAGACTTAACTGACATATAGAGTATATATCATTCATCAATGAGCCAATACACTTTCTTCCCAGCCGCACATGGATCCTTCTCAAAAATAGACCATATATTATGCCATAAAGCAACTCTAAGCAAATATAAAAAGGTAGGGATACTACCCTGCATTCTATCAGATAATAATGAAATGAAATTAGAAATCAATGATAAAAAAAAGAAAGAAAAGCTACTCGAACACCTGGAGACTAAATAATATGCTATTGAGTGATCAATGGGTTGCAGAAGACATCAAGAAGGAGATTAAGAAATTCCTAGAGGTAAATGAAAACAATGATACAACATACTGAAATCTCTGGGACACTCTAAAGGCAGTACTAAGAGGAAAGTTCATTGCATGGAGCTCATTCCTTCAAAAAAGAAAACGTCAACAATAAATGAACTAACATTACATCTCAAAGCCCTAGGAAAAAAAAAAAAAAAAAAAAGAACAAATCAACCCCAAAGAAGTAGAAGACAGGGGCTGGGGTTGTGGCTCAGTGGCAGAGTGCTCGCCTAGCACGTGCACGGCCGGGATCGAGCCTCAGCACCACGTAAGAATAAAGGCATTATATACAACTAAAACAAATAAATAAATGTTTTTTGAAAAATAGAAGTAGAAGACAGGAAATAATTAAAATCAAAGATGAAATTGAAAGTAAAAAAAATTGAAAAAATTGACAGAACAAAAAGTTGGTTCTTTGAAAAAATAAATAAAATTGATAAAGCTTTAGCTATGCTAACAAAGAAGAGACAAAACACAAATTACCAATATCTATGATGAAAAAGGAAATATCACGACAGACGAAGGAGCCCTAATTAAGGAGATAGCTAAGATTGCGGTTAGCTGAGAGCCATAAAAGATGTTCAAGTTCCACCTGATATTCATACATTTATCAAAGAATCTTTGTATGCCCGTGAACACTGTGTGACACACCTGTAAGCTCGAGCTGTAAGCACTTGTCCTTGTTAAGGCAAAATGTAAATAACCAGGTGAGGTTAGTTAGAGTGTGTGGGGTGATTGAAGGTGTTTGAAGTTGGTAGTAGGAGTTAGAGCGGTTGGATTTGGAGAGGTTACTGGAACCGGAGAGAGAAGAAGAATAAAAGACATTTTTTCATTTTCATCCTGCCTCCAAATTTTCTCCCTCGGTGCCATTGCTCCAAGCGGCATTCGCTTCAGGCAGCAACAACAGACACTACAGAAATACAGAAGATAATTAGAAATTATTTTGAAAATTTATGCTCTGATAAAATAGAAAATAATGAAGGCATCAACAAATTTCTAGACACCCATGATATGGCCAAACTAAATCAAGATGATAGACATAATTTAACAGGTGAATTTCAAGCAAAGAAATAGAGGATGCCATAAAAAACTTACCAACCAAGAAAAGCCTAGGACCGGATGGATACACATCTGAGTTCTACAAGACCTTTAAAGAAGAACTAGCACCAATACTTCTCAAACTATTTCATGAAGTAGAAAAAAGAGGGAACACTCCCAACCTCATTCTATGAGGCCAATATCACCCTGATTCAAAAACCAGACAGAGACAAATCAAAGAAAGAAAACTTCAGACCAATATCTCTAATGAATATAGATGCAAAAATTCTCAATAAAATTCTGGCAAATCGAATACAAAAACACATCACAAAGATAGTGCACTATGATCAAGTGGGCTTCATTCCAGGGATGCAAGTTTGGTTCAATATAAGGAAATCAGTAAATGTAATGCATCACATGAACAGGCTCAAAGATAAAAATCATATGATCATCTCAATAGATGCAGAGAAAGCATTTGACAAAATACAACATCCCTTCATGTTCAAAATGCTAGAAAAAATAGGAATAACAGGAACATACCTCAACATCATAAAGGCCATCTATGCTAAGCCCCAGGCCAACATCATCCTAAATGGAGAAAAAATTGAAAGCATTCCCTCTAAAAACTGGAACAAGACAGGGATACCCTCTTTCACCACTCCTATTTAATATAGTTCTTGAAGCCCTAGCCAAAGCAATTAGACAGAGGAAATAAATTAAAGGGATATGGATAGGAAAAGAAGATCTCAAATTATAACTATTTGCAGATGACATAATTCTATACATAGAAGATCCAAAAAATTCCGCCAGAAATTTTCTAGATCTAATAAATGAATTCAGCAAAGTAGCTGGATATAAAATCAATACCCATAAATCAAAGGCATTTCTGTACATCAGCGAAAAATCTTCAGAAAGTGAAACTAAGAAATCCACCCTATTTACTATAGCCTCAAAAAATAAAATATTTGGGAATCAACTTAACAAAAGAAGTGAAAGACCTCTACAATGAAAACTATAGCACACTAAAGAAAGAAGTTAATGAAGATCTTAGAAGATGGAAAGATCTACCTTGTTCATGGATAGGTAAAACTAATATTGTTAATATGACCATTCTCCCAAAAGCACTATACAGATTCAATGCAATACCAATCAAAATCCCAATATCATTCCTCATAGAAATAGAAAAAGCAATCATGAAAATATAAGGGACCCAGAATAGGCAAAGCCATTCTTAGCAATAAGAATGAATTGGGTGGCATTCCAGACTTTAAATTGTACTACAAAGCAATAGTTACAAAAACATCAAAATAGACCAGTTGACCAATGGTACAGAATAGAAGACACGGAGACGAACCCACACACCTACAATTATCTTATATTAGACAAAGGTGCCATAAACGTTCACTGGAGAAAAGACAGCCTCTTCAACAAATGGTGTTGGGAAAACTGGAAATCCTCATGTAAAGAATGAAATTAAATCTCTTTCTCTCACAATGCACAAAACTTAAAGTGGATCAAGGACGTAGGAATTAAACTGGAGACTTTGCACCCAATAGAAGAAAAAGTAGGCCCAAATCTTCATCATGTTGGTTTAGGCTCCAACTTCCTCAATAAGACCCCTATAGCGCAAGAACTAAAAGTACAAATCAATAAATGGGATGGATTCAAACTAAAAAGCTTCTTCTCAGCAAAAGAAACAATCAGTGAGGTGAATAGAGGACCTACAGAATGGCAGCAAATCTTTACCACAAACACATCAGATAGAACACTAACCTCAAGGATTTATAAAGCCCTTAATAAAAGCCTTAACACCAAAAAAAAAAAAAAAAAAAAAAATAACTCAATCAATAAATGGGCCAAGGAACTAAACAGACACTTCTCAGAAGATGATATACAAACAATCAACAAATATATGAAAAAATGTTCAACATCTCTAGAGATTAGAGAAAAGCATATCAAAACAACTCTAAGATTTCATCCTACTCCAGTCAGAATGGCAGCTATCAAAAAAACAAACAACAATAAATGCTGGCATGGATGTGGGGGAAAAGGCACACTCTTACATTGCTGGTGGAACTGCAAATTGGTGAAGCCAATCTAGAAAGTAGTATGGAGATTCCTAGGAAAACTTGGAATGGAACCACCATTTGACCCAGCTATCCCACTCCTTGGCCTATTCCCAAAGGACTTAAAAACACTATAGGGACACAGCCACATCAATGTTTATAATAGCACAATTCACAATAGCTAGATTGTGGAACCAACTCCCATGCCCATCAGTAGATGAATGGATAGGGAAACTTTGGTTTATATACACAATGGAACACTACTCAGCACTAAAAGAATAAAATCATGGCATTTGCAGGTAAATAGATGGAGTTGGAGAAAATAATGCTAAGTGAAGTTAGCCAATCCCAAAAAAAAACAAAAGTTGAATGATTTCTTTGATAGGAAGATACTAACTTATAAAGGCGAGAGAGAGTGGATGAGAGGAATGAAAGGGCTTTAAATAGAACAAAGAAGGGGGAGGGAGAGAAGGGAGCAATGGGATAGGAATAATGGCAGACTGAGTTATCCATGATTACCCTAAATACATGTATGAAGACACAGTTGTTGTAAAAAATACTTTATATAAAACCAGCAACTGGAAAAATTGTGCTCTTTATATGTAATATGAAATGAAATGTACTCTGCAAAAAATGTATAACAAATTAAAATAATAAAAAATTAAAAAAATAAGTGACTGATATGAAAATAAGTGAAGGTTGCTTATCAAAGAAAAAAATTGTTCTATTTATCCTCCAAAATAAAAAGAATGCAAACTTGTTCTTCATCCATGATATACTACAATTAAATCTTTTAAAAATTTTTATAAAAGTAAAAAAAATGAAAAAAAATTACTTTTATTTTATTATTTTTGCAGGTCAACTATATCTATTGCATATCTGACTTCCCAGGGAATTTTTGTTAAAAATTAAGCATGTCATGATATGTTCTCATAAATAATCAGTGGCTTTAAAAATTGACCAAGAAATGTAGAGAATTAAAATATATGAAAATTTAACTGAATTATAAAATACAAAATGAAGGTAACACCTTCAAAGAGTTTAATTCCTTTTTACTATAATATTGATTCACAATATAATTTTGATAATATGTCTGAATTTTTAAGGTCTTTTTTGCTGGTAGTGAGAGTTTTGGGTAGATTGATTAAACTATGAAAACTTGGTAAACAAAAAATTATTAAACATTCTTTTTTAAAAAAGAAGTTTAAACTTACCATCCCAATCTGGCCCTAAAATAGTGTAGCAAAAATATTTTTGACATAAAAGTAAATAACAATCACTTTTAAAATAACCTTCAGACCAGGTAAGATGGAGATGCAACCCTATCAAAAACTTATAAGTTTGTTCTTTCTCAAAGCTGTTTCCTCTGGTAAGTACCTGCTATTATTTTCTAAAAGTATTCTTAGGAGCAAGTTTTCTGTTCACGATCTATAACTGTGAAGGGTCAGGAGTTTATTTGCAAGCTAACATGTTTGTTTATCATAGTTCAAATATTAGTAAAAGACACAAGTCTCCTGGGTCAGAGACAGAAAACAGCTCACTACTCATAGCAATAGAGTTAGTCAAACTATATTTTTGCTTTGACTTCTTGAGCCCTACTATCAGAGAATCACCAAGAGGGTCTGTAGGTTACACCTGCACTTACAAGTGAGGTTCCAGAGAGGGACTCTGCTTTTATGTATCCTGAATCTTTAAAACTGAACCATGAATATGCTTGCTATATTAGTATATCTAGAGGGAGTGACTAATCCTATTTCCAGGACTGTTAGCAAACTTTCCCTTTGCTACAAAGAGAGATTCTGTCAGAATTCCTGCAGGCTGTTCACTATACAACTACACCTGAAAAGTTAGTTCAGAACAGAGGGCAATCAGCAGTCAGTTCCTCTATGTACAGAAACACAAGTAATTCTTAAAGAATTTGCTCTCAAGATTCACTTGTGCAAATTAAAGCAAGTGACTCTGTTATATAGACCTACTATAATCATCTATATTGTGTTATTTTTAAAAAATCATATGCAAAATTCAGGATTCTCAATGTCAATGCATTATTTGTTGCATCTCAGAACAAATGCTTATATAAAGTGTGTCAGAGCTTAATGATTGAAAATTGCCATCAAGGGTCTCATGTGAATTTTTGAGTGGACTCTTTTATATTGCAGAGTTGGCTTACATCCCTGGGGATTGAGGAAATTTTGACACATGTAAGAATCCTTACGTTTGATATCATATTTAGATAGTATTCAATCTTTTAAAGAAGGGTTGATTTAATGAGTTTTATCACATCTGCCAATCAGTTCCAACCACTAGCCAATTAGGTAGCAAGCCAATGTATCCTAATGAAAAAGAAAAGATTAACTTTATTTGAGTAATTAGATTTTACTCTTATTACTTTCATTTAAATGTTTTAAGCATTGTATTAGGCAAATAACTAACTTTTACCATATTTCCCTCTGTGAAAATGATTAGGAACTACCATGAAAAGAGTGATGAGCTAAAAATAACATGGATTTTTGGAGAGGACAATCTCAAATTTGATTCCCAGGGATTAATAAATAGCTACATGACTGTAAGTAATCTATTACAGTCTTATCTGTGGTAATTTCCTCCAAAATGACTACTTGAGCATGCTATAAAAATATTTAATTAAATAATATTTGCAGAGTGCTTAATAAGATAGCTGACAGCTAAGATTCTTCATATTGCCCTTCTTTCCTTTGTTTATGCAAAAATTTCCCGAATCTTTATTTTACACACGATCTATTTCCTAGCTAAGTTTATAAGCATCCAGTTGTTTTTTTGTTTATTTTATTTGAGTTTTAAGTTTTAACTTTCTTTTTTTTTTTTTTTTTTTTTTTTTTTTTGGTTCAGGGGATTGAACCCAAGGCTTTCTGCATGTGAGGCAAATACTTTACCAACTGAGCTATATCCCCATCCCTTGAGTTTTAACTTTCTCTAAAGCTGTTTTATTTTACACTGATAATTTAATATTATGAAACAAAGTTATTTCATGATATTCTTGCAATTTCTTTGGCACACAACAAACACTGGATTGCTTATAAAGGTAATTGATAGTTAGAGAAGCCAAAAAGGAGAAGGGAAAACAGACAAAACATTTGTGTCAAATACAATTAACATTACATAGAAAAAATAAAGAAAGGGCAAAACAATGAGATTATAGATAAGGAAATGGGAAGAGTGAAAGCAGCTCTTCCTAAAGAAGCAGAAGTAAAATCTCATCTTGGGTCCTCTTGTTCCAAGGCAAAAAATGAGAGTGACATGGAAGGACCTCATGAAACCACTTATAGCACTAAACTATCTCACTGTTTTAAAAAATATGTACAACCTCTAGAGTCTATAATATTTATAGCAAACTTTAAAGTGCAGTGGAAAGACAAGATTTATAATGCACACTTCTTAAGTTCCTGTTAACTATATCATTAATAGGATCTGCAGTTTAATTAAGAAGTTTGTTGCCAGGCATGGTGGCACATGCCTGTAATCCTAGCAATTTGTGAGGCTGATGTAGAAGGATCACAAATTCCAGGCTAGCCTCAGCAACTTAGTGAGGCCCTAAGCAACTTTATAGGACTTTGTCTCAAAGTAAAAATAAAAAGGGTTGGGGACATGGCTCAGTGATAAAGTTCCCCTGGGTTCAATCCCCAGTACTAAAAAAAAAAAAAAAAAAGAAAGGGAAAAAAAGTTTGTTGTCAATGTTTATGCTATTAAGGCTGGTGTATTTCTTCATGCAAAGTGCCACTACTCAAAGTGTATCTGATCACTCACAATAGAATTATTGAAGCATCTATGAAGACTTGCCAGAGAGCTAGTGAAAATTTACCAAATACTTGTATTTGGTAAATACATCAAGTATTTGGTAAATTTTATATTTGAGACCATTGCCACCATTGTAGAAGTTCTTAGATCAAATCACAGTTCTCAGATTTCTGTTGGATAGTTAATCGAGCAAGGAATATAAGAAAGTTTAAAACTATAACTAAATACAAGACAGATTATTTAGGAAGCTAGTGTAGTGACACATGCCTGTAATCCCAGCCACTCAGGAGGCTGAGGCAGGAAGATCATGATGTCAAAGCCAGCCTCAGCAACTTAGCAAAGCTCTAAGCAACTCAGTGAGACTCTGCCTCAAAATAGAATACAAAATAGGGCTGGGGATGTGGCTCAGTGGTTAAGCGCCCCAGGATTCAATCCTCAGTAACCCCCCGCCCAAAAAAAAAAAAAAAAAAAAAAACCCAGAAAAATAAAAAGAGAACACCACAGATTATGTAGGAAACAAAGCATAGAATAGAGGAATCCCTAAGTTAAAGTAATCTGATAAAGATAATTTAATAATATGCAATGAATGGATCAAGAAAAAGTGGCATATGTACACAATGGTGTTTTACTCAAATACAAAAAAGAATGAAACAATGACATTTGCTGGTAAATGAACAGAAACGGAGAAAATTATGCTACGTGAAATAAGCCAGACTCAGAAAATCAAAGATCAAATGTTCTCTCTCATATGTAGAACCTAGAGAAAAAGTAAGGGAAAAAAACAAAGTTGGGGTGTGGGGAATCAAATATCATAAAGATATAAGGCAGATCAGCAGAGTAGAAGAAGGAGAATGAGAGGGAGGGAGGGAGGAAGAGAAAGGGGAAGAAATATGGAATAAATTTAAGAGGATCATGTTGTATATACATATGAATATGTATATATATATATAAATGTATCAAAAAGAATTTTACCTGTACATATAAGCAGAAAATACCATTCAAAAATGAATAAAGGAATGAAAGGAAGATCAATAGATGAGAAGAGAGAGAATAGGAGGAGGAAGGAAGGGAAAGGAGGGAATGGGGATTGAAATCAAATTCCTTGCATGGATGATTTTGTCAAAGTGAATCAAAATACTATGTATAATCATAATGCTCTAATAAAAAAAAGAAATGGATAAGCTTCAGTTATGTATGATATGTCAAAATGCATTCTGTTATCATATATAAATAATTAGAGCAATTTTAAAAAACATGTCTACACAAAAGAAAAAGAAAAAAACTTTATATGTGGTGATATTTCCTTATCTGAAAGCTGAAAGTTATAGAATTAAAAGATCATTGCTTTTCCAAGCTGACATTTTCCTTCCAGATTTTTTAACATGTAGATCTAATAATAAATTAAAAGAAAAACTAAATTTTTAACTTTTAAAATCTAAATTCTAAAATCTAAATCTACTTATTGTGTGTCATACATTATCACTGCTGGGTTTTGATAAAGAATTTTGTCTGTTTCTCCTTGTTACTAAAATGCATCTTGTCCTGTATTTCTGGCATATTGTGTGCAACATAATAAAATTCAGTAAATATTTGATAAATGGATATGTATATATGTGACAATTCAATGACATATATATAGTATTACTCCTATTTTTACTGTAGAAGAAACAGAAGTAGGAAGTTTAGATAATTTGTTGAAGGTTATAGCATAATTGCAAATTTCGAATTTGGAGTTTACTTATTTTAGTCCAAAATATTGTCGGTTTCCTATCATACTTTAGGGGTCTTCTAATGAACTCAACTCATAAAAGACTTGATAACAACAATAACAAAGCATCACATCATTTACTAAACGTGCTCTGTGGCAGGTACAGTGTTAAAGTCTTTGCATAAATTATGGCATTTAATCTTTATGGGATCCTTGTGAGGTAAAGTATCTTGGTTAAGAATTTAAGATCTATGGGCTGAGATTGTGGCTCAGTGGCAGCACACTTGCCTCACATGTATGAGGCACTGGGTTTGATCCTCTCCTCAGCACCACATAAAAATAAATAAATAAAATAAAGGCATTGTGTCCATCTACAATAATATACATATAATATATATATGTGTGTGTGTGTGTGTGTGTATATATGTGTGTGTGTGTGTGTGTGTGTGTGTGTGTGTATATTTAAGATCTAGGCCCCTGGGATCCAAATACTGATTTTCCTGTTTACTAGTTATAAGAACTAAGTAGGTTGCTCAAACTTCTTATTCCTTAACTATCTCAGTGATGCTTTCAGAGATTACATTAGTCATCATATGTAGAACACATGACATAGTATGTAGTATGTGGTCATAAATTTTAGTTTTTACATGAGAACATTGGGGTGCAGGTAAGGGGTTAAGATTCAGACAATAAGGAGCCAATGAATAGACTAATTAGTCAGAATTCTGAGACAATTGAAAAATAACATCAAATAATTCAATCTAAGTTCACATCTCTCATCACTTTTAAGACACAATCTATGTTAAGATTTATGTTAGTTTCAGAAAGGATAAAATGTAAACAAAAAACAAAGTAGCAAGTAGTTAAGGTAAGATTCATATTAATTTTATGTATAGTACAATTTCAAATAATATGTAGTTTATAATCAACCAAATTTGATAGATAGTAGATCCGATTTTTAATTGAATTACTGACTAAGCTGATCTTTAAAAATGAAAATGTACCCATTCACAAATTATCTCAATAGAATTCAATCCTAAAATCAGACTGACTATTTTTATTCAGGTAATCACTGACATTATTGAGCTACCTACTGGCTGTTCCTTTAGAAATACAATCTCTATGTTTGACAAAATTTAGCTAACAAAGAGATTTGAGAGACAGGCTATGTCCCTAGATGAAGGAATAAGGAAGAGGCTGGGTTATGTATACTCCAATTTTCCTTCCACATATCAGTCAGAGAGAATTACTCCTGTGAAGAGGATAGGAGTGTTTAGTTAGTGAACACTGTTCCCTTCAAATGAAGGCATTTCAGGAACCAGGTAGAGCTTCCCTTATTGAGTGGAAGAGCCAGGTATCAGCAACAATTTTGTCTTACTCCAAAATCCATGCCTTTAGCCTTTGCATTATGCACATCTAAAAGACATGAAGAATGGTGTATATGTTCAAAAATACATTTTTCAAAATTAAATTTCTGAATGAGCTGTGACTTATGGAAAATGCTGATGGTTCAAAAAGTCATATAAATTGAAACTTGGAGCAAGATCCACAACTGAATGAGCCAACACTAAAATGGAAATATTGAGATATATTCAAAGACCACTGATGAATTCAAGTTTTAATTTATTAAGAAATAATTGTGCTTAAAACAACTCAAGTTTCCATGTCCAAATGAATCATACCCAAAGTTAAAACAATATTTTTAATACTTAGTCAAATTATTTCCAAAATTGATATTTGATTATTTCTGGAGAAAAACAATTTTAGAAATAAGTGAAAGATAAAAGATAATTTTTCTAGAAGGTGACAAACATTCATATTAGTGAAACAAATAATGATTATTGGCAAAATAGTACAACAATTAGACTGATAATATATAAAATATTGAGAAGATAGGTGATCACTTGTATCCATCTTAGGTTTTGTTAAATTATTCAAAGTGTCCTTTGTGAGTTCTATACCAAATAATTACATCTTTTCCTAATCAGTCTCTTTACTGTCAACACTATCATGTCTTGCTACTTGGTGGTAGCAAGTACCCTCATTCATTGATAATTTTGACCTATTCTCAAGATTTTCTTTCCACATTAATGTAGTGTAACACTGTGGCATCCATAAAAGATCTAATGGAGAAAACAGATATGACTGACAGCCCCAGATATCATCCCTTTGAATCCATCTTTGCCTGTGCACTAAAGCCATGTTTTTTCTGGCCACTCCCAAGCAAGGACTGAACATGATGAAATTACTAATACAGGCCTACACCTGTGGGAGATGAGGCTCATCTGGGAGGCTTTCCATTGAGAAATTTCCCTTTGGCCTGATCATGACTTTCTAAGAACTTCAATGCAATCTGAGACTTTCCTGATTCAGTCCAATTTCCTTTCCCTTTTCCTGCTAGAGGTATTAGATCTGCCTTGTTATTTGAATATTCTCCTTGCCTACCCCTTTTGTTTCCCCTTCTTTCTCCTCATATTTATTTCCTCCAACAATATATATTATCTAATTTAATAATATATAAAATAACATTATGTAATATATATATATATTATGTTACATAATATTATCTGATGGAGTAACTTCAATAATTAAAGAGTTTACCCATCTGTGGTAGAATGAATCATTATTTGAAAACTGAAAGCTCTTTCTCTAATAAAATTGAGCATTTATTCCCCTTTCCTTTTGTCTTTATAATTTTGTGCACTTTGGGTTGGGTAATTTTTTTATTATTTCTTGAATATTGTAATTCTTGTGTGTGTCTTACTTTGACTGATAAGGTATAGAAAGAAGCAACAACTTGCTAGTGTGGAGCACACATGCTTGTTCTCTTGTGTTGGTGCCATTTTCCATGAAAGGTATATGCCCTAGATAGTTCAGAAGTAATGAAAAGGAAAATATATGTGGAGCATTCTTGATTCAAGACCAAAGCCTTGAGCCAAGCACAATCAATGTGCAACCTGAAACAGGCCCTCTTAAATGACCTCCAGAATTATGAAAGAAAGAAATGCTTACTGCTTAAGCCACTGAATTTTAGGGTGATTTATCTTATTAATAAATCCTCCAACAACTTAATCAAAGAGATCTCAGATAAATACAAATATTTAAGCCCACTAAATTTCATCAATTCAGTCTCTTGGATAAACACTGGGTGTTGCTAATCACCCAAGTTGTACCACTACAAGGTTGTTAAATCCCAATATATGAAAAATTTTGTCACACATTTTTATTGTTCTGTCTTCCTCCCATGTTGTAATTAATATCAAAATATTTTGTTTGACCTCATTGAAACTTCCTATTCCCAGTTTTTAATCTTGGTGTCCTTTCTAATCTGATTTCAAAGCTGTACTTATTTCCTCATTTATCACTGAATACAGGCCACTTCAATGCATTCCACAATCATGCCACTTCAATCTCTTTGCACACCTTAGACCTCCTTAATTTCCACTACCATATTAGCTTCACATTTCTATAACAAAATACATGAGATTATTAATTTATAAAGATAGCATGTTTTTTTTTTTTCCTTTTGTTTTGTAGTTGTGGATGTCCAACACTGGGCAGAACCATTGTTTTGAGCTTCTGACTGAGATGCCGGTGGCAATGGCAAGAGCATATGAAACAAAAAACTGCTCACCTCCTGGCCAGCAAGTAAAAAAAAAGAAAAAGAAACAGGCTGTGGTCCACAATCCTTTACAAGGGTATGACTCAATGAACTACAGATTGCCCATTGGGCCCCACTTGCTAAAGGCTCACCCCTCCCAAAAGTGCTACTCTTGGAAACTTTAACACATGGACATCGAGGGAAAAAGTTATATCCAAACTACAGCACTTACATCTTCTCTAAAAGTCTTAAATGTGAATCAGCCCAATTATCAGTACTCTCTTCTAGGACACACTTTCAATGTAAATGCTACGGGAAATCAACAAAATAAATTTTAGCAGTAGGAATATTATAAACTTGCTGTATCTGATATCATGTAGTTACCAAGGACTGTCAGTTAAAAATGATGAATCTGTCTCTTTAAAAATACTGCACAACTGTTGTATATGAATACATGCACTAATCTGTATTACAATAAATTTTATGTAATTATTATAATTATCATGTTCTTTGTTATTCAAAAATGCTTTTGATAATTGACTCACCTACAATTTTTGGGGGGGGGGGGCATACTGGGGATTGAACTTAGGGGCACTCTACCACTGAGCCATATTCCCAACCCTATTTTGTATTTTACTTAGAGACAGAGTCTCATTGAATTGTTTAATGCCTTGTTTTGGCTGAGGCTGAATTTGAACTCTGGATCCTCCTGCCTCAGCCTCCTGAGCCACTGGAAGTACAGGCCTGTGCCACTGTGCCTGGCTACATTTATTTTTTAAATACCTTAATGACGTAATTATACGTCAGAAAGAACACAACTTACTCCAGGCCAGGGATTCTCAACCTTGAAACTATTGACATTTGAGGTCAGAAAACTGTTGGGCAGTGAGTGGGTCCATCCAGGCTGCTTCTTGGACCTCCACTCACTAGATACCAGTATCAACATTTTCGTCCTGAGTTGTGTCAGCCAAAACTGTTTCCAGAGAGTGCCACATTTCTACTGGGCATGTTGGCAAAATCACTGATAGATGAGAACCACAATTCAAGGCTGTAGCCATTATCTAATGTAACTTGTTAAAATTTCCCAACTAAATAGTAAGTGCTATGGTCTGAAAGTTGTCCCCTCAAAATTGATATATTAACATTTAAATTCAAATGCAGTTTTCTTAACAGATGGAGCCTTTAGAAGGGGATTAGGATGTGATCAGTGTTCTTTTACAAGCAGCTCAAGGCAGCTCATTCACTCTTCTGCCATATGAGAAAAAAAACAAAGGCACCATCTCTGAGGTATTAGCCCCCACCAGACATTGAATCTGCTAGCACCTTTGTCTTGGACTTCCCAGCTTCCAGAACTATGAGCAGTTGATTTCTGTGTTTATAAATTTTCCTATCTTGTTTTTTTTTTTAATATAGCAACTAAAATAGACCAAAATAGTAAGCTATCAAAACTTGTTTTCCTAGGTCTAAGATTCTTGAGATAGCATTTATCTTAACTTGAGAAAAGAAAGTAAGAAAATCAAGCATGATTCAATAATGAAGTCTTAATATTAAGTGTAGATTAAAAAATAACAACATATTATTTCCTTACCCTACACCTGTAGGTGCATACCTGCTGGTATTAGGAAGAGAGTTGTTTTAATAAAGAACCCATAGTGTATATCTATCTTCAAAATATTAGCATAACTCAGAAAATGATGGGATAGAGTCCATCTTCTCACATGACACCTGAGAGCGCTGTTGCATCTACAGTGATACTTAGCATTAGCAGAAGTGCTTCCTTGAAGATGTGACAGTGTCTCCAGGAGAGATGGCATTCCTGCTACAGTGACAGTAGATGTTAAAAGATAGTTGTATTGAGAAGAGTGGAGGTGTGTAGACAGTAAGAGTGAAAAGGAGACAAAAATGGCAAACAACTCTTATTTCACTTTTGTAAAAATCCTGTGAAGTAGGATTCATTGGATTAATCTTTTCAGAATTCATTATACATGTGAATTAAACACACAAAAAATAAATGGATAAACAAACAAACAAACAAACAAACACACTGGGGAAATGTTAAGGCATTCAGGGTGAGGGATAGCTGTGTAATGAGAAGGACCATTTAATAAGTTCAACCATACATCTGTCCCTGCTTTGTTTCCTCAGGACATTTGCTGATTCACAATATAGAACACAGATGCCTAGCAGAAATAAGTGGCCTAAACTTTTTATAACTGTTAGTAGTTTAGGGAGAGGAAAAAAAAAATTTTGGACCCTCTAGGTGTTTAGAATTTGAGACACTAAGATCCCAGAAAAAAACAAACAAATACACTAAATTTTGCCTCTATCTTGTATGTAATTTCCTGACTACTCCAATGTATACAGATAGGAGTAAACGCATAACCACAATGCTAAGAGGCTAAAAAAGCCAAGTAGGAAAACTCGATAGGCTTATAGTGCTGTAGAGACAAAAGTTGAAGTTCATGACGTCCCATGGTATTATGACCCTGAGAAAGACTTCTCGCTAAGAAAGTTGAAAGATGGTGATTTTTTACCTAAGGATAAATTAAAGATAGACTGGCTTCAATTGTATCAATATTCTACGTGTGTACGTTATCCAATATCCAGAAAAAGCAGCAAGTTATTTGTATGGGAACAGAAGAAGATCCACAACGTTTTGATTGTTTTATATAAAATTATTTGTAGTTGATAAAAATTATCAGACATACTAAGAAACTGGACCAAATATAAACAAGTAAAACAGACAACATAAACAGTAAAATCAGATACTAGCATTTAAAATAACTATAAAGTGCTTAAGAAGAAAATTCAATGAAGGGGGACTTTATACTGCAAAAATTTACTGTATGATTTTGACTGTATAAAAAAGTAGACATGCATTCTACTGTCATGTGTAACTAATTAAAACTAATAAATTTTTAAAAAAATAATATGGATAATTTGTCTGAACAAAAAAAACCAGTGTATTTAATTTATATGCAATTATAACTTCATTCCAATAAAAAAGTAGACAATGGTAATACAAAATTATAAAATAAAATAGATGAATTTAGAATTAAGTAAGCAGATTTAACAGTAGATTTGATATATGAAAAACCAATGATTAATGATCTAAATGAGTACCCCAAAATTCATGTTAGAAAATTAATCCATGATAGTGTTGGGAGGTAGTGCCTTCTCGAGTGACTTAAGATTGTGAAGGCTCTTCCCCTATAAATGCCTGTCTTAGTATGTTTACTGCTGCTAATAACATAATACCACAGACTGACTGTTATGTTGGCTCATGTTCTAGTCCAAGGTCCACAGGCTGAATCTGATGATGGCTTTCTTGTAGACAGAATCTCAAAGTGATACAGAGCATCACATGGTTGAAGACAGAGATTACACAATCTGGCTTTTATACCTGACCTACCCTGCTGACTGTGTGATTAGAAGAATTCTAATCATCTCTTAAAGGTCCTACGTGGTCCCAATCTTATTATTTTGTAAGAGGGATGATATTTCATCATGAGTTTCAGAGGGGAAAAACCATATTCAAAGCATAGCAATGCCATGGTAGAGTGTGTCCTTCTGCCTTGTGCCACATGAGGACACAAACTCCTCTGCTCTGGATGGCATTCAGGTGCCATCTTGGAAGCAGAGAGCAGCCCTCACCAGAGGCCTACACCTTGATCTCAGACTTCCTAGTGTCTAGACCTGTGAGAAACATCTCTGTTCTTCATAAATTACCCTTCTGTGGTATTCAGACTATGACATATTGGAAAACCAATCAAATTTTTAAATCCTGGGGGGGAAAAATGAAAAAAAAAAAAAAACACAGGAAAACTTTGGAAAAGGATGAAAAGAAAATAGATGACATGTAAAGAAATATACAAAAAAAAAAACTAGGTTTGAAATTTACATCATGGCAAAATATACCTTTTAAAGCATAAATAATAAATCTACCCTATCAGAGATTTAAAAGTACTCTTTCACTAACTGATAAAACAAATATACCAGAGTTTATAAAAGAATGTATGTTAACACATTCAGAAAGTTCATAAAAATTCTAAAATAAATTTCAAAGGACACATATAATCCAGAATATAGTTTCTAATCATAATTGTATTAAATCAGAAATCAATAACAGCAGGCATATGCATATGTTTCAAACAGATCTTATAAAATCAAAAGAAAACTAAAAACAGCATACTGAAATATATGGATGCAACTAAAATAATGCAGAAAGGAAATTTATTGATAAAAATGTTTTTACTAGAGAAAGCTATGATAAAAATCAATGACTCCATAAAAAAGTAGCAAAAAATATATATACCTGAAGTAAGTTAAAGAAAATAATGATGAAAATAAAAGAGAAATTGAAGAAATATTAGTGAACGCATCCAAAATTCGGTTCTTTGAAAAGAGTAACAAAATTGATAAGCTGCTGCTAATAATGAAAGGACACTGGAAACACAAATTAGCAATGAAAGGACTGGGAGAGAAGGCATAACTAGAGAGCCTCCAGATTTCAAAAGGATATAAACCAATTTATGCCAACAATTTTGACATATCAGTAAAAAATAGATACATTTTAAAAACATATATCCACACTAACATGAGAAGAAATAAAAATAAAATTAGCTTTGTATCTATTAAGAGTTTTAAACCATGCTAAGAGCCTTCAACAAATCCAACAAATCTAACATAAAACCAATCATTTTGCTGGTGAATTTAATCAATAAGATCTGAAATAATACCAACACTATAAAAATATTCCAGAAAATATAAAAAAGTGTACAAAACCCAGATTATTTTCAGAATAATATTATCAATAGTAAAAACCAGATTATAATTATTAATATCATTATTATTACTAGTATTATTATTATTATTAGGCCAGCATAATATTCACACTGAATTCTGTCCAAAGTATCAAAATAAAATTTCATAGTACTATCACTTAGGAATATAGACAAAAAATTTCTTACCAAAATAGTCTATCTTTCTTCCATTATTTATAGATCCCATATTTGTAAATTTGCCTACTTGATAAAGTTTATTTATAACTCAGAATCAATACTGAGGATGCTTTTCCCAGTCATTTGCACATAGTCTCCCTGAATAGGCACAGAACAATGAAAATTATGAGTCCTCAAATGTGTGTGTTCCAAGGTGAAGTCAAACTCTTGTTCCAGATTCTCTACTGTACACTAGCATCCTTTTCATAGTATACTTAATGCCACATTTTTGTGCATTGTTGCCAATGATTGTGCTGTTTAAAATAGTCCCCAATTGTAGTGCTATAAGTTGTCCTAAGTGCAAGAAATCTGTGATATACCTTTAGACATAAATATGTGTGTGTTAGATAAGCTTTGCTTAACCTTGAGTTATAGTGCTGTTAGTCATTAAGTTCAGTGTTATCAAATCAATAACATAAATTAAATGAAGTATCTTTGAACAGAAATACACATAGAACAAAGATTAGTTGTGATTGGGTGATAAAGATTTTGTGACTCACAATTCACAGAAACCTAACTCTGAATTTCCTTAGGTGCAATGATCCCATATTCACTAATTCAGAAGTGGTGGCAACTTTAAGAACATAACTTACAAGAGTCAACTGTATTAGCAATTCAAAGACATCAATATACTAAAAAAAAAAGCCAAAAGAGTAATTAGCTCTGAGGTTGTGGATGACTGAAGTGAACAAGAGGATGTGTTTATTGTAATAATTCATTAAACTATTCATTAAGTATTTGTATTCTTTACAAATGCCATATATCAAAAATACTTACAACATAATAAAAGAGAAAGAGGTTAAGATGCCAGTGTAAACTAAAAGGATGTCTTTTTGACCACATAATTTTGAGACCCACAGATATTCCAATGTGTTCCTCTTATACATTCTATTACCAATCCAATGTCTACCACTTAAGCATATTTAGTTTGATACAATATTCAACTTATTTCTTCACCTTTCCCTGGATCTGCTTCTTGATACTAGCTTTATTTCTTATATATGGTTTTGCTATCAAAAAATAGCATTCTGGATCCAGTGCCTACAAAAATTGAAAGATCAGATATGTATTTTATAAAAGTATCTCTAATTTAGGCTAGAATTTTTACTCAACCTGATATTTGCAATCATCTCAAATAACTGAATCACAGACATTATTTGACTTATGCCAAATTAATATTTCTGTAGGAGAACTTAGTACCTGGGTATTACTGAATTAGGGTATCTAGCTGTTTCAACAAATACACCTTCACTTGTATAATTCTGTAAACACAGGGGGAAGTTTATATCTCCTTCACATGAGAGTCAAACATTGTTATAGATCTGGTTTAGAGGAGGAGTTTGCACAATCCTTCAGGGACCCAGACTGATTGAGGTCATGACAACTTCAACATGTGGTTTCCAAGGTCACTTGAAATTGAAATCCATAGAATGAATTCTATGAAATTCATATAATGGAAGAGTGGATATGGGTGATTATATGGGCATAGTCTGGAAATAGTGAACATCAATTTTACTGACAATCCATTGGCAAGAACTCAGTCACAAAGCCACACCTAAGGGAAATGTAGTGAAGCTCAGTTTCCAGGAAGAGAAGAAAGGATGGATTTTGGTAAACAGCCAGTCATTTTCACCAGACCTCAGAAACACAATGCTGCTGAAAATTTCAGACATGAATTGCTGAGAACATTTAAAAATATCTGTTACTATGATCTTTGGGTAGAGTAGCATAATACCTTGGACTTTTTCAGGCTTGTGGTGTCGATGGCACAAGAAAAAACACTTTGTAAAGAAGTGGTCAAATGCAAGACAAATTTCAGAGAGTAGATAGAGCCAGTGATTTATTTCAGAATTCCCCATTATAATTAGAATCAAGAAATAACCATTTTCACGAAACCATCAGAGCACAAATTATAGCAACTGGGAGATTAGTTTAGAATTGGAGGAAATTTTAGACATGGGGTTCATTATTTGTAAACCCCTCTGTCTGTGGAAATAGATAATGACATATGCATTATTATAAGCATGGCTAGTGCTGCCACATAGTCAGTTTAACCTCCAGTTCTCAGCTGGATTCACTTTAAAGTTGGAGACTGCTGACGCTCCATTTAATGACTCTTTTCTTTTCTATTTGTTTCCATTTCAGCAGTTACCATTTTGTCCTGGCTCTCATAACTTCACACATGGATTATTTCAACAGACTCCTAGCTGTTCTCCATCAATTCAGTTTCATGCCAACCCATTCTTCATAGTGCTTACAAAATTAATCTTCCTGAAATACTAGTTCATCACATCTCTTTCGTTTTCCAGAATGACGTGGTTCTCAGGTTCTTTCTGAATCAAACATAGGGCTGTGCACTTTTTTCCTTTTCAATCCTGCTCTCATCAGCCTAATGTCTCTTTATGGCCCCTTAATACATACATGCAATATTATGACTCTCCATCCAATACTCTCTCAATATCTCTTTCTTCAGGGCACTCCTTTTCCACATTTCACTGTTTCTTCAAGAAATGAACAAATATTTATATTTTCAAATCCTGACCTTACTTACTTCCCATTTGGCACCTCCCAAGAGATGTTAACTCTCAATTTACATTAAGTTTCACTGGTGGCTTCATGTTTGCCAATTGAACTTTGCTATATGACATAGGAACACTAGAATGGTCAAAGGAAAGGGAAGGGAGGGGAGGGAGCAAGGGGGAGGGGGGGGGAAAGGAAAAAAAATTGGTGGTTGAATGAGATTGATATCATTAGCCTAAATGCATTATTGAAGATCTGAATGGTACTTATATACTTTGTATACAAACAGTTGTATGTAAAATGATGCTATATATGTGCATTATGAATTGTAATACATACTACTATTATAAATAAAAAAAGAAAGGAAAAAAAAGACATAGGGAAGGAGGACAAGTATATATGCCTATGATTCCATAACAAGTGGCATGTGTTCTGATTGTCTCCTTTGCCTTCACAGTACACAATATAATACACCACATGTAGAAATTACTTGGTCTATTATACATTACTTATACAGGAAAGAGTTTCTTTCTTTCTTTCTTTCTTTCCTTATTTATTTTTTTTTTTTGTACTAGGGATTGAGCCCAGGGGCACTTAACCACTGAGCCACATGCCCAGGCCTTTTTATTTTATTCTACTTTTTTATTTTGAGACATGGTCTTTCTAAGTTGCTGAGGCTGGTTTTGAACTTGTGATCCTCCTTCCTTATCTTCCAGTGCCACTGGAATTACAGATGTGTGCCACCATGTGCACCCCCCTGTGCCAGCAGGAATATTTTTCTTTCATTCCACCTTTCAGAAAAATTCTTACCTTATGAATATGCTAATATATGGTAAGACAACATTCATCACATGTACCTGAGTCAAAAAAGATGTACTGACAAAAATATGTATCACTGAAGTCCTATAAATTTGATAAGAATATACTACAAATTTGGCTACGGGTTTTCTAGCCATCATTAAGTAAAGAAAATCCTATGCAGAAGCAAACTGATTGCTCAGGAGAAACATATCTAATTCATATTCCTTATACTTTATCCAGCCATATTCATAAACATATACCTATTCTTAAGTGAATATTTTAAGGCCATTATTACTCTTCAAATTCTGAACCATTGAATAGCAACCGATTGGGACAGAGAAATATTGAAGAATTGGGACATGTATTAAAACAGAACTTTCTAATCTTTCAGGCATTCACTTTAGAAGCAAGGTGTCCAACTTCTGGTAGACTGAACAGAATAATTTCCCAATATTCAGTTGGCACTAAGAAAGATTAATACTATGAACACCTATGTTTTAATTTTATAGTTTAAAGAGAATTTTTATGAAAAATAAATAATCTTATTTTTAACCTATTGCTTAGTACTCATTCTTTTGTACGGCTTTTCTTTTAAATACAAAGCAGGCTCAGTGTTCTTCCCTCAACATGGTAGAAACTAGTTGTTCACGCATTACAGAGTGCTCTTTTTACTTATGGAGAGAATACTGGATTAGTTTAGAGAACCAATATATCAGCCAAAGATATTTGCTTCAGAGACTCCCTTCCAGTTGAGATAGATATATGGCATTGTTTTGTACAGAGACATGTAAAGAGAATTTTGGGGAAAGCCTCCATTTTGCTTATGTGTCGCTGTCTGCAGCAATTGCCGCTTGCAGCAATGATACCATAGGAGAAAACTCGGAGGCAGACTGGAAATGAAAAAGTTATTTTAGGGGATCCAAGATGGCGGATTAGAGGAAGCCGCACTTCAGGACAGCTCCATGGAAAGAATCCAACAAAGCAGATAAATTGCCTTTCATCATATATATATAGGCTGAAAATACCGATCTCCTGGATGGTTTGATTACCACTACCAGAGAGAGAGAGAGACAAGCTGTCTGCAGCGGCTGGAGCCGCGAGGCTCCTGCAAAACCACCTGGGTGGTACACAGGCCATGCGAAACAAGGTCAGTGTGAGGAAACCACGATACTGCTGCAACCCCAGCCGAACTCACAGCACACCAGCATGAAACCGGCGATAGAAACCAGCGATAACAGCCGGCGGGATTGGTGCTGGGGAGCCACGGGAGACCGCGGGTCCACACACCAGTTCGAATCCACACTCCGCCTGACGCGACCCTTGGTACTGGGGCCCCGGACAGAGCGGCGCAGAGATCTGCGATCGGCAAGCGGGGGCAGAGTGGAGCGGGCCACGGTCTGGAGCAGCGCTGTCTGCACCACAGTCACAGGTGTGGCTTCCTGGTGCGATCGGCGAGGATACGGGAGTCTGCTGTTGTCTGGAGGGAGAGCACCGCCATCTTTGAAAGCTGCAGGGGCTGGTCCTGACGGAGGGGAGGAGACGGAGAGCGACGGCTGCATCCATCCAGGGACTCTCCAGCTCTCTGGAGACAACGCACAATTGGGTGAGACTTGGGTGGTCAGCAGGGGAAGGCGTTTCTGAGGCTAGCGCAGCGGCCACAAGAGGCTGCAGCTGTGGGTGGGCTTGGGGAGGGGGTGCCTTCTGGTAGGTCCCCTTCCCGGCGCCATTCATCTGCTGACACACGCAGTCCCCCTGGGCCACTCCTTCACTGATTCGTGCAGCCACTGGCCTAAGATGCAGCCTTGATTTCACTAACAGGATCACAGACTGTGATCCAATAGCAATTGGTTTGAACTGGAAAGGAAAAAAAGAGTGGGGTTTCCCAGGGCCCGTTTTGTCTGAGACTTGGGGTTTGACTTTTTTTTTTTTTTTCCTTTTCTTTTTATTGGTCTGCTTGATTTTTTGGATTGCAGGGAGGGGTTTTTTGTTTGTTTGTTTGTTTGTTTATTTTTCTTTTCCCTTTTTTGGCTTTGTTTTGTTCTGCTTTTTTTTTTCCTTCCCCATTGATTGTTAGTGTGTTTGTTTGTTCCGCTCCTTTTTTCTTTCATTCTTTTCCTCCTTCTCACTCTTGTATCTTTTCTTCCTCCTTCATCTTTCATGTTTACATCCTGCCAGTACATACTAAACAGAGGCAAAAACAAGTTATACACAAAACTTGGGATTTCTAGAACTGGCGCAATTGAACTGGGTAGCAAAGTGGTGCTATATATAGTTTACTCTCTATTTCCTTGATTCTCTCTCTCCTCTCTCTTACACCAATTCCTACTCTTTTATCATTTTTTTCTTTTCCAACTTACTATATATATAAATTGATCTTTTTACCTAATTGTCAACCCCATTCTCTTTCTTCCATCGTCTACTGATACTAAACCACTTCCACTAAACCATTTCAATAGATATCTCTTTTCATACTTTCCAAGAAAGAACAATTCAAGACACTTCCTTCTTCCTAAACATAACACCTCTGTATCCAATACTTGAAGCTATAAAACCCTATCAGAAGAGTACAGAGTAAATTGGAAATAATATCTGGGTTAACAAAATCTGTACATTGTGATCAAACTTGGATTTTCTGAATAGAAAGTGTTAGGTTTTTAAAGTGTAAAGGAATTATAAGGTGATCTGATAGCATTGTACTACAGGAACAACATAAGGTTTTAAGGTAAAATCGAAACAGTCAAGGTCCCACAGTGCAGGAAGAATAGACACACAAGCAACATGAAAAAACAAGGAAAGAAAATGACACAAACAAATCAAGATACCTCATCGGTAGATGTCATGGCAAGCACAGTTGGTCAAATGCCAGAGATGGAATTTAGAAATTACATATGCCAAATGTTTATGGAACTTAAGAATGAACTCAAAAATGAGATGAGGGAGCAGGTACAGGAGGCAAAAGATCATTTTGACAAAGAACTCCAAAAACAAATACAGGAAGTAAAAGATTACTTCAATAGGGAAATAGAGGCTCTAAAGAGAATCCAAACAGAAATTCCAGAAATGAAAGAAGCAATAAACCAAAATAAAAGCTCAATTGAAAACATTTCCAACAGAATGGACCACTTGGAAGAAAGAACCTCAGACAATGAAGACAAAATATATGTCCTAGAGAAGAATTTAAACCATACAGCAAAACTTGTTAGTAATCAAGAACATAACATCCAAGAATTATGGGACAGCATAAAAAGACCAAACTTAAGAGTGATCGGCATAGAGGAAGGGGCAGAGTTTCAAGCCAAAGGAATGAGTAATCTATTTAATGAAATAATTACAGAAAATTTTCCAAGCTTGAGGAATGAAATGGAAAACCAAGTTCAAGAGGCATACCGAACACCAAACAAACAAAATCTCAACAGATCCACACCTAGACACATTATAATGAAAATGCCTAATACACTGAGCAAGGAGAGAATACTAAAAGCCACAAGAGAAAGGAAGCAAATTACATATAGGGGGAAACCAATCAGACTATGTTCAGATTTTTCAACCCAGACCTTAAAAGCAAGAAGATCCTGGAATAGCATATTTCAAGCTCTGAAAGAAAAGGGATGTCAACCAAGAATCTTATATCCAGCAAAATTAAGCTTTAGATTCGAAGATGAAATAAAAACCTTCCACGACAAGCAAAAGTTAAAAGATTTCACAACTTGAAAGCCAGCACTTCAGAGCATCCTGGGCAACATTTTTCATGAAGAAGAAGAGAAAGATGATAACGAAAATCACCAAAGGGAGATATTAAACTAAAGGAAATACCAACCAGAAGAGAAACCAAATCAAGCTAAAGACCATAATTCAAATAAAAATGGATGGGAATAAAAATCACATCTCAATAATAACCCTGAATGTTAATGGCCTAAACTCGCCAATCAAAAGACACAGATTATCAGAATGGATTAAAAGAAATGACCCAACAATTTGCTGTCTCCAAGAAACACACCTCATAGAAAAAGACATCAACAGACTGAAAGTGAAAGGCTGGGAAAAGTCTTATCACTCACATGGCCGGCGGAAGCAAGCAGGGGTTTCCATTCTCATATCAAATAAGGTAGACTTCAAACCAAAACTAATCAAGAGGGACAAAGATGGATATTTCTTATTACTTAAAGGAACCATCCATCAACAGGATATAACAATCATAAATCTGTATGCCCCAAATAATGGAGCACCTACATTCATCAAACAAACGCTTCTTAAGTTCAAGAGTAAAATAGACCACAACACAGTTATTCTAGGGGACTTCAACACACCTTTCTCACCAATGGATAGATCATCCAAACAAAAGCTAAACAAAGAAACTTTAAGCCTCCTCAAAACAATTAACAATTTAGACCTAACGGACATATATAGAATATTTCATCCCTCAGTAAACGAATACACATTTTTCTCAGCAGCACATGGCTCCTTCTCCAAAATAGACCATATATTATGTCACAAGGCAACTCTCAGCAAATATAAAAAAATAGAGATACTACCCTGCATGCTATCGGACCATAAAGGGATGAAATTGGAAATCAACGACAAAACAAGGAATAAGAAAAACTACTCCATCAACTGGAAGCTAAACAACATGCTACTGAATGAACAAGGGGTTGAAGAAGACATCAAAGAGGAGATCAAAAAATTCCTAGAGGTAAATGAGAACACAGATACATCATATAGAAATCTCTGGGACACTATGAAGGCAGTAGTAAGAGGAAAATTCATTGCACTGAGTTCATTCCTTAAGAGGAAAAAAAACCAACAAATAAATGACTTAACATCACACCTCAAAGCATTAGAAAAAGAAGAACAGACCAACACCAAGAGCAATAGAAGACAGGAAATAATTAAAATCAGAGCAGAAATTAATGAAATTGAGACTAAGGAAACCATTCAAAGAATTGACAAAACTAAAAGTTGGTTCTTTGAAAAAATAAACAAAATTGACAGGCCCTTAGCGATGCTAATGAAAAGAAGAAGAGAAAAAAAACTCAAATTACTAACATTCGTGATGAAAAAGGGAATATCACAACAAACACCTCAGATATACAGAATATAATTAGAAATTACTTTGAAAACTTGTACTCTAATAAAATAGAAAATACTGAATGCATTGACAGATTTCTAGAGTCATATGATTTGCCTAAACTGGATGTGGAGGCTACACATAATTTAAATAGATCAATTACAAGCGAAGAAATAGAAGATGTCATCAAAAAGCTACCAACAAGGAAAAGTCCAGGACCTGATGGGTTTACAGCCGAGTTCTATAAGACTTTCAAAGAAGAACTAATACCAATGCTCTTCAAACTATTTCAAGAAATAGAAAAAGAGGGAGCTCTTACAGACTCTTTCTATGAGGCCAATATTACATTAATTCCAAAGCCAGGCAAAGACACATCCAAAAAAGAAAACTTCAGGCCCATATCTTTAATGAACATAGATGCAAAAATCCTCAACAAAATCCTGGCAAATCGGATACAAAAACATATCAAAAAGATAGTGCACCACTATCAAGTGGGGTTTATCCCAGGGATGCAAGGCTGGTTCAATATTCGGAAATCAATAAACATAATACATCACATCAATAGACTTAAAGACAAAAATCATATGATCATCTCAATTGACGCAGAAAAAGCATTTGACAAAATACAACACCCCTTTATGTTCAAAACACTGGAAAAACTAGGAATATCAGGAACATATCTTAACATAATAAAAGCTATTTATGCAAGGCCCCGATCTAACATTATCTTAAATGGAGAAAAATTGAAAGCATTCCCTTTAAAAACTGGAACAAGACAGGGATGTCCCCTTTCACCACTGCTATTTAACATAGTACTGGAAACTCTGGCCAGAGCAATTAGACAGACGAAAGAAATTAAAGGGATCAAGATAGGAAAAGAAGAGCTCAAATTAGCACTATTTGCTGATGACATGATAATCTACCTAGAAGACCCAAAAAACTCTACCAGAAAACTTTTACAACTAGTAAACGAATTTGGCAAAGTTGCAGGATACAAAATCAATACACATAAGTCAAAGGCATTTGTGTACATCAGCGACAAAGACTCTGAAAGGGAAATGATGAAAAATACCCCATTTGCAATAGCATCAAAAAAAATAAAATACCTGGGAATCAACCTAACAAAAGAGGTGAAAGACCTCTATAACGAAAATTATAGAACACTAAAGAAAGAAATTATAGATGAACTCAGAAGATGGAAAGACCTGCCTTGCTCTTGGATAGGTAGAATTAATATTGTCAAAATGTCCATACTACCAAAAGCATTATACAGATTTAATGCAATTCCAATCAAAATCCCAATGTCATTCTTCAAAGAAATAGAAATAGCAGTCATGAAATTCATCTGGAAAAATAAGAGACCCAGAATAGCCAAAGCAATCCTGAGCAAGAAAAGTGAAGCAGGGGGCATCACCATACCAGACTTTAAATTATACTATAGAGCAATAGTAACAAAAACAGCATGGTATTGGCACCAAAACAGACTGGTGGACCAATGGTACAGAATTGAGGATACAGAGACTAATACATATAATTACAGCTATCTTATATTAGACAAAGGTGCCAAAAATGTACAGTGGAGAAAGGATAGCCTCTTCAACAAATGGTGCTGGGAAAACTGGAAATCCATATGCAACAAAATGAAATTAAACCTTTATCTCTCACCATGCACAAAACTCAATTCAAAGTGGATCAAGGACCTAGGAATTAGACCAGAGACAATACACTGAAGGAGCCCCAATTAGGGAGATGGCTATTGCGGTCAGCTGGAAGCCATAAGTTCCACCTGATAATAAGTATGTATGTGATGCACCTGTAAATGCACGTGAGGCACCCGCAAAGCTAAAGGTATATAACCGGGTGAAAGCGGTCGGAGTCAGGAGAAGAATGAATTCATTCAGTCAGTCATGCAGTCGCTCGGTCGGAAGAAGAGTTCGGGTCGGAGAAGAAGAAAAGAATCAGAGCGGCCAGAACGTAGGCAGAGCGGTTACAGAAGAGAAACCAGATAGAAGAAGTAATTCCTGGTCAGAGTCAAGCCGAGGCTCCCGAGGAAGAAAGAAGAAAGAACAAAGAAGAAAGAAGTTCTAAAAGCTAAGCTCTCTCTCTCTCTCTAAAGAAGAAATCTCTCTCTTTCAAGCTCTCTCTCTTTCTCTCTAAGCTCTAAGAAGAAAAGCTCTATCTTTCTTTCTCTCTCTCTAAGCTAAGAAGAAAAGAAGAAAGAAGAAAGCTCTCTCTAATCTTTCTCTCTAAGCTCTTTCTCTCTCTCTAAGATAAGAAGAAAAGAAGAAAGAAGAAAGCTCTCTCTAATCTTTCTCTCTAAGCTCTTTCTAAGAAGAAGAAAAATCTTTCTTTCTCTCTCTAAGCTCTCTCTAAGAAAGTAGAAGTAAAAGTAGTAATAGCTTTACTCTGCCTCCGAGAGTTTTCCTCCCGCGGTGTTTGTGGCTGGCCATGACAGGCAGCTTACAATACACCTAATAGAAGAAAAAGTAAGCTCCAATTTCCAACATGTTGGATTAGGCCCCAAGTTCCTTAATAAGAATCCTGTAGCGCAAGAATTACTACCAAGAATTAATGAATGGGATAGATTTAAACTAAAAAGCTTCTTTTCAGCAAAAGAAACAATCAGTGAGGTGAATAGAGAGCCAACTAATTGGGAACAAATATTTAATACATGCACATCAGATAGAGCACTAATCTCTAGAATATATAAAGAACTCAAAAAACTTTACACTAAAAAAACAAATAACCCAATCAATAAATGGGCTAAGGAATTGAGAAGACACCTCTCAGAAGAAGATACACGATTAATCAACAAATACATGAAAAAATGTTCAACATCACTGGCAATTAGAGAAATGCAAATCAAAACTACTCCAAGATTTCACTTCACTCCAGTCAGAATGGTAGCCATCAGGAACACAAGCAACAATAAATGTTGGAGAGGATGTGGAGAAAAAGGCACATTCATACATTGCTGGTGGGACTGCAAAATGGTACAACCGTTATGGAAAGCAGTATGGAGATTTCTTGGAAAACTGGGAATGGAACCATCCTATGACCCAGCCATCCCACTCTTGGGTCTATTCCCAAAGGACTTAAAAACAGCATATTACAGTGACACAGCTATCTCAATGTTTGTAGCTGCACAATTCACAATAGCTAGGTTGTGGAACCAACCTAGGTGTCCCTCAGTAAATGAGTGGATTAAGAAAATGTGGTATATATGCACAATGGAATTTTACTCAGCAATAAAAGAAAACAAATTAATGGCATTTGCAGGTAAATGGATGAAGTTGGAAGACATCATGCTAAGTGAAGTTAGTCAGTCTCAAAAATCCAAGTACCAAATGTTCTCTCTTATATAAGGAGGCTATTTCAAAGTATTGTTGGATGGGGGTACATAGGAGGATTAGAGGAACACTAGAATGGTCAAGGGAAGGGAGGGTAAGGGAGGGAGCAAGAGGGGAGGGAGGGGGAGGAAAAAAAAAGTGGTTGAATGAGACGGATATCATTTTCCTTAATGCATGATTGAAGACCTGAACTGTACGAATATACTGTGTATACAAACAGTTGTATGTAAAAAGATACTAAATATATGCACTATGAGTTGTACATATTAAAAATTATTTAAAAAAAGTTATTTTATTCTTCTTTCTTCTAACTTCTCTCTCCAGCTCCAACAACCTCTCCAACTCCAACCACTCCAATTCCAACTCCCTCTAACTAACCTCAACCTGGTTAAATAAATTTTGCCTTAACAAGGACAAGTGCTTATAGCTCGAGCTTGCAGGTGTGTCACACAGTGTTCATGGGCATACAAAGATTCTTAGATAAATGCATGAATATCAGGTGAAAATACTTGAACACCTTTATGGCTCTCAGCTAACCTCCATCTTAGCTATCCTCAATTAGGGCTCTTACACTGATGCAACTACTACTTCTGTGATTCTCCTTTTTTTTCTTTATTCTGAGAATGTAATCATAATGTCTGGAGAAGATACAGATATTTTATAGGCTTAAGGCTACAGGCATGAAGACGAAGGCCTGCATCTTTATGGTGGAGGACAAAGACAGAGAGGTCTTGGTCCCTATGGAAATTGTTGAGTCACTGCATGAATCCTGGACTACCTACCTCTGGACTTCACCTACTTTATGGTATAAGTTTGAGTTGTGAAAGTTCTTCAGCTGTGTATGCTAGGATAATGGAAAGTGAAATGAAGTTGGGTAGAACCCAGACCCAGAAGAATAGGCATTTCACTCTTTCCTTTCAGGTTGGAGTTCAGCATTTATACCAGTGGTCCAATATCTATTGCCTAAAGTGTTGCAGTTGATTCATATTGAGTTGTCTTTTGTACCCAAGGAAGTTGCACATGGCAGTCAAGACACAAAATCTTTGCATTATAATCAGATGATGGATTGCAGTGTTTCTGACTGATTTGAATTCCAGTGAGAAATCAAATATATATGCTGTAAAAAATTCTATTGCAGAAAATTGGCAAAGGTAAGGTAATTCTCAAAGTCCCATTTTACCATTCCAACCTTATAGGATTCAGAGCAGAACTTCGTACTGCATAAGTGGACAATTAAAGAGTCAAATGAGGCAAATGCCTTCAACAGAAGCAGTCCGCATAGTGACTATGAAGAGATATAACTAGTCATATTCATCAAGTACTGCGAAGACAGAGTGCAGTGAACTCCTGAAAAATTTTATTCGAGGTATGAGAGAAGCCAGAAGAGGCTAAGAGAGGAACAGTTTTGGAGGAAGGTTAGCAGTTCAGATTTGGACAAGACCAATTTAAATATTTATCAGAGATTCCTATAGAGATCTCATCCCTATATGAATGCAATATTTTTGAGATAATTCTAGACAGAAGATAGAAATGTAAGTGTGATCATCAAATAGATGATATTTGATATCATGAGACTAAACATACATCTAATAAATGATGAAGTCTGGATGTGAAGGGAGATTTAGAGTAGGTAGATAAGAAAAAGTAAAGTCTAACACATAATGATAAATCCATCTGACTTTATTGCATGGAAAACTGGTCAGGAAGTGCAAGAGCCTTGTATGAGGAAGTAGCTAAGATGGCGGCTGGCTGAGAGCCAAAGAGGAGGCATTTAATTGTTTACACCCGACCTTAATGTAATTAACTAAGAATCTTTCTATGCCCGTGGACACTGTGTGCCATACCTGTAAGTTGAGCTTGTAACACGTGTATGCTTGATGGGTGTAGAGTATTTAACCAGGCTGGGGGCGTCAGAGAGAGGACAAAAGGGGGATGGAGAATACAGAAGAGAAAGCAGAGAAGAAGAAGCAAGAATAAAGGAACCAGTCATTCCCAGTCTGCCTCTGATTTCTTTCCCAAGGTATCGTTGCTGTAGGCGGCAACAAAGAAGGGTTGTGAAGCTAATATTGTAATGAGAAGTTTGTGACCATGAGGAAAATGGAGGAGTCATTTCTCACTTTGAATTCAGATTCTACTGGATCAGGAAAATGTTTGGGTTTAAGTGTGAAGTGGAACCAACTAGGGAAAGTGAATTAAAAAAAATATATTTCTATGCACTCCAAGGAACAAGAAGGAGCAGATGCACAGGTGCAGACCTAATGACTGAGAACTCTGGAAAACAATAAGGTAAACTCATAAACAACTGCAAAAAAAGACTCTTATCAGAGTTTATGATATTTATTGTACTTGACTACATCTTTAATAACATACTTATTACACATCTGGTCATTTGGAGGCTTTTGTTTAATGTTGCTTATGTTTATGCTGGATGTTGCTCTAGGTGTTGTGTCTTTTGTGCTTCTTATTTTAGAATGTGAACTTATGATCTCTAGAAATTTATTTTTGAAAATTTTTTGAGTTCTGAGATGTCTAATTGAAAAGTAAGCTTATACCATGAAAACTTGCCTTTACTTCTGTTAAGTTCTAAAGCATTACTGATCCTAAAACATGACCGATTTATGTGAACCTTAAGGGATTTTTGGAACCACAAACGAAAGTTGATGTGGTGTTATAACCTCAGATGAAAGTTAGTGTGTGGTTATACATTCTTTTAATTTTTTTTAAAATAAATTTTAGTTGTTAATGGACCTTTATTTTATTTATTTATATCTGGTGCTGAGAATCAAACCCAGGACCTCACACATGCTAGGCAAGCACTCTCCCTCTGAGCCACAAATGCAGCCCTGGTTATACATTCTTAAAGATATTTTTTCCTTTTCTCCACCTAGCTCCAAATTCAGGACAAGATAGTTTCTTTGTTTTACCATTCTGTGGGGAAAATTAACCCTCTCTATATTCCCGTTGTGCCTTTTGAAGCCCAAGTATTCTAGAACTCGCTGATATTAAAGGAGGTTTCTTGTCTTTCTTCTGGAAGCTCTATGCCATCAGATTTTCACCTTTGTACTTGAGGCAAAACTGTATTCAATACTACTTTACATCTCTGCATTCCTGTTTTACATTCAATAGTATTTTCTGACATTCTTATCAGCTCAACGATGCTTTTATATAATATTTTATTTAAAAATCTATACATTTTTAAATGAATTAAGTAAAGAACAAACTCATAGGAGAATAGATAGTGATCATTGGAGGTTAAGAAGGGTAGGGGTTAAGGAGGATAGGAGAAAGGTGGATTACGGAAACAGAAACACAGCCTGGAAGAAAGAGTTTTAGTGTTCTACAGCACAGTAGGGTGACTTAATTTACAACTTACCACATATTTTATAAAGAATGAAGAGAAAGAAATTCAAAGGATCCCAACACAAAGAATTAATAAATATTTAAGGAGGTAATGATCAAATAATTGCCCTGATTTAAGCACTATACACTGCACATATGTATTGAATTATCACAATCTTTATCCCACAAATATGTACAATGATTATATGTCAGCTTTAAAAAAAATCTGTGCATTCTGTGTAGCTGTTATAATGGAGGGGAAATTCACAGGCTTTGTATCAAGTCTTTTGTTTTCTAAAGACTGTGTGACTGGACTTACTATCTTTACAAGACTAGTTGTTGGGTATATGATTGAATCACTTCTCCATATAGTGAAAATAAACTTTCATAGCACAGACTTCAAACTACAAATTCTGACTCATGTAGTAGATACTAACTTAAACAATGGATTGTTTACTTGATGCTTATTCTCTATGTGATATACTAAAAGTAACTGAAATCTCAACTGGACTGGACTGTTTGTTGAGAGCACAATGCTTGTTCAACCATATTCTCAGCAAAGTTCTGTGGTCTTAATAAGGGCAATTTCATCATTAAATATAAAATTGGCATGAAATCATAGAGCAGTCTTTGCTAACTTGTTTCTGTGATAAAAACAGACATGCACTCTGGGACTGTCCATCTGGTACCTTCAGTAGTAAATTAAAATTTGAGTTTTAATGATCTCAATACTTATTGTTAACAATTATTTTAGTGCAGAGAATGTAACTTTTTAAAATTTAGAGTTTGTTTTCCCAAATTCTGATTAAATGTTGCTTTATCACATGTTTAATCTCATATATCTGTATGAGAACAGTTTATCTAAATATTTGTCTCTTGAGTTTGTGTATCTTTTTTACAGATTAATCCTTGTCTTCATCTGTTTGGGCTGCCATAACAAAATGCCACCAAATGAGTAGCTTAAATGAAACACAAATTTATTTCTCAAAGTGCTAGAGTCTGGGAAGTCTTAGATCAAGGCAAGGTCATCCAATGTCTGCTAAGGACCCATTTCCTAGTTCATAGATGGTACTTTCTATGTTCTCAGTAGGTGAGAAAGGCAAGGTAGCCTTGTGGGACCCTTTTCTTCAGAGGCTCCACCTTTGTGACCTAACCACCTCCTAACTACCCCATCTCCTGTGTGCCTCTACATTGGTGACTAGATTTCACATATAAATTCAGGTTACGGCTGTACTTAAATAACCTCAGACATTAAAAAAAAAAAAAAAACACAAAACTTAGGAAATACATATTATGCTTTTTTGCCCACAGATTCTTCGTGTCTTCCCAGATCATCATAATAATTGGTGGTAAAGCTGGGGGGGGGGGTCAGTGTAGAAAACCATAACCTCATTCATCACCACCACGGCTGATAAGAACTGCCACTGAACTGTAATCTTTTTGATATTTTATGCCCATTTTTATTTTCATGAGTAGGAATCCTTTTTTTTTTAAATGTGCATTTTTCTTTTAGCTATAATTCTACATTTAGATAGAAAATATTCTTTTGTGTGAAAACTAATCAAAGTTTTGTGGGCTTTTGGTTAGCTTGTTTTCATTTTTTACTTTGTTTTGGCCATCGATGTAGTCCAGTATGACTCCATAAAACAATTTTAAATATGAGATAATAGTTTTAAATATAAAACAATAGTGTGATAGTTATATTACACGGAATACAGTTTATTGATCAATGTCAAGCTAAGGCAACAGCAGGTTCTTCTTATGCATTGATTTGAGTGATTTCACATTTGGCTTATGATACATCCTTTGACTTTTGGCTTTAAACTCACCCGGCAGTCTTCTTTTTGGAGCCATTCAAACTGGAGCTCAGCCTACTCCAGGACTAGCCACCAGGTGGCAGATATAAAAATGCTCATGTTAATTGAAAAAAAAAAAAAAAATGGAGCTATTTTCTTTAATTATGTTTTGACATAAGTGAGATACTAGCATTAAAACTTTGGGTTGTCAAATAATTTTACTTAGATTATTGTGTGTGGACCTGCATAAAATCAGACATATTATGGAATACTGGTTCTTCTGCACCCTTTCATGTTATCCTTTCATTTCACATAATTCAAGATGGAAAATGGAGGGGGTTTTGTGTGTGTTTATTTTTAATCATTGTAGGTCTTGGCTAGTTGATTGAGTTGGAGTGAAACCAAACTTTGGCATATCTAGGTTGCCCACTGGGAACCCCAAAACCCATTTCTAGCAAAAAAAGGGTCTCAAAAAGAGAGGAATTCAAAAGCATTGCTCTGAAAAGAGAAGGTGTGACAAAATTTTCTGTAACTTGATTTTCCTTTCCTTAGTAACAATCAGTTTTCTCAAACATGAAAATAGTTTCCAAGAAGCAACTTTATTGCTTTTCCTTACAATTAGGGAAAAGGAGGCAGTGGTGTTCAAATGATGCTTGACAGCCTGGGTAACAAGCACCAACCATCTGTGCTCTAGCAGCACTGTTTGTATTTTTAATGTTTACACATACAGCAAAGATAATTAAAAATAACTATAATTAAAAATGATTACAACAAATTACTTTTCCCTCAACAGTAATATGTGTCTGTAACTTACAAGATACTTACTAAAGTAACCTTTATGGAGCCTAACAAGAAAACCTTATAATTTCTGCCTTATTTCTGAAAGTTTATAGATTTGAGGGAGGGGAGATTTTCCCAACCATGAAACCATGTGGCTTACTGCACTTCACAAATATTATTTCATAGTATAGGAATTATTTCTTTATTAATAAGGCAAGATTCTTTTTCTTGGAAGGAAAGACTAAATGTAGTTTCTGTCAAAAATAAATAAAAGTCAAATGAGAGGGTGGTGGGGCACAAGAAAGAGAGAAAAAAAACTACCGTAGGTCCCTGCACTGTTTTTCATTATTATTACAATTACTATTTTTTTATGTCGTATGTCCTTATGATTTTTGTTTCCTAGAGACCATGCATGAATTTAGGGCCCAAAGACAGATACAAATAATTGCATCTTTATTTTTCACAATTCTACTTTTTTCCCAACAGCTATAGCTTTGTTACATACTTGCTTAAATTCACCAGGGAAGTTTCTTCTCTAAAGATCCATTGTCTCCTGGAAGGTTTCCCCGCTTTTCAGCTTCTCTTGCAAGTAAGCTTCTGCCGGTCTCCTCACTGTGGACCCACCATACCCACAGCATGCCTGGACCCTAGTAGAAGGCAGATTTAAATGTTCTTCAGAAGCTCTCTTAATCCCCACAAATCAGTTTTCTTTAGACCATACACACCAGTCAATTCAAGAGGCCCACACATGCTACTTAAATACATTACTAAAGGAAATTTAAAACATGTTTTGGTTGCAGATGATGTTTAAATCTTTTGGAACAATGTAGGCTTGAGTTAATTCATAAAAGAATTTCAAGTGAAGTAAATTCAGGTAATTTCTAGTATTCTTTTTATTTTCTAATGAACATTTCTCTTTTCCTTACCTCCCTTCTACATCCATTTTTTGCTCACAAGTATGGCTATTTTCATGGGAAAAGGTATCAGAAAATTAATTTGACATTTTTGGCCTCAGCATTATGTAAGTCAGAATACCACATGAAGCAAAATTGTTAGTGTCTACTTCTAAAAACTTAAGATGTAAAAATTAATTTTATCATGTTGCATATTGTAATTTATAAGTACATGAATTATATACATTATACATTTAATAATTTTATCAGATAAATTTCATATGTTAGGCTTAATTCTCTTGGGTTTACCATGAACTTTGATGCTTTCACATTTAATACCACTGATGAAATAATGGGGTACACAAAAATGAGAGAAGAGTAGACTTAGTATTTATTAGTGTGTGATGGTATGTAGTAACTGGTAAACATTTTAAGCTTTTCTTCTGCTTTCTTTACAGGATTATGTTTGGGGAAGTAATAGTGGCAGGAGTCAGTTAAGATTCATTTAAAGATATCTAAAGATGAAAACTTTCTTTGTAACAGCAAATATACTCAAGCAAAAGCATAGATTACTACAGGAATATGGACAAATTGTAGAAGTCTATTTCCTTTTATTATAAAATTAAAATATTTTATTTATTTATTTTAAATTTATTTATTTTTTATTCTAAGATGTTATAAATAACATTTCATATTACACATATAGAGCACTTTTTTACAAATCTCTGGTTGTATGCAAAGTATATTCACACCATTCGTGACTTCATACATGCACATAGGGTAATGATATCCATCTCATTCTACCATCTTTTTTTTTCCTTTACCCTTTTGCCCCCCTCCCTTCCCCTCCCTCCCCATTGGCCATTCTAGTGTTCCTATAATGCTCCTATGCTCCCCATCCCAACTCCACTGTGAATTGGCCTCCTTATATCAGAGAAAACATTTGGCATTTGGCTTTTTCGGATTGGCTAACTTCACTTAGCAGTATATTCTCTAACTTCATCCATTTTCCTGCAAAAGCCATGATTTTATTCTGTCTTATTGCTGAGTAATATTCCATTGAGTGTATTATGGTCATTTTGACAATATTAGTTCTGCCTATCAAAGAACAGGGTAGATCTTTCCATCTTCTAAGGTCTTCCATAATTTCTTTCTTTAGTGTTCTGTAGTTTTCATTGTAGAGGTCTTTCACATCTTTGGTTAAGTTGATTCCCAAGTATTTTATTTTTTTTGATGCTATTGTAAACAGGGTAGTTTTCCTCATTTCTCTTTCAGAGGATTTGTCACTGATATAAAGAAATGCCTTAGATTTATGGGTGTTGATTTTGTATCCTGCTACTTTGCTGAATTCATTTATGAGTTCTAGAAGTTTTCTGGTAGAATTTTTTGAGTCTTCTAGGTATAAAATCATGTCATCAGCAAATAATGATAATTTGAGTTCTACTTTACCTATCTGTATCCCTTTAATTTCTTTCATCTGTCTTATTGCTCTAGCCAGAATTTCAATTACTATGTTGAATAGAAGTGGTGAAAGAGGGCATCCCTGTCTTGTTCCAGTTTTTAGAGGGAATGCTTTCAATTTTTCTCCATTTAGAATAATGTTGGCCTGGGGATTAGCATATATAGCTTTTATGATGTTGAGATATGTTCCAGTTATCCCTAGTGTTTCTAGTGTTTTGAGCATGAAGGGGTGCTGTATTTTGTCAAATGCTTTTTCTGCATCTATTGAGATAATCATATGGTTCTTATCATTGAGTCTATTGATGTGGTGAATTATATTTATTGTTTTCCGTATGTTGAACCATACTTGCATCCCTGGAATGAACCCCACTTGATCGTGGTGTATTATATTTCTGATATGTTTCTGTATCCATTTTGCTAGAATTTTATTGAGAATTTTTGAGTTTGAAGTTTTCTTTTTTGGATGTGTCTTTGCCTGGTTTGGGGATCAGGGTGATATTGGCCTCATAGAATGAGTTTGGAAGTACTCCCTCTTTTTCTATTTCCTGAAATAAATTAAAGAGTATTAGTATCAGTTCTTCTTTGAAGGTCTTGTAGAACTCAGCTGTGTATCCATCTGGTCCTGGGCTTTTCTTGGTTGGTAGGCTTCTGATGGCATCTTCTATTTCGTCACTTGAAATTGGTCTGTTCAAATTATATATATCATCCTGCTAAAGTTTGGGCACATCATACAACTCTAGAAATTTGTCGATGCCTTCAGTGTTTTGTATTTTGTTGGAGTACAAGTTTTCAAAATAATTTTGAATTATTTCCTGTATTTCCATAGTGTTTGTTGTGATATTTCCTTTTTCATCATATATATTAGTAATTTGAGTTATCTCTCTCCTTCTCTTTGTTAACCTGGATAAGGGTCTGTCAATTTTATTTATTTTTTCAAAGAACCAACTCTTTTTTTGTCAATTTTTTCAATTGTTTCTTTGGTTTCAATTTCATTAATTTCAGCTCTGATTTTAATTATTTCCTTTCTTTTACCACTTTTGGTGTTAGATTGTTTTTCTTTTTCTAGAGCTTTGAGATGTAATTTTAAGTCATTTATTTGTTGACTTTTTCTTCTTTTGAGGAATGAACTCAATGCAATGAACTTTCCTCTTAGAACTGCCTTCATAGTGTCCCAGAGATTTCGATATGTTGTGTCTGTGTTATCATTCACCTCTAAGAATTTTTTAATCTCCTCTTTGATGTCATCTGCAACCCATTGTTCATTCAGTAGCATATTATTTAGTCTCCAGGTGTTGGAGTAGCTTTTATTTCTTATTTTATTATTAATTTCTAATTTCATTCCATTATGGTCAGATAGAATGCAGGGTAGAATCTCAACTTTTTTGTATTTGCTCAGAGTTGTTTTGTGGCCTAGTATATGGTCTATTTTAGAGAAGGTTCCATGTGCTGCTGAGAAGAAAGTGTATTCACTTGTTGAAGGATGAAATATTCTATATAAGTCAGTTATGTCTAAGCTCTTTATTGTATTTTTGAGTTCTATAGTTTCTTTGTTCAGCTTTTGTTTGGAAGATCTATCTAGTGGTGAAAGGGGTGTGTTAAAGTCACCCATAATTATTGTGTTGTTGTCAATTTGACTCTTAAACTTCAGGAAAGTTTGTTTGATGAACATGGATGCTCCATTGTTTGGAGCATATATATTTATAATTGTTAAGTCTTGTTGGTGTATGGTTCCCTTGAGCAGTATATAGTGTCCTTCTTTATCCCTTTTGATTGACTTTAGTTTGAAGTCTACTTTATTTGATATGAGGATGGAAACCCCTGCTTGTTTCTTCTGTCCATATGAGTGGTAGGATTTCTCCCAACCTTTTACCCTCAGCCTATGGATGTCTTTTCCTATGAGATGAGTCTCTTGGAGGCAGCATATTGTTGGGTCTGTTTTTTTGATCCAATCTGCTAATCTATGTCTTTTGATTGGTGAGTTTAGGCCATTAACATTCAGAGTTATTATTGAGATGTGTTTTGTATTCCCAGCCATTTTTATTTTTGGTATTTACCTTGACATGGTTTTTCGTCTGATTGTTTTTTTCCTTTAGTGTAATAACTCCCTCTGTTGATTTTCATAATTGTTTTTCTTTTCCTCTTCATGAAATATTTTGCCGAGGATGTTCTGTAGTGCTGGCTTTCTACTTGTAAATTCTTTTAACTTTTGTTTATCATGGAAGGTTTTTATTTCGTCCTCAAATATATACCCAGCTTAATTTTGCTGGGTATAAGATTCTTGGTTGGCATCCCTTTTCCTTCAGAGCTTGGAACATGTTGTTCCATGATCCTAGCTTTGAGTGTCTGAACTGAAAAATCTGCTGTGATACGAATTGGTCTCCCCTTATATGTGATCTGATTCCTCTCTTTTGCGGCCTTTAAAATTTTATCCTTGTTCTGTATGCTAGGCATTTTCATTATAATGTGTCTTGGTGTAGATCTATTGTAATTTTGTACATTCGGTGTCTTATAAGCCTCTTGTATTTGGTTTTCCAATCCATTCTTCATGCTTGGGAAATTTTCTGATATTATCTCATTAAAGAGGTTGTGCATTCCTTTGGTTTGAAACTCTGTGCCTTCCTCTATCCCAATTGTTCTTAGATTTGGTCTTTTGATGCTGTCCCATACTTCTTGGATGTTCTGTTCATGGTTTCTTACTATCTTTATTGTGTGATCAACTTTATTTTCAAGATTATATACTTTGTCTTCATTGTCTGAGGTTCTTTCTCCCAGTTGATCTAGTCTGTTGGTGATGCCTTCAATTGTGTTTTTTATTTGGTTAATTGTTTCCTTCATTTCAAGGATTTCTGACTGATTTTTTTCAGAGTTTTGATCTCTTTTTTGAAGTAATCTTTTGTTACCTGTATTTGCTCTCTTATATCTTTGTTGTTGTGGTCAATTTTTTCCTGTATTTGCTCATATAGGTCATTCTTTGAATCACAGATCATTTTAATTATGAACCTTCTGAACTCCTTCTCTGACAGTTCTTCAACTTCACTGAGCATGGGTTCTGTTATTATAGAATCCTGGTTAGTTTGGGGTATTTTCCTCCCCTGTTTTTTCATGATGTCTATTTGCTTTACTTTTTGCATTGTAGATCTGAGTTATTACAGATTCTTTCCTATATTTTTTAATACCCTTGCAGGTTGTCTGTGCCTCCCCTTACTGCTGGAGTATCAAAACCAGCCACTGACCCTCAAAGTATGCTACCTGAAGCTGGTTTCACACTGGTTGGCACAGGCCAAACTGGTTGAATCTGAGCTCCTGTGGTGGTCTGGGGCTAATCCTACTGGGGTGAAGGTCAGTGGGACTGCCCTGGGCCACCTGGGCTATGGCAGAGTTGGCAGGTCTGTCCTTGCTGTCTCCTGCTCTGGGGTGGAGGTCAGCGGGTCTGGCTGGCAGCTGGTCGCACACCAGCGGGCGTCAGCAGGAGTGACCTGGGGCTGGCCAAGCTCGGGTGAAGGTCCGCGTGAGTACCCTGGGCTGGCCTGGGCTCAGGCAGTGTTGGCAGTTCTATCCTTGCTGTCTCCTGCTCTGGGGTGGAGGTTTGAGCGACTGGATGGAGCCTGGACCTGGCGGCACTCTGATGCAGGACCTGGGACTGCCCTGGGCCCGCCTGCTCTCTAAGCAGAGTTTGCAGGTGTGTCCTTGCTGTCTCCTGCTCTGGGGCGGAGGTCGTGGGGCTGGCTGGAGGCTGGTCGCACATCAGCAGGCGTTGGCGGGACTGACCTGAGGCTAGCCGCTGGGGTGAAGGTCTGCGGGACTACCCTGGGCCAGCCTGGGATCAGGCAGAGTTGGCAGGTCTATCCTTGCTGTCTCCTGCTCTGGGGCAGAGGTCGGTGGGACTGGATGAAGCCTGGGCCTGGCGGCACTCTGATGCAAGACCAAAATATTTTATTAATTGAACATTATATGCTTATAACATTTAACCATAATAATTAAGTGTTGCATATCAAAATACTTATAATTTAATAAGATTTAAAAATGGATCTAGCTTTATGTTAATTTATTTAAATCTTATGTTACTGGAAAGGAATTGTGAGAATCAGTACATTTAAGAATCAGAAAATAAACAAAATTTAAATGAGCACTGTTGTCAGGATGTATCACGTACCTAAAACCATACCAAACGTTTATGTAAAAGAATTATCCCCAAAGTCTGAGGCAGTCAGCCAGTGCCAAGTTATGGAGCAAGAAGAGCTGAATTTCGCTGTTGTTTTTGAGAGTGCTTCAAAGCAGATAAAACTAAATGGTGATTGGTAAATCCAGGCTTAAGAGAGCCAAAGTCAGTACCCAAAGCATCAGAATCTAGCATAAGAGCCAAGAGTTCTGTATTTAGATGCAGTGAGTTGATTCAACACAAAGGAACAGTCACTAAAGAGTGCAAAACCATGAACACGGTGGAAATTGCCAGACCTTTCTTTGAGTATTACTGAATTTTGACCTGGTGGCTCAGAACCTAACTTTGAGAATCAACAGGAATCTGGAGGGTCATGGATGATTAGATAATACTCTGGATAAAACTGATGGGTAAAACACTTTTTGCAAGGATTTATTCAATAGATTTTTAAGTACTAAGTATGTACAAAGCAGTATGGAATACATCAAAGACAGAACAACAAATAAAATGTGGTCCTTTCATACACAAAGAAATGAGAAATTATAATGTAGAATCTCACTGTCAAGTGCTACCTTGAGAGTTAGGAGAAGACACTGCAGGAACAGAGGAAGCATCATTGCTCTCAGATTCAGTCTGTCAGAAAAGAATTACAGATAAATAATGTGAAGAAAGAGTCTGTAATATTGAAAAAAAAAATAGCTAGATAATGAGATTCAGCCTGTGCCAATGTCCACAGTCTAGTGAGCCTGGAGCATGAATTCCAGGGGACTAAAACAAGAGTGGAAAGAGACAGATTCTAGGATTCTGAGTTTCCTTTTCACATATTGGTGGGCAGGGAGGGGTGAGATGTCAAGAAACGCGGCTTAGTTTATAAGAGATGCTATTCCTTTTATTAACTTATTTTTCGTGAATAAAAAACCAGTATTTTTTGTTAGTTTATCACACAATTAGGATAACACACACACAGGTGCACACACATGCATAAATCTGTGTAGGAATCTTTGTTAAATACTCCTAGTAAAAGCTTTTTCTATTAAAAAATAAAGTTTACTTTGGAGAATAACTGATAACTTGCTCAGGTTAAGTACATTGTTCTCAGCCCACAGGTGTACTTTATATCAATGGGCACCTTAAATTCGGGAAACTTTGTCCCTAAGTATCTTGTCAAGGACAGGACTTAGCTACTTGTGGTAAAAGGTACAAATTTATATTAGTAAAAAAAACATGATATAATGCCAACTTTTCCACACTTATTTTAAAATTTTCCTCCCAGGAAACTTAAGTTTTATCATTATAATGGGTTGTTGACTCAGTATTGACAATAATACAAAATTAAAACCCAAATAAGAAATCTGCCAATTTTTTCCTTGATGATATTTCAAGTGGAATGTGTTAATGAGTCATATTAAAAAACAAATAATAAACAAAAATTATATTTAAGATAGTTTGTGTTTAGTGTTAATAAATGGCAGTTTGGTAGAATGTAAAAGACTAGATTAAAGAATGTAAGGAATTAGATGAAGGGGAAGAGAATAAAATTTGGGAATGTCAGAAAATAACTCAGTTGTATTTTTAATGTTTCTAAATACCATCTTCTTAAATTTCTTAGAAATTCTAAAAATCTTTCCTCATATAGGAAAGCTATAGATAGTTATAGTAGAGACTGTTGTCTCTGTTTTGACATGAAAATGTGTATGAGTGGTAGGAGTTGTAGTATTTCATGTTCCCTTTTACGTTACTGGGGGAAAGCAGACTGTGTAGGAAAACACTAGGTGTCCCCAAGTAGAAGAAATGACAACTGTAAAGACATGCTTTCACAAATTACATCCTGTTGCAAGAGATTTATAGGGTATCAGAAAAATAAAAGAAGAATTCTAATAGCATATGATACCATATATTTATGTTCTTTGGAACACAAATATTTATTATATATTTATATTTATAATAAATATGCTTTTATAAAAATAATAAAACTGATTTTTTTAAAAACAAGCCATATTAAAACTTAAATAATCAGAGAATGTTGTACTTCAAAGCATTTTCCATGGGAATGCATACATTTACTTTGAATATGCTGCTGATACATTTCAAACCACATTTAGAATCATTCTTTTGAGATTTTGTAAAAACTTACTATTATGTCAGTCACACAAGAAAATTCATCTATTTTATAATTAAGTCACACAATTTAGAAAGCAAATGTCATATTATTCAATTTTATTATTCTATTTTCATGTCCAATCCTGGCTATGAAATATTTCTCAGTGTTACAAAAAAATGAAAACACAGTCAAAAGATTAAGATTTATCTTTAGAGAGGATATCTTTGACAAGTGAATAAATGCATAAAATATTAAGTAAGTTCAAAAGTACCTATTTTCAGTTCAGAAGATAATTCTAAGAGTTTCAAACTGATAAATCTTAGCATCAGTAGAATCAGTCTGCAACCTCGGGACTTACTTAGCCACCTAAGAAGGGACAAAACTCATTTGCAAGAATAAGTGCTTCTATGTTTGTTCAAAAAATATCACATAGCTTTATGGGCACACTGTGTAAATAGAAAACAGTGCTACACACATAAAAATGAGGATAATGAGCATGTCCTTTTACCAAAAGGAAGCAATTAGACTCAGTACCAAGTAATTATTTTAGTGAAAAGTACATTTGCTTTTCAGTTTTATTCCACATTCGAACTTCAGCTGAAAAAGGCCTGGGAGACCAGTTAGTCCAACTCAACTAATGTTTCAGGGGAGAGGAAAATGAGGCATAGAAACTGGAAGCTAGGTGACTTGTCCAAGGTTCCATAACTAGTTATAAGTCTTTGTCTAGAATTCTGGTCACTTGAGCATTGATACAAGATTCTTCCTAGTACATCCTAGTGTAAGATTCGTTTCATAGGATGTTTACATAATCCAAGTCAATTTTTGAAACGTTAAATTATAGAATATGTTAATGCATCTTCTGTGGTCTTTAAAAGTATAAAGCACTGCTTTGTCCTTTTAACTTTGTTCCACATGCCAAGAACTCTATACTTTTTAAAAGTCACATGTGGGTGATTCAGAAATGTGGATGGATCACTTAAGAAAAAAATCTAGTTTCTTTTTTATCAGTCTCACTACTTGTTTTATTATTTCACTCAGACTGAACAGTGAAATCCAAGTATTCATTTCCAATTTTATTCACTGTTTTTCACCCTGACACTAATACATGCTTAGTGCTTTTGATTTAGCCAGTATTTTACTCTGTTTCCTTGGAGATTTTTCCAAAATATTTCAGACACAAAAAATGTTGCATTTTCTGGTTGACCACCAGAAAGACATATTTAAAACACTGAAAATCATGAGTAGTGTCTTAGTCCATTTGGTTTGCTACAGTAAACTACCCTAGGCTAGGTATTTTATTAACAACAGAAACTCATTTCTCACAGTCTGGAAGCTGGGAAGTCCAAGTGAAGGTGCTGGACAACTGGGTGTCTATTTCACAGATGGTACCTTCTTGTCCCTTCCTCAGGTGGCAGAGGAACAAACAAGCTCCTCCAGGCCTCTTTTATAAAGGCATTAATCCCAGTCATTGGGGTAGCCCTTGTGATTTAATCACTTCCCCGAAGGCCCCACCTCTCAATACTATTACATTGGGGATTATCTCAACATTTTTTGTGTGTGTGTGTTGTGAGTACACAAATGTTCAGATCTTAACAACTAAGTACAATTCCTTAATACTGTTTGTTCAAAACATGCTAAAAGAAGACTTCCATTTGGCAATAAATAGTATTCAATTTCTATTCTTTTGAATTTCAACTAGTTAATAGACTCAGTGAGGCACATTTTTCCCATTTCACTATAATCCTCTAATATCACTTCCTGAAGTTTATGCTTTTGCAAAAGCACCAAGGAATAACTTACCCTGTTGGATGCATTGTCTTTCTGCATAAACTGACCTTAGAGATTTGGAAGGGAGATTACCAGTGGGATTCCAGGAGAATCACTTCATGTCTTTATTTAGACCCAATCTCAATCTTTAAAATGAACTTTCACATCCACAATAGAAAGACTAAAGGAAGGACAATCTGTGAAGATTGTTTTCATGCAAAAATAATAAAATTTTAACAAAAATGAGCTTTAATATTTTCTGAAAAAACGTGCAGAAAGACATATTCTGCCTGAGATAAAGGCAGAACAACTAACACCAAGAATAGTTCAGGATGTAGGGAAACCAACAACACAGGATCAGATAGAATCTGTATTGAGGGCAGGAAGGGAGCATTTGACCTCTCAGAGATGAGTAAGAATTGACAAGATGAAAGTGCAGGAATAGTTGTGTGAGAAGAGTGTTCTGGACAGAGAAAACAATTTGTGCAGCAAACTTAAAAAAGTAAAGAAAGAAAAAGAAAAGATGTAGCCTATTTCATAATTAAAATTAATCTTTTTTGCATTAAATGCAGAATGCTGGAGAGAGTGACCAAATGTGAGAAATCAGCAGAATCATTTCTTGTAGGGTCAAAGAAGCATTGTTAAGGAGTTTCAACTTCATCCTGAAGGCCATATGGAGATATTAAAAATTTTCTTCTTCATGGTATTGGCACAGCAAGAGTTGTATATTAGAGAGATCTCCTGGCTTCAATGTAGAAAATAAACTAGGCCTAGAGGACTGGCTGTCAGCTAAGGAGCACAGGATACAGAATAATGGCTTGGCCAAGGTTACTGCTGCTTGTTTTAAGATGATTGGTTCAAGAAATATTAAAGAGATAAACTGAATAAAACTTGGCGATTGAATGTGGCAGACTAAGGAGGGGAAAAAGCAAGGGTAAAACATAGGTTTTTAACTTAGAAAACAGGATGCATGGCAGTGCCATTTACTGAGAAGGGTAATGTAGAAGGAGGAACACATTTTGGAAAACAAAGTGACATGAGTCTTTCATGTTTTATTTGAAGAATATGTATGAAAGTATATGTGATTGACAAACAATGGTATCAACCTGCAGTTGGATATTTGAATCTGAGAGCTTAGAAGAAATATCTGAGATAGAGATATAGATCTTGGAATTTGAGGGGATGGGTACATATAATTTGTGACACATGCATATAATGAAATATTTATTTAAACATAAAATGGATCGATGCATTGATATATAATAGAATGTAGATAAACCTCTACAAATGATGCTAAGTGTTGTACTTGCTAAAAGTAAGGAAAAAAATTTACCTGCAGTATTACACACACACACACACACACACACAAAACCATGTTTCAAGAAAGAAGGAAGATAAAAACAAGTTTTACAAGTTGTGGCATATACAATGGAATATTATTCAATCATCATGTGGAATGAAGTACTGATACATGCTGCAGTGTAGATGAACCTCCAAAAATCATGTCAAGTGAAAGCCCTCATATCTCAAGATTTCATTTCTATAAAATGTCTAGAATAGTTAAATCCATAATGCCAAAATGCAGACTGATAAGTCCTGGGACAGGAGATGCTAATGAGAAGAAACTGTTTAATGGGTAAGGGAGTTTGGTTTGGAGTGATGAAAATATTTTGAAACTAGATAGAGATGTTGGTTGCACAATACTGTAAATGTACTAAATGCCACTGAATTATTTGCTTAAAATTTATCGTAAATTGGGGCTGGGGATATAGCTCAGTTAGTAGAGTGCTTGCCTCTCATGCACAGGTCCTGGGTTCAATCTTCTGCACCACACACACACACAAAATTATTATAAATGTTATGTCAATAAATTACTTTTTTAAAAAAAATAAGGGAGGTAAATGACAAACACAAAAGTCATGATTTGAAGAAGGAAAGGATTGAAAAGTTTCAATTTGTTCTGGGTACTGGGAAGAGGTCATATTATAGTGGGTTGAAGAATGAGGAGGCTGTAAGAAGTAGAAACATTAAACATTCAATCTGTGAGGATATTTGGCTCTGAAGGGGAGGAGGAAGGTCAATTTATAGTTTACTGATGTGCTTCTCAAGGACTTTTTTTTCCCCTTAAGATGAGGTAACTTTTAATGTATTGAACCGTTCATTCATAGGAATGATGTGGAAAGTGAGAAGTACAGTTACTAGTTTTCTTGCCATTGAAGAAGATGTTGTGAATGGAGGCCCATTGGCAAGTTAGGTGGAAATAGATTGTGAGATTTCCCATCCAAGTCCTTGTATTTTTGAAATAGAAACTGAGAAGTTACCTAGTGAAAGTGATGGAAGAGAAGCTACAGTAGCGATATAAGGGGCTGAAGAAGGCTTCGGAGGGTCTTTGTGGTATTAGAAATAAAAGTGGACTTGAACACACTGCTGGGGGTTGTAGATCATTGACTCATATTGGCACCATGTGTTGCTAGATTGTGTGTTTTCTTCTGAAGTCTCAACTTGAATAGAGCTGCTGAGAATGTGGCTAATCCAGTTGATTCATTTTTGAGTTCTACCATTGTGAAGGACAGAAGAAAATGGTAATGGCTGGAAGAAAGTCACCCATTCTTCTAATGACACAATCTTTCCTTACCTTTTTTGATAATGCAGGATTGACTGGCATTTGCACATTGCTTTTCATTTACACTTTCATCTGCATTATGCCTGGATTTTCAATATAACAAATTGGTCTTACTATTAATATTTCCATTTGATGTGTGAGGAAATAGAAACTGAGAGATTGAAATGTGTTAGTGCCCACTTAGGCTTGCTGACTCTAATGGCTGTGATTTGGAACACGCACACGAGGCATTAAAGAGTATATTGGATTAAATGGCAATAGTTGAATTCACCAGAATATAAGCTAAAGAAACAAAAACAACACCTCACCTCTGTAGAAGGCTGCCTGGATGGCACACAAATGAGAGAATGGAGGCTTCTATGAAATCTGACAAATAACAAGGTTAGGTGCGATACATAAAATATATATTATATCTTAAAAGAAATCAATCCTTGGTTCACAGCTCAAAATAGCATTTTTTTTCCTGGTGCAGCAGAGGATGCTCTGGTATTATATCAAGCAACATTTAGTGAGCAAAAGTAACTGAATGCAATATATTTACCCACAATAGTGCCAAGGCTTTTTAAGGAAAGGTATTGATTTACTTCTTTCAAAATCAAAGTGACAGCAAAAGGTGTGTGTGTGGGGGGAGATCACATGATTCAGGGAAGATATCTGAGGATTTAAAAGTGGCAAACACAAATCCATTAGTTTTAAAATGAGTCAAAAGACAAATCAGAAAAACTGTAGACCAGTGAATCAGTAGATTCCACATCTATTATAGGGAAAATACTGTGTAATGGGGAAGGTAGGAGGAAAAAAGACAGAAAGGAGTTGGAAGCATAGTTTTAAGAATCTGTAGCTGAGTGAGTTCAGTGATTTTATTCTTCCCTGCAGCAATAAATTATGGGTTTTGGTGTTTTATACTCAGCAGACAAACATAATTTATTTATTAGGTTTTTTTTTTTTTTTGGTTATTTGTAATACTGTCCTAAAAAATTTACTTATCTCTGGAATCTAAATAATACAGGATCTTATTTAGGCATTCTTATGCTGAGTAGCCTGGTATAGCTCACTGAATGCACACAGCTAGACCTAGAGAAGAGGTGAAACTATAGTTGGCCTACACATATTGTTTTCTGAGGTCTCTGCCCTTAGATTTGAATTAGGATGATAAGCCCTGAGAAACTTGCAGCATGGTGTAGAAGCAGTCAGAAGAGGTAGCATATGTCCAATTCATGACATACTTAATCAAATTCCTACTCACCACAACACTGTGGGAAATGGGTGAAAGTATAGAGGGGATTGCAATCGTGGAGGCAATCCTGGAGATGGCAGAATTACAGTATTGAGGTCAGATTTACTTCACCTTCACCTCAACCTCCATGCACTTTCTAAATGTAGTACTGGCCTTGCTCCACAGCTATGTCAATGTCCATGCTCCTAAACCATGAGTAATCTGGAGAATCTTGCAAAAATGGTAAGGCATTTTGTCTCATCCTGAAATAGAAAGACTTTTTTTTTTTTTTTTTTTTTACTTTATTTACTAAATTGTACCTACTTATTACACAAACATGTCAAAAATGCTACTTTTGGTAGAGTTCTATTCAGTATTTTTTCTCTGTCACATTTAAGTGTTACTACTTTTTTTCTCATTTTTTAATTTGTTTTAATTAGTTATACGTGACAGTAGAATCCACTTTTACATATCATGTATAAATGGAGTATAATTTCTCATTCTTCTGGTTGTACATGATGTAGAATCTGACTGGTCGTGTAGACATACATGTATTCTCATTGTTTTTTGACAGTCTCTGTAATTAGAGTTTCGTTACCTTACAATACTCAAAAGCAGTATTTTTCGAAGTGTGCCAAGACCACCTATTTGTTAAAATGCTCCTATCCAAGTTCAGTCCTAGCTTTTCAAAATCAGAAGCTCCAGGATTGTACTACTGAAAATCAGTATGTTTAACAAGAGTCCTGGGTGACTTCTTAAAGTGTTAGATGTAATGCTTATAAAGAAAAGTGCATCATTGGCAATTATACAGTGCACTGGAATTTCACTATCTGAATATGCTTATGAAACTAGCACTTTGATCAAGAAATAGAATCTGATCATCACCTCTCAAGTAACCTTCCTTTTGCTGTCCTCACCAAGTATAATCATTGCCCTGATTTCTAAAAATGTACGTAAGTTTCACTTGCTTTTGTAACTTACATTAATTGGATCAAACAGAATATACTTGTTTGTTATGGCTTCTTTTGCTTAATATCATATTTATATAAGCAATTCATATTCTAGCTTAAAGTCACAAACTATTCTTTTTTAGGATTAAATAGTATTATTTTGTGAATTTACCCATGATTTATACATCCACTCAACTGCTTGAGGTTACTTGAGTAGTGAGTGCTGCTATGAACACTGTTGCATTTGTGTTGGTCAAGTCAAAACTTGCATCAAAGTTAACAAAGAGGGCTTTATCCAAGTCTGTTTTAATGGGTAGAAAAAGCAGAATGCAATCTAAATCCCATTCCTCTGAAACTAGGGGTGGATGGGAGAATTACTAGGAGCTGGGGTAAGAGGCTCTTGAACAATTTTTGTTTTCTAATTGGCCACACTCAATTACCTATCTTTAAAATAGAAGATAGTCTTACAACTTTGAAACAGCTACCAACTGAAGTTAGCCACAAACCTTAGACAGAAACTGGGAGGTAGATCTCCTGTTGATTATATTTAAACAGGATGGCTCCAAGGTCTTTGAGAAAGCAGTTTCTGGGCTGTAGAACTGACAAGAAACTTTAAACAAGATTTACAGCTCAAGAGGCCAGATAAATAATTTTACACATTTTTTAATGTATTTACCCAAGGGAAGGGAGGTCAGTTGCCTAGAATAAGGCCTGGAATAAGGAAAATTTCTACCCAAAGATAGTCAAGCTGAAGGAAATGTGAAGGTGCCAGGCGTGGTGGTGCACGCCTGTGATCCCAGCACTTGGGAGACTGAGGCAGAAGGATCATGGGTTCAAAGCCAGGCTCAGCAATGGCAAGGCACTTAGCAATTCAGTGAGACCCTGTCTCTAATGAAATACAAAAAAGGGCTGGGGATGTGGCCCAGTGTTTGAGTGCATCTGAGTTCAATCCCCGGTACCACAAAAAAAAAAAAAAAAAAAAGAAGAAGAAGAAGACGGCGACTATATTTAAAAGAAGAATTGGTGGATCAATGGTCACGTATATATTCAGTGTTATAGGACTGTATCATATATTTTCCAGAAGTGTTATGCTTATTTATGTTCTTTGACTAGCATAGGAAAGTTCTGGTGGCTCCACATCTTCACCAAAACTTGACATTTCCCCTGTGTTTCATTTTAAACATTCTTGTGGACAAAAGTGGTATTTCATCATACCAATCTATTTCTAATTGATTTTTAATAGCTATGGGCTTTTCTAAGAACTTTCATCAGTCTGAGAGGCATTTTGTGAGTTTTTTTCCATAGATATACTAATTCAATCAATTATTTTAATAGAATATCTAATACTGGACAACCCTTGAATCTCTAAATAATTTATGTTCAAATGTTTTTATTTGCTGTTAAATTATTTGATGTTACCTTATTGGGGACTATTTCATCAACATTCATGCCAGATTATTTGTAGATTTCTTTTTAGTTTTATCTCTATCAGATTTAGGTATCAATATTAAAAATTATGTAGAAATATTCACAGATATGAATGCCATTCTTGAAGAGGAGACAAGATTAATCTCTGTATTGCCCCCATTTTAATGTGTATACTACTGAAATGAATGAATGACCATTAAGTTTTTAATTTCAGAGTATAAATTGGTCACTTTGCTTGTTAGGGATTCTGATTATTTATCTTCCTCCTCTTCTTCCCTTTGCTTTTCCTTCTCTTTTTTGTTTTCCTCCTTGTCCTCTTCCTATCTAATTTTTGCTGTTGTTTCTTTTCCTTCTTTTATACATCATACCTTCATTGGTTGTGTTCTGTATTGGAGTTCCCTGAAGACTTTCTGATTTGGGGCTGATGTCTGGTGAGTATGTATCGAATGAAAGAAGAAGTTAGGTGAGTAATAAATGTCTTCTGCCTCATTCAGTATGCTGATTTGAAGGAATTTTGTTTCTTTTGAAGTTTGTGATTTTTTTTCTAGTGAACTTGACTGAAGTCGGTAGAAGTCCAATATAAACTGTGATGTGAAAATATTTGCTTCTGTTATTCAGGGATTTCAATAATCCTCAAGGAGTGCTAAGTTAATTTTCTAGAACATGTGTGTAATGTCATGTAGATAGTATATATTTAGACCTCATGAATAAGCATGCAATTGACCTTGATACTCTACTCTTACAGCGGCCTTTCTTAGATCTATAAAAAGGTTTATTGTTTTTGTTTTTATACTTTTCCTGGTCCATAGACAAAAGTTTTGTTCAACTCTTTGATAATGGCTAGGGCATAACTTCAAGGATTTGAGCCACATTCAGGTGACATTGCTTAAGCTTCATTTTCTAAAGATGAGAGGCCACAACTTCTTTTCATATAATTGTGTTACATGTTAGCCTTCAAGAATTATTGAGATACTCATGAGCCACAATTGTATCACTTTGAGATTGTTTTCTGATTTTGAGTTTTCTCTTCCTTGATGGCACCTTATGATTCCCTTTCTTTTATTGTTTTATTTGACTGCATATTTAATAATTTTCTAAATCATATTGTTTCAGTGTTTCTCTATTATCAGCTTGGTCTTCAATATTTCTGGATATATATTCCAGGTGATTCTACTTTGTATACTAACAGTGATATGTAAAAAGGTGCTCATTATATGTATTACAAATTGTAAAGTATGCTACTGTTATATATACAACAACACTGAATTAAAAAAAAACAAAAAATATATTTCAGGTGATTCTAATGTTCACTTTGAAGTTACAATTTATTGGTTTAACAAAATCAATTTTGTTATATTTACAACATAATGGCACAGTATAAAGCAGTTATTTGAGTTTCTATGGATTCCTTAGTGTAGAAAATTTTTGGCATATTAGAACTTTGCACCAATGGAGATTATATACAAATAGAACATATAAATCATTAAACTGATGAGGATGTGGCCAGAAAGATAAAAGAAAATGAGTAATTTCTCAGAAGCTAAAGGAAGCTAGAACTTTGGTATGAGTGAAAACAGAGTCAAATGTCACATAGAACTCAAGTTTTATAAGGACAAAATATTTGTCTATTTCATTTGAAATAGGGAGATCATTGACCACTGTTGACGCTAACAATAGGACGTTAGTTGTTGTTGTGGAAGTAAAAGTCAGACAGATTTTGGTTAGAAACTGAAAGAGGAATACATGGGAAGGAACAATGAGTGATAACTACATTTTAGGAACTCTTGGCCCCAGAGGAAATGGGAAAATTGCAAGGCAGCTAGAATCAGTCATGGGGATGAGAGGAAATTTATGTAATTTTGTTATGGAAGAGACTAGGTCATGTTTATAATTCTGAGAGGCCTATTCAGAGAGATATGGAATAGTTTAATAAGAGTGTTACCTCATCAGGAAGAGAGGTTGAAAATAACCTGAAGTTGTGCAAGAATTATCAAGGCATACAAAGGCCATGATTTTGATGGTGATAGAACTCTGGCAGAACACAGTATGTGCTTACTCAAAAGGCATTCTTCTTGTGCCTAATTAATGAATAAGTTTTGATTTTATTAGAGTGGCAGTGTGCCCAATTCTAGGTTATTCCAGTCATCATTGACTTATGTTAGTGATGGTAATACCCACTTTTCAAAAAACTTATTTTCCTAAGGTTTTTTGCAGTGTTGGTCAAGGAAACAAAAAGTTATGTCTCTAGAGAGTTCCCATATAAGTTTTCCCACTATTGGTAAAAATAAGTAACTGGACTAAAAGAACCCTCTTCCACCACCCCACTTTCTGACTTTGGATATGATTTCTTTTAATGCTTTTCTTATAGAACCCATCCTGAGTCTATGAGAATAAAAAAGACAAGAATTAAACAAGAATAGATAGGGAAGATAAATGGACTCAGAGCCTTGAATGTTTTTAAGCCCATGCTCCATTCCTGAAATCTTCTCCATAAGTTGTTTTCTGTTATTTACAGCCAAAAGGTAACTGATTCAAGTTGTACAAAGTTTCCTCTCCATAGTGAGTCTCTTTTCTCAGTAGCACCCGGTTTATTTAAAAGTGTATCATAATGCTAAGTAGCATTTCTATTTCAATTTATCATAGGTCTCAAAACTCTTTAAGAATTGCAGCAAAAATAAAAATTACCCAGGTTTCATCATTATATTTAAATTTTTGACAAGTAGTAAAATTCTTATAGATGACTCATTAGTAACTCCCCTTAGAGAAGGTTCTCTAATGATTTTGCTTCTAATTACTTACCTACAGAGCTGACGACCAATCCAATATAACCCTTTTAGTTCATTTTCTGAAAGGCATGGTATAAAATGTTTTTACCTAATTTCTCAAGATGAATTCATTCTTTTGGCTTAAACAACTTTTACTATATTTTGTTTCACCTATTTTCCTACCTTCTATTGTATTGAAAGTATTAATGTAGACACTCTTAACTCCTCTATCAGTATGATGCATGGAACAAGTTGGAGTCAATTGGCTATAAGCAGAAAAATGTACACAAATTCCAGGTCATGTCTTCAATCAGGGAATTTCATGCCCTCCACTATTTCTTATTTTCCATTCTTGTAGGCTGGAACACAGAAGGCGTACTGGTGTGTTAGCTGTGATCAGGCTGACCAGAAAAACACTCTAAGGGATCTGGGTGCTGGATGACCTCCCTGGAACATCATTGGCCATTTGCCTTTTTTTTTTTTTTTTTTTTTTTGCCACCTATCTCTTAAACCAATGGCCAGCCATTTTTGCCATACTCTTCCAAACTCAGCTATGCACTGAAAGTGAAGAAGGGAATGTGTGGTGAAATCCTGAAAAGCTGAGTATTTCCTCAAGGAAGCTATTGACCTGGAAGTGACTGGGTTATACTGAATGTGAAATGATGGTGTTTCTCAAAGCACTTCTTAACAGGAATGGAAGTCTCTGCTGAAATTAAATTCAATATGATGAGAAAGACTTTTATGCATATTTAAGTTTTGACTGTAGACTTTAAACTTGTTTACTGGGCAACAATTTATTGAACTCCAAGACTGTTCCAGAACTTGTTTTAAATATGGGTAAAGCACAAAATGAGGCAAGAGCTCCCCTCCATAAAAAATGTTACTGAGAGAGAAAGAGTGTCAATGGGTAAGTGACCCTGTTTGGAAAATCATCATCATAAAAATGTGAATAAAAAAGGTCTAGAAAGGGTACAATAGGAAGAAATCAACTAAACCTAGAAGAATTAGAAACATTTTTTAAATCTAATTATTTTGAATACTTCTGACTACACAGCTGAAACCCTAGTTGTCAGCCTTTTATTAGTGACACTCAATGGAAAAAAGTTCATAAGGGCATCCATATTTGGAGGCTATCTTGGAGCTATTTGAAGTAAAAAAATATTTCCATTGTGATTTTTACATTCACACTTGTCTTAATTACTTTGTGTTTTTAATAGAAAATAATCATGTTTTATTATAATACAAGACAACCATGTCAAATATAAACTTCCATAGAAGTGAGACTAAGCACAATTCTACAAACAAACTGCTGTAATGCCTATTTGTGGAATCTATTGGCAGCTATGTTAAAATGGAGGTTCCTTGGAAGGAAGATCTTGACAGAAACCAGATTCAGGAATGTTACAACACTGCATAGCAAGAAAATTTCTCCCCTGCCTCTCTGTGCTTGGAACTCTGATTGAGATTTTTCCTGAGCACAGCAGAAGATACATTGCTTCAATGTCACATGCCAAGTTTAAACCAGCAACAGCCATTCAAGCATTGCAGTCTCTTAGCTATTGTATAATGTTTATAAAGGATCTAGAGGTGATTATACTCTCTTAACTTTTCCCCTGTTTATTTTAAATGGGAGGTGGATAAAAGAGGAAAGGGAGTCTGAATGTTGCACCAATGTAATCATAAAAGAAATAACATGCACAGATTGTGACAATCCACTTGGAAAAAAAAAATCCAAACTAATTTTGTTCTATTTCTTCTAAGCCATCTGAGAGCCTTTCTACATTTACCCATACAGACTAAATTACACTGTGATCAAGTTTATGGGAAGATAGCAGCACATATGTAGATGAAAGCACAGACAGATATTTATGAAAAACTGGGTTTCTATAAAAAAAGGAAAGTTGGTGGTTATTTTGAGGTATATTAGTTAGTGTTTAAAAATGGAATCTTTAAAGAATATGCCACTTATTCAAACATGTCACTTTTCTTCAAAAAGAGAGAAACAAGTTTCCATTACCAGCAGTTGTTAAATGTTGGCTTTGGCTGGTCCAGCCTTTTGTCTTCCCAGCTGTATGAATCACCTCTACAATATGTCCCTTTTGTTTGCATACTGGGATTCAGTGCCTGTCTGGGGGTGGGGGAAATATGTGGAGAAAAACCTGTTACTTTGTTACCCCAGGACCAGATTGTTCCAAGTCTGTGTGTGCATATTTTATTTCAGAGTCTTTCCTTAAATCCTGGCTTTCTTTCTTTCTTGAATATTTCTGCCCATCCTAAAAGAATACACCTAGTTTTGAACCAAAAATAAATTGTGTGTTATTAATAAACCAAATCTTGTAAACCCCTTCTGTTTACTCTTAAAATTGTCTGTGTGAGGTAGAAAATATAATGGCCTTTTGTTTTCCACTTGCAAGCAAATCTGATCCTCTCTTTTAAAAAATGTAGCTTTGAAATATATTTTCATTTGTCAGTATAAGATTATAAGTCTCCGTTTTCACAAGCATGCAATCTGTATCTATATTTACATATAGACAATTCATGTTAATTATAAATTGTACATATATGGTATACATACATTTACCAAGTGAATGTGTTCTACGCATTTTTGTGAGCATTATTTTTGTTAAATTCTTTTAAGGTTGCCACCAACATCATCACTTCAGACATGGAAACAAACTTGGAGAAGTTGAAGGGAATCTATCCTTGGAAATAGCTTTGTACCATCACCATTGGTTTGCATAAAAACAACCTGGTACATGGAGGTGACTCACCTCTGGTGGGAAGTGGAACTGTATTTGAATCCAGGAACAAAAGTCTAACTCATGATCATTAACCAAGATGCCAACACATTTTAAGTCTAAATGATCTGTAAAATAAACGTTTTAAAATGTTTTATAGGATGAGGTCTCATAATAGGAACTATATGTTTGTTTTTTTATTGCTTTGCCAATTTATACTCAACTTGTTTTACCATTCATGATGTAATCTTTCTGCTATATATATTGTAATTTTAAAAAGTCATATATGTTCATTATAGAAAATTTGGAAAACATCTTAATGTACAAAACCTGAAATTCTAGCCTTGTATACTTGCAGTATTTTTGCAATGATTGTGTGTCTGCTATGTGCATGCATTTTTTCTTTTGAAAATTATGTTCAGCCACATAAACAGTTTGGCTTTTAATAGATGAATGTTTTATATAATTATTGTTAAATAATATGTATAACAGCATAGTATTTCATAATAAGTTTATATGTGATTTTTAAGTCAATATTTTTTTGTTTGGAAACTTAACATTTCTTTGACTTTTCTATTTTACAAATATTTATGTAAATATTTCTCTAAGAGCAATATTTGCAATTGCCTGTTTGCATACTTCTATAAGTGTTGTATGTTACAATTATGAAATACTTTGCAAATCAGATAGGCAAAATATTCCATTTTAGTTTTAGCTTGTATTTGATTGCTTACTACCTTAAATAATTAAAAAAACTTGTTTGTCTCTTTATCTTTTCTTGATTTAATCACCTACTCTTTCATTCATGTGGTTATGTTTATTCATTCTGTTAAGTATGCATATTTACAGCCTATTTGCAGACCAGGTTCTGTGTAATGAGGAACATTTTTGGTTTCAGCCCACACAAAACATACAAGCAGTCAAGTCTGATTGATAAGCAAGGGACATAAAAATGAATAATTTTCTTAAAATTACTGAGTTATCTAAATTCTCAGAAAGAAGTGCACAGGGTGCTGAGAGAGAAAAGAAAAACTTCCTTCTTATAAACAATGTTACTTACATTTGAATGGTCAAAATGTGCAAAAACACAAAATTTAAATTATATAAAATCATACACTGTGAAAAATAACTCCTCCAAGTCTCCTTCATATTTTGTTTGCAAAGGAAATCAATATTCTTATATTTCCTCCATATTTTTGCCAAAATATTGTTTGCATGTTTTTATGTATATTTGTGTGCATACACATGTGGGTTTTTTAAAAAAATGTGAAAAGAATCACTAACCATTTCTTGGTTTTAAATTTTTATTTGAAGGCTACTTTTATGAATATATAAAAAGATAGCGTCATTTTTTAATAGCTATATTTTCTACATATATTTAACTATGTGGGTACAAATTTATTTATATAATTGATGATCCTACTAAAATATTTCCTTTGATTTGACACATGCATTTGGTTTGACTTAATCATACCTTGTTATATTATCTGTTTTTAATCAGGTTACTCTTCTTTATCATATTGTATGTTCTTTTATATATTATAATGATTTATGCAAAATTTATGACATATCAATTAAAATATAATTTTAGTTTATTACATATGCTTAAAATTTTATTTTAAAATATTATGTTATTCTACTTGTACAGAGAAATGCAATTAATACATTTGTATTTAATTTCTTTTTTACAACTCATTTTTTGCCAATCATAAATTTTCTGTTTTCAATCTGATATAATGGAATATACATATGCTTTGATTTTATTATTGTATATAAATGATAAATTTGATTTTTAATTACAAAATAACTATAGTTTTCTTCCTAATTATTGTTTATCAAGTAGTTTCCTTATTGTCAATTTTCACCACATCATTTTTTTCAGGACTTTAATTTGTATGTTTTTATTTATTCATAAAATTTTAACAAGGAAAAATAGTACACATTTATGTTGTAAAACATGATGTTTTTATATATGAATGCTTTGTGGAATAACTAATAGCACTATTTAACTTGTACATTACCTTACTTTTAATTTATTTTCTGGTGTGAAAAATTAATCACTACTCTCTTAACAATATTCAAGTTTACAAAGTATTGTTTTAACTATGTTATAGCTGATCTCTTGAGCTTATTCCTCTAGTATAACTGAAATTTTGTGCCATTCTATTAATATCTCACAAATCCCTCCACTCCCTGAGATTCTAGTGACCACCATTTTACTCACTGTTTTTGAGTTGGACTTATTTAGATTTCACATATGAGTGAGATCATGTGGAATTTGTCCTTATGTGTCTAGCTTATTTCAGTTAAAGCCTTCCAGGGTCACCCATGTTGTAGGTATAGGCTATAATCTTTTATACCAAAGAGTGTTTCACTATGAACACATTTTCTGCATCCATTCATCTACTGATGGACACTTTTGTTAATTCCATGTCTTGGATATGGTACTTAATATTGTAAGGAACAGGGAATATAGATATCTTTTCAAAATACTGATTTCAGATTTTTATGTGTATGCCTGTAAATGGATTTGATGAATTACATGGCTACCTCTGTTTTTTATTTTTTGAGGGAACACCATACTTTTCCATAATGGTTCTACCAATTTAAATTTCTACAAACAGTATGTAAGGGTTGTTTCTTTTCCACATCCATGCCAACACTTGTTATCTTTTTTATAGACATACACTTGTTATCTTTTTTATAGACATCCTTAACAGGTGTGAGGTTATATCTCATCATGATTTTAATTTACATTTCCCTAATGATTAGTGACATTGAACTTTTTATTTAAATAAACTTGTTGAACATTATATGTTTTTGGAGAAATTAGTTCAGGTCTTTTGAGACTTTCTAATCAAATTGTTTTCTTACTATTGAGTTGTTTGTGTTTCTTATATTTTCCATAGTTAGTACTTATAAAATGTATGATTTACAAACACATGTCCCCATTCCATAAATTGTCTATTCACTTTGTTTATAGATTTTTTTTTGTGTATGTGTTTGCCCAGAGCTTTTCAATTTGTCTTTATTTTTGCTTTGTGGTCTGTGATTTTGAAATCATATTCCCCCCGCCAAAAGAAAATCAGACAAAGGGTAAGCAGTTTTTCTTCTGTTTTTTTTTTTTTTTTTTTTCTAGTACTTTTACAGTTTAAGTACTTACTTTAAAGTCCTTAATCCATTTTCAGATAATTTTTGTATATGATGTAAGTTGAGGATCTGAATTTACTCTGATGTGTGCAGATACTAAGTTTTTCAAACACCCTTTATTAAAGAGACTGCTCTTTCCCAAATATACACTCTTGTCATCTTTGCTGAAAATCAATTGACTGTAAATATATGGGTTTATTTCTAGCTATTTATTCTCTTCCATAGGTCTATGTGTCTAATTTTTATGCCAGTGTAATGTTATTTTTGTTACTACAACTTTGTAGAAAATTTTGAAATCAGTTAACATAATACCTCTGACATTGTTCTTTTCCCACAAGATTGCTTTGGCTAATCAGAGTTTTTTGTGATCCTATATGAATTTTAGTACTGCTTTTTCCGTTTCTATGAAAAATGTCATTGAAATTTTGATAGAAATATCAATGAATCCATAGGTCACTTTGGATATAATTAATATTTTTAACAATGTAAAAGTTTACAGTCCATAAACACAGGGTATATTTCTATTTATTTGTATTTCTTTCATCAGTGTTTTATACTTTTGACTGTACATATCTTTATCATCATGTTTAATTTATATCTAAGCATTTAATTTTTGGCAGCTCCTATGAGATTTTCTTAATTTGGTTTTTGGATTGTTTGTTGTTAGTGTATAGAAACAAACTCAGATTTGCAATCGGTTTTTCAAACTTCAACTTTACTGAATTTTTTATTAGTACCAATGGTTTTTGGTAAAGTGTTTTGGTTTTAAATATATAAGATTATGTCATGTATAAATTCAAAATGTATCTTGATTCTTTCTAATCTGAATTTCTATCATTCTTTTACTTGCCTGATTATTTTGGTTAGGACTCTCACTCATTTTTATAAAAAGATGTTGATTTTTTACATTCCTTTTCTGCATTTATTGAGATGATCGTATGGTTTCTGTCCTTCATTCTGTTAATTTGGTGTATAATGCTTATTAATTTGTACATATTGAACGATCCTTATATCCCAAGGTTCGAACTCACTTAATCACAAAGAAAGACTTTTTAACGTGCTATATATATATATATATATATATATATATATATATATATATATATATACCATTTAGTCAACTCAATATCTTGTTTAATTTTTAATTTGTTTTTGGAGTGGGGATTGAACCTAGGGTGCATCCCCAGTCCTTTCTATTTTTTATTTTGAAACAGGGTCTCGCTAAGTTGCTTAGGGTCTCACTATATGGATATATCTGGCTTTGAACTTATGAACCTCCTGCCTCAGCATCCTGAGTTTTTGAGATTACAGTCGTGACACCATGATAGGGAGTGCTATCAATTTGTTGGCTAACTTGATTCATTCAAGGTAATTACTGATGTGTAAGTACTTCCTTTTTTTTTTCATTTTGTAATTATTTTCTTCTAGTCTTATAGATTTTTTGTTACTTTTTTCACTCTTTTATCTTCCTTTTTTATCAGAATATTTCCTCTAGTGGTATTCTTTATAACTTACTTTTATCTTTTGCTGATCTACTGTAGGTGCTTACTGATAGTTATAATGAAGCTTAGGTAAAATATATGATTAATAGATTATTTTAACATGATGACAATTTAACTTTTAAAGCACCAAACTACTCTATACTTTTACTGCCATTCACTTACAATTTATGTTTATGAAGTCACAACATATCTTTTTTTTATTATATACCTCTTAACAAATTTTTACTCTTATTATTACTTTTAACAGTTTTGTTGTCTAACCTTCATAGAAAAGATAAAAGTGATTTATAGACCTTTATTACAAATTAGAGTATTCTCAATGTGACTGGGTACTTCCTTCTACTAGTGAGTTTTATACTGCCAAGTTTTTGTTTTGTTTGTATGCTTGTTGTTCTTGTCACTAAGCAGCATTCTTTCAATTTAAAGAACTCCTTTTAACATTTCTTGTAACACAAGCTTGACGGTGATGAGCTACCTCAGGTTTTGTATAAGAAAGTCTTTATTTCTCCATTTCTGAAAGATAGTTTTGCTATGTAAAGTAGTTTTGGTTGGAAATTTTGTTTTTATTTTATTTAACTATTATTTTATTTTTACCTTCCACATTGAATATGTAATCCTACTTCCTTTCTTGTCCTGTAAACTTTATGCTGAAAAGTCTGCTGCTATACTTATTAATGCTCCTTTATATATGATGTGTGTTTTTGGTTCTTCATTTGCCTTTGATTTTTAATCATTAGTTTATAGAGTTAGATTATCCCTAATGCAAAAATTCAAAATCCTAAATTCTTCAACATTCAAAACTTTTTGAGTGCCAACCTGACTCCACAAGTGGAAAACTTCATACCTGATCTTATGTGATAAGACACAGTTAAAATGCAGTTGCAGTGAAAATATTGTATATGGCTGTATGTGTAAGATATTTATGAAACATAAGTGAATTCTAATCATTGCAGATAAAGGACACCAAATCTATAATATGTCTTGTTGTCATCTACTTTGTATTGAATCTGTTTGAAGACCTTTGTCCTGCCTGTATTTTACAAAGACAATTACATCTTTCTGCATATTTGAAGTTTTCTGCTATTATTTCTTTAAAAAAAACTTTTTTTTTGCTTCTCTCTTCCCATATTTGAACTTTTATCATTTGAATATTTTCTCTGTTGATGTTATTTCATTCATCCCATCCATCACCTTTCTTCATTTCTTTTTTTCTCTTTACTTTTCTGGCTGCATATATTTTCAAGCAATCTGACTTTGATTACAGATTCTCCTGCTTGGTCAATTCTACTATTGACACTCAGAGCATTTTTTTTTTTTATTTTATTCATTCAGTTTTTTCAACTTCAGAATTCTATTTAAAAAGTTAATTCCCATTTCACTGTTACATTTTTCTTTTCTTTTCTTTCTTTCTTTCTTTCTTTTTTTTTTTTTTTTTTTTTTGCTTATTTATTGCTTTCCTAATATCATTGGTTGTTAATTCTGTCTTTTCTTGAAGGTTGCTGAAGTTCCTTAAAACAATTATTTTTAATTCTTTGTCAGGTAGTTTGTATATCTCCATTTCTTTGGGGTCAACTGCTATAAAATTATTATGTTATTTTGGTGTATTATATCTCCTTGGTTTTACATGTTTTTGTTGCCCTATGTTGGTGTCAGGGTGTTGATGGAACAGTCATCTCTTCCAATGCTACAGGCTTGTTTTGCTGTGAAAAGTCTTTACCCTACAGGATGGTATGAAGGCTCTTGTTTTGTGATACACAGTGGTTCTTATAACAATGAAAGTACAGCTGTGTGTTCTCTATGAAGTTCTCTCAACTAAGATCAGTGTTGCTGGTGACTACAAGGACCCTCAGGAAAAAAAAAATAGTGGATTTTTGCAGTGGTAGCAAAAGTTGGAATATTTGGTAGCTGTACCTTCTAAGGTCTGCCCAATTTGTATTGATTTCACCAAAGAAGCTGTGGCTCAGGCAATTTCTTATAGCATTGGTTTTGGCTTGCAGGTCTTCTTATGGTGGCACTGTCTGATGAGTGCCTCTGTGTAGTAGCTACTAATTGGCCCCATTACTTATGGTGCAGTTCCTGCTCTCCACTGTTGCCTGGTAGTTGTAGGTGAGATACACATTGGTAACTGTCTATGAGATTTAGATGTTATAAAGCAGCCAGGGAACTAAAATCAAGGCATGGGCATGCAAAGAGATCCAAGGGACCTCAGGTCAGGTCAGCGTATAGCTTTATATGGAGGCTGAGCCAGTGTTAAGAGTGTGGACACTTGCAAAGAAAGCTTGGCTCTGAAATCTATAGCACAAAGGAACTTGATTTGATATAGCAACAACTTTGATATCTGAAATGTGGTTGAGCTCAGTGAGCCACAGATAACAGTCTAGAATGTGGATGCTTGTAGGGTTGGGAAACACACAGGGTTGGGAAAGGCAATGTTATCGCAGTCACAGCAGTGGTAAAGCTGACTAAAAGAGGCAATGACTCCTTTTCTGAAGTAGTTCAATATTCATTGCCTTTGAGTGAGAGGTGTCCCCAAAAGCTCATGTGTGAGACAATGCAAGAAGGCTTAGAGGTGAAATGATTGGGTTATAAGAGCCTTAACCCAATAAGCTAATTTATCCCCTAATAAGGATTAACTAACTGAGTGGGAACTAGGCTGGTAGGGTGTGGCTGGAGGTGGTGGGTCATTGGGGGTGTGCCTTTGGGGTATATATTTTGTATCTGGCTAGTGGAGTTCCTCTCTGCTTCCTGGTGTGATGTTTTGAGTAACTCGCCTCCACCACACTGTACCAAATGATGTTCTACTTCACTCAAGTCCCAAGGAATGGAGAGAGCTGTCTATGGACCGATACCTCCCAAATTGTAAGCCACATAAACTTTTCCTCCTTAAAATTGTTCTTGTTAGGTCTTTTAGTCATAGCAATGAAAAAGCTGACTAAAACAGTCAAGAACTCCTTTTCTGAAGTAGCACAATACTCAGCAGTGGCTTCTCTTTGTGGGTGGCCTGTATAGTCATGTCTGCCTCTCTGGGAATCAATAGAAGAGATGACTGATCAGAAGACACTGCATCCTCTGTGGGGAGACCCTCAGGGAACACTGTGGTATTTTCCACATGGCTGATAATAATAATAGTTTCTGTCCTTTGACTTCACTTCTAGCCATCTTGAATCCTCTTGCATATGCGGATCTCATCAGGAGGTCCTTTCAATGTTGATGTTGATTTTTTTGATCCTGTGTGTTGATATATCTTCTTTTTTTATTTATTTTATTCTAATTTGTTATACAAGTTTGCAGAATGCAATTCATTTCATATTACATGTAAAGAGAACAATTTTTCAAGTTGCTGGTTTTATATAAAGTATTTTTACAATTGTGTCTTCATACATGTACTTAAGGTAATGATGGCTAACTCATTCTACAATTATTCCTATCCCCTAGCCCTCTCTCCTTCCTCCCTACTCTTTGTTCTATTGAAAGTTCTTTCATTCCTCTCATCCCCCCCCTCCCCTGCCTTTAAAAGTCAGTATCTTCATAACAAAGAGATCATTTGACCTTTGTGTTTTGGGGGTTGGCTAACTTAGCATTATTTTCTCCAACTCCATCCATTTACTTGCAAATGCCATGATTTTATTCTCTTTTAGTACTAAGTAGTGTTCCATTGTGTATATATACCAAAGTTTCCCTATCCATTCATCTACTGATGGACATCAGGGTTGATTACACAATCTAGCTATTGTGAATTGTGCTGCTATAAACATTGATGTGGCTGTGTCCCTGTAGTAAACTGTTTTTAAGTCCTTTGGGAATAGGCCAGGGAGTGGGATAGCTGGGTTTAATGGTGGTTCCATACCAAGTTTCCTAGGAATCTCCATACTACTTTCTAGATTGGCTTCACCAATTTGCAGTTCCACAGGCAATGTAAGAGTATGCCTTTTTCCCCACATCTTCGCCAGCATTTATTGTTTTTTTTTTTTTTTTTTTTTTTTTTTATAGCCGCCATTCTGACTGGAATAAGATGAAATGTTAGAGTTGTTTTGATTTGCATTTCTCTAATCTCTAATCATTTCTCTAATCTCTAATCTAGAGATGTTGAACATTTTTTCATATATTTGTTGATTGATTGTATATCATCTTCTGAGAAGTGTCTGTTTAATTCCTTGGCCCATTTATTGATTGGGTTATTTGTTTTTGTTTTTTTTTTGTTTGTTTTTTTTTTTTTTTTTTTTTGGTGTTAAGGCTTTTGAGAGCTTTATAAATCCTTGAGGTTAGTGTTCTATCTGATGTGCTTGTGGTAAAGATTTGCTCCCATTCTGTAGTTTCTCTATTCACCTCACTAATTGTCTCTTTTGCTGAGAAGAAGCTTTTTAGTTTGAATCCATTCCATTTATTGATTCTTGGTTTTAATTATTGTGCTATTGGGGTCTTGTTGAGAAAGTTGAGGCCTAATCCAACATGATGGAGATTTGGGCCTACTTTTTCTTCTAGTAGGTGTGAGGTTTAATTCCTAGGTCCTTGATCCACTTTGAGTTGAGATTTGTACATGGAGAGAGATGGAATTTTAATTTTATTTTACTACATGAGGATATCCAGTTTTCCCAACACCATTTGTTGAAGAGGCTGTCTTTTCTCCAATTGGAAAAAAAAAAAAAAAAAAAAAAGAGGCTGTCATTTCTCCATTTTTGGCACCTTTGTATAATATATGATAACTGTAGATGTGTGGGTTAGTCTCTGTGTCTTCTATTCTGTGCCATTGATCAACTGGTCTATTTTGGTGCCAATACCATGTTGTTTTTGTTACAATTGCTTTGAAATACAATTTAAGGTCTGGAATAGTAATGCCACTAGCTTCATTCTTCTTGCTAAGAATTGCTTTGGCTATTCCAGGTCTCTTATTTTTCCAGATGAATTTCATGATTGCTTTTTCTATTTCTATGAGGAATGATATTGGAATTTTGATTGGTATTGCATTGAAACTGTATACTGCTTTTGGTAAAATAGTCATTTTGACAATATTAGTTCTACCTATCCATGAACAAGGTAGATCTTTCTATCTTCTAAGATCTTCATTAATTTCTTTCTTTAGCATGCTGTAGTTTTCATTGTACAGGTCTTTCACTTCTTTTGTTAAGTTGATTCCCTAGTTTTTTTTTTGTTTGTTTTTGTTTTTTTTTTTTTTTTTTTTTTTTTTTTTTTTGAGGCTATAGTAAATGGGGTGGATTTCCTAGTTTCTCTTTCTGAGGATTTTTCGCTGTTGTACAGAAATGCCTTTGATTTATGGGTATTGATTTTATACGCAGCTACTGTGCTGAATTCATTTATTAGTTCTAGAAGATTTCTGGTGGAACTTTTTGTATATTTTATGTATAGAATCATGTTGTCTGCAAATAGTGATAATTTGAGTTTTTCTTTTCTTATCCGTATCCCTTTAATTTCTTTTGTCTGTCTAATTACTCTGGCTAGGACTTCAAGAACTGTGTTAAATAGGAGTGGTGAAAGAGGGCATCCCTGTCTTGTTCCAGTTTTTAGAGGGAATGCTTTCAATTTTTCTCCATTTAGGATGATGTTGGCCTGGCGCTTAGCATAGATGGCCTTATGATGTTGAGGTATGTTCCTGTTATCCCTATTTTTTCTAGCATTTTGAACATGAAGGGATGTTGTATTTTGTCAAATGCTTTCTCTGCATCTATTGAGATGATCATATGATTTTTATCTTTGAGCCTTTGATTTGATGAATTACATTTATTGATTTCCTTATATTGAACCAATCTTGCATCCCTGGAATGAAGCCCACTTGATCATGGGGCACTATCTTTTTGATATGTTTTTGTATTCAATTTGCCAGAATTTTATTGAGAATTTTTGCATCTATATTCATTAGAGATATTGGTCTGAAGTTTTCTTTCTTTGATTTGTCTCTGCCTGGTTTTGTAATCAGAATAATATTGGCCTAATAGAATGAGTCTGGGAGTGTTTCCCTCTTTTTCTATTTCATGAAATAGTTTGAGAAAAATTGGTGTTAGTTCTTCTTTAAAGGTCTTGTAGAACTCAGCTGTATATCCATCCGGTCCAGGGATTTTCTTGGTTGGTAGGCTTTTTTATGGCATCCTCTATTTCTTTGCTTGAAATTGATCTATTTAAATTGTGTATATCATCCTGATTTAGTTTGGCCATATCATGTCTCTAGAAATTTGTTGATGCCTTCATTATTTTCTATTTTATCGGAGCATAAATTTTCAAAATAATTTCTAATTATCTTCTGTATTTCTGTAGTGTCCTTTGTAATATTTCCTTTTTCATCATAGATATTGGTAATTTGTGTTTTCTCTCTTCTTTGTTAGCATAGCTAATGGTTTATCAATTTTATTTATATTTTCAAAGAACCAACTTTTTGTTCTGTCAATTTTTTCACTTGTTTTTTTTTTTTTTGTTTGTTTCAATTTCATTAATTTCAGCTCCAATTTTAATTATTTCTTGTTTTTTACTTCTCTTGGGATTGATTTGTTCTTCTTTTTCTAGGGCTTTGAGATGTAATGTTTGTTTATTTATTTGTTGACTTGTTCTTTTTGAAGAAATGAGCTCCATGCAATGAACTTTCCTCTTTGTACTGCCTTCATAGTGTCCTAGAGATTTTGATATGTTGTGTTGTTGTTCTCATTTACCTCTAAGAATTTCTTAATCTCCTTCTTGATAACTTCTGCAACCCACTGATCATATTATTTTGTCTCCAGGTGTTTGAGTAGCTTTTCTTCCTTTTTTTAACATTGATTTCTAATTTCATTCCATTATTATCTGATAGAATGCAGGGTAGTATCCCTACCTTTTTATATTTGCTTAGAGTTGCTTTATGGCATAATATATTATCTATTTTAGAGAAGGATTCATGTGCTGCTGAGAAGAAAGTGTATTGACACACTGATAGATGATATACTCTATATATGTCAGTTATGTCTAAGTTATTGATTTTATTACTGAGTTCTATAGTTTCTCTGTTTAACTTTTTTTGGAAGATCTATCCAGTGTTGAAAGAAGTGTGTTAAAGTCGCCTAGAATTATTGTGTTGTGGTCTATTTGATTCTTGAATTTGAGAAGTGTTTGATTGTTGAATGTAGATGCTCCATTATTTGGGGCATATATATTTATAACAGTTATATCTTGTTGATCTATGATTCCCTTAAGCAGTATGAACTATCCATCTTTATCTATTTTGATTACCTTTGGCTTAATGTCTACTTTATTTGATATGAGGATGGAGACAACTGCTTGCTTACATAGACCATGTGAGTGATATATTTTATCCCATCCTTTCACCTTCAGTCTATGGGCGTCTTTTCCTATGAGATGTGTCTCTTGAAGGCAACATATTGTTGGGTCTGTTTTTTAAATTTAATCTATTAGCCTATGTCTTTTAATTGGTAATTTTAGGCCATTAACATTAAGGGTTATTATTAAGACATGATTTGTATTACCAGTAATTTCAATTTTTTTTATTATTTTTCGTATTTAGCTTGACTCAGTTTCTCCTTTGGTTGGTTTTTCCCTCTATTGTAGTTCTTCCCTTTGCAGATTTTTGTTATTATTTTTCATTTTCTCCTCATGGAATATTTGGCTAAGAATGTTCTGTAGTGCTGGCTTTCTTGTTGTAAATTCATTTAGCTTTTGTTATCATGGAAGGTTTTTATTTCATCATCAAATCTAAAGCTTAATTTTGCTCGATATAAGATTCTTGGTTGGCATCCCTTATCTTTTAGAGCCTGGTATATATTGTTCCAGGCTCTCCTGGCTTTGAGGGTCTGAGTTGAAAAATATGCTGATATGTGAATTGGTTTTCCCTTTTCTTTCTTGCAGACTTTAAAATTCAATCTTTATTTTGTATGCTAGGTATTTTCATTACAATGTGCCTTGGTGTGGATCTGTTGTAATTTTGTACATTTGGCATCCTATAGGCCTCTTGTATTTGATTTTCAAACTCATTCTTCCTGCTTGGGAAATTTTCTGATATTATTTCATTAAAGAGATTGTGCATTCCTTTGGTTTGAATCTCTGCACCTTCTTCTATTTCAATAAATCTTACATTTGGTCTTTTGATGGTATCCCATAATTCTTGGATATTCTGTTCATTATTTCTTACCATCTTCACTGTGAAGTCAACTTTATTTTCCAGGTTATGTATTTTGTCCTCATTGTCTGAGGTCCTATCTTCCAAGTGGTCCAATCTGTTGGTGATGCTATCTATTGAATTTTTTAAGTGGATTATTTTTTCTTTCATTTCATGGATTTCTGTGTGTGTGTGTGTGTGTGTGTTGTGTGTGTGTGTGTGTGTGTGTGTGTGTGTGTGTGTGTGTTTCCCCTCAAACTCTCTATCTCTTTCTTGAAATAATCTTTTGCTATCTGGATTTGTTCTCTTTTCTCTTTGTTGGTGTGTTTGATGGTTGCCTGTATTTGATCTCTTATCTCTTTGTTGGAGAGATCAACTTTTGCCTGTATCTACTCACTTAGTTTTTTTTTTAAATCCCTTATCATATATATATATATATATATATATATCCGGAACTCCTTCTCTGACATTTCACCAACTGTGCTTTCTATGGCTTCTTTTGTTGTAGTATCTTAGTTTGTTCTGGATATTTTCCTCCCTTGTTTTTTCATGCTGTCTATGTGTTTTCCTCTCTTGCAAGGTAAGCCTGAGGTATTACAGCTTCTGCCCTTTTGTCTTATAAGGTCCCTACAGGTTACCCAAAACCTCACTTTTTAGGGAAAGACCAATATTACAGCTTTCAATGTACTTAATCTGTATCCATATATCAGTTACTTTCTAGTTTTATATTTACAGTTTTGTTGTTATAAAGAGAAACGATGAGATCAGTTATCTTATACCATATGGTCTCTTTGCCTGGTGGTTTACAGTATCTAATGACAGTAGGGGGAGCTTAGAGGTTGGCTTAGACATTTATGAGGTAGGATGTGAGAAAATAGAGGTATTATATTATTTGACTAGTGAGAGTGTAATCATGAGAATTTGGCTCTTAGTAGGAGAAGCAAGAGATAGGCATCCCCATGTAAGATTCCCTGTTAGTTCACAACAGCATAACTGGTTGCACCTTCTGGTACAGCCTGATCCCCAGGGATGTCTTACCCGGACCTTTCTGTTGTTCCTTGGTGGTAGCATAGCTAACTCAGTTTTGTGGCAATGGAGCCTCAGGCCTATAATTATATTGATGTTGGGTTATGTAGCTATGGAATCCCAGTGCAGTGTGTCTCTCTGGACAGACATGAGTTGCCTCTCTGATTTGTAGGTGTGGGGAGGCTCTCTCTTCAGATCTCATCCTGGCTGCAGTGTGGTGGAGTAGGTGGTCTGGCTTTCCTCTCCCCACTCTCCTAATCCTGGGTCTCTACCAGTCTAATTGTTTTGGTGAGGGTTGGGCAGGTGGGTGGCAGGGCCCTTCCACAGGGCAGAGCCTATTGCTCCTAGTCCTGGTGGTGGTGTGAGTCCATGGTTGGGCAGGCCGCCTGCTGTGCTGTTCCTTTCAGTGGGTAGCTGCTGCTTGTTCCCTATATATCTTCTTTAATATGCCCTTGAGCCCCTTATAGTCATGGATAACTGTCTCCATTCTCTTGGTGATGACAGTATTTAATCATTTCCTCTGTGAATTTAGCTGTATATTTAAATTTAATCAATATCTTCAATTAAGTCTTTGTTTTTATCTCATTTCCACAATAAGAACAAGTAAATAATACTAACAAATATTTCACTGGCATAGCAATTAGGCTGTCCTTGAAACTACAGGTTAATTTGAAAAGGACTAAAAACTATCAATAAGCATCAACTTCTCTAAACTTTTTGTATAATTGACACTTTGTTTCACTGATTTTTCTCTTGGTTTTATGGTTTTCATTTAACTAATATCGTTCCTTATTATTTCTTTCTTCCCACTTACTTAAAATTTAATTTACCTGATTTTCTTGTTTCTTTCTTGATTATTGTACTGAAGTCATTCATTATATATTTACTGATAAAATTTACTAGTTTAGTTTTACCTCACAAGTTTAAAGTATTGAATTTTAATTGTATTTTAGGTATAGTTTCATTTATGTTTTTCCTTGATCTATGAGTTGGTTAGAACAGTGTAGTTTAATTCCAAAATGGTTAGGGATTATATACATTAAAGTAATTCTATTTTTTAAAAAAAAATTATGATAATTCTCATCTTGGAGATTAGGGGTATTTCTCTTTTAGGATGAATTTATGCTCTTTTATTTTGCATGAAATACAGTGGAAAAAAGAACACGATGTGAATTGTCAAGGAGTTATATTGGAGAAAGGTAGAGAAAAGGGAACATTGGGAGGGAGGAGGCAAAGGAAAAGGAAAGTACTGGGGAAAAAATTGTTTTGAGTTATGTGCATAAATGAATATGTCACAATGAACTCTACTATTTCATATAAGGCTCTGGTCTTATATGAAAAATAAATCTTACTTATTATTGGAAGCATTCAATTCCCTGTAGTTGTAGGATGGAGGCTTTCAGTTCTTCTCTTCTACCAAGTTGTTTTCTCCAAAACATGATAATTTCCTTGATTTATGGGTGCAGCAAAAAAAATGTTTATCTGATGCTTCACCTTTTCAAAAGCACCCACTGTGTTGGGTCAGGCCCATCTAGAATAATTTACTATTTGATTAGCTAAAAAATGAATTGATTGGTGACCTGATCAATATAGTGACACTCCATCATATTCTTGTGTCATACCTATACTAAACAAGGCAGAACTCTTGGGACACCCCAGAATTCTACCTAATAGTATAAGTATTCCCATTGACTATAAAATATATGGCTTAAGGGATTTTTTCTTTGATTATGTTCTTTGTTATAGTTTCTCAATAAAGAATAAGACAGTTTCATTTCTAAACCAAAAATAGTACCTTTTAAACATAAAGTTTATTAAGGATAGGTAAGCAGCTAGATAGAAGATGAGAGGAGATTGAATTATGCAATTATGGAGGCAGAGAAGATACTTGACATCCCATCTTCAAGTTGGGAAACCCAAAATTTGTTTGTTTCAATCCAAATGTTAAGGCTTGGAATCAGAGTTGCTGATGTCTAACTGTCTAAGATCAATAGACTGAAGTAAGGACCTGAGGGCCAGTGGTACAAGTCTTGGAGTCCAAATGCCAAAGAATCTACAGTTCTGATGTCCAAGGGTAGGAGATATGAGTGTCTCAGCTATAGGAGAGAAAGGTGGTGGTACAGGGGGCAGGGATGAGGGGAGAAAACAAGAAAATTTGCCTTTTCTCTGACTTGTTCGATCTGTACTTTCAGCCTGTTGGATGGTGTCCATAACATTTTGAGTAAGGGCAGATTTTTCTTATTCACTCCATTGATTCAAATGCCAATTTCTTTTGAAACACTCTCACAACATACCTTTAAATAATGCTTTCCCAGCAATTTGTATATCCCTTAATTCAGTTAAATTGATACTTACATTAAATATCACAACCACACGAAGAATAACTTAATCATGGGTTGAAATTTTTCATTTGAACTAAATATAATGGCATACAATTAAGAATTTTAACTTCAATGGAGCATGATCAATGTATGGTGTTCAGATAATTTACCTGATATGTGGATAATAAATTGATTAGAAACAACAAACTGGGGAAACTACCACATGAGTTACCAGGCCATTTTTCTGTTCAGAAAACAGAAAAATTGTGATGTTTAGGAATAAGGGGGAAATAAGAGCCTGAAAATTTTGACTTATGATTTTGGTACCAAACTCTCTTTGTGCTCTATGTTTTTTAGTATATGTTTTTAAATACTTAAGTACTTCTGACTTATTGGTAAGCACTTTTTGATATAGTAAAATAAGCATGCCATATTTTTATAAATTTTTTGATCTTCTGCTCTTTTGCTTTGGATTTGTTTCATAGTATTTTTGATAATATCAAATCAGCATTTTTTGGTATTAACTTTTTATTGGTTAGTAATTCTATTACCATCTTTAATCTGTGATATAAATTAAGGCATGTCAGTGTACTTAAAGGTACAGTTGCATAATGTATTGAGTATCTAAGAGAAATATAAACAAATATATGTTATAGTCCTATTCTGTCCCCTGGAAATTTCAAAGTAAAACACAATAACAACAACAGAAAAACCCAAAACAAAACAAAACAAACAAACAAACAAACAAACAAAAAATAAACAACAACAAAAAAAAAAAAACAAGGAACTATTTTTTTCCATCCTGCATACTTAACTGATATAGAATCTCACCTGAATATATTTATTTATTTATTTATTTAATTCATAAAAACAAAACATAATTTGAGAAACTAACTTTACTGAATTTTATACAATATACATAGTTGCTTTGATTTTAAAAGAAAAATTTCAGTTTATATTACATGGATGTTTCCATTATCTGGGGACTCACAAATTAAAGGTTACTATGATCCTCAGCATGGTGACCTTTAGAAGAACTGAAAAGACTCATCTTTTCATTTAAAACTTCACTTTGCAAGTCTGTAAAGAATGGCCTAAGGTCAGGCTGAGAACCCTCATCCCAGAAAGATAGCAAATATATTTCCAATAATAACTGCAGAATTCTTTAAAAGTGATAATATGAGTTTTAGTAATGTGAGTTTGTCAAATGTACCTAGTCATGTTTGTCTTGAGGAAATTATTTATCTCTGATACTAATATCTGTGGTCATTATTAGTAAGAAGATGTTCCTATCTCCAAGTTCTTTCTTGGGGCCCATTATTTGAAGAATCCAGATCTCATCTGAATTGGATAATTTGAAGAAACATTTCCAATATCTCTGTCCACTTCCACCTCACTCTCCTACCCAAGGAATTACCAGCTTATCTACTGATAAAAGACTTTACATCATTCAGAATACTGAATGCAATAAGGGAAGATATGAGCCCATCTTATACTAACTGTGTTAATAACAGGATAAAAGGAATAATATCTTTTGCATTTATGGAAATACCACTATTGAAGTTACCCTGGGACACTGCTGTATAGCTAGGGACAGAAAAATGTGATTCGTAATTTCCATTTGATTTTCAACCCTTCTTGTTCTGCTCACCATCTCAAACCACATTATGGTCCACATCTTTGGCTTTTATTGGTTTGGGCCATAAGGCATCCCTGCATGATATTAGAAGGAGAGAGAAATGAAGTCAGACACTCATTTCCTGAATCCTCTCTCTACAAGGTTGCATCACTATCATTATACTGAAGTTACTATTCCTCTCAAGGTTCTTACCTCAGTGACCTTATTCCTTTGGATTCTAATAACTCCTTTTGTCCCTGTGGGCATGTAAATGTGACAGTGGGTGGTACCAAGACTAGGGACACTTTCTTTTCCTTCATGATATACTTAAAACTGTGTCTTTGTAAAAGTCACTTTTAAATAAATCTTCCTTGAATTACCACGTTTGAATGTGCCATCTGATATAGCATGACTGTCATTTCATTGTTTCCTGGAAGAAAGATAAGATGATTGGACATTTGAATTTCACCTCTGTCAACAATGACATTGTTTTTGTCTTACCAGCATGGAAGACCTAGATTTTGCTTGATAATGAATGCTCTCCTATGTACAGATTTAAGAGCAACATTTACAATGTGACTTTGTCCTCCTGAGTCTGTCATTAAATAGTAAATAAAAATGGAAACTCCTTACAGCTTGAGGTTCTATTTCTCAACTTTTTAAAATTATTCTTTAGTTGTAGTTGCACACAATACCTTTGTTTTATTTATTTATTTTTATGTGGTGCTGAGGATTGAACCCAGTGCTTCACAAGTGCTAGGTGAACGCTCTACCGCTGAGCTACAACCCCAGCCCTCTATTTACTAACTTTTGCCTTTGCTATTAGATTCTGCTTATCAAAGCCAGGACAAATAAATAATCTAGGACTAAAAGCTAGAATTATAAGTTTGTGTACATGACTTGTATGGTAATTAAACATGTTCTTTCAAGGAAATGCAATCCATAAATTTTCTATTGATATGGTATATATTTATATATATATATATATATTTACAGATTGATAGAAAACCATGGGCCTAAATTTCTTTATTCAGTTCCCCTAATGATAAGTTTCACCTCCTTACTGCTCTGGCTTACAGCAAGGACAGATTATCTCTTCCAATGTCTTTGTGCTTGGAGCTTACACTGCTTCTTCTTTCTTAAAATGCAGCTTAGAATAGGCTTGTCCACCTAAGTTATAGACAATTTAAAAGTAAAAATATTATCATGCAAGGAGGTGGATATGACAAAACATTGATCTCACCTTTAGCTTTGGCAAACCGAAGGGCATATTTCTCGACTAGCTATCAATATGTCTACATGTGAAAGAGGCTTTATTTCCTATAAATTTTGGAGTGATTCAAGCATATCTTCAAATTTCAAAACAAATACCCTGAAAGGATTGTTTTAGAAAGATTAAGATATTCCTTATTCCTAGTTACCAACTTTCTCCTACCCAACATAGAATCTAAAAATATAGAAACCTCCTTCCAGCTTCTGTCCAAAGCCATTCTGTTTATTATATGCCAACTTCTCTCAAACACACTGAGTATTGCCCTTATAATTTCCTCACTCTGGACAATTTTTGTCAGAAAAAAAAAATGTTCTCAAAGCTAGCTTCTCTGTTTCCAAATAGCATTGCTGAGCTCTTGAATTATCTAAAACAAACAGAAAAACAAAACTTCCTCCAAGAGACTCTCTACTAGTACATTCCTTTTCACTTGTTCTCAGCAAAAAGAGGATGCTTTGCACTTTTTCACCCTCTGGTCAAGAAATTTCTGGAGCATTATTTTCTGTGTCAGCTAAACAAGCAGTTGATTTTCCAACCTGGTCCACAAATAATTCCTAGACTGTCTACTTGAGGCCAAGGCAGATAAGATATCCTGTCTGGAATTCTAGCCTATTTCATTATTGGATTGAAATTTTCTCAATTTTTGACTGGGTTCTTCTCTTTCTTATAGCATCTTACTAAAAGCACTAAGAAGCATTTAATACACTGCAAAATCTTCTTTTCATCTTCAAGTCCTAAAGTTACATTCTCTAAGGCATGTGATCTGTAAGTTCTTGCATGTGACATTTTTAAATTTTTGGACATGATGTAACAAGTCTCATCCATTTGAATCTGCAATGTCTATTTTCTTGCTCTTATGTCAATGCCCCCCATTTCAGTTTATTTAATAACAGCATAAAATTTTATTCCTATTTTGATATTAGTTATTACATAGGCTAAACTACAATCACAGCAAGATGTCAAAATACTATGTCTATGAATCTTTTTAATAAAGCAGGTTGTTTTCTCTCTCAAAAAATAGTCCAGGATGGTTGAATGGGATTGATACAGGTGATCATCAGGGAACTGGTTTTCATTCTTCACATGTGTATGCCTGTGATGGTTCACAAAATGAAAACACAAAAAATGTAGCAGTTGAATTTTTTTCTCTTTGAATTTTAAAACATACATGTTTTTATTTATCATTATAATAGTTTAAATATAAATGAAATTAAAGTCACAGTAAAACTTGTATAAATGCATATAGGTTTATTTAACAAATATATCTTTATGTGTAACAAATTCACCATATAATTAAACAAATACAATATAGTTAACCTGTTTCATTCAGATTACAACATCATATTTTGTGGTATATACTATAACACCAATTCTGATGACTGATCAGATTACTGAAATAGTGCTCTTCCATGTCTTTTTATAGACAATGACAACTAACTTGATAGCTTTTCACCAATTCATCATTATATAAAGAATGAATAATATTGATTGTCAAATTTTGAGGAAAATGTGGTCTTCTACTAGATAATTTTAAACTTATAAGCCTACACATAATGGCCACTATTCTCTTCTAAGTATGGTGGTAACTGCAGTACATAATAATAGAAGAAATTCCTAGTTCCTTATATGTAAATAGGTTATCATATATGTATCATATAATCTGTGTGCACATTTATGTGTATATATATTCACATACATTGTATGTGAGTATATATATGTATACACACATATATAAATTAGCTTTAGAAAATGAGAGAAATTTAAACTTACCTTAAGGATCTGACAATTCATAAACCATGTGTAGTTGGTTATATTTTAAATAATAGCAGGGGCAATTTAGCAATAAGAAATGTAAAAAGAATGGATACTTAGGTTTAGAGACAAAAAGCTTATTTAGGAATTAATAATCTGGAGTAATAATTTTATGAATGATGTGCAAGGGAGTAGGAACAGAATTAGAGTCAAGGGTTAAGATATTTTAAAGATTGGAATTACAAACTGTGGAAGGTTAAAAGTACCAGTTATAGAAATTTTGACTTTTTTTCTGGGTTTATAACAGAATTTGCATTTGAGAAACATCTGTAGCACCAGATGTGATTTTAGTGCCATAGGTAGTAAATATGACTTCTTCAAAATAGATAAGGGAAGGGAAGATAAAGTAAGAGTAGAAACATGCCTAGATGTCTAATCTCAATAGAAGTGAAGTGTTACATTGTCATAAAGTAAGAAGGAAAAGCATATTTAAGGAGGAAGATACTTACATGGCTTTGAGTTCCCAGTAAACCATTATAGAGATGTTCATAGAAACTCAATCTATGGATCTCTGGAAGCTGTTGGAATTGTAGATGTATAGGAGAAATGAAATTATGAAATTAAATGCATTCTGCATAGGTGAAACATTGAGCTGTCATAATTCAACACATTCTTAGCATTTTACCCTATGATGACAAGTAGGATAAGAAGTAAAGATACAGAGGTTAGAGTACAGATATAGTTTTTGCCCTAGTAGTGGAACTTACAGAATGGCTAGGCCAACAGCAGTAATTAAATAATTTTGCAAACATTCAGAAATATAAATTGTGATAAGTTCCCTGAAATAAGATTCTAGGATCTATTAGCAGCATGTAAGCATTGTCTGAGGTTAATCTGGAAGCTTAATGGGGGCTTTCTTGAGGAAATAGCCTCTGCACTGGGAATTTCTAGATGAGAGAAATGACTGGGCAGAGTGGCTCCCAATAGAGTATGAAAAATTAATGAAGTTTTTCTTCATTTATTAATTCTCTAAATATTTATTTATTTAGTTATTTTTATCAGAGTGATGTATTAGCAAAAGTCAAATATCACTGAAAGCCTCATGCACTGAAGATTGTTCAACACCATGACTCCCTGAGTAGTTGTATGAAAGCCCGGGCAGACAAAAAGCTAACAAAAGAGCTAAAAGGAAAATCTGTGAATGACACATCCAAAGGACCTTTGAACTTTAGATGTGTCTCTGGGATTCTAGAAGACAATGCACACACTCAGAGGTGCATGACTAGAGCTACATGTGTCTTCAGGAAAAAGCAGGAGCCCTGTGGCTAACCTAGAGTTTTTGTGCAAGAAGGAAGTGAAAGCTAAGGCAGAGTTGCAAACTTCCTGGTAAATTGTGGAACTTGTGCCCCAACTGACATAGATATCATTTAGGCAAACCCGTAAGATTGGTCCCAAGTATTTGAGGAAATTTCCATCCAATCCTTAGCTAAACACTGAGCTAACTAAACCCACACTTTAAAGACTACACAAAATAAATAATAGGCTTAGGGCTGGGTTTGTGGCTCAGTGGTAGAGCACTTGCCTAGCACATGTGAGGTACTGGGTTTGAACCTCAGCACCACATAAGAGTAAATAAATAAAGGTATTGTGTCCATTTACAACAACATCAAAAATTAAAAAAAAAAATAGGCTTAGAAGAATTAGTTCAGAAAAACTTCCAAAATAACAAAGAAGTGGGCTGGGGTTGTGGCTCAGCGGCAGAGAGCTCTCTCGCCTCGCATGTGCGCGGCCCGGGTTCGATCCTCAGCACCACCATAAACATGGATGCACTGCATTGTGTACAACTAAAGTAAATAAATAAATATTTTAAAAAACTAAAGAAGTTTTTGTTGTTGCTTTTCCTCCCCAAATGCATCATCTCAAATGTATTTCACTTAATTCCATATACTTTTGGCTCTTTATTTCATATTTAAGGCTTTTCTCAGATGTTCTATGACCCATGACTGCTCACCCATATGTAGGACCCTGACAATCTGACTCCAAGCCCTGTGCTTGAGAGGAAGACTTGCTGAATGATTGTAAGAATGTCTAGCATTCAGAGCAATTACAGGATGACACAGCCACAAGACATTTTACCAAGTCCAGCAGAGAATAGAGTTCCTCAGAGTTGACAGTCTAGAATGCAAAATGCAGCAGAAAAATAAAACAAGGAGAGGACTAAGAAGAGGTCATTGGATTTGATAAAGCACATCCTGAAGATGGCTACTGAGAAAGGAATTTTCACAGAATAACAGGATATAGGCAGAGGGCCAGAGAATTAGTAAGGGAGTCTGTGGGTGAAAACAGTGATTTCAGATAATGTAATTTAAAAAGAGGGAGAGAGAAAGAGAAGATGAGTTACAATTTGAAGGGGAGCCAATTTTGGTATTTTTTTTTTAGTTGGTCTCTGTTAAAATGAAACAAACAAACTCAAATTAAACAAGGCAGTAGTCATTTTAAATTTTTCACTTACCAAAGCTCCTACAAGAGATACACACAAAATGAATTTAAAGATTTTAATTTAATCTCTAATGTGTTTTTTTAGTCTTTGATTGATGTACTGATCTATGAAATTGTCTAGAGACAGATGGCAAGAAGAACAAATATTCAAAGGCCAAGTTATTCATAGTTTGAAACACTGGTCTCTGAAAAATGGTGTCCATGGCTTAAGGTATTGTAAAATAAACCATGATTGTCCTTTCTTGGGATTGAAATCACTTAAAATCAAGTTGTGAAACTTCGACCTACATATCTCAATATGGTAGAGACAACTTTCATTCCTATGGCCCTTCCTTCTTTCTTTTTTCCTTCCTTACTCTAATAATATTATAAATAGTAACAAACTAATAAATTTGCTGAATTAGATAACATTATCTAAGTAGCTATCTTCTATCATCATCATCTAAATATACACCTGTGTGATATATGTAGGTGAACATATATATAAAAGAGACAAGCCAGTGTCATATGTTTATAATCCCAGTGGCTCAGGAGGCTGAGGCAGGAAAATGGCAAGTTCAAAGGCAGCATCAGCAACTTAGCAAGGCCCTAAGTGACTTAGTAAAACCCTGACTCAAAATAAAAACATAAAAAAAAAAGAGAGATGAGAATGTGGCTCAGTCTTTAAGCAGTTCCTGGGTTCAATCCCTGGCATCCAAAAATTTAAAAAAAAAAAAAAAAAAAAAAAAGGAGAGAAGAGAGGACTGAGACCGTCATGATATTTTACAGTTCATATCCAAGAGATGACTGACAGAATAATAGTAGAAAACTAAAAGAAGACATATAGAAAAGTATTTCACTGACTATGTCTGATGAAGATACTATAAAAATGTCAATCATTCTAATATTGCAGTGTTTCTTTTATATCATTATGTTGGATTGAAATGCCTATTTGAAAACAGATTGGAATAAAGATGGCAATTTATGAACACTTATCTGAGGCAATACAAAGTTGGTGCCACCACTTTTTGGTGAACAGAGAGATGATCAGGCTACTTTTGACTAATTTGTGGTTTTCTGGGAGCACTTAAGATGGAGCAGGACATGGTAATTTGAACATTCATGTTACTCTGTTTTTAATGGCATTTTTATGCTTATGTTGAAGTGTATAGTAGTGACAGTAGAGACCCATCTTAATATGTCAACAATAATTTTTTTGTTGTCAAAGGCATATCAACATAATTGGAGAGGTGTTTAATATTTATTTTGTCAAAGAGGACCTGACAATTTCAAAATCTTAGAGAATAGATTTTTTAAATTTCATTTTATAGTCTTTGTTTCCTCTTAAAGTGTCTGATCCACAGTATTGTCCATTGGGGTTTCATATTAGAAACTTATTTAGTGATGAATGAATTAATGAAAGAATGAGAAAATGAAAATATTTCTTAATAAATTTCCAAAGATAAAATAAAAATAATATGATTTTAAAATTTTAAAACTAGAAAACTAGTGATCAATACCATAAATTCTTGGGGGCAGAATAATATAATTCACTGTTTAATACACAGATGGAAAATATAATAAACTTCCTCAAAAAATTTATACTGAGTGACAAACTTATCACCTTACTACCTGGGTGACTCTGAATTCTCAAGGAAAATATTCCATAGGATTGTATTGTGTATTCTAAAGTACTTATTCCATTCATATTATGGTTTAGACATAAGGTGTCCCTCAAAAGCTCATGTGTGAGATGATGCAAGCACGTTCAGAAGTGAAATGATTGGATTACCAGACCCTTAACCTAATCAGTGGATTAATCCACTGATATGGATTTCGGGTGGTAACTGTAGAAAGGCAGAGTAAGGCTGGAAGAAGTAGGTCACTGGGGGTAAGCTTTGGGGATTTACATTTTGTCCTTTGTGAACAGATCTGTCTATTCCTGGTTTCCATGTTCTGAGCTTCTTTCTTCCACCATGGACTTCTGCCATGATGTTCTGCCTCACCACAGGCCCAGCAGTATAGAATCTGCCAACCATGGACTAACCTTCTGAAACCATGAACCAAAACACTTTTCCTCCTCTAAGTTGTTCTTGTCAAGTATTTTGGTCACAGCCATGCAAAGCTGACTAAAACAATTCAGGAATGTGAAATAGTTACTTATTTGCCCATAATTCAATATAAAACTACACATGAACATGAAATATGCCTGGTCCTTTTCATTATCCTCTGTAACACTTTGCCTTGTTCAAAATATTTGTCCATTCATCTTGTTCTTCCATTTGATATTGCATCACCTATGAATGATTTATACTATCCTAGTTTTGATGCTAAATGCCTGGTTTAGTTGGGTTGCAAGGTAATAATGCAGACTCTTTAACTAGAAGTTTTTATCTAGCTTGACCACACTATCTTCTCGACATAAAAGGCAATAGTATTTTCTTTTCAAATAGATTCTAAAAATCTTTAGAAGAAGTTTCGAACAAATGCCCTTAGTCTGTTTGAGATATTTGGGACTCCCTAGGGAGCCCACACGACCAGGATTGACATTAGCTCATGTAGGATATTTTTATTTTTATTTTTTTGTCTTTCACCTAGAGAAAAGGTTCAGACAGTTACTTTCAGTAGGGGTGCCACTGGTATATTTGGTAGGACAATTCTTCATTTTGCTCAATAACTTAAAATATTCCTGGTCATTTTCAAATGCCTCTAATATCCTGAGTCTGGAAGCTTCTCAGCTGAGGTTTGATTATGGGGCAATTTTGAAAATGAAATGGGAACTGATGATCAGGATATGTTTGACTGAACTACATTTTAAACAGTTGGTGATAGATTATGGTTGTGTTTCGAATTCTCTGTTCAATTTTTTATGGTGCACAAATGGCTTAAGGAAAAAAGACTTTAAGAATCATATCAAAATTTCAACATATTAAAGTTATTGCTAAGATAAGTTTATTTGTTTTTCACAATATCAGTATACAATTGGGGGTTGCAAACGGAGTCTAAGTATTAGTTTTACTAGAGATATATTCATTTAATTGATAGGAATAAATGTTTTAATAATATTCAAATCCAGAGAGTATGTCAGCAGAAATTCATATAACATTTTAGAGCACATGAATGATATTTTGAAAATGTCAGGGAACATTCAATGTGGCCCCAAGATGTCTGATTTCAAATAAAATAAACATACATTTTTAAAATTATGGTTGTTTCCTTTTCTTTATAATCCTATTTTGGCTTACAAAATAATTTTTATTTATCCACTATACATGTTTGAGTACTTACATATTATGGGCTTTCTTTTCATCAGAAGTTTTCCACTTTATTTCTCCCTCAGTAAAAATGAGTCACTGTGTGTTCCTTGTCTTTTACCTCCTTTTATCTGTGTCTGTGGACTGAGAGCGCCTGAGTTGACTTTTCTCTTTCTCCTATGGGGCCACCACAGTCAATAACTTTAATGAGAACATTTGATGCATAAATATTACAAATCCAGGATCTCAGTGATGAGATGGTGGAAAGGAAAAAGGACGCAAGTTGAATGCTGACAGAGCTGCAGAAGCTATTGTCTAGTTAGGGAAGAGAGAGGCCAATACTGGAGGCTTGATTTTCCTTAGGGATGGAAGCTTTTCAAGGACAGAGAATGTGTCCCTTAGCAAATAAAGACAGGAAAGTAAAGTTACTGTTTGATATGTTTGATAAATACTCTTTGGTTTGATTATTAGTATATTTCTTATGAAGACAAAAGCAGTCTGAAAGAGGAATTGAAAAAGTAAAACCCATCAAAAATACAAAATACCTATAAAATAGAAATCAGCATAATCTTTTTATATTTATCTTGATTGGCTTTTTGAACAATATGTAAGACCAAAAAAGAAAATACAGCATCCAACTGTGTTGGAAGAAATTTGATCCACATTTCTCCTTTACGAAAGTATAAAATATATAAACTAAAATGGGTAGTTTCTTGGATGTAAGCCCTCTTCTGCTACATTATGTGTAATGTTTTTGCACCTGTTTTTTCCTGCAATTTTACCAACAAGGGGTCTAGAAAAGCACTGTTCATACTTGGTCTTCAGCCAAGCCAATAAACAAAAATGTCATTAATCACTGTCACTTGTCAATTCTCCACTTAAGAAATTGTCTCTTTTCATTGTTGCTACAAAAAAACACAAGGGAAATTGATAAACTTTGTTTTGGAGAAGTGAGGCTAAGTTTTCAAAGGTGAAATTTATTTTTTTTTTTCAGAGGGAAAATGTGGTATTTAAAGATAGATTACAGCTGCAGCTGAGTGTATCTGTGAGAGCAAAACCATGCACCTACGTATGGCTGGTAATCCAAGAGATTACACTGAATGTATTTAAGCAGAGTGCTATTTCTGCAGGCCATTTCCAGGTGGTAGTTGGAATATCAATTATGGTACATCACAACCACATATATGTCCTCCCTTTCACCTCACTTAAAGTATGGATGGAACAAAATCTAAGCACAGAACATTCATGAAGTCTTCATAATCCCTACCACCAAGGTTAGGTCAACAGCCCCTATATTTCCCTAAACAGTTGATTAGTATATATGCAAATCTCTTAATTCAATTAAAAAACAACTAAAAGGAGTATTATTATCTTTATATTTCATTTTGGTAATCTGACAGAAAATGGGAGACTTCGGAAGATGATCACAGAAAATACTCAAGTTTATGCTCTTTTTTATTGTATAGGATCTAAACAACTTCTTAGCAGCTCTGAGCTATGGTCCAGAATCAATGAAACCTTAAATATAAATTGCAGATGAAAAATAGCATCCTGTCAGTGGCAGTATATTGAGGTGGCTGACAGCATGAGCTCTAAAATCAAACTAATCTGAGTTTGAATCCTGGCTCTACCACAGAAAAACTTTGCCTTCTTGGATAATTTATTAAATGTCTATGTTTTATTTATTTAATAATACATACCTTGCAATATGTACATATCTCTCATAACATAATGTCTGGTCAATAATGAGTGTTCAATAATGGTATATACATAGATACTACACACACACACACACACACACACACACACACACACACACATATCCATCCAGTTCTTTAAGTATATGAACTAAAGGATTGGGGTTTAAAATTTTATTCTTTTTAACCTCATTATAGCATCAGTTTTTTGAAACTGTAAATGGTCATGATGGCAAAAACAATTTAGGAATTTTTATAAGGATTAAACTAAATAATTTATGTGGCAGGAGTCAGCACAGTACCTTGCACACAGATTTTCTCCAACAAATGTTAGGTGACTTTGAATCTCAAAGAATACAGTAAAGCATATTTTCCATGTGAACAACAAACTTCTGAGCACTTTGGGGTACGAAAGCCAATAAACTGAAAAAACTTGACTATGGATTACTTTGTCCTAGTGACACCTATTTGGATTTCAGTACCTGAACATTTTCATTCATCGCATTTGACAGTCTTGTCAGTTCAGAATCTGGAAATACTGGTGAAGGCATGATAATGTAGAAAGCAAGGGATGAATGGCATCTAAAGGGTCAAATTCAAGTTATTCATTTTGTACGAGCAAAATGGAGTCCAGAGAGCTTACCTAACTTGTCTAAGATGGTATAGTATTTGTACTTCTCAGGGCACAGGGAACCATGTTCATCATGAGTCTGGGACTGTTTTGATGACATGTGATGAGTGCCAATCATGTGGACAGCAATCCACAGTTGGATGGGCTAATCAAGCACAGATGGGAGGGAACATGGTGAGGTTTTAGCAGGGTGAATTTCTGTACATCTTGATATATTTTTCAAAAATTCCTGATTGATAGAATCATAAAATTCTGTACTTTATGCTGAGGTCATACAGTAACACTGAAAAGGGAGGATAAGGGTACAAAGGCCCATTTTTAACTTTATATCTTTTGAATACAAAGGTTTACATATTAAAACAGGTGTTTTTATGTCCTTGGTTTTTGTTCATAGTCATGCCTAAAGTATCTTTACAAAGTGAGTTATTAGGAACATAGTTCATTTATCTTTCATGAATAGAAGGTGGAATTGCTACTGGGATTTGGATTTAGATGTCTTTCCAAGAAAATTAGGCACTCTAATCCTGATCATTAAGCCACCCTTAATAGCTCTTGGCCTGCTTTCCATTGCACTATCGTTTTTTTTTAAAACATTTAACTTATCAGCTAAGCTGTGCTGCTACCGAAGGTGAGGAGAATAAACACATTACATTAGTTAGCACCAAGAATAGTTTTTATATTAAACTCATTTTTAATGAAGTTTGTACACATGACAATTTATGCTCAAGAAATGCAATGTATTATATTTTCATGGTGTTTTTCTTAAAGGGAAATGTTTCCTTTGAGCTCATTTCAATCTCTTTTCAGTACTTCTATTTTGGTGCCAGGATATTGATATGTATTCACTAGAAAGGTAAATGGCCAGTATAAATATGTTAGAGATATTCCCAAAAGCAGAACCTTGACTTTTTTTTTTTTTTTTTTTTCAAATGTAAAGATGACAATAAGTTCTTGGGAGAAACCAGCTATTAGCTACCTGCTGAGTTTATTTGCACATGTCCTTCTCTGTTATATTCAGGCATCTAAAATTAATTTGTTGCTAGATTACTTTTTTGTATATATTATTACATTGAATAATATGAGATTTGAGGGAAAAAAGAGGGCAATTCTAAAGCATTATTTTAGGTCATTCAGCCTCTAATCTTTTCTAGGGCTCTTTTGCATGTAAAGTGTCTATTTATTAAGTTATGGAAATCAGAGCCCATCTCCTGGTTTCTAAAAACAATTATTATTTTTGTCTGTGTACTAGAGGTGTTTATGCCTTCCCCTTTTTCTATTATAATGCATTCTCTTATTATTATATTGAATGTTCTGCTCTGAGAATGGAAATGTCTGTTTTCAGTTCTTGATTTTATTTTTGTATACTTCATTTTCTCAGGTACTTATGCTTTGGTAAGTCTCTTTTGATTTGTGATACCTCAGTTAAAAGATTTTCTTCTGCTTTCCTCTTTGAGGTTGGTCCTTTTCCTAAAGATAATATATAGCATATTAACATGTTATTTTGACCCCATTATGAATATCTTTATATTTTAATTTTTCAAATATATATGTCTATATAATTTTATATTATAAAATACTTTTTAGGAAACACTGGATATTAGTAAATGCATTCAGTGACAATAGAATTTTTTTTTCTCTCTGCCCATTTTGGTATTTAGATGGATTAAAAGGCAAGATCTATTAGCTTTGGCATCTAAGATTATAAGTTAAATAGAACTTTTTTTTTTTTTGAGTGATAATGGTGTCACAGGTAGAAAATAGAAAAATATGATTATAATCTCTGCCTTTTGATTATGTTAATTTTTTCTATTACCTTGAAATAAGTACTCATTCCTTCATTTTTTAAAATATTGAAACAGACTTCTCAATAATTATTTTGGATCTATTTCAGATTCAGTTCATTCTGTATAGTGTTACTAAATTATTTATCTGAAAATACTTTTTTGTGGATGCTATTCCTCTAAGTCTTCATTGACTCTTCATTGCTTAGAGAAAAAATATTCAAAATATTTTACTTGGCATTCAGAAGCTTGCAAAATAAAGCTCTATAGTATCCCACCATTATCCTTTTGGATATAGGGGCATGGAAAGCATTGGATCTAGAGATCATCTTATGAACTTGGGAAAATAATTTGTCTAAGACTCAGTTTCCTCAGAGCTAAATGGGGAAAATAATAGAACTGGTCTCTAGGATTGTTGAATGGTAAGCGTGTTAATAAATGTTAAAGGTTCTAGATTGGACTAAAAAATATTCAATATAGGTTATATTTTATCAATTTCTTGGCTCAAGATTTCTCCCATATTATCCTGCTCCAGATCCTACCCAAATGAAAACATTTCTCTATTGTACAATGCATTCCTTCTGTGAACTTAGAGCAGTTATAAATTTGTGTTAATTATTTGTTAATGTTACATTCATTTTAATTGTTAGTACAAGATTCAGATATATATGTTCTGCTTCCTCAAGACACCAATAAATGTTTCACATCTGTTGCACTCAAGGAACCCTAGTATATACCTGTTGCAGATTTAGCTCATTCTACATCCAAGCTATTCCTCTGACCATGTATTCATTGCTTGGAGAAAAAAAATCTAGTAGATGCTAGAGAACTTTAATCTTCAACAAATGCTTGTTATTAATGATGAGTTTTACAAAGGGAGCCAAGAAAACCTGAAGTGGAGTTATTTGTAACAACATACCTTGATCCTATTACGTTCATTCCTTTGACTATCCTGTATGGAGTTAAGCATCTTGAGACTAGAGCGTGATAAGTAAAACAAAAAACTGAACTTTTGTTTAAAACCTCTGTGTGTTCATTTTATACCCTTAGGTAAAAATCAGAAGAAAATATACCAAATACAAAATAATAATTACCCCTGAGTGATGCTGAGTGCCAGGTAGATAGAAATGCTTACTTCTTGTTTTATATAATATAGATTAAAAAGGAATGCAATTATTTTTGACTTAAACATTTATGTTCTATTTTTTTAAATAAAAAGTTATGTGTGTGCATGTATGTATAGGTGTCTGCAGAAAGGCTAAATATCTCTGTCCAAGATAAAAACAACATTTAGCAATTTGAGTTTCAGTTCCAACATATGAAGAGTTTAGAAGTTATTATTCCTGCATTCACTGTGAGAAAAATCTTGAACTATATTATAATCAATGACTTTTCTTAGAAATTTGAGGTCATAGACAAACCATTACTGTAAAAACTAGACTCAGAAAAATACAGCTTTTGTTAGTCAATTGCCTGTAACTATAAATTAATAGCTGAGGTTGTATATATTTATTTGGCTCACAGTTTTGACAGTTCAGGGGTATGGTGCCACTATCAACTTGGCTCTCTTGAGGTCCTCGTGGCAGATGTCATCTCAGCAGCAACAGCATGGGTGACAGGAAAGACCACATAGCCAAACAGAAAATGAGAGAGAGATGGGGTCCCACAAAGTCTTTCAAAGACATGCCTACACTTTTCCACTAGGCCCTACTTTTTATAGATTTCACATTACCTCCCAGTACTATCAACAGGATGACCAAGAATCCCAACATATGAAACTTCTGTGGGATATATTCAAATCCTATCAAAATCACAGCATCTCTGAAATCAGCTCACTAGGAGCAGAAGTCATTAGAGCCAGTAACAGGTAGGAAACACCTAAATGTTTTTATTCCAAGATGCATCATATCATCACTAGCTTTCAAGAAAAGGTTAAAAGGTATGGTAAAAGTAGAGTATGAAGACACAAAGCAGAGTCATATGTGACATGGAGCGAGCAATTATCGGACAGAAATTAAAATGACTGTAAACAATATGTTAAGGCTTTAGTGTAAAAAGTGGACAGCATTGAAGAATGAATGGGAAATGTAAACAGAAAGGTGAAAACTTGAGAATGAATCAAAAGGAAGTGCTAAGAGAAAAATGTAATAGAACAAAGAGAACCTTGGAAGGAATCATCAGTAGAGTACACATAGCTATGGAAAGAACCAATGGGCTTAAAAATATGTCAATACAAACTTCTCATACTAAATACTAAGATAATAAAGAATGAGTAGAATGGAACCAAATATCAAATAATGGTGTGACAATTACAAAGAAAGTAATATACATGTAATGGGAACACTAGAATGAGAAAAAAAGAGAAGCATAAGAAATACTTGATGAAACAATTGCTAAGAAATTTCTGAAATTAATGATTGACAACAAACTATAGAGACAGGAAGCAAATATCAAGCAGAATATATATTAACAAAACAAACAAACAAACTGACAACTGTAGAAACCAAAGACAATCTTCAAATAAATTGGAAGAGGAAATCACCTTACCTAAAGAGGAAAAGTAGAAAAATTGTATAGGGCTTCTTTTTAGGAAACATTTAATGTATTAAAGAAAGAAAAAAAATTAACATGCTAAGCTAGAATTGTACACCCAATGAAATGATGATCCTTCAAACCTGGAAATGTACTGATTATAATAGATAGTCTCAAAAAATCATTACCCTAAGTGCATGTATGAAGAAATTTATGGTGCCATGTATGGTGCCACTATCAACTTGGCTCTCTTGTATACTTTGTATACAACCAGAGATATGTAAAAATGTGCTCTATAATATGAAATGTAATGCATTCTGCTTTTATAACAACTTAGAATTAAAAAGAACGAAAGAAAGAATCTAAAAAAATAAAAAGTAAACAAATAAACATACCAGTCCAACAAGAGAAAAGCTAAAACAAACAAAAAAACCCAGACCCAGACGATAATACAAATTGGTGAGGATGAGGAAAAATTGGAACCTTGCACACTTTGGGTGGCATTGTCTAATGGTACCACTGCTTTGGAAAATAACATGGAGTGTGATTAAAAAGTTAAAAAAAGTAGAATGTATAATATGGCCCAGAATCTTTAACTCTGGGTATGCACTCAAAAAAAAAAAAAAAAAAAAAAAAATTAAAGGAGAAGCTCGAAGAGATATTCTCACAGTGGCATTATTCACAATAGACCAGACGTAGAAGCGATCCATATGTCCCTATACAGACAACGGAATATAATTCAGCCTTAAATAGGAAGGAAATCCTGTCACATGGTACAACATGGATAAGCCATCAGGATAGCATGCCAGCTAAATTAAGAAAGCAACCAAATAAAGTACTGAGTTATTTTACTTTAATGAAGAGTCTGAAGTGGCCAATTTCATAGACAGAGAAAACACAGTTGTATATATGAGGGGATAGAACAGGAAGCAGTGGAAAAAGTGGACTTGTATTACAGGTAAAGAGTAAGTAAGACTTACACAAGGAAAACGTTGTGGAGATTTCTTTCACAACAATGAGAATACCCTAACACTACTAACCTGTACCCTTAAAATGGCTAAAATCTTTATTTTACATTATAACAAATGTCTTGGTTGAGACACTGTACTATAGGTCTGCAAGATGATATTGTTAGGAGAAACTGCACAAAGGGTGCATGAGATTTCTAGCATTTTTTTTTTTCATATAACAGCATTTGGATCTATAATTATCTCAATAAAATTTTAAAGTAAAAACATACATATTGAATTTTATTTTATATTCCACTTTACACTTTGGTAAATATACATGTTTTCACACATCTTTTCCAATTTCCCCTTCACATCATCTTTTGGGGGGCAGGTGAGATGCTATATTGATTTTATAGATGACAAAACAGAACCTCTGCCTCAAAGATTGAGATAATTCCTCTTGCTCTTATGTATCTGAGTAAGGTGACTATATTTTTTTTTAATAGAAAAGGAATTATTTTTTACGTTCCTTTTCCAGAAGTATCTAAAGGTTTCTCAATGACAGACAGTTCACAGCCCAGCAAACCGTCTCTCAACCCAATCCCTGTGCTGTGTTTAATTGGACTCCCTTACAATTTTGAAATTTGTTTATTGTTTATTTTTAGTTGTAGATGGACATAATATTTTTATTTTATTCATTTTATTTTTATGTGGTTCTGAGGATCAAACCCAGTGCCTCACACGTGTTAGGCAGTCGCTCTACCGCTAAGTTAGATCCCAGCCCCACAATTTTGAAATTTCAAAGATTTCAATTAAAGTCTTAAAATGACACGCTTCTAAGACTATCATAAAAGTTTTTGACTTTAAGGAAATTACTTCATTTCCCCAGTTTAAAATATGTTAAAAATAATTAGTAAGGATCAGATTTTGCTAAATACTTTATTTGAATCTATCAGTATGATTATAGTAATTTTTTTCAGTTAAAATGAATTACATAGATTTTTAAAATATTTAGATCAGCCTTCCATTTCTAGAATAAATCCCATTTTCATTTTGATACATTATTCTCTTAAAATACTCTGCATTTGAGTTGAGAGATTTGTTGGCAGTTTTTCTTACTTGTAATATTTTCATGGTTTAGAAGCAAGGTTTTGATGGCCTCAAAAATTTTAAAATAGTACTTTTTTGTATATTTTGGAAAAAATTTCAAATAGATGTGTTACTATTCCCTTAAAATAAACTTTTTGGGATAGGAAATTTCTTTGTAAAAAAAAAAAAGTTGAAGTTCTCCAATAGGTTATTAGAATATCAACGTGATCTATCAATTTCAACAAGTAGTATTTTTAAAGTCTCTATATTAAAACTATAATGATGAATCAATTAATTAAATCATTCATTTGTTTATCTATTTTCTTGGGGTACCTTGGATTGAATTCAGGGGCACTCAACCACTGAGCCACATCCCCAGCCCAATTTTGTATTTCATTTAGACACAGGGTCTCACTGAGTTGCTTAGTGCCTCATTTTTGCTGAGGTTAGCCTTTAATTCACGATCCTCCTACCTGAGCTTCCCAATAATATTATTTATTTTTTATTCATATATTTCTTCATGAATTTTTTGACTCATGGTTCCTTAAAATCATCTTAAAGAAATTGTTTAAAAATGATATGGCTATATAAGCTTTTGAATATTTAATTTTTCTTCATAAATATATGAATTTATTAACATACCATAAATATCCTCTTGTTTTTATATTATGAGTACACAATTAGTCTACCCCATTTTTATTTCCTAACAACTACAATTTATGTTTTCTTTCTTTTGTCTTGATCAGTATTCCTAGTATTTTGTTATTTTTTAATATTTAGATAAATTTAAACCTTTTAATTTTTTGTAGTACAAATTTGCTATTTCATTTTTTTTGCTTTTAAAATTCATTCCTTAGTTTCAATTTGCAGTTTTTGCTCTTTTTAATGTTCTTGAGATGAAAGTTTAAATATTAGTTTTAAGTCTTTCTTTTTCAATATATTTCAATATATTCACTTCTTTTAAGAACTTTGCATCAACATTCCACATCTTGTTAACTTGTAATGTATTCATTTTTTCATTTCAAAATATTATTAAATTTCTGTTTTTATTTTTTCTGTGACAGTTTTAAAAAAGCATTTTATGTCAACATTACTGACTTAATTTAGTTAGCATTTTGTTATTAATTTCTAATTTATTTCAAGTTTGTTGATAGAACAAATATTCTTGAACATGTGCTTAATGTGCTCTCAAATAACAAAAATTCTGTTTATGTTGATTTAAAGTTCTATACACCTCAACTAATTAAAATTTGTTAATCTTATCACTCAAATTGTTGTTTTATGGAAAGAATGTGTTTCAGGTTTTTAGTTTGATATTTGTCTAAATTTCCTGTTAGCTCTATCAATTTTTGTTTTATTTTGGAAATTATGTTAATGTGCATTTAAATTGATAATTTACATTATCCTGTTGACTGGCTTCTTTAATCATATGCCAAATTTATCTCCTTAAAATAATCTTACTTTAAAGAAATTGTTTAAAAATATTATGGCTACATAAGCTTTTCAATATTTATTTTTTCTTCATATATTTCTTTATCATATTACTTTTATTTACCTGTCCTTGTCCTTATATTTAAAATTTATTCTTTCAAACATGTTTGTATAATTCTGTTCTTTACTACCATCCAACATTCTTAAAAATATTTTTATAAAAAGCATTCTGCTGTTTTATAAAATTTCAAATAAGCATCAGAGTATTCTTACTTATAGTCACTAACCATGTTGTGCACTAGATTTCTTGAAATTATTCATCTTATAACAAAATTTGTACCCTTTGACCAGGTTCTTTATTTGAGATCTTTTATTTTTATTTTAAATGAAGTCATTTATCATTATATAGAGTAGTCTCCTTATCTTGGTTTTATGTTCTGCAGTTTCAGTTACCAACAGTGAACCATGAGTCAAAAATGTTAATATTTGTATTGATTCTTCTAAAAGGAAATGACAACATTCATATGACTTTCAGTATGGTATATTGTTTTCATTGCTCTCTTTTATCATTAGTTATTGTTAACCAATCATTGTGCATATTTATAAATTAAACTTTATCATAGGTATTAATGTGTATGTATGGTATGGTATTATCTTTGTCACAGCATACAGAGTATAGATAGGGTATGAGATATATATAGGATGTGGTGACTCCTGCAGATAAGGGGAAACTACCATACTTCCCATTTATTACTGCTTTAGCTGCATCCCATAAGTTTTGCTATATTGTGTTTCTGTTTCTGTTTATCTCATGACTTCCCTTTTGATTTTTTTCTTTGACTCGTTGAGTCTTCTGTATTATGTTGTTTAATATTCACACATTTGGTGTTTTGTCAAAATTCTTCATATTGTTCACTTCATTGTGTTCAGAAAATATATTTAATATTATTTTAATTTTATTAAATTTGTTAAGACCTGTTTTGTGGCTTTATGTATCTTAGAGATTCATAAGAATGAATATTCCTCACTGTTAGATGGAATGTTCTTCTTATGTTTATTAGACATATTTGGTATATAGTGATTTTCAATTCTACTTTTTCCTTACTAATTTTCTGTTTGGATGATATATTATTGAAAGCAGGTATTGAAGTCCCCTACCATTATCATATTGCTATCTATTTCTTCCTTCTATTCTCTTAATATTTTCTTTATATATTTGCAATTGTTATGTCATCTTGATGAATTGTTCCCTCATCCCCTAGTAATCTTCTTTGTCTCTTTAGATTTTGACTTATAGTCCAATATAAAAATAGCCATGCTTGCTCTCTTTTCATTATCATTTGCATGTATTATTATTTTTCATTCCTTCACTTCTACCTATATGTATTCTAAAGGCTAAATTGAGCCTTTTGTAGAAAGAATATTGTTAATTATTTTAAAAATTCATTTATCTACTTTCTGTCTTTTGATTTGAAAATTTAATCCATTTATTTGCAATTTGGCTCTCTGTGCTTTGAAAGCACTGGCCTCAAACTGCTTCCATATGAATCTAGATGATGATATAGTCTTCTCTGCTTCTGTAGGAAGATCTCTAACCTTGGTCTTACTTTGGACCTTGAAAGAGTTTCAAAATTTGGCTCCACCCTGTCAGCTGCAGTACAAGAGTAGAACAGAAGCTACTCAGCACTCTATAGATTTTACAGTGTCCATTTGATTCCATTTTTCATATTTCCATTCTTTCATGATATTCTTTATTCCTTGATCTATTTTGTTCATCCACTTTTCTACTTTCTTTGACATATTAATTGTAATTACTTTCTGTTAAATCCAAAATATGGAAAACTGAATGCCCACCTATTATTTGCTATTTCTTTGATTATAAGCCATATTTTCTCACCATGTTACATATCTAGCAATTGTTGGATGTATGATGGACAGTGTTGAGATGATGTTATTTTGCACGAAAAAGATTTTACTTTCTATTATTTTTGAAAGTTAATAAGGGAGTGGTCATTTGAATGTAATTAGAAATCAAACTTGGTCAGGGCTTAGCTCTCAAAAGAGTCAAGCTTCTTTTTGTATAAGACAAAATCCTCCAGGTCATCTGATGAAATGCTTGTTGGTTCTTCATTTTTCAGCTTCTTCATTTTCTTCAGTTTCTCAGAAACACTGTGATACCTTAAGCTTTTATCTTCAGATGTTTTGTTCTATCTCCCAAACATTATGAGCTTAAAAATACATGAATGTTTGAAAAAAGTAATTAGTTTTGACTATATAATTTTTTGTTGTGCTTTATAAAGGAATTTTACTCTGCCTTTTAGAACTTTAGTCCTGGTATTCTCACTACTGATAGAAACAGAATTCAGAAAATATTTGATAGGATAATAAATCATGGATTTGAATCTTCTTATGTTTCCAATTTGTCCCAACAACATCTCATAAAGGCTAAAATTCTATTGATTAATTTAATCCAACAACCTGGCTCTACTTGAGCTGATTTTTAGTCCATGATATGATCAGCATATTAACTGCTGCAGTTTGCCAACATACTTAAGTCCTTCCTTTCTATAAAATTTGAATGTAGATACTGTTTGTTGCTTCAATAGCACTTGAGGGTCTTTTAAAAATAAATTTAAAGAATTCATAAAAGCTTTCCAGTTACTGACCTATAAGCCTTGGCCTACCACAAGTTATTTGACTCTTTCTCAAAAGCAAAATGCTTTTCTTGGATTTTAGTGCTGTAAAAATTTCTGATTTTTTTTTTTTCACAGTGAAACTAATGGAAAACCTAATGCTTTATTTATTGCATCATTTTGCATCTTATGTTCCATAAAATGACATCTTTCAAATGTCTTTTGTCAAAAAGACATACACAAAGGACAGAAAAACAAATTAAAATTTCTAAGTGATGTTTTGAAAACAAAACTAAGTCTAGATATTTATATATTTGTGGAATTTCATCTTGAATTAAAGTTTTTGGAACTGATGTTTGATTGTTTAGATTTGACTCTGAAAATTTATTTTAATGCCATGTTAAAATTGTTTCTAACACCAGTAGTAAACATTAGTATATTAGGAAGAAATAAAGAAATTGATTATCACATTCTATAAACATATTTCAATAGATAAAATATAGATAAACTCATTTAATTTTTTATAACAGATATAAATAATTGTGTCACTACATGGTGTTTTATGTTAAAAAGAATGAAGTTAAAACCTTCAGTGAATAACAATGTATATATATAATGCAATAATAATTGTGGGAGTGATTAGGTGACTTAATTTTATTAGAGTTTGAATTATTTCTGGCTATAATATAAGGGTTAATAAAAATGGTAACTTTCATTTAGCATTTAAAATATTTCAGGAACCCTACAGTGTTTTCCATGTAATGATGACACTTAGTCTTTACAATAATGAAAGGTAGTAAGAATAATCATTGCAATGTTTTAAATATGAAGAAAATGAAGACTAACAGGGTAAATAACTATTCAATGATTAAGCAACTAAGATACTTGAAGTCTCATTGACCAATCTTGTGAAACTGTTTTGGGGATGTGTTTAGTTTCCTTCTGTTCTCTTTTACTTTGACAGTTCAGTAATCTGAAGTCTCTCACTATTGGATTATATTATTTCTCTAACTAGTGTTATGTTTCACAGAATAATTTCCAACAATCTGGATTCATCTGATTTCCCCCTTTCTTCTTATAACTAGATAAAAAATGGAATTTAAAAAAATATGAGCAATAGTTAATTGGTTAGTAGTTTGAAAATATTGGGCTGGATCATATGCCACTGAATTATCACTTGTTTTGCAAGCATAATAAAAAAATTTCTGACTTTATTTTATTTTTATGTAGGTAACTATATAAATAATATATAATATATAATAATAACTATATGAATAATATTCTACACCATTTTACAAATAAATCATATATATTAGATAAATATTAACTATTTCACAAATAAGCATCACAGCTAAAATTTGACAAAGCTATAAGTCAACTGCTTTGAGAGAAATTCTTGGGAACATTTCTCTACATAAATCCAAACCTTACCCAAGTTGGTTATAAAAACAGTTATCAAAAGGATGAAAGAAACCTTTATTAGAGGGAACAGAGAAAGCAGCACGTTGGGTTAGCCCATGTGATAGAGCTTCAGATCCTGGCCCCTTCATCATTTTGGAAGAAGAGTGTTTCTCCTAAATCTTACGTATTGATAGTAGATCTGAAATTTCATTCATTATGATCTGTTTTTATTTTTTATTTTTTTCCCTCCTGGGAAAGAAAGCTAGGTAGTCAGAACAAAGACCACTTTCTTCCAGGCTTTTTAGCTTCCAATGAAATTTGTAGGAGTTTCCAAATCTGTCTGGCAAACAGAATACCCTCATGAACCTAAGAACATACCTAGAGAAACAAATATGTGTATGAATAAACAAACAAGGGAACTTAAACATAAATTTAAAAAAATAACATGTTCTTACCATCCTGTATCACAAAGGGAATAACTATTTTATAACCATACATGTTTGAGAACATCAGTTCTTATTTTCATAGTGTATTCAAAAACTTCAAAAATACCCTGAATATATAGATCAGTTGATAGGAGAATATTACATTCTCTTAGCCTTTATTTCATAGCTGGATATCTCCTTAGCTCCTATTGCTGTACCCTTCTGTTCCTCTTACCCTTTTCTCTCTTTTCAGTAATTCCTGTCTTTTATTTGTTTTATATCTGCCACTCTAACTAGTCTCCTATATCATGCTCTCTCTATGTAAGGGGTATTTTTTCTACTGTACTTAAAAATGGTAATAAGACTTAAAAATTTTTAGAATCAAGCATAAATACAGCCAAAGAAAACCCATGCATAAAAATAAAGTGTGAGCCTCATGTTAATGAAAACATAGTTTTTGTAGCATTGAACACCTTTTCCTTTCCTCTCCTCTCAGATTTAGTTTGCTCAGATCTTGTCCCTCCTGACTCCCCTTATACCAATAGAAAACTTGTTGCAGGCTTATGAACTCAGGGAAGTTCCAAGATAGTTATTTCTTTTGAGGCAGAGGGAGACAGAGACAGAGAAACAGAGAGGGAGAGACAAGTGCACTGGGCAGACTGGCATCTCTCCTTTTCTTTAAATTTTCAGTGAATGATATTATTTCAGGAATACTTTCTCTTGGTGCTGCATACATATTATTTGATCTGGTAATAAATGTAAAATATAGTCTTACATAAACATACATACATGCTAACAGTTGAAGGTAGCAAATGAATTATAGAATACAAAACTAGTCCCTAGTAGCCTGACTGCCCTGTGTGTATGAAATTTCATACTATGTGAACAGAGCTCCCTTGAAAGACTTTTCCTGAATAATATTTCTAACAGTGTAAGGAACCAAGACCTTGAAGTAAACCTTTTCATTTTTGAAAGTGCATTTACTACTTTAAGATTCCGTCTGGAATCCTCTGTGCATTTATACGCTGCCTCCTACTTCTTGCCCTGTGTACCTGAGTTCTGACACAGTGGAACATGAGAAACCAGCTTATCCTCCAAAGCTCATTTCTGACTGCTGATAGGGTACAGGTCAGTGCTAGTGTAGACTGCTGAGTCTTATTACTTTGTTACTTGTGTGTGCAGTTTGAAACTCAAGTGAAATGCAATGTTTTGTATAAATCAATCAACAAATGTTCATTAAGCACCCATGATGAGCTAGACAGAGTAGAATACCAAACTTGCATCAGACAAGGGCCATGCCATCTGGGATCTTAAAATTTAGTTAGCTGGTAATAAAAACTATGAAAATTTCACATCAATAGCACCATAAATAATATTTAAATGTAAGTAAAAGATTGGGAGATGATAACTGCAAAATATAGTTGACAAATGATTGGTGTTCTAAAGATAAACAAACAATATAAACAAATGATTTGTAGGATTGCAATAATCCTTATAATATCAGTTATGATGATAGTGGCAAAAGGTATGTGATAAAATTGCATATCTATAAAATTATAAGGCAGACTCAACAGGATTTACTTAAGTGAAGTGGGAAAGAAAATAATATGAGAAGTGGGAAAAAGAGATAAAAGATGACTTCAAAATCTTAATTGAAGAGGTTGAAGGTGAAGATTACCACTCCATGAATAAAAGAAGACTAGAAAAGATCACATTTGAAAAAGAAAATTAAAAATGTAGATAGAGACATGTTAAGATTTTCAAAATATCAGCTGGAATAGAAAGAAAATAGTTGGGAAAGCGAATTTGGCTCCCATAATTTTGATATGAGGTAGAGATAAATTTTTGGAAGTCATCACTATGTAGATAATATCAAAACCACAGATCTGATGTGATTATGAGAAAATGGCATTGAAAAGAGTAAAGGTCCAAGGACAAATCTCTAAAGCATTTCAAGATAATAAGGATCTAGTTAATGAGGTGGATATAGAACAGTGTATAAGTGGGTATAGAACCAAGAGATAGTGGATACTGGAAACCAAATGAATAAATTGTTTTATAAAATAGGTGAAAAACAACTGTGTAAATGCTTAAGGTAAAGCAAGGGAAGCTTCCAATGAATCATTACCTTAATATTGAGTGATTTATGACTTGGAAATCAATTTTATAGAAAGGTATGAAAGAAGGAATGATTCATGAGCATCTAAGAGAAAAGAGAGAAACTAAAGTAAGTAATGCATTCTGGAAGTTTTATTTTAACAGAAAAATAGAGGATAGTTGGATGAGCATGTGGGTGTAATTAAATTACTTTTTTATTGGGAAGATATTCCTACATGTTTATATACCATTGGAATGATCTACTAGAAAGGAAATAATGATGAAGGGGAGGGTAAAATTTCTGGAGAGATATTCTCAACAAGTAGTGGGAATAATTTCCAAAGAATACACAAATAAAAAAAATGACATTAAATAGTTGCATGATGGGCCACAGGTCATGAATGCTTACTGGAGAAATAATGTAGTACAGATTCAGATTGATATGCACAGAGGAGTTTTGTGGTAGGTATATCTGTCTTCTTTTTATTTTCAAATAGGAAGCAAGATTATTTCCCAAGAGTAAATTTGGAGAACAATTATAGGAAAGACTATAAAACAGTTTTTAAGAAAAGTGGTTCAGTGATGAGACTATAGACTTGCAAAATACACTAGCAATGTTGAATAGCACCTATACTGAATGGTATGAAACCATTAAATGCATTTTATCCTTGGGATTAGGTGCTTCCAACTCATTCTTTTGGTTTGGTGTAAAGAGCAGAAAGAAAGATTTAATTATTTAGTTAACCACATTGTATGAAACTTTAATAAAAATAATTTAGTTCAGCTTTGAACTATGGTTAATGAAATTGAAATCATAAACTGTGATTTTTTTCTGACTCGATTTTTTTTTCTGCTAAATATCACCTCTTTGAGACTCATCTATATTGTTGTTTGCAGTTAAGAGTTTATTCCTCTTAATGTTTTATATTTCATTGTAAAAACATAGTATAATTTATCAATTCTCCTGACTATTGGCATTGATTTATTTCTGATATTTAGCTATTATAAACAGTCCATATTTAATATTCTTGCCCCCACCCATTGATTGTTCAGATGGATGAATTCCTCTAGATACATGAATGGAGGGGGGATTTCTCAGTAATGGAATTTGCAAGTGTTCAACCTTATGACTTTGTGGCACAACCCCAAATTGCACCACTTTGCATTCTCATCATACAGTATGATTTTTTAGAAGCAAGTATTGGCTGGTAATTAAAATAATATTTGATAAAGTTAAGTAATATATTTCTAGCATAGTGCATATTGAGTGAGATATTAGAAATATTCAGGTCCTCTTATTAGTACTTTTAGATTTTTATTTAAATTCATATATTTGTATGCCATAAGAATCAGAGAGATCAAGCTAATTTAAAATATTTTATATTAAATATGTGATTTTTATATTTCAATATTGCTTCTCTGCTCTTTTAAAATTAGAAAACTATCCATTTTAGTTTTTTCAGGCATAATCAGAGATTAGAGATGGATGAACAGGTACTAGTCAAAATGACTGCTTTACACAAGGATTTATGATACAATGGCCATAATAAGAAAATTATTTGAGGGTGACTGGACTTTCTGTATCAATGGGATTGTCTTATGTGCAACATCTTGTGAATTAGATATTCATTATTGTTCTTTCTCAAGACTGGTACTCCAGAACCCACCTGAACACTTGTCTTAACAGTTAGTGTTTAATAATAAATACCAGTATAGTGTCAGGAAAACTAAGGGATACAATCTAACTGTTCCTAAAGTAGGACAAGTATATAAACCTCCATGACCACCAGTTCCTTCATTAAATCACCCATGTTTTCATTGTATTGTTCTAATTACTCAGGGAAATAATACATGAGCAAGTTCTTCATAAATTCGAAGGTTAGGGACTGAGAGTACAGCTCACTGATAGAGTGTTTGCCTAGCATGCATGAATGAGGCACTGGGTTTGATTCCCAGCACATATCCCCCCCCAAAATTAATAAAAGAACATAGCTATCAAACTATTCTAAATTATTTTGATAAAAAGCAGGTCTGATATGCAAATTTTTTCCTAAATACCTGGGACCAAGGAATAAATTGGATCTCTCACAACTTTATTGATGTCCTAAAACAGATAATGTTAAAGCTATTAATTTTCAAGAAATGGTGTTTTTATGCTTCAGTATGAGTAAAGGCTCTCTATGTTTTAAACTCAGCACTATGTTATAAATACTAATATACACTGCCACAAATCCTAAAGAACTAAAACTATATTTTGAAGCTATTGTGCTACTGAGATGCCAGGACAGATTTGTATATTAAGGCAGCACTCAAATTTGTCCACATTTCATTGACCTCTTTCCAAATAAAAAGTGCTGCATAAATTCATAATGATAACAACAGTGACTGAAGTTGCTGTTATCTAATGACTTCCAGCTTTAAATGTTGATGGAGCAAGCTCAGTTCATGAGAGACTAGTGCCTACGCCATGGAAACCTTTATCACAATCAGCACTGATTTGCAGTCTAAAGAGAAAGGCCAAGGTTTGACTAAAGGGGCTAAATTTCTTTTTTCTTTCTGTGACTATCCTTACTATCATGATATTATAAGCAGTTCTTAATATAGTCACATCTCACAAATTCATATTTATCAGAAGATGAAGCTCAACAGATCAATTTGTACTGAGAAGTCAGTTTTACATGTTGGAAATAGGTCATGGTTTAGTCAGAGGACCTAAATTTGACAGAGGGTGATCGCGTTTTCAGTTTTGTAATGTTAGGCAACTTTGTGATCCTCAATTACTGCACCTTTAATGTGGAAATAATATTAACTACTATACAAATTTGTAATATCTCAAAATTAATGAGAAGCATAATGATAAACTACTAGTGAGATGTAGCAATTTCAAAAGTGGCTTTCATATCTGTGATTTGGCCAGCTCTTTGCTGCTGCCTTTTGTTTGAGAAGTCACTGAGCTACATCCCCAGCCTTTTTAAATATTTTAGTTAGAGACAGGGTCTCACTAAGTTGCTTAGGGCCTCTTTAAGTTGCTGAGGCTGGCTTTGAACTTGAGATCCTCCTGCTTCAGCCTCTCAAGCCTCTGGGATTACAGGCAAGCACCATGGCATCTGTCCTTCCTTTGAGATTTTTGCCAATGCTTCCTCCTCTGGAACACTCTTTTCCCCTCTTTTCATGAGGTTGATACTTCAAACTTCAAGTCATAAGTTAAATGTCAGCTTTTCATAAAGGTTGTTCCTGACATCCTCTCCAATTTCATCTAAATTATTTACATATTAACTTGCTTTAGTCTGTCTTCTCAACCAGAATGATAGCTGCATGGGGGTAGGGACCATGACTATTAAGATCACCAGTGTATCTCATGCTAGGAGTAGAAGGACTGACACATATTCACTGTTTAATATATAATTATGGATGAAAGAACAAGCGGTTGCCTGTCAGTAGATATCTGAATGGATGGGTGTATTAAAATCTTACCCCTAACCCAAAACTTAAAAACAATATTCATATCATTATTCATGAATGAAAAATGTGCATTGACATTATTCCCAGCAGGCGTGGTAGCACACACCTGTAAACCTGTAATCCCAGTGGCTCAGGAGGCTGAGGCAGGAGGATCTCGAGTTCAAAACTGGCCTCAGCAAGAGCAAGGCACAAAAGGAATTCAGTGAAACCCTGTCTTTAAATAAAATACAAAATAGACCTGGGATATGGGGCTTAGTGTTTGAGTGGCCCTGAATTCAATCCCCAGTACCCCTCCAAAAAAGAAACAAAGATATTGACATTATTCCTAAATATCTGTATGTGAATTGGAATTTTACTTTTAAAAAGTGATTTCCCTTTATAATTTCATGAATTATTTATCATTTATTTTAAGTGACATTGGTAAGAATATGTTTTAAACAACTTAAAAGTATCTATTTTCAAGTTCTTGATAAAAATTAATAACATTAGTTAATGATGAGATTTGAAGGACAATAATATGCTAATATGCTACAGTCCCCAATCTATAGCCTAGAATCCTCTCTATGACCTCTGGACCATCCAGTTTTTATTTCTCCTTCTTTTTTTAATTTATTTTTTTATCCTAAGTTGTCAGAAATGACAGCAGAATGCATTACATTTCATATTGTACTTGTAGAGCACATTTTTACATATCTCTGATTGTATACAAAATATATTCACATCATTCATGACTACATACATGCATGTAAGGTAATGATATCCATCTCATTCTACCATCTTTTTTTTTTCTTCACCCTTTTGCACCCTCTCTTCCCCTCCCTCCCCATTGGCCATTCTAGTGTTCCTCTAATCCTCCTATGCTCCCCATCCCAACCCCATTGTAAATTGGCCTCCTTATATCAGAGAAAACATTTGGCATTTGGCTTTTTGGGATTGGCTAACTTCACTTAACATTATATTCTCTAACTTCATCCATTTAAATGTGAATGCCATGATTTTATTCTCTCTTATTGCTGAGTAATACTCCATTGTGTATATATACCACATTTTCTTTATCCATTCATCTACTGAAGGGAATCTAGGTTGGTTCCACAGTTTAGCTATTGTGAATTGTGCTGCTATAAACATTGATGTGGCTATGTCCCTGTAGTACGCTGTTTTTATGTCCTTTGGGTATACACCGAGGATTGGCATAGCTGGGTCATAAGGTGGTTCCATTCCAAGTTTTCCAACAAATCTCCATACTGCTTTCTATATTGGCTGCACCATTTTGCAGTCCCACCAACAATGTATGAGCATGCCTTTTTCTCCACATCCTCACCAACATGAAAACTACAGAACACTAAAGAAAGAAATTATGGAAGACCTTAGAAGATGGAAAGATGTACCCTGTTCTTGGATAGGCAGAACTAATATTGTCAAAATGACCATATTACCAAAAGCACTATACAGATTTAATGCAATGCCAATCAAAATCTCAATGACATTCCTCATAGAAATAGAAAAAGCAGTCATGAAATTCATCTGGAAAAATAAGAGACCCAGAATAGCTAAAGCAATTCTTAGCAAGAGGAGTGAAGCAGGTGGCATCACTATACCAGACCTTAAATTATACTACAGAGCAATAGTAACAAAAACAGCATGGTATTGACACCAAAATAGGCTGGTAGACCAAAGGTAGAGAATAGAGGACACAGAGTCTAACACATATAATTTCAGTTATTTTATATTAGACAAAGGCACCAAAAATGTACATTGGAGAAAAGATAGCCTCTTCAACAAATGGTTCTGGGAAAACTGGAAATCCATATGCAACAAAATGAAATTAAACCCCTATCTCTCACCATGCACAAAACTCAACTCAAAGTGGATCAAGGATCGAGGAATTAGACCAGAGACACTACACCTAATAGAAGAAAAAGTAAGCTCTAATCTCCAACATGTTGGATTAGGCCCCAAATTCCTTAATAAGAATCCTGTAGCACAAGAATTAATACCAAGAATCAATAAATAGAATAGATTCAAATTACAAAGCTTCCTCTCAGCAAAAGAAACAATCAGTGAGGTGAACAGAGAGCCTACTAGTTGGGAACAAATTTTTACCACACGCATGTCAGATAGAGCACTAATCTCTAGAATATATATAAAGAACTCAAAAATCTTAACACCAGAAAAAAAAAAAAAACACAAAATAACCCAATCAATAAATGGGCCAAGGAACTGAACAGACACTTCTCTGAAGAAGATATACAATCAATCAACAAATACTTGAAATAATGTTCAACACATCTGGCTATTAGAGAAATGCAAATCAAAACCACTCTAAGATTTCATCTCACACAGTCAGAATGGCAGCTATTAAGAACACAAACAACAATAAATGTTGGACCATCCAGTTTTGGCATGCAAGTTTCCATTTTCAAGGAATTCACTATTTCTTAAATCTTTACTTTTTTTTTTTTTTTTTTTTTTGGAGTTGTTGGGGTTTAATCCCAGGGCTTTGTGCATGCAAGGCAAGTACTCTACCAACTGAGCTATATCCCCAGCCCCTAAAACTTTACATTTCAAAATAAGCCAAAGATGGCAGATGAAAGAATAAAAACATGGCATTATTTGAACCATTGCATCTTAAAACTCTTCAATTTATCAGATTAATAATCTGTATATTTTGTTTCATATTTCTGCTATTACATGTTCTTTTTTTTTTTGACATTTATATTGAAAGTAGTCCTGACTTTAACACATATTATATTTAGGGTATATTTCAACTCTTCAGATAAAATGAAATAATAAAAGACTAAATAAATCTATGTCATTTCAGTCTTATTTTGAAGACAAATATACTCAATTCAGAAAAAGGCTTATTTATTGTTTAAATAACATAACCATATATTAACTCATGCTATGTTAGAATCTGAGATTTAAATTATATTAGTTGGAGGGCCCTTGTGAAAGTGTCATATCTTCTCAAAGATTTTTACCAATTCTTTTTAACTTATGTCCTCAAAGTCTCTATCCTTTTTGTTCACTTTTAATCTCTTTTACCAAAACTTGCATGACTCTTTAGTTTCACATACACCTCCTTAACTTTTTATTTTAATTACACTCAAGCCTCTCACACAAGTAAATGTGCATAGCAACCTTTTAACAGTGATGGGTTACAGAGAATCAGGACATCATTGCCAGGCACCTGTATAACCCCTCTCCCCAACTCTTGAAATCATGCATTGCCCATATACTACATTTTTAAATGGTGCCCAAATGATAGGTGGTTCTTCTTTCTTTTTACACATAACTCTTATTTCTCAGAGAAAAAATATTTAAGTAAAGTTATTCGGAAGAGAAAGGTGATCTCTATTAACCATCAGAGAGAGAGAGAGAGAGAGAGAGAGAGAGAGAGGTTCCCCACGAGTCACGAGTGGCCATACAGATGAAATTTCCCCTGGGTAACCCAAATCACACCTGGTAGTAAGAGCAGCACATGTCTTGTGGATATTTGAGTCATGCACTAATTCTCTCAGAAGCAAGGGTGTAACCTGAAAGTTAAGATGTGAAGGATAGATTTGTTTTGGGAAAGAGGGAAAGTACACCTTTGTGACAGAATAAAAATTTCACTCTATCTCTCTGATTTGTTTATTGGAAACCAGACTGCTTTCCAATGAAAATTTAACCTAAATAAATAATAAGTGAGATTAGGTAAATTTCTCCATGAGCTGATTTCAGTGTTGCCACATCAGAACCAAAATTAAATTCATTTTGAAGTACAAAGACATAATGTTCTTCCAGTAATGTTTTGGATGCTCTTTGTAAATGTATGTCAGCAGTATTGTTCTGGAAGTTACACACCCATATGGGTCTAGTGACAGCATTGTCATAGATTGGTAGAAACTTATGCTGCTAGAGTTACTTGTCTAAGACTCACTTCTTTGTTTAGAGTAATGAATAATACCTATGTGTTTCCTTTCCCCTTCTTGAAGGGATAGTAAGATGGTATCTGGAAGACTGTATAAACTCTGTGGAGTATGACTCTTTCTACCTGGGACCTCCCTGAGATTTACTCACAGGAAATTTTAGCTGCTTCTGTACTGAGCTTTTTGTTTTTGAAATTAAAACATATTTTTATTTTACAGACTAGTTTTAAATTCACTGACAAATAGCCAATAAACTGTATGAACATTGTATATGAGTGACTGAAAATTACTTGATAGTGCAAGTCTATAGGAATCTTTTTGTTTGACCAGTGAAAAAAATGGAAAGAATTGCTCCAGCCTTCATGATAATAATCATGTAAGAAGAAATTTCCTTTGAGTTTAAAACTAAACAGGTGGAAGCTGTCAGGACACACTAGCAAAGAATCTGAGAAGCTAATTCTGGTTCAATCTTTTCTATTAATGCCCCTTTGCCCATACAATTTTATTTCTGCCTGATCCACTGTTGCGTAAGATACTGAACACAGCTGCAGATCAATGAAGTCATTTACAGATCCACCTCATGGGTAAGATAAATGATGGATTAATCTAAGTTCCCTGGGGCCTTTATTTTTGGAACATATCCTAATAATAACTGAAATCCTTTACTGGATTTTTCTTAAATTGTTGCCTTCTCTCTTTAGTCTTTCCTAAATTTACTTATTTTTCATTTTTTTTGTTAACATTCTATTACCGCTTCCAAGTTTGTCCAATTCTACAAGAGCTATGAACATTGGCTTCCATGTTTAGCCATGGGTATTTCCAGCAAGAAAGATAAAAGGTACAGATTATTGTCACACAGATGCCAAGTACTAATAAAATCCCACAGAAATTAATTTATGATTTCATAACTATGGGGAGCATAACTCAACTCTAGCATTTGATATCAGTTCATACTATTAATAAGATCAACAAAGAAATAAACAGAACACAGAAAAATGTGAGATGAAGTTAATGCTAATTTTCCCTACGGAATCCAACTTTATGATAATGATGAAATTAAAGTAATGAGTATGACAACTAGGTGAATATCCTCATTTCTTCTCAATTCTGACACAGTATGTGAATCACTGTTTTAGTGATGATAGTGATTAGGTATTATCCTATTTATTGCTCAAGATAATTATAGAAAACATGTAGGAACAGATTCCCATTTTACAGGTGAGGAAGTTTGACTGAGAAAAAGGAAATTTTCCAAGGTTAAAAAAATCAATAAAGAATTGAGTTAAAGTTGGATTGGCTATGGGAGATAACAACAAGGAAAATCAGACTTAAAATACATGCAACTTCTATATCCAATCTAAAAACTTACAGATGGTCTTTTCTGGAAACTTCTATGTAGTAGGTTAACTATAAATACTTCCAATGTTATTAAGAGTATGTTATTTTGTTTCATAGAGTCAGTGGTCCATCTTCAAATGGAGTTACCTCTTTATCTTGGTTTTTATGAATATTCCAGGTAACCAAAATTAATTAGGTCTTAGAAGAGTCATTATGTGATGTTTATTTCAGTGTAATAGAATGAGACTATCTTGTACAATGAGATAGATGTTGGAAAAGTAATGCAAAAGTAATAACTAGAACTTAATCTTGATAATCTGAATAAATTGTGATGACAGTGGATATTTTTCCAAATGTTAAGTATCTTGGAATGTTTATCCTATGTTTTCTTCTGGTAGTTGCAGTGCTTCTGGACCAATTATTAGGTCTTTAGTCTACCTTGAGTTGATTTTTCACAGGGTGAGAGATAAGGATCTAAGTTCATTATTCTACCTATAAAAAATCAGTTTTCCCAGAACCATTTGTTTAAGAGGTTATTTTTTCCACAACATATGTTTTCTGGCATCTTTGTCAAGAAGTAGGATGACTGTATCTATGTGGGTTTTTCTGTATTCTGTCCTCTTCCACTGCTTTTCATATCTGTTTTTATGCCAATACAAAGCTGGTTTTGTTACTATAGCTCTGACATATAATTTGAGATCAGGCATTGTGATGCCTCCAGCATCACTTTTATTGCTCAGCATTTCATTGGCTATTCTGGGTCTTTTATTTTTTCATATGAGATCACAGGCACCAACATCCTCAGTAAGACTCCTAAAGCTCAAAGAATAAAAGCAAGAATTAATAAGTAGGATGACAAAAAAAAAATTAAAAACTTTAGCACAGCAAAGAAAACGAGAGTGAAGCAAGAGCCTGCAGAATGGGTAAAAAATCTTTGCCAGCTACTTTTCCAATAGGAGATTAATATCTAGAATATATAAATAACTCAAAAAACTTAACCCAATAAAACCCCAAATAACCCAGTCTATAACTGGACACATGAACTAAACAGACATTTCTCAAAAGAAGAAAAACAAATTTAAAAAAGGAAAATAATATCCAACATCCTTAGCAATCAAGGAAATAAAAATCAAAAGTATTCTGAAATTTTATCTCACTCCAATTTAGAATGGCAATCATCAAGAATACAAATAAAAATAAAATTCTGGCAAAGATGTTGGGGAAGATATAAACTCATAGGTTGTTGGTGGGACTTCAGATTAGTATAAATATTTTGGAAAGCAGTATGGAGTTACCTCAAAAAACTTGGCATGGAACCAAAATATGACCATAGTATCCTGATTTTAGTTTCATTCCTTGTTATTCATACAAAAGAGTTAAAATCAAGATACTATAGTGATACATGCATGCCAATGTTTAGAGCAGCACAATCCACAATAACAAAGTGATGAAAACTAGTCTAAATGCTTATCAACAGATGAATGAATAAAGAAAATGTTTATTAAAGAAAATATTTATAACAATGTGTATTTTTACTCAGCCATAAAGAAGAACAAAATTATGTTATTTGCTGGCAAATTGATGGAATTGGAGAACATTGTGTTAAGTGAAAATAAAAAACCACACTCACAAAATCAAAGGAGATACTATGCCTTTTGAAAACTGGTATCTAGAAATTAATCATTTCTAATATGGTAGGTCCTTAATCCGAAGTAGAGTGTCAACTATAATATTTCATATGCATTTAAAGACAAATAAGACTATCAAATAAACTCTTCTATGTTTGGCTCTTAAAAAAAAAAAAAGAAAATCAAAGGTCAAATATTTTCTCTCATATCCAGACATCACAAAGAGGAAAACAAAAGGAATATAAAAATAGGGCTTAAGTCAATAGAGTAGAGAAAGGGGATCAAGAGGGAGGGAGAAGGGGAGGACTTGGGAAGGACTGAGGAATAAAATTTATCAAATTATTCTATGTCCCTGCACAAATTTACACAGTCATATAAATATATGATTAAAGGAGGAGAGAAGGGAAAGAGAACTTACTAGGGAATGAGACTGATCAAATAATGTGTGCATTTGACTATGACATAATGAATTCACTATTATTTCTAATCATGAGCCAATAAAAATTTTCCTACATTAAAAAAAATTAAAAAGTAAATTCACAGATATGTCTCCAAGGAAAAAAAAATAAAATAGGAAACACCAACTGAACCCTTCTGACTCATTTTTTATTTGTTACATGTAAGAGCCTTTGATATATCATTATGAGGAAGTAGCTCTAAGATGGCGGCTGGCTGAGAGCCAAGAGGTGGCGCTTACTTGTTTGTCAGACAACTTACCATGACCTGACCTTTGTAGTGATTGGCTAAGAATTTTTCTGTGCTCGTGGGCACTGAGTGCTGTAGCATTAAGTTGAGCTTGTGATGAGACACGTGTATGCTTATTAAGAGAACTAATGCACCTGTGAGGAAAAAAGGGTATTTAACCTGACTGTAGAGAGGAACAGGGGGAAGGAAGAAAGAAAGGGAGAAAGAAAGGAGAAAGAAAAATAAAGAAGAAAAAAGAACAATAAAAGAACTACTCATTCCCAGTCTGCCTCCGATTTCTTTCCCGCGGTATCCTTGCTGCAGGCGGCAACAGTTATATAGAAAGACATTTTTCCAATAAAAGTATTCAGGGAAAGTATTTCTTCCTCCCATCAGTGTATATCAAGAAAACATAGTACCTACTATGTGCTACTTTAAGCCTTTGAAACAATTTAACAAATTAATATAAAGCTTTCTCCATGTTTTTGTGGAAACTACCTTAGAACGTACGATCTTATGAAATTGTATCACAATTTTGGTGATCTTTAGTGAAGTGTTCGTGGGATATGAACCTTGTGAGTTTGGGGTTTTTTTTTTCCACCAAAAAACTATTGAACACATGTTTTTTTCTGTTGCTGCAATCCTTCTGAAGGCGCTAATTATTTAGAATCAAATTATCTTAGAGATTATTCTTCATTTTTACAACTAAACACAGAAAAAAATTATTGGTAGTTATATATTAACTAACATCAATAAAAGAGAAATAGCATTTTTCAGTTTGCATTTTTGTTTTGTATTTGTTTGTACAATTCTCCTTGGTGATAAAACAATACAATTGAGCTCTTTTAGTTGAACATGAGACCAGAAATTTTGTGCACTTTTGCAGCTGGAATAGGGAGAATGTTTGAGTTTCAAAGTTATACTCTTGGCAGGAAAAGAATAGTTGGAAATAAGGTTACATTTTAACGTGCTTAGCATTTTATGCATTCTGGCATGCTTTTTAAAAATCAAAAGAGAAATTATGATTCACTTTATAAAGATTTGCTACATATTTTCAGAGCTTGTACAAAATCTTTAAAAACAGATTAAAATGTATTATTATTATCATAATCAGTATTAAATAATATAAACTAATTAAATTCAAAACACAGCTCTATGGATTAGGAAATATATAATAGCAATAAAATGTTTATATTAAAATTGTTGAAAAATTATTTTTGTACTCTACATTAGACATAACAATATACTGGGTAATATGAGTAATCAAAATTCCTTACTGATCTCTGAAAGGAATGAAAAGAATTTCCATGAAAGTTTGGCCATCTTTCAAATCATACGTATATATTTCAAGAAACAAAGACAAGTTTAATATTCAAATAGCTCTCAAACAAGAGTAGATGGTAGATTAGAGGAAGGGTGCACTTCCCAGCAGTTCCTCAGCTAGAGATTTAAAAAGTGAGAAGACTGTCCTTCAGCAAAATGGATAACTAAAGGCACTCACTGAAATTCAACAATGGACAGCAAAATAATCATTGAGACACAGAAAGTTGAAAACTTTGAGCACAGTATAAGAAATAATGTTAGAGATGCACCAATTTAATGTCATCAGGCCACGCCTGAGAAGAGGGAGAGTGCAGCCAGAGAGAAAAGCATGGCAAATAAAACTGGCTTTGGGAACCTGTGGAATAGAGAGGGAGGCTGATCTTAACTGACCTAGTGATAGTGCAGGAAGTGATTAAAATCACTTGTCTGAGGGTTAGAAGTACCCATGGGAATCAGTTGCAATGGTGGGAGCTACTTTTGAGTAATTGCAGCAGTGATCAGAGGCTAGAGATTGATAATTGATATAGGAAGTTTCCAAGGGACCCTGAAAGTCATCTTTTGTGGGGACCAGAATGTGACTGGACCAGTGTGACTAAAACACATGCAGAGATAATTATTTCCAGGCCAATCCAGGCTCAGGATATTGAGGAGGGCGACTTTGTTGTTGACATCCCATACAAACAAACAACTGGAAAGATACCAGTAACCATCCAGACAGAGACATTGGCGCTCTAGGTCTGATCTTGGGTAATTCACATTCATTGAGGTAGAATGTGCAAAGACTATTGAGGTTTAGAATCCTCACTCTAAAAGTGGAATAACCAGGGGCCTCTGAAACCCAGACATTAAGCAGAGACAGGCATCTCCCCAGTGACAGGGGTGTGGAGCAAATCTCAAATACCTACTAACAGAATTCTAATGTGCAGTCAAGACCAAACCCTAGCTACTGGAACTTCCAATTTAAAACTTTGCATCAACTCCACTACAAGAATATACCAGTTATCAGTACTCTGAGTCTGTCCCATCTTATACTAGGAGATGGGAAACTGAGACCTACTACAACCAGCTTTGTCTTCTGGCTCTGACTGGCAGCTTATGAGAAACACAAAGACCTGGTAATTAACAGCCCTTATCCCTTGTCCCAAGGATTACAAAGCCCAGAAATGAACAAAAAATTGAATAACATAAGCCATTTATCCTTGCCAACAATTTCTACCACCTGAGTGGAAACCAGTTCTTTATTTCTCATTGAGATTTTTAAACTATTCCCTCTTTTTTATTTTTAATTTAAATTTTATTTTTTCAATTTTAATTTTATTTTATTCCATTTTTTATTTTTATTTTACTTTTTCCCATTATGTGTACGTGTATTCTCACTCATGAGATAGGTTTGAAAAAACCATATACATACATACATATATATACATACATATACACACACACAAACATATATATGTATGTGTTATATATTGTTCAAAATATATGTAAAGTATATGTGTACATATATAAAATGTTTTCAAAATGCATAATTTTTCTTTCATTATAATTTCTCTCTTCTTCACCCATTTCTTAAAAAATCAAATAATCATTTCTTTTTATTTTACATACTAGTGTAAAAGATTTAACAGGAAGAAAAATTAAACATAAAAGTGCAATTAAAGTTAAGGGTTATCATTCCACATTCCTGTTTCTGTGAACACCTGAGTTGACACAAAAGCACAGTCCTTTAATATATTATCATAAAATGCCTTAAAGACTTTTTCTCTACCAAATCTTTATAAATCATAAAGAAATATGTAATGATGATGAAACAAATAATTAAGTATTCAAATGCAATGTGTTCCCAAAATCAGTTATATTCTCTTAGATTATTAGACAAAACAACTTGAAATTACTCATTATTGAGAATTCAGTTGTCTTATTTGATCAAAGTAAGTTCTAAAACTGTAAGTTTAGAAGACTAGCACTGTTCTATTTAGGAACTATGGAAGCCAAAGAAGTGGAGGAAAGGTAGTATTTCCTTTTCCTCCAACCTCACAAGGACATTAGTGCATAAAAATGGATAAAAAATGTAAAGAATTAATAAAAGCAACTGCTGCCAAACTGCCAAAATATCAGATAAAGAAGCTAATTAATAAGCAAAATCAAAGGGTTTTTGGTGGCTATTTAAATGATAAAATCAAATTCTAACACTCTAGCTAAATATAAGATGGCAAAATACTGGGAGTTTTATCATAAAGGAGTAACAAACATGAAAATCTTACATCTCAAGATATCTAAAATCTCCTTAGCCTTAGTTAGACTTTTGAGAGGCAAAATTCAGTGCAGGTTTGATTTGTTTTGATCTTGTATTTGTTTGTTTGTATGTTGGTTTTAGACCCTCTTATTGTACTTTCTTCACTCTTCCCCTACTGATAGTCAATTTTTTCTGCCCTCTCTTCTTCTCTTTATTTAATTAGCTTTAGTTATTTTTTCACTCCACCATCTTATAGCTAGCTGTAATCTGCTTCCTATCTCCTGCTTCTCCTATGTTTACTTTTTAAAATATTTCAAATACTCTTGCCTTCCTAAAATATTTTCTCCCCATTAAAGGAACTATAATTCTACTATTTGATAGAATTATATAGTTCATGTAATTCCTACCCCATTCCTGTTGATGTGATTATTAATATAGTGGACAACATAGTAGATGCCCTCTATTTAAAACCTGATCTAGTTCATGGTTGCTTACTGTTGGGAATAATGTTAAATGTTAATGTGACCATTCCTCTACAGAGGATAATTAGGGTTATAGATGCCAAAGTAGACACCAGACATTTATTTTAAGACTGTTGTTGATTGCTAACATTATTCCTATTCCTTGCTCCCCCTTTGTCTGAGAGAGACTGGGAAGTAATCGGGACACTTTTCAATTATCATAGTAGATATCCTGCTGCTTAGCAACATTCACAGTTTAGTCAAGTAAGAGCAAACCTCAGTCTACATATGAACTAGCCCTATGTGAACCTCAACAATACCTCTACATATACAAAGAGGAGAGAAAAGCTCCAAACTGAAAACCAGTAGGAACAACTAGAGGGATCCTTAGGTACTACTCCTGAACACCTACTCTTATAGCAAAAACAGAGAGAAGTCCTTAGAATGAAAAAGATAAGTACACACCAAAGAATACACATAAAAAAGAGGAAGAGGGATCCATCTCAACTGATGCACAAGTCCAAGACTTTTGAAAACATTTGGAAACAGAAAACCTTCACAAGCAGGGCGCAGTGGCGCATGCCTGTAATCCCAGCACTTTGGGAGGCTGAGGCAGGAGGATCACAAGTTCAAAGCCAGCCTCAGCAATGGCGAGGCACTTAGCAACTCAGTGAGACCCTGTCTCTAAGAAAAACACAAAAAAGGGCTGGGGATGTGGCCCAGTGGTCGAGTGCCCCTGAGTTCAATCCCTGGTACCAAAAAAAAAAAAAAAAGAAAAAAAAAAGAAAACCTTCACAATTCATAATCTTCCAACAAAGAAACCCACCTACAGATTTGTAAGTAGATAAAATTCCAGAGAAATGCTATAAAAATTGACTACTAAAGTGTTCAGTAAACTAAAAGACGAGCTAAGGAATGAATTAAGAAAGCAAATACAGTAGGTGAAAGACCATTTGAATAAAGACATAAAGATATTGAAAAGAAAGCAACCTGGAAATGAAGGACACAATGAATCAAATTAAAAATTCACTTGACTTGGCTGTTTACACATATGTATATTCCATAGTGAATGTGTCACCTTTAAGTATATCAACCAGGCACTAAGTTTAAGAAACCTACAAAATAGCAGAAAGGTAAGTAGAGAAGAGGGAAGGAAACAAGGAGAGGGAGAAAGAGAAGGAAAGGGGAAGTGGTGAGGACTGAAATAGAGAAAATAATAGTTAATGCTTGTTTAATTATCTCAAAATGAACCCTAATATTATATGTAACTAAAAGAAAAAAAAAAAACTAATGTAAAAGAAAAAATAATTAACTTGAATGTACCACGCACAGAACAGTTTGCATATAAAATAAAACTTCAAACCCTCAAGACAAAACATCAGGTCTTGAAGACAGGGAATATAAAATTGAATGTTCAGTAAACAATAAAGGAACTAAAATAAAAGACCATGATCAGAATATACAAGAACTCTGGGATGACATAAAGTGACAGAAATGGAAAGACATTTGGATAGAAGAAAACATGAGCATAATAGCTAAAGACATTAAGAACCACTTCAGTGAAATAATAGAAAATTTTTCTCATATTAGAAATGAGATAGATATCTACACATGAGATTCCTATAAAAACCCAAGTAAACAAGATCAAAACAGAACCTCTGCAAGACATCATAATCAAAATGCCTAATATAGGAAAAAGGAAAAGAAAATTAGAAGCTGAAGGAGCAAATGTCAGGTCACATTTAGAGACAAACCAATAAGGCTCATATTTGACTTGACAATTCAGACCCTAAAATCAAGGAAGGTCTGGAATGAGATACCAAACTTTTGAAAAAAGGCAATTTTCAGCCAAGCATAGTATATTCACAATAGCTACATTCTTAGTCCATGGAGAAGTAAAAAGTTTTTATTATAGGGACAGACCAAAAGAATTTGTAACCAGTGAGTCAGCACTACAAGGGATACTTAAAGATATACCATACACAGAAGAACTCAATCCCTCACCCACGTCTCCCAAATAGTTGAAACTCACAAAAAGAGTCACTAACTAAATGAAAATCAAGACCAAATTAAATATACAAAATAAACCAAATGTCAGGAAAAAAACAAAATCTATCCATAATAATATTGAATATAAGTGGTCTCAACCTAATTGAAAAATAAAAATTGATTGCAGAATGCATTATAAAAAATACAACTATCTGCTGTTTGCAAGAGACTCATCTCATAAGCAAAGACTCATAGACTGAAAATAAAATGATGGAAAAATTATTCCATGCAAATGGAGTCTGAAAACAGGCAGGAATGCCTATTCTGATATCTGCAAAAGCAGATTTCAAGCAAAAAAATAATTGGAAGCAGCAAAGCAGGCCACTCCATACTATTAAAGGGAACAATACAACAAGAAGATATAATGATAGTAAATATTTATGTCCCAAATGTCAGTGCACCTAATTACATATGAAATAAAATACTTCTTGACAATAAATGTCAAATAGAACACAATATAACAATACTGGGTGATTTCAACACATTCCTGTTATCAACAGACAAGTCATTAAAATATAAAATTAACAAAGATATTTTTTTACCTAAATACTACACTAAATCAAATGGACATAATAGACAACTATAGAATATTTCACCAAAAAAAAAAAAAAAAAAAAAAAACTGATTTCATTTTCTTTTCATCAGCTCATGTAAACTTTTCCAAACCAGACCATATTCTAATTCATGATATAATCCTTAGCAAATGCAAAAAGTTGATATAATCGTGTGCATTTCCCTAGAACACAATGGAATGAAACTAGAAATCAACAGCAAGAAACATTATAGGAACACACAAACACATGAACATTGAAGGACACTCTTTTAAATGAGAAAAAGATCATAGTAAAAATCATAGGATTAATCAAGAAATTTTAGAAAGGAGTGAGAACAGAAGTATAACATTAAAATCTGTGGGACAGTATGAAGGCAGTTCTAAAAGGAAACTTATAATGTTCAGTGCCTACATTTAAAAAAATAGAAAGCTTCCAAATAAATAATTTAATACTACACCACAATACCTTACAAAAGGAAGAACAAACTAATTCCCACATCAGAAGAAGATAGGAAATAATTAAGATTAATTAATGAAATTGAAAATAAAAAAAATGCACAGAGTCAATGTAATAGAGTTGGTTCTTTGCACGATAAATAAGACTGATAAACCCTTAGCCAAATTAACCACTCAAAAAAGAGACAAGACACAAATTAACAAAATTAGAGGTGAAATATAAGATAATTCTGAAATCAGAGAATCATTATAAATTATTTTGAAAATGTATACTCCAATAAACAACAAAACTAGAATATATTGAAAACTTCTATACATATATGACCTGCTCAGATTGAACCAGGACAATACAGGAAATGTAAATATACCAACAACAAGTAATGAAATTGAAACAGAAATTGCAAGCCTTACTGACAAAGAAAAGCCCAGGACCAGATGGATTTTCAGTTGAGTTCTACTATACTTAAAAAAAAAAAAAAAGTAACACCAGTAGTTCTCAAATTATTCCATGAAATTGAAAGCGAGGGAGCACTACCAAATATATTCTATGAATCCATTATTACTCTAATACCAAAACCAAAGACAGGAAAGAAAACTATAATCCAGTATCCCAGATGAATATAGATGCAAAATTTCTTAATGAAATGTTAGCAAACTTTATTAAAAACATTAATAAGATTATAAAGCATGATAAAGTAAGCTTCATTCCAGGAATGTGAGGTTGGATCAACATATACAAATAAATAAACATAATTCACCACTTAAATAGAATTAAAACAAGAATCATATGATTATCTCAATAGATGCAGAGAAGACTTCTGATAAAACACATCAACTTTCATGTTAAAAACACTGGAGAAACTAGGGATACAGGAACTTATTCTGTATTTTTATTGATTTTTTTTTAGTTATACATCATAAATAGGATTCATTCTGACATAATTATAAAAACATGGAATATATCTTGTACTGATTCAATCATCTGTACTTCCCCATCCTCTCTCCTCCTCCCTCCCCCTCTTTCCTTCCCTTAATCCACGGATCTTTCTTCTGTTTACTTACAGTTTTTTTTTTTTTTTTAATTATTGTCATGTGATGTACAGGATGGGGAGATTCACTGTGGTATATTCATACATGTACACAGAAATATTAGGTCAGATTCATTCTACTGTTTTTCCCTTTTCTATCCCTCCTCCCTTCCATTCATTCCCCTTTGTCTAGTCCACTAATTTTTCTTCTATTCTTTTTAATCCCCATCCCCCCATTTTGATTTAGTATTCAAATATCAAAAGTCAAAGACTTTTGACTTTTGGGGATTGGCTTTTTTTCATGTAGCACGATGGTCTCTAATGCCATCCATAATCTCATTCTTCTTTATGGCTGAGTGATATTTCATTGTGTATATCTATCATGCTTTCTTCATCCATTCATTGCTGAAAGGCTCCTATGTGGCTCCATAGCTTTAATTGTGTGGCTATAAACTTTGATGTGGCTGTGTCACTGTAGTAAGCTGACTTTAAATGTTTTGGATATATACTGAGGAGTGGGATAGCTGGGTCATGTGGTGGTTCCATTCTTAGTTTTTTGAGGAATCTCCATACTTCTTTCCAGAGTGTTTGCACCATTTTCAGTCCCCAAAACAATGTGTGAGTGTACCCTTTTCCCCATATCTTCACCAACATATTAATTGCATTCTTGGTTATTACCATTCTGAATGTATTGAGATGAAATCTCAGCATAGTTTTAATTGCATATTTCTAATTGCTAGGCTTGTTGAACTTTTATATATTTGTTGACGGTGTATATTTTTTCTTTTGAGAAGTGTCTGTTTAGTTCTTTTGCTTATTTGCTGATTGGGTTACTATTATTATATTTTTTTGGCGCTAAATTGTTTTATTTTTTTTATATCTTGGATATTAATGCCCTGAGAAACCTATGGGAAAGATTGTCTCCAGTGTGCTGGCTCTCTGTTCACATTCTTGATTGTTTCCTTTGCTTTGTGATTTGATACCATCTCATTTATTTATTTTTTATTAATTAATTAATTTATTTTAATTAGGTATATATGACAGCAGAATGCATTTTGATTCATTGTGCACAATTGCAGAACAACTTTTCATTTCTCTGGTTGTACATGATGAAGCATCACACTATATATACAGTCATACATGTATCTAGGGTAATGATGTTCATCTCATTCCACTGTCTTTCCTGCCCCCAAGTCCCATCCGCCCCCTCCCCTTTTCCCATCAAAGCTCCTGCATTTTTCCCGTGTCCCTCCCATTATGGATCAGCATCCACTTATAAGAGAGAACATTTGGCCTTTTGATTTTGGGGATTATCTTACTTCACTTAGCATGATATTCTCCAACTCCATCCACTTACCTGCAAATGCCATAATTTTATTCTCTTTTAATGCTGAGTAATATTCCATTGTGCATATATACTGCAGTTTCTTTATCCATTCATCTATTGAAGGGCATCTAGGATACTTCCACAACACTTCCTTAACAAGATTCCTAAAGTGCAAGACATAAAATCAAGAATTAATAAATGGGATGGACTCAAACTAAAAAACTACTTCCCAGCAAAAGAAACAATCAATAAAGTGAAGAGAGAGTCTACATTTGGTAGCAAATTTTTGCCACATGCATGTCAGATAGAGCACTAATCTTTCCAGTAATTAGAGAAATGCAAACCAAAACAACCCTAAGATTTCATCTCATGCCAGTCAGAATGGCAGTTATCAAGAATACAGACAGAAATAAATGTTGACATGGATGTGGGGGGAAAGACGCACCTATTTATATTTTATTTTACTTCTTGTGATTTGGGAGTCTTGTTGAGGAAGTGAAGTTCCTAAGCCAACATCTTGAAGTATTGTGCCTACATTTTCTTCTAATGGGAGCAGTGATTCATGTCTAATTCGGACATATTTGATACAATTTGAGGTGAGTTTTGTGAGGGATGAGAGATAGGGGTTAAATTTCATTCTGCTACATATGGACTTCCAGTTTTCCCAGCACTATTTGTTAAAAAGGCTATGTTTTCTCTAATGTATGTTTATGGCACCTTTTTCTAGTATGATATAACTATATTTATGTGGGTATGTGGGTTTGTCTCTGTGTCTTCTATTCTATACCCATTGGTCTTCACGTCTGTTTTGGTACCAATACCAAGCTGCTTTGTTTCTATAGCTCTGTGGCATAATTTAAGGTTCTGGTATTGTGATACTTCCTGCTTCGCCCTTCTCAGTAAGAATTGATTTGGCTATTCTGGTCCTCCTATTTTTCCAAATAAACTTCAGGACTGTTTTTTTTTTTTTTTTTTTTGTTGTTGTTGTTGTTGTTTGTTTGTTTGTTTTGTTTAATGTGAAGAATATCATTAGAATTTTGATGGGAATTGCATTGAATCTGTTTAGTTATTTTGGTAGTATGGACATTTTGACAATATTAATTCTTCCTATCCAAGAACATGGTTGGTCCTTCCATTTTCTATTATCTTCTTCAATTTCTTTCTTTAGTGTTCTATAGTTTTCATTGTACAGATCTTTTACCTCTTTTGTTGGATTGATTTCCAAGTGTTATTTTTTTTTCAGGTTATTTTGAATGAGATGGTCTTCCTAAATTCTTTTTCAGCAGATTCATCATTGGAGTATAGGAACATGATTAATTTGTGGGTGTTGATTTTGTATTCTGCTACTTTGCTGAATTCATTTATGAGTTCTAGAACTCTTCTGGTAGAATTCCTTTGGGTCTTCTAAATAAACAATCATGTCTTTGACAAACAGATTAATTTTATCTCTTCTTTTCCTATTCATATCCTTTTAATTTATTTCTTTTGCCTAAATGCTCTGGCTAGAGTTGCAAGGACTATGTTGAATAGAAGTGGTGACAGTGGTCATCCTTGTCTTGCTGCATTTTTAGAGGAAATGCTTTCAGTTTTTCTACATTCAGAATAATGTTGGCCTTGGGTTTATCATATATAGTCTTTATAATGTTGAGCCGAATTCCTTCCATCCCTAGTTAATTTTAGTGTTTTAAACATGAATGGGTGCTGCATTTGTCAAATGCTCTTTCTCCATCTGTTGAGATAATAGTGTGATTCTTGTCTTTAAGCCTATTTATGAGGTGAATTGCATTTATTGTTTTCTATACATTGAACCAAGCTTGCATCCCTATACTATCTTTTTAATCTATTTTTGTATGTGATTTGCCAATATTTTATTATGAATTTTTGCATTTATGTTCATCAAGGATATTGGTCTGAAGTTTTCTTCCTTGATGTTTTGTCTGGATTTGGTATCAGGGTGATTCTGGCTTTGTAGAATGAATTTGAGAGAGTTCCCTCCTCTTGTATTTTATGAAATAATTTGAGAAAGATTGATATTAGTTCTTTTTCAAAGGTCTGTTAGAACTCAGTTGAAAATATATCCCATCCTGGACTTTTCTTTGTTGAAAGGCTTTTGATAGCTGCTTCAGTTTCATTTCCTGAAATTGATTGGGTTAAGTTTTCTATAACCTCCTACTTCAATTTGAGTAATACATCTGTGTTTAGGAATTTGCCCATATCTTCAAGATTTTCTACTTTATTGGAGTATACATTTCAAAATAGTTTGTATGATCGTCTTGATTTCAATAGTCTGTGGTGATGTTTCCTTTTTCATCTTGGATTTTGATAATTTGGGTTTTTTTCCTCTTTCTTTTGTTTAGTTTGGCAAAGGGTTTATCAACTTTATCTTTTTAAAAAGACAACTCTTTTTTTTTATTGATCTTTTGTATTTTTTTAATCTCAATTTCATTGTCTTCTACTGACTTGGTATTGATTTGTTGTTCTTTTTCTAGGACCTTGAGATGTAATATTAGATTATTTATTTGGTATATTTCTACTATTTTAATGTATGAGCTCAATGTTATGACCATTCCTCTTAGAACTACGTTAATACTATCCCCAAATTTTGATATGTTGTACCTCTATTCTCATTTTTGTTCTTTTTAGATATACATGATACTAGAGTTATTTTGACATACATTCATTGAATATAACTTAATCTAATTGAGGTCCCATTCTTGCAGTTGTACATGATTTGCAGTTCCACTGGTCATGTATTCATATGTGAACATAGAAAGTTATGTCTGATTCATTCTACTGTCTCTTATTGCCATCTCTATGCTCTTCCCTTCATTTTTCTTTGTCTAATCCAATGAAATTCTGTTCTTCCTTCCTCCATTCTCATTTTCTTCTAATTATTTTTTTTATTTTTTTTTCCCTGATTTTTTTTATTATCCATTTATCATCCAAAAATATATTAGTTAATCTCCAATTGTTAGAATGGTTTCTGTTTTTCTTCTTAGCATTGATTTCTAATTTTATTCTATTATGATCTGATAGAGTGAAAGGTATTATCTCTATTTTTTTTTTTGATTTGCTAACATTAGCTTTGTAACCTAAAATATGGCCTATATTAGAAAATGTTCAATGTCCTTCTCTTGTGAAGAAAGTGAATTCAGTAGTGATGGAGGAAATAGTCTACAAATATTCTGTTATGTTCATATTATTAATTGTATTTTTTTAGTTCTATAGAATCTTTTTTTTTGGGGGGGGTGATCTACATAGTGATGAGGGAGGTGTGTTAAAGTCACCAGGTATTATTGTGTTGTGGTCTACTTGATTTTTAATATTAAGATGGTTTTGTTTGATGTATGTAACTGCTCCATTGTTTGGGGCAAAAATATTCATGATCATTTTATGTTTTTGTTGTGTGATTTCCTTAAACATTATGAAATTACCTATTTTGTCTCTTCTGATTAATTTTGGCTTGAGGTCCACTTTATCCTGTATGAGAATAGTAACCCTGTCATTTTTGAGATCCATGTGAAAGATATCTTTTTTTTTCCTTTCCTTTTATCTGTCTATGTCTTTGCCTGTGAGATGAGCCTCTTACAGACAACATATTGTTGGATCTTGTTTTTAATCTAGTCTGCCAACCTATGTCTATTGATTGAAAAGTTTGAACCATTATACTCTATGTTGAGAAATGATTTTTTATTTTCTGCCATTTTGATTTATTTCTAGCATTTAAATTGGATTTGATTCTCCTTTAAGTGACTATTCTTCCTGTGTAATTACTACCTGTGCTGGTTTTCATTTTTATTTTTCATTTCTTCTTCATGAAATATTTTGAGAATATTTTTAGTACAGTCTTTTCTAGTTATGAATTCTTTTGAGTTTAGTTTATCATGGAAGGTTTTTATTTCATCTTAAATTATGAATCTTAATTTTTCTGGATATAATATTTTTGGTTGGGATCCACTTTCTTTCAGAGCTTGGTATATATTATTCCAAGCCCTTCTATCTTTTAGGGTCTGGGTTGAGAAATCACTTGAAATCTGGATTGGTTTATCTCAAAATGTGACCAGTAATTTTTCTCTTCCAGCTTTAAAAATTCATTCTATTTTGTATATTAGGCATTTTCACAATAATGTATCTTGGAGTGAATCTATTACAAGTTTGTATATTTGGAGTCCTATATGCCTCCTGCATTTGAATTTTCATATCATTCTTAAGGTAAGGAAAAATTTTACATGTACATTCTTTAGTTTGTATTTCAGAACCTTCATCTATTGCAATGAATCTTAAATTGAAGGGTTTAATGTTACCCTTATTTCTTGAATATTCTATTTGTGATCTCTTAACAATATATTTTCTCTATGGTTGACTTTATTTTCCTGATTACATACTTTTCTTTGAGGTTTGAAAACCTGTCTTGAAAGTGGTCAATTCTATTGGTGATGTTTTCTATTGAATTTTTAATTTGGTTTAATGATTCTTTTATTTTGAGTATTTCTCTTTCATTCTTTTTCAGAATCTCTATATATTTTTTGGATGGGTGGCATCAGGAATGGAACTCAGGAGTACTCTGTCAATAAACCACATCCTCACCCCTATTTTATATTTTATTTAGAGTTGCTTAGTGCCTTGCTTTTGCTGAGGCTGGCTTTGAACTCATGATCCTCCTGCCTCAGCCTCCCAAACCACTGTACTACCATGCCTGGAAGAACCTCTATATCTTTATTGAAGTAATTTTTCTTTTCTATTTTCTCTCTGATTTCACACCTTACATCTTCTTTAGCTCCCAGAACAATTTAACTATTAAATTTCTAAAGTCCTCCTATGACATTCTCTCCACTGTGATGTCAATGAAGTCTATTGTCAAAGAATTATAGCCTACTTAGAATGGTGTGCTTTCTTTCTTATTTATATTGTTTATATGTCTATCCATCTTTCAATATGGTTCTGTCTTCTTCTTTTATGTGAAGGACTACTCTGTGAGCTTCTTTTTCTTAAGAGCCCTGTGTTATGTGAATATCCAGATGATGACATTTTAAGTCAATGTGTGATCTCTGCTAAACCCAATATCAACAGCATTTGAAGAGATGCCACTGTGCTCTATTTAGTATAATCACTTTTGAGCCAAGCCTTGTTTTTTTTTCAACAGTGTTGCAACTGTTCTCTGTGGTCCCTCAAACTGTTATATAAAACAGAAACTGTGGTATATATGTATATACACAATGGAATATTACTCATCCTTAAGAAAAATGAAAATGTGGTATTTGCCAACAAATGGATGGAACTGGAGGATATTGTGCTAAGCAAAATAAGCTAATCCCAAAGACCCAAAGGCTAAATGTTATCTCCAATATGCAGATGCTAGTTCACAATGGGATGGGAAGAAAAGAGGTTATTTTGCACTAGACAGAGGGGAGTGAGGGGAGGGGAGGGGCATGGGGGTAGAAATTATAGTAGAATGAATTGGACATTATAACCCTATGTGCATTATAACCCTATTCTTTTATTTTTTATGACCTGTATAACTCTACATCATGTACAACCAGACCAGTGAGAAGTTCTACTCCATTTATGTATGATGTGTCAAAATGCATTCTACTGTCATGTATAACAATTAGAACAATAAAAAAAATTAAAAAGAACAAAAAAGTACTGGGATTGGTCAAAATGTTAGTTGTTAAATTTTGTTCACTTATAATGTTAAGGAGAGCTAAAAGGGGGAGGAAGAAATATTGGGAAAATAGGAAAGTGAAAAAGATAGAAATAAAGAAAATGGAAGGAAGGTAAGGAAGAAGAAAGAGAAAAGCTATAAATGGATAGTTTATAACAAGATAGAATGGAGAAATTAATGCATGATGGTATTTGAGGTAGTAGAAGATCATGCAAGAGGATGAGCAGAGGGTAATAAAAGCAAGTTTAAATTAGAGATAAAAACACAAGGATAGGGAGATTAATTCCAATTAATGCTTTAAATCATTAGATTAAATGCATTCAAATGGGTTGGCAATCATTATTCAAGTTAAGGACTTATTTATATGATCAATGTTGATACCAAAGTTGTTTATAGTATACCATGTCAAAGTGAAGAAAATTCTAGTTGAATCTTGGTTTGGATTTCATTGGGATTTGGACATTTAGCAGATTTCCATCACTCTTGGCTGTGGGTCTCTCCCAAATTTCAGGGGCATGAAAGCCAATTCCCTATTTGCTCTGAACCTCCTACAAGCAGATTCTGGTTAGTCTGCTCAGCGGCCTATAGCTGACTGCAGTGTTGTGTGTTGACTTTTTCTATTGTGTGCATTAGTTCAGGATGCAGGCTGTGAAGTGCTCCTGTGTTTGTGATAGGTCAGCATGTATCTTCTCCCCTCTACAGAATCCCTTTGTGTTAATGAAGATCTTGATATCTGTGAGTTCAGGAGCTCTGATTGTGGGTTTTCTGTGGGCATTCTGTAGTCCACAAGTATTCCCCTGGCTGACACCACTTTCTGAGGTATTATTGTGAAGGGTCTTTGGTGGTTCACCTGGATTCTACTTCCTACTGCCCCAGGTTGTGAATGGCAGGTGTTGATTCCCTCTATTTACTAAGTCTTATGCAAGGTCCCACATGTATCCACACAATGCCCTATCATTTGCCAGTTATATTCAGGATTTAGTCTGTGAACCTATTAAGAGTGGGATCAGCTCCTTCTTGCTACATAGACTCTGAATTTTCCCCTGGGTCTCTATGTTATTGGATATTAAGGCAGCTTCCCTCTGGTAAGGCCCTGTCATCCCTGGGACTGTCCCTAGGATTCCCATGGTGCCTTCTCCTAGTTTCAGTGGTTGGGGCCTGATGAATTCACTTTCCTTTGTTCAGAGCCAAAGCCACTTAATTGTTCTCTCTGAGTTGAGCAAGCAGACATTGCACAGAGTCTAGTAGGGCAAGATGAATTTCCTGATACAGGTTCTCACCAGTCCATTTGTTCCCTTTATTTGTGTTGATGAGGAGGCAGAGGGGGTTTCAGCATTTTTGGACTAGTTGTGTTCCTTCTAGATGTTCTGTCTGGCCAGATTCATAAGAGGTCCCACTGCATGGAAACTTTCTTCTCGTTAAATTTGTAGCTGTCTGAGCATGGAAAGATGCCATGCTGATTTAAGAGGGTAACTGGTCAGCTGAGGGTTCAACAAGCTGGCTGCATACTCCCAGCTCAGTTTTCCTGTCACATTCTGTTTTACCATTGCACTTTAAATTTTGTCTATCTTTACAACTTTTTTTTAAGTGGGTGAACTTAAAATAATATCCTCTCTTTCTCTCTCTTTTTCTCTCTCTCCTTCACTCTGTTGCCCCTACCCTGTTCTCATCCACAGATTCAGGATTGACATTAGGATACTCTGAGTTTGTTTTCTACCCTGGTAACCTATCTTCCAATCTCTCTAGGTCTCAGACTATGTAATATCAAGTATTAGAGCATTTATTTGGTCACTCACCTTTAAATTCTGCTTTTCTTTTGCTACCTGCTTTCTTTGTTGTAAGGAGATTGGAAATTTACTGCCTAGCTTCCTTTCACTGTGTTCCATCACAAGGCTTCTAGAGGTGATAAATGAATTTAGTGAAGTGGAAGGATATAAAATCAACACTCATAAGCCAGTTGCTCTTCTATACTCCAACAGCAGTTCAGCTGAGAAAGAAACTAGAAAAACCATTCCTTTCACAATTTCCTCAAAAAAAAGAAAAAGTCTGGGAATTAATCTAATCAAGGAGGTAAAAGACCTCCACAATGAAGCTATATAACACTGAAGAAAAAAATTGAAGAAGACCTCAGAAGATGTAAAGAGCTTTCACATTCTTTGAGGGGCAGAATAAATATTGTCAAAATGGTCATACCAATATAATGTTATACACATTCAATGCAATCCCCATCAAAATACCAATGACATTCTTCACAGAACTAGATTAAAAACAGTCCTTACATTTATTTGGAAAAATAAAAGACCTAAAATAGTCCAAACAATTCTGAACAAAAAAGGTGATGTAGATGGCATTACAATACCTGATCTCAAATTATATTAGCAAAAATAGCATGTTACTAGTATCAAATATTAAGACCAGTGGAACAGAGTGGAAGACACAGAAATAAACCCAAATACATACAGCCGCCTGATACTTGACATGGATGCCAAAAATGTATGTTTGAGAAAAGACAACCTTTTTAACAAATGGTGCTGGGAAAAGTGGATATCCCTATGTAGAAGAATGAAATTAGATGTTTGTCTTTCACCCTGCACAAAAGTCAAATCAAAATGGATCCAAAACTTAAGAATTAGAACACAAACATTGCAACTGCTAGAAGAAAACATAGTGTCAATACTTTATCACATAGGTGCAGGCACTAACTTCCCCAACAAGATCCCTAAAGCACAAGAAATAAAGCCAAGAATCAATAAGTGAGATGTCATCAAAAAGGCTTCTGCACAGCAAATAAAATGATTGAGTGAAGAGAGAGCCTACAAAATGGCAAAAAAAAAAAAAAAAAAAAAAAAAAAAGTCTTTGCCAGCTACTCCTCTGACAGGGGATTAATATTCAGAATATGTAAAGAATTCAAAAAGTTTAATTCTAAAAATAAAATGACAAAAAGCACCCAATAAATAAATGGGCAAAACAACTAAAGGGACATTTCTCAAAAAAAGAAATTCAGCCAATATTGGAACATATAAATATACAAAGCAAACTGACAAATATGAAGAGAAAAAGAGTAACAAAATAAGAGTAGAAAACTTTAATACTCCAACGATCAGGAGATCATTAAGATAGAAAAGCAGTGAAAAACAAATGGAAGACTTACATAGAACTATAGACCAAGTGAACTTAGTAAATATAGGCAGAACATTCCACTTAACAAGCAGAAGAGTACACATTCTTCTCAAATTTACATGGAACATTCTCTAGGTTAGCTTATGTGTTAGGTCACAAAAATAGTCATGACAAGCTTAAGAAGATTGAAATATTATCTAGTGTATTTTTAATCATGATGGTGTAAAACTAGAAATCAATAACTGAAAAAAATCAAATTTTCAGTATGTAAAACATAAAACATTTTTGAATAACCACTGGATCAAAAGATAAATGAAATATTTTTTTTTGGTCGATAGTATTTCTTCTGTGAAGTGCCTGTTCAGTTACTTAGCCCATTTATCGATTGGGTTATTTGTTTTTATGGTGTTTTCTGAGTTCTTTATATATTCTAGAGATTAATGCTCTATCTGAGATGCATACGGAAAGAAGATTTTCTCCCGTTCTGTAGGCTTTCTCTTCACATTATTAAGTTTTTTTTTTTTTTTTTTTTTTCCTGAGAAGAAGCTTTTTAGTTTGAATCCATTCCATTTATTGATTCTTGATTTTATTTCTGGCACTTTAGGATCTTGTTAAGGAAGTCAGATTCTAGACCAACATGGTGAAGATTTGGGCCTACTTTTTCTTCTAGTAGGCACAGGGTCTCTGTTCTAGTACCTTGTGGGTTTGTCTTTGAGTCTTCTATTCTGTACTGTTGGTCTACATGTCAGTTTTGGTGCCAATATCATGCCAGTTTTGTTACTATTGCTCTGTAGTATAGCTTAAGCTCTGGTATTGTTATGTCTCTTGCTTAAGTGTTCTTGCTAAGGATTTGTTTAGCTATTCTAAGTCTCTTATTTTTCCAAATGAATTTTATGATTATTTTTTTCTATTTCTATGAAGATTGTCATTAGGATTTTAATAGAAATCACACTAAATCTGTATAGTGATTTTGGTAGTATGGCCATTTTGGCAATATTAATTCTGCCTACCCAAGACCATGGAGGTCTTTCCATCTTCTAAGGTCTTCTTCAATTTCTTTTTTTTACTGCTCTGTAGTTTTCATTGTAGAAGCATTTTGCCTCTTTCATTCGATTGATTCCCAAGTATTTTGTTTTATTTATTTTGAGGCTATTGTGAATTAGGTAGTTTTCCTAATTTCTTTTTCAGTGGATTCATCACTGAGGTATAGGAATGCATTTGGTTGATGGTTGTTAATTTTATATCCTGCTACTTTGAAGTATTCATTTATTAGTTCTAGAAGTTTTCTAGTGGAATTTTTGGATCTTCTAACTATAAAATAAAGTCATCAGCAAATACTGATAGCTTGAGTTCTTCTTTTCTTAATTGTTCAACATCTCTTGAAATTAGAGAAATGCAAATCAAAACTACTTTAAGATTGCTACTCACTCTAGTCAGAATGGTAATTATCAAAAATACAAGCAACAATAAATCTTGGTGAAGATGTAGAGAAAAGGTACACTCATACATTACTGATGAGACTGAAAATTGGTACAACCATTATAGAAAGCAGTATGAAAATTCTTGGAGTGGAACTACCATTTGACCCAGCTATCCCATTCACGAGTACACAACATTATTTTGAAACATTATATCAACAGAAGGAGAAATTGTAGGTAAGAAAATTCAACACATTTTCATGATAAACTCAATAAATTAAGCATAAAACTCAGCATAATAAAGGCCATATATAAGAAGTCTGTGTCGAACATTATACTTAATATTAAAAAAAACTGAAAAATAAATCTTTCCTCTGAGATAAGGAACTAGGAAAGATGCCCACTCTTGCTACTTCTATTTAACAAATTACTGGGAATTCTAGTCAGAGTAATTAGGCATGAAAAAGATATGAAAGTATCCCAAATTGGAAAGGAAGAAGTAAAATTTTCAATATGTTCAAAGGACAGGATTTATATATATGAAACCCTGAAGACTCTACCAAAAATACATTTGAAGTAATAAATTCAGTAAAATTTTCAGGATAAAAAAATAAAATACATAAATCAGTTCTATTTCTATATGCTAACAACATACACTTGATGAAGGAAATTAAGAAAAAAATCCCTCTGCATTACAAATCATACAATATTTAGGAATAATCTTTAAGGAGGTAAAAGACTTGTGTACTGAAAACTCTGAAATTTGGGTGAAAGAAATTTAAAGACATCAAATAAATGTAAAGACATCCCACATTCATGGGTTATAAGAACTAATATAATTAAAATGCCCTTACTATCTAAAGCAGTTTACAATTGCAATGTGATACTTATTAAAATTCCAGTGGAAATTTTTACACAATTAAGATAAAATTCTATAATATTCATGGAACCACAGTAGATCACAAATAGAGAAATTTTGAGCAAGAACAAAGCTGAAGTCATCACATACCCTGATTTAAAAATACTACATAGCAATAGTAATCAAAACACCATGTTACTATCATAAGCATAAACATATACACCAGTGAAATACAATAGAAGGCCACAAAATAAACCAACACATACAGGATCAACTAATCTTTGACAAGGATGCCAAGAATACACAAGGGGATACTCTCTTCAATAAATGATATTGGGAAAGTGGATACCAACACACAACAGGAAGAAGTGAAGTCTTATCTTTCACCATACATAACTACAACTTAAAATGGATTAAGAAGTAACTGTAAGGCTTGAAACCATATAAACTTGTGTTACTCAGCCTTTTGTTGCTGTGGCCAAAATACCTGACAAGATCAACTTAGAGGAGAAACAGTTGATTTTGGCTGATGATTTCAGAGGTCTCAGTCCATGCTCAGCTGATTTCATTGCTCTGAGTGAGGTAAAGCAGAACATTATGGTGGAAGGGCATGATGGAGAAAAACTGCTCACCTCAAGGCAGTGTGAAAGCAGAGAGAGACAGACAGACCAAAGAGACATCCAGAAAGATGATAAACTCTTCCAGGGCATGCCCTTAGTGATATATTTCCTCCAACTAGATCCCACCTCCAAGTAGTCTATTAATTAGACTAATACACCGATGATGTCAGAGTCATCATGATTCAATCATTGCCTTAAATCCCCACCTCCGAACCTTTATCCATTGCCTAACACATGAATTTAAAAATCTAAACCATTACAATCACCAAGAAGTAAACATAGAAAATGTTTCCATACAATGGTCTTGGCAATTATTTCTTGAATACTACACCAAAAGTATAAATAAAAACAGACAACAAACAAGATTGCATTTGTTTGTGGGATGATGCAAAACAAGAAATCTTCTGCACAGCAAAGAAATCAACAAAACAAAAAGTAAACCTACTGTATGGAACAAAATATTTACAAACTATGTATCGATAAAAGGCTGATGTCCAAAATACATAAGGGTCTTCTAAAACTCAATAGCAAAAAAAAAAAAAAAAAAAAAAAGCAAATGGACAAAGGAAATAAGCACACTTCTCAAAAGAAAAAATAAATGTATGAATTGCCAACAAGTGTATGAAAAGATGTTCAATATTATAATGAGGAAAATGCAAAATATAGCCACAAGGATCTATCAGCTAATAACTTGTTAGGATGATGTTATGGTTTGAATATGAATTGTCCCCTAAAAGCTCCTGTGTTAATGAAGAAATGTTTATAAGTGAAATGATTGGATTGCCAGAATTGTAATTTAATAGTTCACCTAGCTTGAATGAGCTAAATGGGTGGTAATTATAGGCAGGTGGGGCATGACTTGAGGAGATGGATCCCAGGGTCCATGCCCTAGAAGGGTGCATCTTTCCTGTGGCCCCTTCCCTTTTCTCTAAATGCTTCCCAGCTGCCATGAGGTGAACATTTTTCCCCCCTCTCCTGTCCTTTGGCCATGATGTGCCATCTCATTTCTGACCCATAGCAATGTACTTGGCCAATCATGGACTAAACCTATAAAACTGAGTCAAAATAAACTATTCTCTCTCTAAGTTGTTCTTATCAGGAACAACAATGCAAAGAAAGATGAATAAAACAGATGGATATTTTCTAAAAAGAAAAAAAAAATAATGGTATCGGAAAGGATGTTGAAGAAAAAAAAAACACTTTTACTCTGTTGGTAGGAACATAAACTGATATAGCCATTACAGAAAGAAACATGGAGGTTCCTAAGGGGAAAAAAAAATTAAGAGTAGTAATACCATATGATCTAGGATTCCCACTACTGGGTAGACCCAGAAGAGTTTACATTAGGGTCCTGTAGAGGTATCTGAACTCCCACATTCATTGCAGAATAATTTGCAATAGCCAGCACATTGAAGCAACCTAAATATCTATTGACCAATGAGTGGATTAGAAAATATAGTATGTACATACAATGGAATACAAATACTTCTAGGCTTATGATGGGATTATTTCCTCATAAATTCTTCAAAACTTAGAAATATTCTAAGTTTAGAGAGCATTTAACACACCTAATCTATCAAACATCAGAGCTTATCCTATCTCAAATATGCTCAGAATACTTGTTAGGCTGAAATTGTGCAAAAATCATCAAACACAAAGCCTATTTTATAATAAAGTGGTGATTAGTTCATTTAATTTCATTTAATTAGTTTAATACTGTACTGAGTGAAAAATCATATGGTTGTTCTGTTATCACTAGCCCGGGGAAAGAAGAAAAATCAAAATCATTGTTTGATTTTTATTGAATACGTATATAGCTTTTGCATCATTGTACAATCCAAATATTATAAGTAAAACTGTCTTAAATCAGATACCATTTTTTTTAGATTTACAAACAAGAAAATTTTATCTTTTGTGCCAATAGAAAGGAACCTGGAAGACATTTTACTAAGTGTAATAAGCTAGACTATTAAATACAGATAGCACGTGATTCGACTTATATTTATCAGGGTTCTTTTGAGGACAGAATCAAGGGAATATATATTTATATGTGATGATAAAAAATGGATTTATTAGATTGGGGCAGGCTGGAGAACCAGAGGAACCAGTAGCTGCTAAGTCCTAGAATATGGAGTCACACAACAAGAGACCAATGATGTAGCCCTGGTCTAAGCCCTGAAGTCCCCTTAGGGAATTACTGGTCAGTCTGCTTTGGAAGAGTGAAGGAGCTGGCATTTTATGTCCTCAGCAACTCCAGTAGCAACAAAAGCAACCATTCAAGAAGAATTCAGCTTGCATTTGCTCTGCTTCTTCCTTCCATCTTTTGGTTCCATCCAGGCTCCCGGCCAGATAAATGTGCTGCCTATACTTGGGGTGGGTCTCTACTCTCAGTTTACTGGGCCATATGTCAATCACTTCTGAAAACACCCTCACAGACACATTCAAAAGTCCCTGAATCCTAGGTATCAATCCTTAAGTTGACAATACAGATCAACCATCATTCCATTTGTAGAAGCAATCTAAAATACTAAATCTCACAGAAGTAATAACACAATGGTGGTTTCCAGGGATTGAAGAAAAGAGAAAATGGGGTGATATAATTCAAAGAGTACAAAGTTTCAGTTATACAGGTGAATAATTCCTACTGATCTACTATCATTAACAATTAACATAAGATCTGGTATTGTACGATTAAAATTTTACTAAGAGAATAGATTATACATTAATTGTTCTTATCACATGTAAAATAATCATAAATAAAGAGGTAACTTTTAAGAGTGTTGGGTATATTGATGGCATTAATTGTGGTGATACTGTCATGGGTATATACTTATATATCTCTATACTCACCAAGATGTTTGCATTAAATATTGACACTTTTTGTATGTTGATTATACCTGAATAAAGTAGCTTTAAGAAGTGGATGTAGAACCAGCACGGTGGCACATACCTATAATCACAGAGGCTCAGGAGGCTGAGACAGGAGAATCAGGAGTTCAAAGCCAGCTGCAGCAATGGTGAGGCACTAAACAACTCAGTGAGACTTTGTTTCTAATTAAAATACAAAATAGTGCTGGGGATGTGGCTCATTGGTCGACTGCCCCTGAGTTCAATCCCCAGTACTAAAGAAAGAAAAAGTAGAGGTAGATAAATTTCATGGCATGATCCTGTCTGGATCTTTATATTCTATCCTCCTGGATTCTGAAATGAATGTACTTTTCTTCTTCATGATGATCCATCTTCACGGGAATATAAGAAGAGATCATTCCCTTGTAGTTAATATAGTAAATTCTCAGTATCTATTCAATATTGATTAAAATTCCATTTTAGCACTTACACTCTGTATTGATCTGTTGTATATATTATTTTTGTGATTTTATTTATTTTTACATAAATCCCTGGAGATTATGAATAGGTATCTTCTGGTGCTGTGCTTCTCAAACATTTTGTGCCATGTATCACCTGGTAGTATTCTAAAATGCATACTGATTCAGTAGATCTGGGGTTGGCTCAAAAATCTACATTTTTAACAAGTAAATGCCAGACTTTCTGGCCCTAGTAGATAATGTAAGTAGCAAGATCACATACACACTAACTACAGCTCTCTGTTACTGCTATTAGAGAATACCTTTCTTTGAGCTACCTGTGGTGAATGAGCAAAAGTGTGCTTGTATGTATCAGGGATGCAAGTAAGAGAAAATTATAATTTACCTTGTTTTGTTTTCTTATAAGATAAGTGATGGCACTAAATAATTTACCTTTGTTAATCAACAAGTCATTTATTCATGAATTAATATCTCTCCTACCTGGAGCAATTTGGGATGGTACTACTCATCCATGTCATGATCCACATATATTTTCACTCATTCACTCAGCAATCATTTATTATGTACTCTATTCTGGAAAATGTGCTAGACAGCAGATTTGGGGTAGTGTGAGAGACATGATCCCTGCATTCAAGGATCTCATATCTAAATGGAAGAGATGGACATGGTAAGAAAAATGATAATATTAAGTCAAATACAAAACACTATCTTAGTACAGCAGAAAACTTCATATGGGATTGGAGTTGATTTCATATAGGATGTGACATTATCCTGATACTTGATAACTGAGGAAAACTATTCAGGCCACAGAACATAAGGGAAAGGCATTCCTTACAGAGGAAGTAGTACTTGCAAAAGCAAAGAGACATTAAACTTTATGGTGTTTTCAAGGAATCACAGGTAGTTCAGGATGATTGTAGGGGAGTGGCAAAAGATAAGTCTAGAACACTAAATGAATCATCAAATCAGTAAGGTCTTTTTTTCACGAAAGAAAAATAATCATCTCATAGACAAAGTGGAATACTGAGTGGTAGAGTTTTAGAAAATAGTGTACATAGCTGAAAATATGTTTGAAGGTTATCAAATTATTACAAGTGGGAAACAAGGAATTCTGAACTTAGTAGCAGTGATTGTAGGGAAAAGTTTTCTAGAGGTAGGTATGATAGGACTTTGTGGTAAATTGGACATTGAAGTTAAGACAGTGGAGGATAAAAACAGTATTTAGATGTCAATCCTGGATAATAGGTTAGATATAATGGCATGTGCTAATGCTCTGTATATATCATATAAGTATGGGTATTATCTTGGAAGTACTAATAATGAGTTCAATTTTTATCTTGTTGAGTTTAAGAGTTTTGTAGAAAAGTCAGATAATTGTGCATTAGTTTGTTGAGAATATGCAAAAACACATACATATGGAATTCAGAAGTTGGATCTTTCTGTTCACTTGGATCACCTCATATCTTCTCTTTGTAATTTAGAAGTATCACTTTGGTGAATGATACATCTGGGCTATATACAATGCCAAATTTCATAATTGTTTTTCTGGGTTTCTTTGGGATTTGAAGACCCTCCAAGACCATAAGAAGATAATAGTTCTCTTCATGATGTTGTATGACAGCAAGAGTGATTAGCTATTTTTGAGCAGTATTTTCAATAATTAAAACTATAAACATTTTCTGATGTCTTTGATGTATGTACATATTGAGAATGCTACTTAAGAATTAACTACTTTTTGTGATAAGACAACAGAATTAGGTCTGACATGTTTGCTCACATTTCAGAAGTTTCCATCAGCTCATAGGATCAGGAAGTTTGGATAACATTAAAATAGGACATTGCTTGATCATATATGAATAAATGAGAACAAACAGGATTTGATCCAAGCTGATAAAAGAACAGGTAGAATGAAAGCTCTTATCAATCTTTGACTTACTTCTGGTATTCAAGGAGGAAGTTGGTTATTTATATAGTAAATAATTAATTTATATGAATACAGCATATAGAGTACTTATAGGAGGACTACAGTTAAAGTGTGACTTTTAACATGATTACTTAAAATTTAAGGGAACTAGAAATGAGAAGGCTGCAGGTAACATTGGGTATTTTAGAACAAAAGCAAGAATTCATGCTTTTAGGTAACTGGTTGCTCATGTGCAGTCATAATGGAATACAAAGAGTTATTATAGCTAGTGATTATTTTTATTTACATACACATCAAACTGATGAGATGAGGTAACATTTGCTCTACTTCTTTGTTTCCATTTGAGTATCATTAACTTTCCAGATTAAATAAAGAACTTATTGAACTGTAACATCAAATATGTATTAGTAAATTGCTAGGTAATTATTTATATATTTAAAGTATTTATACATAGGCTTTCTAAATCTGCAACCAAAGCCACTGGTAACTTTGTATAACTCTGCACCATTAATTTCTTCAGAGTGACATTATGATGTGAGCTGAACAGATGGAATTGCAGGATTGTTCTAGCAAATTTATCATAAAAAATGCATCCGACACCTGTGTAATTTGCCTAATCATTTTCCTAATAAGCTCCCACCATTAATTATGCACGATTTCCACAATGCAATCAAGATAAAAGTAAATCTGATGACTTAATACCCTTCAAAATAATTGGTTCACCCAACACAAGGCCTCCTTTGCTTTCCATAGCCATTTTAGTTAATTAGAAAAAGGGTGCACCCTGTTGGAGTCAGCAGAACGGAGGCTGATCGCTTGGTGGGAGGTAGACCTGCTGGGTTTTTGGGCAGGAGTCAAGGATATTAACTCGTGGAAGAATAGAAGAGAATGTTGCCCCTTTCTCTTCTTTTCTTTCCCCTACAACCCCCCTTCCAACTTCCCTGCCTCCCCCCACCCCACCCCAGTAGCAAACAGATGCGATTAGTGTTCTTCAGCCATCAGAAAACTGACTGCAGGACTCTGTGGGTCTAATGAGAATCAACTTTTCTGAGGCTGCTGTCTTGCAGTGCAGTCCACCTGTCACATCATTAGGTGCAGCATGTGCCTTGAATTCACTTTGCTAAATGAGATTTACAGGCCCCACTGAAACCCATCCTGCAGCATCCCTGCTTCAATTAGCTAAAGATTAATTGTCTGAGAAAGGGAATGAAAGTTTTACTTCAACTGACCTGAAAAAAAAAAAAAAAAAGGTAGGAAAAAAAATAAAAAAGAAAAGTATGGTTCAGGTATTCCACATAGGCCTGAGGCAGTGTGGAAAAACGTGATAATTTAAAGGTGCTGCAAATTTCCTACACCTCGCCGGGATGAATGAAATTAACTAGCACTAAAAGCTGTCAAATTAAAGGTTGACTTTCAGATATTAGCACCTTAAATGTCACCGAATATTCTCTTTCTTTTTTTTTCCTTTCTTCTTCTTCTTTCCTTTTTTTCTTTTTGGCAAACATTCAGGTCAGCACACCTGCACATGCACACAAACATTTTCTTACCGCTGTTCCTGCTAACTGCTTGTTCGTGCCCAGCCGGGAGTTTCTTACTATAAATCTTTGATGTAACCATGGCTACAAAACAACTGGCAATTACAAAGTTTCCTCCATGTTAATGTTACACTAATTATGTTTGAATATGCTTTAATAGAGAAGAAGAGTTGGAGGTGAGGAACGCGTCTGGAAGAAGGGCAGAATGTGGGATCTCTGCTCCCATCTGCCTGCCACACATTCCTGCACTAGTCAGATGCAGAGAGTCCTAAAGTGGAGGTTTATCACCAGTAGCTAGAATTTTTAAATTTGTAAATTTTAATGTGAGTTATGAAAAATGAAAGTTTTTGCTTTATGGGGAATGGCCTTATATAAATAAACAATTGCTAATGTTTAACATTGTTGGATATGCAATGGTTTATTAAGACTTGGATGGAAGAAAGGAAAATACTAGCTAAATTATTTTTAACTAATTAAATAAGGAAAACATTTAGCATTGCTAATATTTAGCACATATTCCAGTGGAGATCTCATTTGGTTAGCATGTCAAACACAGTATACAGCACCCAAAAGAAGAGTAGGCATGCCTCACATCAGGGTGGCAATGGTTATCAGGGCACCACTATTCTATTAACTTTAAGTATCTTGCAACTGACCATCATTTAAATTTGTGGGTTATACTATCTAGTTTAAAGTAATAATTTCATAACATTCCTGGAAAAATTTCTTAACTAGAGAGAGCACAGAAGAATACCACACATGTAAGCACAAGAAAATGGTAACACAATAGCAGAACTGACTTGCTTCTACTTTGAGTGTTAGTACCTGTCAACTACATTAAAAAAAATTAAAAACAAAAAGAAAAGCAATCTAAAAAAGAAAACATTAAGTAATTTATTTTATAAATTTTGGGGAGAATATTTGAAATACACATTTAGATCCACTATATGACAATAAACCTCACTCTAAATATTTTACCATTAGTTATTAACAATACCTAACAATGTAGCCTAACAGTTTTATGTCATCTATATAAAAGGTTTTAACTGTATTTATGTTGATGTCCTATATGTGTATGTTGTACTAGTATGGTTATGTATATAATAAATTGCATATAATAAGTAAATTTATATCAGATATATGTTCAATTTTTAAATTTAATTTTAGTTTATTATCTCAATAGGGTTTATACCCAAGAAGGACATATAATCCTATTCCAAGATTTCACTCCTCATCTATAAAATTGAATAAAGCCTGGGAAAATTGCCACTTTGAGTTATAATCTGTTCTTCCTGCCTTAAACTGAATAGTTAAGACCTAAGCAAGTAGGAAGAGATAGATAGGAAATACTCTTCAGTACAGAAACTTTTTCCATTTTCTCTTTTCATGTTGATAGAAATATATGCTGTGTTGTTAAAAGAACCCTTTGCAAAAAGATGCTTATAGGGGAACCTTTTTTTGATAGTTACCTACACATTTATTTACTTAGCTTACTGATTCAATTCTGATTTAAAAGAAAGGTATTATTCTGAGTCTTTTTCTTTTCTTTTAAAAACTCAAATTTTATTTAATAACATTCAAACTGCTTCAAACATTAATTATATTCCATACTTTCTTACTAGTATTATTTTATTTAATCCTTACCACAATTCTATGAATAAGTTTTACTATTTTGCCACTTTTATTGGTGAGCAATTTAATTACAAACAGTAAATAACTTGCTCAAGGGCATTCTAATAAATATAGGTGTTATGGTTGGATCTTTAATGACCCTCTAAAAGCTCATGATTTGAAAGCATACTCCCTAATACAGGGAGGTTCAGAGGTGGGGGTTTTAGCCAATGATTAGATCACGAGGCTGTAGTCTCATCCACAGATTAATCCATTTGATGGATTAATAATTTGAATGGACTACTGGGTGAAAACAGTGGACAAGTGGGGCATGGTTAGAGGAAGTAGGTCACTGAGGCGTTCCCTTGACTATATCTCATCCCTGCTTCTGTCTTACTCTCTCTGCTTCCTGGCTGTTAACGAGTTGAGCAGCTTTCTTCTGCTATAGTCTTCCCACATGATGTTCTCAAGCCTCACCTTGGCTCAGAGTAGTGGAATCATTTAACCAAGTACTAAGACCTCTGAAATAAGGAGCTCCAGATAAAGTTTCCCTACTCTAAATTGTTCGTGCAAGGTACTTTGATAACAGCAATAAAAGCTGACAAAGCTAGGATTCAAACCCATCCCCCTCTGAGCCCACTGCACAACCTACTGACTCCAAATTTTCCTGTGTGCCTGTGACCAGCAGAAAAGCCAGCAAAGCAGTGTTCCTGCTCTTCCTGAGGGCCTAATGCAAAGATGGCCAGCCCATAGCACCCATGCCTAAACACACAGCCCAACAGTCATCCAAAGAGTTGGCTCCATTAGTTACATAAATTCATTGCACAGCCATCTAGTCTGCAACCACTACACACATGTGAGTGCAAACCAATAGCCAGCCAGACCATAGCTCCACTCAGTGGACAGCCCACCATACAGCCACTGGTGTATAGCCCCTGCAGGTGCTTGTGCCTTGTCCAACAACCAGCCAAGCAGTACTCCACCCCAAGAAAAACCATGTCATATCACTTTAGTCACAAGTACTTGCAGCCTAGGTGAATAAATAAATCTTAACAGATGTCACAGGAAAGAAAGGTTTAAAAATGCCTGTAGATGAATTTGAATTCAAAATAATGATCTTGACAAAGCTCCATGAAATGCAAAAAGAATATAAACAATTGAAAGAAATCAGGGAAAAACATACTTCATGATCTAAATTTAAAATTCAACAAAGAAATAGGTACTATTAAAAAAGTCAAACAGGATTTCTTCAACTTAAGACATCAGTGAATGAAAAACATAATCTAGAAACACAGCAACAGACAAGGTAAAACAGGAGAAAAACTTTTTGACCTGAAAACACATCTTTTTAATTAATGTAGTCTGGGGGGGGGGAGATTAAAATGTGAAGATAACCTGTAGGATCTATGGTGTACCATTCAACCATTCAGTGAACAAATGTTCATATTATGTGAGTTCTAAAGAGAAGAGCAATGGAGAAGACACAGAATCTTATTTAGCAAAATGATAAGTAAAAAAAAAAAAAAAAAAAAAAAAAATTAAGCCTCAGGAGACATATGGGCATCCAGACTCAGAAAGCTAAAAAAAAAAAAAAAAAAAAAAAAACAACAAAAAAAACCTAATTAGACTTTTTTGAAAAGACCCTCTCCATGTTGCATTATATGCAATTTATCAAAGACAATGATGGTAGAATTCTGAAAACAGAGAGAAAATGTCAAGTCACATATAAGGAAAGCCTCAAGGGATGATGAGAACATTTATTAACTTTCAGGCCGGGGTAGAATATAAAAAAGGAAATGCAGGCAAGAAAACAATATCCAGCAAAGCTATCTTTGAGAAACAAAGCTGAAATAAAATCTTTCTTAGGCAAGCAAAAACTGAAGGAACGTACCACCAACTAGACCAGACCTATAAAAAATGTTTAAGGGAGTCCTACATCTAGAAGTAAAATAATGATAATAAATATTATGAAAGAATTCAAAAATATAAAACACACTAGTAAAATAGATACACAAATGATAAAGTGGAAATAATCCAACCTAATCCCTACAGAAAACCACTAAATAATGACAATAAACAGGAGAGGGGGAGAAAAGAAATGCAGGTTGTACAAAGCAAACAGGAAAAATAATCAAGTAACAGGAGTAAATTGTTTTCTATCAGTAATCACCTTGAATGTAAGTGGGTTAAATTCACCAATTTAAAGGCATAGACTGGCCAAATAAAGAGGAAAAATGAGACCCCAATATTAACTTCCCATAAGAAACTCACTACATGGTAAAGAGACATATAAACTGAAAGTGAAGAGATAAAAAAGGACATTCCATGCAAATGGAAATCATATGAAGTAGGACTAGCTACACTCATATCAGATAACACAGATTTTAGGCTGAAACTGGTAAGAAGAAAAAAGAAAGTCATGATGTAATGATAAAAGTGTTAAGTCACAGTAATTCCAGTGGCTCAGGAGGCTAACAAAGGAGGATCACAAGTTCAAAGCCAGCCTCAGCAAAAGTGAGGTGTTAAGCAACTCAGGGAGACTCTGTCTCTAAATATAATACAAAAATAGGGTTGGGGATGAAGGCTCAGTGGTTCAGTGATTGAACCCCTGAATTCAATTCCTGGTACTCCCACCCACCATAATTATTAGGTCAGCAAAAGGATAAAACATTTTTAAGTACATATGTCACACTAGACCATACAAATATATAAAGTGATTATTATTACGTATAAAAGAAGAGATAAACTCTATACAATTAGCTAGGGACTATAACATGCTACCTTTGTCAATGGATAGATCATTCAGACAGAAAACCAACAAAGAAATATTTGAGTTAAACTGCACTATAGATTCTTCTCAGCAGAGAATACCTGGATGGACCATATATTAGGCCACAAGCAAGTCTCAACATATTGTAAAAATCTGAAGTCCTATCATGTACCTTCTCTGACCACATTAGAAGAAAATTAGAAATCACTGACAAGAGGAAATGTTGCAAAAACACAAGAAAGTTAAACGTGTTCCTGATCAGGTCGAAGAAGATATTATAGTATAAACCAAAAAATTTTTTAAAAAGGATTAAATAAATAAAAATAAAATTATGATTTACAAAATGAAATCTAAGATTTACAACAACAACAAAAAAATGCTAAAAAAGGAGTTTGTAGCAATAAATACTGAACAATCCAGCTCATGGAACTAGAGAAGCAAAAGCAAAGCAAAGCTCAAATCAGTAGAACAAAAGAAATAATAAAGATCAGAGAAGAAATAGACAAAATTGAGACAAAAATAATAAGAAAGACAAAAATAATGGTAGCTTTAAAAAAACATAAAATTGACAAAACTTTAGCTAGACTAAGAAAAAAAGAGAGAAGATTCAAAGAATGTCAGCGATAGAAAGCAAGACATTACTACTGATACCACAGAAATCAAAAGGGAATATTGTGAGGAACTACATGCCAACATATTAGAAAATCTAAAATAAACAGATAAGATCCTGGTCACACATAACCATGATCAAAAGAAAACCTGAAGAGATCAATAATGAACAATAAATTGTTTCGCAAATAAAGTCTTCCAACAAAGAATGCCAATGATTGGATTGTCTAGGACAAGAACTGGGATTCTAGCACATTTTCAAAGTGAAATTGACACTACTTCTTTTCAAACTATTCCAAAAAAAAATTTAAAGGGAAGATATACTTCTAAGGTCATTCTGTGAGACCACCATTACCTTGATTACCAAACCAGACAAAGACACAAAATACAAAACAAAAACACAAAATAAAGAAAGGAAAGTATAGGCTGATATTCCTGATCAGCATAGATGCAAAACTTCTCAACAAAATACTATTAAACCAAATCCAAATCACTTCAGAAAGCTCATACACTCTGATTCCATGTGTGATGATGTTTTCCAGAGATATAAGAATGGCTTAACGAGTATAAATCAATAAATAAGAGATATCACAAAATAGAACTTAGCACAAAAACTACATGGTGATCTCACTACACACATGAAAAACATTTGATAAAATACAATAACCCCTCATACTAAAAAGTATCAAAAATTATTTACAAAAGGAACAAAACACATTTAATGTTATATATGACATTCTCACAGCTCGCTTCATGTTGAATGTAGAAAGTTGAAAGCATTTCCTCTAAGATATAGAACAAAACAAGGATGCCCACTTTCACCACACTTCATCAAAATAGTACCATGAATTCTAAGCAGATAAATTGGACCATAGAAAGGAATGAATAGACTCTAAATTGGAAAGGAGGAAGTAAAACTTCACATGCTTGCCAATGACATGATCTTATATACATAAAAAACTAGACCTGGGCTCAATGGACATGCTTGCCTAGCATGTGTGAGGCACTGGGTTCTATCCTCAGTACCACATAAAAAGTAAACAAATAAAATAAAGGTATTATGTCCATCTATAGCTAAAAATGTATTTAAAAAAAAAAACCTAGATTCTACCTGCAAACTCTTAAAACTGTTAAAACACATTAAGTAAAATTTCAATGTACAAGATAAATATACAAAAACTAGTAGCATGTCTAGCATGTCTATATACCAGTAGGTGGTGTCAAAAAGATATTCAAAAAGCAATGTCATTTACATTAGCTAAAAATAAAGTGTCTAGAAATAAATTTAACTAAGGAAGGGAAAGAACTATACAATAAAATTTAGAAAACACAGAAATAGACGTAAGACTCCTACAATTCATACAGAACTTCAAAAAACCCCAAATAACCAAAGAAAAGCTGAGTAAAAAGAACAAAGCCGAATGTGTGACAATAATTGACTTCAAAATTTATAACAAAACCATAGTAACCCTAATACCATGGTCCTGGTATAAAAACAGACACATAAGCCGATGGAACAGAACAGAGAACTTGGAAATAAAGCTACAAGTTTACAGCCAACAATTTTTTTCTAAGTCATCAAAACCATATTGGAGAAGAAACAGTGTCTTCAATAAGTGGTTCTGTGAAAACAGGATATCCTAATGCACAAGAATGAAATTAGATCCCTATCATTTACCATATACAAATGTCAACTTGAAAAAGATCAAAGATCTAAGTTTAAGATGTGAAACTGGAAGAAAATATGTAGAAAGTGCTTCTGGAAATTAGTCTTGGCAAAGATATTTTGGATATACTCACAAAAGCACAAGCAGCAAAAAGCATAAATTGACAAACAGGATGACAGTAAATCAAAAAGTCTCTTAACAGCAAAAGAATAATCGAGTGAAGATACCATCTAAGTAATGTTAGGATATATTTTCAAACTGTTCATCTGAAAAGGATGCATAAGGAACTCAAAAACAGGAACAAATACTCAAATTCCAAATGGGAAAATTACCTGAGTAGACATTTCTCAAAAGAAGATATTGAAATGGCCAAAAAATATGTGAAAAAGTATTCAACATCATCCTTGTCAGGGAAATGCAAATGAAAATGTTAATTAGATAACGCCTTACCCTACTTAGCAAGGCCTGTTATGAAGTAGACAAAAAAATAACACATGCTGGTCAAAGAACTGACTAAAGGAAACTCTCATATGAATTAGTATAGACATTATGGAAAACAGTATGGAGGTGGCTAAAAATGTTTAAAATAGAACTACCATATGATCCAGCAATCTTACTACTGGATATATTTCAACTGAAATAAAATCAGTATGTCTAAGAGATATCTATCTGCATGCCTGTGATTATACTAGCACTATTCACAACAGCCAAGAATTGGAATTAACCTAGATATAAATTGATTGACAGATGAATGGATAATGAAAATGTGGTATGTATATAGAATAGAATATTATTCAGCCATGATAAATTAAATTATGTTATTTGTGGCAACATGGAGGAAATTGTATAAAATAAAACATGTCAGGTACAGTAAATCAAATCCTGCATGTTCTCACATATAGATGGAAACTGAAAAGTTGATCACAAAAAGTAGAGAGTAGAATAATAGTTATCAGAGTCTAGGAAGTATATACAGGATGGAGGGATGGAAAGAAGTCACTTATAAGGTGCAGGGGTGCAGTTACAGAAGAGTAATAACTTCCAGTGTTCTATAATACAGTTGCATAAATGTGATTGACAATCATTGTTCATATATTTTAAAGTAGGTAGGAGAGAAAATTTTGAGTGTTTACAACACTAGGAAATTATAAACATTAGAGGGAATGGATATACCAATTACACTTATGTGATCCTTGCACAATGCATACATGTAGTGAAATGCCATGCACATAAAAATAAAATGCACAATTATTACCTGTCAATTAAAAACAGAAAGAATACATTTTAAAAAGATGATTTCATCAGAATTCACTGGAGAACAGAAGTACAACTCAATGCATGTTATCTTACAACTAGTTAATCAATGGTAATAATTTTACATTTATATTGAAATAGATTTTATGTGATTTGAATAATTACATATATTAAGGCTAAATAAAAGTAGAATAGGTGTTGCCCTAAGAAAGAATTTTTAAGTATTGAAATGTTGTTAAGAAATAACAGAAAAGAATCATGAATTCAACAATTCAAGGACTAAGTATTCTATGCATATCAACATTATAATAAACAATATGAAAAGGTACAATTAGGCTTAGATAAAATGATCTTAATCTTTATTAATCTTTATGATAGAGAAATATTATGGCTATAAGTTAAGTTGAAAATAAATAACCATTGTGAGTAAAAAATTGTGAGGAAAAGAGACAAATAGGCAATTTATAAAAGAATAACTGAAAACTGTAATTAAAGATGTAAAACATAAGAGTTAAAATATTGAGATATTATTTTTCACCTTAAAAATTGGATATAAAGAAAATGTTAATATCTAAGACTATCAAGAACGTCTAAAATTAGGCATTATAAACAATGGTTCTGGGAAGAAAATGTATATATTCTAAATGGTTTTGCAACAGAAATCAAAGATTTTAAGAATCTTTCTATCTTTCTAATATACTGAACTGTCTTGCTTCCATCATACTGCACTGATAAACTAGCCTGTGCCTTACTATAATACTGAACAAGAAAAAATAATCTGTGTCCAGAGAAAAGGAAATTATTAAATGGATTCTTTTTATCAATTTAAAAATGCAAACTTGAGGAAAATATAATGCATCAAGTTAATGCTCAGAATGCTTAGTGTTACAAAACAACATAAGAAACTATATATCCTCTAAAACAAAGTGTATGATACACTCATCACATGCATAAAATTGTCAAGAATATTTTAACACTGTAGATCAGGTAAAAAGCTAAGAATTTTATATATTAAAGGTTAGAAATCCAGCTTTCCTACTTTGTATGTATCTTTGATAGATTACTTATACCATTGAATTTCCATTATTTGATCTAAAATGATAACAATAACATACACCTATAATTGTCTGGGGTATAGAATAGGTTAATGATATGCTATGCTTAGCACAGAGCAAGGCACTAAGCAAATGTACAATATTTATTATTAGCTAGTACTGTCCCTAGATGGTGGTATGGTATTATGAATATTTTCCCTGTGTTTAAATACATTTGAGATATTTTTATAACAGAATTTTTACATGCTTATTTTTTAGTATTCATTGAAAGAAAATATTTATCTACTTTTGAAAAGTCAGTGTAGGAGTATAACCAAGAAATACTACACATGGCTAAAATTGATTGGTTTTTTTAGCCTGTTTGGTATTAACTGTAAGCTTTTTATATGTGATTACCTCATACTTTTTATTCATTCCATAAATTAAGATACTAAGTACCAGAGAATAGTCTTAAGTATTGGGGACATATTAGTGAACAAAATATGTAAATTTCATTATAACTTTTTGGAGGAAAAAATTAGAAAAAAATGTATATCATAAGCCAACAGATATTACAGGAACTTTTAAAAGGTATAACATAAGTTATTTGCAATATAGAAGCAAGGAAAATCTATCCAACGAGACAGTTTTTAAAACAGGAACCTGAATAGGCACTCTATGGAGGCATAAAACTTGTCAAGTCTAGAATGTTAAGACCAGTCCTACCATTCAACAAGTCAAAGTCTATAAAGCAACAAGAAAATGCAATACCAAATACAAAATATACTGTGAAAGTTAAAATACATAATAACTATAGTATATTTCTGAGTATATGGGTATAAAGTTTCAATAGAAACGTTATAGGCCATGTGAGAGCAGGAGGATTATAGTACTGAAGGAGCTGGTCCTGATGGCATGTACCTGTAGTTCCAGCTACTCAAGAGACTGTGGCAGGATAATCACTTGTGCCCAAGAGTTTGAGATCAGTCTGAGCAACAAAACGAGACCCTATCACAAAATAAAATTAAAAAAAAAAAAAGAAAGAAAAGAAAAGATGAAGAAAAAAACTATTTCCAGCTAAGAATACTGTACTATACCCAGTAAAATTGTCCTTCTGAAATCAAGGGGAGAGCAGAACTTTTCTAGACAAACAAAAGCTGAGGGAGTGCAGCATCACTGACCTATTCTACAAGAAATGCTAATGAGAGTGCTCCAAATTGAAAGAAAAGGACATAATGCATAATGTGAAAACAGAAGAAAGTACAAAAATTACAAGTAAAAGTATGTAGTCAAATTCAGAATACTTAGCACAATGGTGGTATCTAAATCACTTATATCTGTAGTTTGAAGGTTAAAGTACAAAGTATTTACAATAATCAAAATTGCAATAATCTGACAAGAAAATTGAATACAAAATGACGTAAATTGTTAAATCAAAAATTCAAAATATAAGTCATTGTAGGAGTAAATGCAGATTTATTTGGGGGAAAAATCATCAAACATAAGCTTTTATCAGCCTAAAATGACTTATTACAACTATAAGGTGCTTTTCATAAGCCTCATGACAAGCACAAAACAAAAACCTGTAATACACATGTTTTAAAAAAGGAAGGAATCAAACATACTATGAGAGAAAATTACTTATATGCAAAGGAAGGTAGGAAGTGATGAAGAAAGAAATTTAATAAACAACTATATAAAAATTGACATAGGGTATTAGTAAGTCTTTATCAGTAGTTACCTGGAATATCAATGGAGCAAATTCTCAACTAAAAGACAAAATGGCTGATATACTACCTACAAGACACCCTTTCCATCTGTAAGGACAATTGTGGACTAAAAGTGAGTTTATGGCATATAAACATTCCATGAAAATGGAAAACCAAAAAGCATTGATAGATATGCTTAAATAAAATAGAGTTTAAGTCAAAATTTATAGAGAGATAAAATCATTACATAAGAAAGGGATCAATTTAACAAAAGGATACAACAAATGTAATGTACTTGCTCAACAACGGAATACCTAATAGATCTTTATAGAGATATACCATGATTCTATAATGTTAGGGAACTTCAATGCCCCATTTTTATCAATGGACAGGTCATTCAGACCAAAAATCAGTAAAGAAACATCAAAGCAAAACTGGATTTAATAAAAATTTACCTAATATGCTGTTCATTAGCAGTGGAATAAATATTTTTTTTAAGTACACATAAGACATGCTTCAGAAAAAATCACATCTTAAGTATAATGCAACTCTTATCAAATTTTAAAAGATTGAAATCACATCAGTTATGGTATCAAATGTCTTTTTTTAAAATCACAATGCTGAAAAACTAGAAACAAGAGTAGCTTCACAAATTATGAATACATAGAAATTAAACAACATGCCCTGAGTCACCAATGGATCAGGGAAAAAGTAAAAAAAAAAAAATAAATAAATAAAATAAAATAAATCATGAGACAAAAAATAGAAGCACAACATATCAAACTTACATCATATATATCAAAACTACTTCTAAGAGGGGGTTTATTGCAATAGATACCAACACCAAAAGTAGAAAGATGTCCAGTAATCAATCTAATACTATACCTCAAGAAACTAGAAAAAAAAAGAAAAAAATTCATCTCAATTTTAGTAGAAAGAGGTAAATAATAATAAAGATCAGAGAAATAAAGGAAATGGAGAACAGAAAACTAATAAAATGATCAATGAAACAGAATGTTTTTTGAAAATATAAACAAAATAAATAAACCTTTACATAGAATAGCTAAGAATCAATAAATAAAGTCAGAGATGAGCAAAGATATATTCCAATCACAAAAAACCAATGGTCATATGAGACTTTTATAAATAGCTGTACACCAAGAAATTGGAAAACCTTGAAGGAATGGAAAAATTTCTGGATACATACAACCTACTAAAATTGAATCATGAAGAGATATAAAATCTGAAAGAGAACAATAATGAACAACAAAAGTGAATCAGTAATAAAATGTCTCCTATCAAAAGGTACTCTAGTAACCCAAGCAATACACTGCTAAATCCTACTAAACATTGGAAAAACTCAAACCATTTCTTCTCAAATTATGCAAAATAAGTTGAAGAGGAAGAATATGTTCAGACTCACTCTATGAAGCCAGCAGTACTCTAATACCAAAGTCAAACAAGAATAGAGCAAAAAATGAAATCTGTGAGTCAACATTTCTATTGAATGTGATGCAAAAATCCTCAAAAAATACTAGCAGACAAAATTTACCAGTACATTAAAAGTATTATTCATCATGATCAAGTGTAATTCATCTCAGGGATTCAAAGACCGCTCAACATAGACGTATCAATAAATGTAGCATAGCACATTAAGAAAATAAAGGGCAATAAGCATATAATATTTCAATAGATAAAAGCAAATTATATGAGCTGGGCGCGGTGACTCACGCCTGTAATCCCAGCAGTTGGGAGGCTGAGGCAGGAGGATCACGAGTTCAAAGCCAGCCTCAGCAATGGCAAGGCACTTAGCAACTCAGTGAGACCCTGTCTCTAATAAAATACAAAAAAAGGGCTGGGGATGTGGCCCAGTGGTCAAGTGCCCCTGAATTCAATCCCCGGTACCAAAAAAAAAAAAAAAAAAAAAAAAAAAAGCAAATTATATGGAAAAAATCAGCATCAGTTCATAAGAGAGAAATCCATATGAATTGTTACAGAAACAAAATATCTCAACACATTAAATGCCAGATATATAAAAAAAAAAAACCCATAGCCAACATTATATTAAATGGGGAACTGTTGAAAGCTTTTCCCATAAAATCTGAAATAAGACAAGGATGTTCACTTTCAACCTTCTGTTCAAGATAGCACTGGAAATCCCAGTCAGAGCAATTAGGCAAGGAATTAAAACTAGAAGAAGGCCAGGCACAGCCCATGCTTATAATCCCAGTGGCTCTGGAGGCTGAGACAGGATAGTGAGTTCAAAGCCATCCTTAGTAACAGTGAGGTGCTAAGCAGTTCAGTGAGACTCTAAATAAAATAGAAAATTGGGCTGGGGATGTGGCTCAGTGGTTGAGCGCCCCTGAGTTCAATCCCCATACCCACCCCACCAAAAAAATAAAGAAGCAGCAAAATATGATCTAGCATGTTAAAGAAACCTCTGCAGTATTAGGTATGCAGCAGCACTATTTATAATAACCAAAATATGAAATCAACTATGTCTATCAGTGGATGAAAGAAAAAGAAAATGTGGTACATAAACATTATGAGATACTATTTAGCCATAAAGAAGAAAATCCTGTCATTTTCAACACAATGAATGAAATTAGAGGACTTCATGTTAAGTGAAATAAGGCATGTACAAAAAGAAAATATTGCATGATCTCACTTTTACTTAGAACCTAAAAACACTGATCCCTTAGAAGTGGATAATAGATTAGTGGTTACCAGAGGTTGGAATCATTAAAGAGAGGGAGCAAGGGAGGGATACTAGTTAAAGAATATTTATTTACATTTATTAGAATAAATAAGTTTGGTAGATCTGCTATATAGAATAGTTAATGATGAAATATTTTATTCTTGAAGAATGCAAAAAGAGTGGGCATTAAGTTCTCACCATAAACTATGTAAAATAAGGAATTTGTTATTCAGTTAAATAATTCTACAATGTTTAAATGCTTAAAACATCATATTGTTCACAAAAATACATACAATTTTATATGCCAATTTGTAAACACAAAATAACAAAATAAAAATAACTTTAAATGTAATGTATATATTTATGAAATCAAACTTAAGAATGTAATCTCTTCATTTTCCTGTAACTTTAGGTGGAAGATATATTGAGGGAACAAGCAGGAAGGTGGACCACCTATAGGTAGATAGGATAAGAGCCTTAGGGAAAGGAAAGAGGGAATGGGACCAAACATTCTAGGAGGAGACATCAGGCCTGGGGAATATCCTTTCACTGCCCCTAACAGCTTCAACCACAATAGCTCTTCCTTATTTGCCTTTTTACCCAGATTCCCACCCCTAGCAACAGTCAACCACAAAATTTTCTCAAGTGCACCTCTTGTGCCAACAAACCCTCACCCCCAACCCTTATGTTAACAAAGGCCTGAAAACTATTCTCCCCAGATTTGGTGAAGACAAAATAGAGTTGACTGGTCCCTTTCAAAATGCTATATCCTACCAATCACATAGAGAGACAGATCAAGGCCACGAAAACCCCTAGACAACAGATGCCCACGGGCATCTTTCTCTTGGGACCCCCCTCCCTCTTTGGGAGCTCTGCTTTCACCCTTCTGCCCCCGAATTTCATTCTTCGGATTTTCAGTACACAACCCACCTCACATGGAACAATAGCAACAACAACCAATAATATTTATTGAACAATTATTATGAGGTAGGAAAAGCTAAGCAACCCTCACAGAAAGTCCATGAGGTTGTCATATATATTATCCCTTTTAACAGAAGAGGAAACAAAATGACATTTTTTTTTCAAAATCACCAATTTATAAGTGATGGTGTAGTGATTTAAACAAGGTCTGTTTGGTATCAAAATCAGTGTGTTCAATCCCAGGCTGTAGGAGAAACCTCCAGTTCCTGGCTGGCAGCTGTGAATGTCTCACGTGTATAAGGAAAACCTATACACATACAGGCCACTGACCGTTAATTATTATATTGCAGCCAAATCTACTAAGATTTTTTTCACATGACCAATTTAATGTTTGAATTTATTAAATAAAGAATAATTAGATTACACCTGTAGAGCACTTTTTTACAATGGGTTACATCAGTCTGCCAGATAGCGTTGGGCCTTAGGCCTCTGGGATTTACCCCAGGGGACTGGAGAGGTGGGACTTGTAAGAAGGGCAAACAGGACTTACATGTTTTTATAATCTTTTTTAAATCTTTTATAGGAACTAAAGCAAATTTATTATGTAGACCTCTCCAATTTAAATGAGTAAGGTCGTGAAGACCTTGGGCTAACTGAAGGTCTTGTTGATATGGGACTGTAACTGTTAATACACCTGTGGTGGCCAAACGGTCAGTGGCCTGATTTCCCTCAGAGAGGGGCCCAGATAAGCCTTGATGTCGCCTAAGATGTTGGAGGAAAACAGGTTCATTATGCCCCTTTAGCAGGGATCGAACCTGGATCATCAGAGGGGTGATAGGATTATTATCTATCTTTATATATGAGGCATTTAGAGTAGGTAATAGGTTAATTACATATAAACTATCTGAGAAAAGATTCATAGGCTCTTGGACATGGGTCAAGGCTAATGCAACAGCATATAATTCTTTAAATTGAGCAGAACGAGTAACTGCTTCAAAGTATTGTGTCCTTTGGCCTGAGGATGGGTGAAATATTACAACTGCTGACCCTTCTTTTCTTCCATCTGTGAAGACATTTACTGCCTTGGGGAGTGGCTTGCTGGAAAACAGGATGGGGGGAGTCCACTCCAGTTTGGGAAAAGAAGAGGTCCATTTGGTTGACCTGTAATGACAGTCAACTTTTCCTAGAAATCCTTCTAAAGCATAGGAGACTCTAGGGTTGTTTCTCTGTATCCATTCAAAGTCTGACAAATGGTAAGGAATTGTTAAAATATCTGGGTCTTTTCCATAATGCCTCAATGATGTATCTCTCCCTTTTATTATAAGATCTGCTAATTGATCTAATTGGGAATAAACTTGAGGTGCTCCTCCCACAGAGGAATGTATCCATTCTAATGGATTTCCCATCTGGGTGAGCACAGCTGTAAGGAGCTTGGCACCTGAGAAAATCCATAAATATAAAGGTTGCTTTGGTTGGTATCGAGCCAATTGAGTTGAATTGAGGGCATCTTGGACTTTTTGTAATATTGACAGATGACTTTCTTCTAGTAAAATCACATCAGTGGGGGATTGTCCCCGTAGCAACTCAAAGAGAGGTAATAAATCTTCAGTAGAGATATGAAGCCATGGTCTTAACTAGTTTAGCTCTCCTAATAGCTTTTGTAACTCTGCCAAGGAGTAAGATTTTTGAAGGACTAGTTGAGGTTTGAGAGGACAAACCGAGTTTAGGCTAAGTTTTGTCCCCAATATTTTAAAGGGAGGAATGGTTTGTATCTTATCATTGGATATGTGCAATCCTCCCTTTTCTAAGAGCTCTCGAAGGGTTAAGTAAGCAGAGTTTAGTTGTTGGACATCAGCAGCTCCCAGGATGATGTCATCCATATAAACATATAAGGTGAGCTGTGATTTTTTCATTAATGGTGACAGAAGACATGAAACATAATATTGACAAAAAGCTGGGCTGTTAGCCATACCTTGAGGGAGAACTATCCATTCATATCGCTCATCTGGTTTCTGAAAATTGACTGAGGGGACCGAGAATGTAAACTTTTCATAATCATCTGGATGAAGAGGTATTGAAAAATAACAATCTTTAATATCAATAACAATTAAGGTTAAATCTCTTGAGATAGAAGGAATCTAGGGGAGGCCACGCAGAGGTGTGCCAACAAGGAACAGCCTATCATTAATTTTTTTGCAGGTCTTGTAACATCCTCCATTTCCCTGTGGCCTTTTGTATAACAAAAACAGGACTGTTCCATGGGCTAAGAGAAGGTCTAATGTGTCCTAGGGCTAACTGTTCTTGGACAATTGCCCTCAAATGGTTTAGTTTTTCAGTAGGAAGGGGCCACTGCTCGACCCAGATTGGGGGGCCATCTCACCATTGAATGGCAGGAACTTGGGGAGCAGTGGCCCTTAGGATTGGGGGTGAGACCCTATTTGATGATTGGAAGTTTTTCTCCCCATATCATTTTGAAGCTCTCTATGGGTTGTAGTAACGTAAGCCTCAGCTTCTCCTAGGATGTCTTGACCTAATAAATTAGAGGTTAATCCAAGGGCCACAAGGGGACGAACTTCCCCTTGGTTTCCATCTATATCTCTCCATTTAAGCCAATTTTTGGTCTCTTCTGAATGAGTGTTTACACCTACTCCAAGTAACTGAGGCCCTGGAATTAGTTCCCATTGGGGTGGAATCTCTTCCTTCCTTAGTATAGTACGATCTGCCCCAGTATCAATTAGGCAACGAAATTTCTTTCCTGATATATAAATATCCATCTTTGGTCTAATCCCTGGAACAATAGGAACTGTCCAATGGACCTGAGGGGGACTGTGAGCAGGGGAACCTCCTTGGTGTAACGGGGCTGGAGGCTGCCCCCTCAGGAGTTTAAAGGTTTCCCCTGAATATCAAATTTAGACCTGCAATCTTTTTTCCAATGATATCCTCTTTTGCACCTAGGACAAAGTGTTCTAGGGGCAGCTGGACTTTGAGTCTGGCCAGGGGAGCATTCTGGAGGTCGACCATGGCCATTGGGGCAGTCTTTTCTAAAATGGCCTTGTCGTCCGCGCTTAAAACAGGCTCCTTTTCCATTTAAAACTGTTGCTAATACCTCATTGTGGGCATTGAGAACAGTGCTCAATATCTGAGATTGGTGAGTTGTCGAACCCACATCTTTGGTGGCAATAATCCATCTCCCCATAGATCTATCTTTTAACCCAGCACAGGCCAGTTTGTGATCTGCGGTCATTCCTTCCCAAACTAACATTTTGGCAAATTGGTCCCTCATCGCACCATGTGGAAATTTCCTTTGAAGGCTTTTTTCCACTCTCTCAATAAATGTGGCTAGATCCTCATTAGCTTTTTGAGTGATTCCAGCTACAGGAAGCTCTGTGGGGCCTTCCTCTAGCTTCTTCCATGCTGCCAGCCCTAAAGCTCGTACCTGTTCTGGGTACGGAGCTGGTAATGCTGCTTGTTGAATTCCTGTGGCATATTGATCACTAGTTCCTGACAGCATCCCAAAGGTTATTGGTATGGGAGGATTTGCTGTTTGGTTCCTTTCAGCCTGCATATGGCATTCATCAGAAAAATATGCACACCATTTAAGGAATAAAGGTCCCGGGAGCACAGCTTTTGTTAAATCTTTCCAGTCTCTACTCGTACAGGCGTGATGAGCGAGATTTTGTAAAATGCATTCTGCCCATGGTGAGTTTGGACCATCCTCTGCTACAGCCTTTTTTAATTCTTTTAATTCTTGAGTCTCCCAGGGATACCAAATACCTGCTCTGTCTTCTCTAGGATTTAAATTAACTGGAAATGCCATTACAGGTGAAAGCCCACTAGAGGGCGCCAGCGCCTCTTGGTATAGCGGTGGCGCAGAAGGCTCAGCAGGGGCGGGCGTGGGTTCATAAAACGGCAGATCTTGCTCATAAGGTAGTGAGCCACGTGGCCGGTGGCCTTTGTTCTCAGGGCATTTGTTAGAGATCTCTAAAGGAGGGGCTGTAACTTCTAATTCCCTGGAGCGAGATTTCTCTAAATTCGCGGACTGGGAGGGGCTGTTCTCCGGACCAGGAAAGATTAGATCTTTTTGTTTTTTGTAAGAGCGAGCATGGTTTTAGGGCGGATAAAGCTGGATAAACTCCCGGAGGCGGGACTTCCCCATATTCAATCTCTCTGTCTCTTAAAATTTGTTTCACTTCATCCCACGTTTCCCAAGAATTAAATTTAGACTTTGGGAGCCAGGGAGCTGCCCGTATTAACGAATTCCAAATCACCTCCGCTTGGCTATCAGATATTTGGAGACCTTGCTTTCTTAAAATACATTGCCACGCCTCGAGGGCTGGGTCTTGCGATTTCCTGAATGTTAATGCTTGCCCCATAATAAAGGGTATTTTTGCCAGAGAAAGAGATGCTGCGTCTCTAACCGTATTAAGCCCACCGATAATTTTTTCTTCCCTGCCCCACGTTGGGCGCCAACCTGCCGGGGCTGTTGAGTTATGAATGGGGCCGAGTTCTAAGCTATCCCCCTTTCGGGCCCAAAAGGGGTTTTTCCTTCTGCCCGCAGAAAGAAAACAACTTACCCGGCGAGGATGGGCTTAAGGACAAAAATAGCTGAGTGTCTTCCTCTCTGCCTGTTGGGCAGAAAAAACCACGCCACACCCAGGGAGTTTTGTATAGCAAGCGAGAATCCAAAAAACTCAGATTTTATTGGCAAGGTGCTGAACTTAAATAGGCCTAGAACTAGCCAATCAGCCGGCAGTTCAGTCTCACTCTACGTCATAGCCATACCCCTTGGCTTAGCCCTGGTCCTACTAGGGCGTGGTAAGCAGCCAAAGCCCGTCCCCTTGGCAGACATGAGTCCCAACACTAACTGACTTTGGTAGTTGAAGTAACCACCTCTCACAAATCTTAGTAAGGTCTTATTGTTTTGTTACAAAAGTGTTAGAGTAAGCCAACATCATAGTGATACTCCATAGGAATATTCACTTGAATCTTGTTTTTGTAAGTTCCCATTTGTGTCTAACTTTGGAAGGAAGTTAGGATAATATGTATTTCCCTTACATTGAAGTGTATAACTTTATGCCCCCTCCATATATTCAACTGTAGACTCTGTCCCTGCAATAGAAATAAATGTATCTGGCAAACAGATACATGATGTATTACTTACTGGCTGTTGAATAATATTAATAGGTTTCATTTCCAGAAAGGACCATCAGTCCCTAGTTTCATGAGCCTGACTTCACTGTCACTCACTTTTACCAAATGACTGAATCAACAAATGGAAACATACTGAAAATCCATTATAGTAGAAGCATGGGAATCTAGGGAAACAGACTGTGATGCTGACTTCTTAATCCCTGGGCTTAAATCTAGTGCACTGTATTTCCAGGTGATATTTCTTCCCACTACTGAAGACACTAACCATAAACAAATAAAAATTTTCACTGTCCAGGTGTCTACTGCATAAAAATTAATATGTTTCACATATCTTATTACTACATCCCAGTACACTTTTGGTATATTCTAATAGAATTTCTCATTGAATAAAAGCATCTTAAAGCACTGGTCATCGTGCATTTATGTAACAAGTCGTTGAAAGTGAAACTGAGGGGCCAGGAACAGAGATACTAAAGATATTGCACATTTATAAGAAAGGAATGAGAAACATCTTCCTTTCCATAGTATCTTTCTCTCTCTTTGCTTTTATATTAGGGAAATTTAAACACAGACACACACACACACACACACACACACACACACACACACACACACCCTACACGTGTCCACTGGTGACTGTGGGACTGGAATACAATTACAAGTTTCCTCACAGCAGTAAGCTCTCAATCCCAGCTGTGCCTTCAGCAACATGAGCCAGCTTGATTATGCTAAAGCACCTCTGGATCCCATCCTCTTTTGTTTCTTTCCTCCCAGGGTCTTAAAGCTTAAACATTTGACATGCTTGGGCAGTTTTCCCTCTAATTTCACCCAAGCTGACTGTGCAGTCAGTTTTATGTGTAGGTGTAGCCTGTAGGTGCAAGTAACTTCTTCAGTATTTTTTTTTTTCCTTTCAAACATCTAAACACTGGATCCATTCCAGGTTGGAGCAAATCTGTTATGGTAAAAAGTTAAACCATATCACAAGAATTATAATATTATCAGACCAAACTGATTTAGATCAATATATCTGTAGACATAAGCTGATTTTGAAACTATAAGTTTCTGACTTCAACAATATTAAGGATGAAGATCCTTAGGAAGTCTACGAAACTTCATTATATGGCTTACATTAAATTTAATTATGATCTTTTAAAATCATATGATATGGGAACATACATGCTTTTTCATACCTTAATTTCTCTTGAACCAAGGTTAAATAATATATGTATTTTAAATTTAGGAAAGCAAAACTTAGAATTTCTGTTTAACAATAAACTTGGTTTCAAATCAGAATTTGGAGCATCACCTCCCAAACCTTCTTCCCATTGCAAAGCACTTGAACTCTCGATGAAAATATAGCAAAGCACATTGTGAATGTGAAGTGTCTAGGTCATCATGTTGCATTCATAGTATCTCTATAAACCCTCAGCCAACATATCTTGGATTCCCTTATATGTCTGCTTTAAAAAAAAAATTATTTTACCCTGGACCATTTTTTGGTCATCTCAATTTCTTTGTGGATTTATTCAGCATTTAAAAAAATAATCTACAGATGTGTTTTTGAGGGTAGCATTTCAGATATTTCAGAAATTGCAGAAGCCCTGATTAAAGAGTTGGCTGAGACCGCATTTGATTACATGGAAATGCCTAGGCATTGCCGCCTTCCAGGATCTCGCTCGCGGGACTTGGCCCAGGATCTCCTGGGACTTGGCCCGGGATCTCGGGGGACTTGGCGAGGGATCTGGAGAGACTCACGCTGGGAGGTGAAGCCAGCCGCCGCCATTCTTCATGGGCGCGTGAGACTGTGCCCGAGAGAGAGCGTGCGAGATTAACGCTATTGTGTGTATATGTTGTAGCTTCTTGTAAGAGTGTGTGCCATGGTTTCTTGTGGGAGTGTGTGTGTGTGTGTGTGTTAGAGGTTACAGAAGCCAGAGAGAGAAGAATAAAAGAACTTTTTCGTTTCCATCCTGCCTCCGAGTTTTCTCCCGCAGCACCGCTGTTCCAAGTGGCAGATTGCTACTGGCGCCTACAGGAGATGAGGAAATTCTGGTGGCAATTTATAGTTTTAGATTATGTGCCGTGTGTATATAGGCAAAATTTCAAAAGTAAATAGAATGAACAAATGTGTTTTGAAAGAAAATTTGTCAGAACCTCCTTTATGCACTGTAAGCTGCCTGGTACCGTAACCCGGGATGAAAACTCTCGGAGGCAGAGTTAAGCTTTTACTACTTCTAGAGCTTAGAGAGGGAAAGAAAGATTTTTAGAGAGAAAAAGTAAAGCAAGCTTTTCTTCTTGTCTTCTTAGCTTAGAGTAGCTTAGAGTAGCTTAGAGTAAAGAAAGATAGAGCTTAGCTTAGAGAAAGATTAGAGCTTCTTTCTTCTCTCTTCTTTCTTCCTTCTTCTGTCTTCTGTCTTCTGTCTTCCTCAGGAGTCTCGGCCTAACTCTGACCAGTCATTACTTCTTCTATCTGGTTTAACCGCTCTGCCTATGTTCTGGCCGCTCTGATTCTTCTGACCGACCGAGTGACTGCCCGACGGACCGAATGAATTCGTTCTCCTAACTCGGACCGCTTTCACCCGGTTATATACCTTCAGGTTTGCGGGTGCCTACAGGTGCGTCACATACATATCAGGTGGAACTTATGGCTTCCAGCTAGCTGCAACAGCCCTTCCTAATTAGGGCTCCTTCAATGCACAAGTTCTGCATCTTTTGCCAGAAGTACACATAAAAAATGATAATCACATGTGTAACAAATTCTTATGTACCTACCTGGAAAATGACTGTACCTCCAATCTTGTCTCTTTCATTCAAGGAAGCATACTTACTGTGAGTGAGAATGATATTGGTGGGGTGTCCAGTTGGGGTCCAGGTTCTTGGTGTCCCAAAGAATTGAGCAAGGCAGAGTGTAAATGTATTGAAAGTAAAAATATCACTCTGTAAAGAGAGCAGAGTGGGTCAGCAAAGAGAGTGAGACAGGCAGATACCAATTCAAGGCTTGATGTCTGAAGGAAATATGTCTCAAATGCTGATGTCTTATGTGCCGAAGTGTTCCTCATTCCTCTTCCTATTGACCTAATTGAAGACCTTCCCCATGCTTGTTCCCATTGGTTACTTTATTTTTACCTAATTAGAATACAGAACCTGTTCTAGGAGTTGCCATGGCACTAAGTCCTCAGTGGCAGGAGTTGTCTTGGTAATGGAATTTACCATAAACAGGGACATGATGACTCACATCCTCATTTTGTATTCCATGTAGTATATTTCTTGTATCCTGCCTCCACCATCTTGATGTCCCTAACACCCACCCCATCTCAAGAGAATGTCATGGTTTATATATGATTTGGGATGTCTCATAGAGGGTTCTGTATAAGAGTAGGCTGAGGAAGAAAAAACTAAAGAGGAATGCTAATTAGCAAAACAATTGGGAAGAGACTTCAAGGCCATTTCAGAAAAATTGAAGACCCTCCCTCTCATCATAAGGCCAGAGGTATAGAAGTACAAGTACAAGTTTCAAGGATGAAGGCTTTGGGTGCTCTCTATGGGTTCATTGTCCAAGACCTCTTTGGGATTTGGAATTTCTGACTGTATTAGTCAAAGTTCTCTAGAGGAACAGAATCAATAGGCTATGAATATGTATGATTATAAAAGGGGATTTATTAAATTGGCTTACATCATGAGAATTTAGATAGTCCCAAATTGGCTAGAGAGCTAGAGAAACCAGTAGCTGCTCAGTCCAAGAATCTGGAGACACAGAACAAGAAAGACCATTGATACAGTCTCATTCTGGTGGTCTAGGCCTGAAAATTCCCTGGATAATCAAGGGTCAGAGATGATGTTAGAAGAATAAAGAAGCTAAAGTTTGAAGTCCTTGTGAAGCTAGGAGACAAAAGGCAGTCAGTGTAGGTAATGAATGATTGGATCAGAAAGATGGGGGCTGATTCAGGAGAAAATAAAATGTTAATACCTTCAGGACACTTCCCCCTCCTCCACCTGTGGCCAAGGTAACCTGCCTCCAAGGAATTGTTCCGCCCTGCAGGGAGTTGTAGGAGTTGTTAATTAATGCCTCCTGAGCCATTCCCTTCCAGCATGGATCACTCCACCTTTGGCCCACTTTTTGGCCACTAATGACAATCCCAAGATAGTGGGAGGAGAGAGCATGAGAACAAAGGAAATCTAAAAAGTATAAAAGGCTGAGGACACACCCACTTCCTCAGACACCCAGTTCTAGGGCCCCTTCTCTGTGGAGAAGTCTATCTGTTCTACCCTTTAAATAAAACTTTCTTTCTATGCTTGCCTCAGCATTTCTCAGTGTTTAGTCTACATCGCTGGGGAAAAGGAACTAAGCCCTCATTCTTATCACTGGCATCACTTGGATGATAACAGCAGTAATCTATGCATCTGCTCAGGAATAATGGAGCTATATTCTACCTCAGCTTCCTTCTTCTTCTGCCCTTTTTTCCAGACAGTGTAGTAGATCTCCCCTGCCAATTTGGTGTACTGCATGTCAGTCATCTCTGGAAACATACTCATGGACATACCCAGAAGTCTCTTTATTCTAGGACAATTCAGATTAATGATCAAAATGGCCAAGTTTCCCGGGGCCTCTGCAGCTATCTAAAAACAAACAAATTTTAAATAAATTTAAAATATAGCAGCAGGTCATGTCAGCTAATGAGAGGAACCATATACCAGAAAATCCATAGTGTTAGTGCAGAAATGTTCAGTCTGCTTGGTGTATGAACAACTTCCTACAATAACTAAGCTGATTGGACCATCTTGCAAGTGAAGAATTTATATGGAAATTTAAGGAAGTGAATTAATGAGCTTCTTAGTACTTATTAATCCTGCTGTAGCCCATTACTTTGACAAATATTCTGATGTTCTCTGAAGGACACCAAATGATCTGGGTTCTGTAAAGCTAAGTAAACATTAGGTAGTCATGGATGTTTTGCTTGTTTTTTAGGTGCAGTTTTTATTTTGAATTTAAAATGCCAAGTAAAGATAAGGGAGAAAAAAAAGCAAATTTGCAAAAGACAAGTTTAACCTATTAGGTAGCTTCAGTAGGGACAGGGCTGCTTTGGACCTGCGGGCCCATTTTTTCAGCAAAATGGACAAAATGCTAGACTTGGAGTTTTTAGGATTCAATGTCTTCCCTGCTGAATTTGATTTTTGCTTCCTCAATCTTGGTTTGGGCCTTGCTTTATTCCTTTCTACTTCCCCATTTTCCCTTTGGAACTCAGAATATTTATCTTATCCCTGTCCCCTCATTGTATTTTGGAAGTGTGTTATTTAAAAAAAAAAAAAAAAATTTTACAGGGACTCACAACCAAAATACTTTCGTGTCTTAGAGGAGACTCTGGACTGAACTTTAAAGTGATGCTGGAACCTTTAAGACTTTGAGATGGATGGAATGAATACATTTTGCATTATTACCTTTTGGAGGTCAGCAGTGGAATGCTATGGTTTGGATATAGTTTTAATGTCTCCCAAGTGTTTATGTGTTGGAAGCTTGGTATCCAATGTGTTGGTAGAAGGTGGTACGGAACCTTTAAGAGGTGGGGCCTAGTGGGAGGTCCTTAAGCTACCACTGACTGAAGATTCTTTTGTTCAGTTTGGATAGAAATCATGAATAGGCTTAATGCAGCTCCCTGTTAGCAGCTCTGAGCTTTTAATGCCCATGGCCTTTTGCTCCTAGTATTACTGACCTCTGCTGTTCTCCTGGAAGCTGAAACTCTTCCAGCAGCCAGGAAGAGGGGCTTCCGACAACTCCCTCCTGCTCCCCACAATTCTCTGGCTCCTGGCTGCTTTCAGTGTCACCAGCTCCAGCTGCAGGCCACTTTTAGTGCCAGCAGTCTCAGTGTTACCAGCTCTTAGTGCAAGCAGTTCAGGCTGCTCTACTTTGAGGTAGAGCTCATATGGGCAAAATTAAAACCATTAAAAAGAAATTTTTGTAGGCCTTATGCTATGACATAAGGGAAAAAGAAGACCTAGACTTTACCAATAAGGATAGAAGAAGCCTGCTTATATATATATATATATATTAAAGAGAGAGAGAGAGAGAAGAAGAAGGTGGGGGGAGGAGAAGGAGGCAGAGGAGGAGGAGGAAGAAGATGAGGAGGAGGAGGAGGAGGGGGGAAGAAGAAGAAGAAACAGGAGGAGGAGGAGAAGGACAAGGACAAGGAGAAAAGGAGAAGGAGGAGGAGGGCTCATGCATGGGTAGTGTAGTGTGCTGTCCTGCCAGGGAACTACAGACTTTATGCTTAGTCATGGGTGTGGATGTCTAGCTGCTGGTCTCTGACATACAGTATTGAACCTGCCGCAGCCAAAACAGATGTCTCCAAGCAGTCATGAGATTTCGGGGTACCTGTAGTTATTAAAGACATAAGAAAGAAAGATTTTTAAAGTATCTCTGGAGGAGCATCGGGCCTTCTCATACTTTCAGTCTGTTGGGGACACATCCGCCGAAGGGATTGTGGAACACCTGGCTCTCTGGCAATGTGCCCTTTCTTACCTATCCGCTGCTACTACGATGAGGTACAGCCAAGGGGTCCTCACCAGAGCTGAGCCAAAGTCCAGTGCCTGCCTGTGAACCTCCAAAACGAAGAAATAAGTAACTCTATAAGTTAGCCTACTTATTATAATTTATTGTTGTAATTCAAAATGGACAAGTAAAAAGTAACAATTTTGTAATAAACTCAAATCACATGTAATTAATTTGAAAAATATGGCAATATAAATGTTATTAGAAACTTATTTTGAGTACTCCATAAAGAAGTACAACAATCGTGTTGTCATACCTCACATGAGAATTGCTATTTTTGAGCAGCAATGAGGAGAATATTTAGGCCATGAAATGTCAGCATTTTTACCTATTTAAATTCTTCATTCTAAAATTATGATGAAGATTACCCTAATTCTAATAAATCTCTTTCAAAAACCATGGGTAGACGTTCTTAGCTTCCTTATGGGATCGCTAATAGTGTAATGACTGTCACCTTTACATCATTTACACCCTCTGATTAACCAGTTAAGGACTGTCATTCTGTCAAGAGCCTCAGCAGTCAACATTGACTAGGAAGCCGACATTCAGGCAACTAAAGTGGTATTTTAGAAGGATGGTTATGAGATAGACAAATTATCCCCTGTCACAGTGCATTCCAAGTAAACTCTGTACCTACCCACTATAGCAATGAAGAATTCCTCAACTAAATTTACAATGATTTTGATTCCAATGATCTGGATATAGCTGAAACATGAATGGGGAGTTGTAAGATATAATATTATTTCGTAAGGAAGTAAAAGAGCATCAGAAAAACATAGGATTTTTTGGTGGCCTGTATGGGGAATTCGTAATCGGCATGGTAAGAAAACTGAGAAAACAATTTTGAAAATGGGCTCAAAGATGACAAAAATCCGAGCTGCTTAAGCTATTCAAGATTTACTAGAGATCGCTCAAGGATAAGTGCTCTCAACTGAACCTGGGACTCAGGATGTTACTACCAGTGAGAGTAGCAGTAGTAAGGAATCGAGTAATAGTGATTATGAAATCGTAGCCTCCACTGAGTCAGTTAAGACCAGTAGGGATAGTAGCAAAAAGAAATTAAAGAGGACCAGAAAGGACCGTCAAGTGGAGGAATCCTTTGTGCCCTCATGAGTGGAACCCATTACAGAACCCATGAGGGGTATTTCTGAGCATATGCGTGCCCTTGAGGCAGAGATTAAAGGCCTTTCTGAGCGCTTACGCGCCCTCGAATGCCAAAAACTGCAGGAACATTGGGACCTGCCAGTATTTGAAAATGAAAATGGGCAAAGGTACCACCAATCCCTAGATTTTAAAACAATAAAAAATTTCAAAGAGGCGATAATGACCTATGGCCTCAAGCTCTGTTCACGTTGAGCATGCTGGAGTCCCTTAACACTTTCACTTTAACCCCCTCAGACTGGAAGGGGTTATGCAAGGCAGTACTGAGCGGAGGACAATACCTGATATGGAGGTCACAAATCCAGGAGCTTTGTGTAGAAACAGCTAAAAGAAATGCGACTGCAGGCTCCCCAGACTGTAATGTAGATATGCTAACAGGTGAAGGACAGTTTACTGAACTACAAACACAAATGCAATATGATCCCGATATATACGCACAAATAAACAATGCCGCTGTTAAAGCCTGGAAGACCTTACCAGGAACAGGTGATTTGCAAGGCAGCTTATCAAAAGTAATACAGGGGCCTAACGAGCTGTATGCTGATTTTGCTGACAGACTTTTAAGAACTGCAGGCAGAATATTCGGGGATGTAGATCAAATAATGCCCTTAGTCGTCCAGTTGGCATATGAAAATGCCAATAAGTATTGTCAAGATGCTATAAGACCAAGGAAAAATAAAAAGGACCTTTCCATATACATTAGATTATGTAAAGATATTAATGATGCCTTTGTCACAGCCAATGTGATTGCAGTAGCAATGAGAGGTGCTTCCCCTCAAAATTTCACAAATAGGGCTCAACAAAAAAAATTATAATCAGTCAGGATATTCCAGACAAAATTATTATAATCAACCAGGATATTCTAGGCAATATCCCTAAAGAGAAATAAGAACAAGCTCATATTGTGCCCCAGGCCACTGCCCCAGGTGTAAAAAGGGAAATCATTGGGCCAATAAATGCAGATCTAAATTTGACATCTATGGAAATGTTTTGTCCAGGAATTCAAAAAACGGGGCACGGGGCTCAATGCCTCGGGGCCCACAAATGTACGCGGCATTAGAGGAGGAATATCCTCAAACATCCATACAGGTGATTCCTCATCACAATCCCTCCTACCCATTGACTCCCTTGTCAGAGGGACAAGAGGAAGTGCAGGACTAGACCTCTGTTCCACTGCCCAAATAGTGCTAACAGCTGAAATGGGGATTCAACTGATTCCTACAGGAGTCAGGGGACCTCTTCCCTCAGGGACTGTAGGACTTATCCTCAGGAGAAGTTCTAAAAGCCTATTAGGTTTTCAAGTAACACCAGGTGTTATTGACTCTGATTACCAAGGAGAAATAAAAATAATGCTTAGTTCACTTAGAGGCATTATCTCTGTTAATCAAGAAGATAGAATTGCTCAGCTGCTTCTCCTTCCCAGTTTCCACAACTCATTCAAGAGTATGCCACAGAATAGGAACAATAGAGGATTTGGTTCCACTGGCTCGGGACCTATGGCTTGCTGGGTTCAGGATTGTTCACGGAGGCCTATGTGCAAAATAAAAATTCAAGGTATAGAGATGGAGGGGCTGATTGATACTGGGGCTGACTCTTCCATCATTAATCTACAACAATGGCCCAAGCACTGGCCTCTGCAGAAGGTCTCAACTAGTTTAAGAGGCTTGGGATATACTAACACCCTAGAACAAAGTGCTGTAGTCTTAAATTGTGAAGATAATGAAGGGCATAAAGGAACATTCCAACCTTATGTTTTGACCAGCTTGCCAATTACCCTATGGGAAAGAGATATTCTACAGCAAATGGGGGTACACCTCACAACCAAGCCCGCAGGTGTTAAAAATAAAAATCTGAATCATCATCAAAAGGGTAAAAGATATTTTTTTCTAGGGGCCACTGAGAAAACAAATTTGAAAATACCATGGCTTTCTGATAAGCCAGTTTGGGTCCCTCAGTGGCCCCTATCTAGAGAAAAATTACAAGCGGCCCACCTATTAATCCAAGAACAACTAGAAGCAGGACACATAGAGCCTTCCATCTCTCCCTGGAATTCCTCCATATTTGTAAACAAGAAAAGATCTGGAAAATGGAGATTGTTACATAACCTTAGGGAAATCAATAAAACCATGCAAATTATGGGCCCTACCCAACCTGGACTTCCTAATCCTGTAGCTATTCCTAAAAATTTCCATCTTATAACTCTTGATATAAAGGATTATTTCTTTTCCATAACCTTACATCCTCTGGATGCCCCCAGGTTTGCTTTTTCTGTTCCTTCTATCAATAATAATGGCCCTGATAAAAGATATCAATGGAAAGTGCTACCGCAGGGAATGGCTAATAGCCCCACTATATGTCAAATCTATGTAGATAAAGCTATTCAGCCTATTAAGAACAAATATCCAAACCTTATGTGCCTCCATTATATGGATGATGTTTTTCTTGCTCACCCTAATCAAGAAATCTTATTTACTATATTCAGTGATATGACAGAAAATTTAAAAAGATATGGATTAAAAATTGCTGAAGAAAAGGTTCAAACTAGATCTCCCAAATTATATTTAGGATTTATAATCATGGATACCTTTATTAGGCCTCAAAATTTTTTAATAAATAAAGAACATTTGACCACCCTCAATGATTTCCAAAAACTGCTGGGAGACATTAATTGGCTTCGCCCTACACTAAGCCTCACAACTGGACAATTAAAACCCTTATTTGATATCCTTCGCGGGAACCCTGATCCATCTTCACCACAAACATTGAGTCCTCATGCTAGGGAAGCTTTAAAGTTAGTAGAAAAGGCCATTGAAAGATCCTATTGTGATAGAATTGATTTTGCTCAACCGCTAATATTGATTACTATTTCTTCACAATATACACCCACAGGAGTATTTTGGCAACAGGGACCTTTATTATGGATACATTTACCTGTCTCTCCTAAAAGTACAAATGAGTCTTATACCTCGATGGTGGCTAAACTTATTCTTCAAGGATTTAAGACTTCTACTAAAATATTTGGCATTCACGCTGCTACTATTATTACTCCCTATTCATCGTCACAGGTTGAATATTTCTGCTTCAATGATAATGATTGGGCTATAGCTAGATGCTCTACTTCTGCAAATTTTGATAACCATCTTCCTAAGTCTCCTATATTATCTTTTTGTATCAATCATACCATTATATTTCCACAGGTAATAAAAAATCAACCTATTCCTAAGGCATTAAATGTATTTACAGATGGGTCCTCTAATGGTACTGCTGCAGTAGTCACTCAAAAAGAAAATATGATTCATATTACTGGTCAAAAATCAGCCCAATTAGTTGAACTTGAAGCTATTATAATAGCTCTAGAAAGTTTTAAAGAACAGCCTATAAATATTTTTTCAGACAGCCACTATATTGTACATGCTGTCCCTAAATTGGAGCTAGCAGGTCTAATAGCACCACATACTCCAGCCTTTAAATTGTTTTTTCAAATTCAAAATCTCCTATGGGAACGTAAAGAACCTTTATTTATTGGACATATCAGAACTCATACTAATTTGCCTGGTCCTCTCTATGAAGGTAATCAAAAGCCTGATGCCCTCACTAAAACAATCTTTATATTTTCAGAAGTCCAACAAACTACCTTGTTCCATTCCCAATTTCATGTCAATAGTACTACGTTACAGCAAAGGTTCAAAATCACAAAGGAGCAAGCTTGACAATTGTGAAGGATTGTCAATCTTGTGTGACACATTTGCCCAATCCACATTATGGGGTTAACCCAAGAGGATTAATGCCCAATCATTTGTGGCAGATGGATGTCACTCATGAGCCAAGTTTTGGAAAATTGAGATTTATTCATGTCACCATAGATACATGCTCAGGCATGATTTTTGCTTCCTTACATTCTGGAGAAAAAGTTAAAGATGTTACATCTCATTGTCTGCAAGCTTTTGCTGCATTGGTCATCTCCAAAATGCTTAAAACAGATAATGGTCCTGCATATACGTCCTCATCTTTCAGTTTTGCGCAAAATTCAATATATCCCATAAAACAGGTATCCCATACAATCCTCAAGGTCAAGGTATAATTGAATGAGCTAATCTCACACTCAAAATTATGCTATTAAAGCAAAAAGAAGGAAATTGGAAAAATCCTAGAGACAGATTGGCAGTTGCCCTGTTTACCTTAAATTTTTTAACTTTAGATTCTAATGGATATTCGGCTGGAGACAGACACTGGAATCCACACCAACAACATAAACCTTTGGTTTACTGGAAGGATGTTCTTTCAGGTGCATGGAAGGGTCCAGATCCAGTATTAATTAGGGGGAGAGGATCTGTTTGTGTTTTTCCACAGCATGAATCCTCCCCAATATGGATACCATCTAGATTAATAAAACAGATACCAAATCAAAAGGACCAAGATGAAGTTATTGAGGAATCAAGATTAATAAAACAAGTAAAAAATCAAGAGGACCAAGATGAAGATATGGAATGATTCCCTTAAAAGAGTCCTCCAATAAATTCACAACTTAAGTCTCATTCCTCCCGGCCGGGATGAGAAGATCTCTCTTTAGTGTGCACACAATTGAATTTTTTTTTTCTTTTTATGTATGTCTTTATGTCTGTGCATTTGTCTAAATTTCATGTTAATGTGACATCACAAATATATGTTTGTATGTGCGTCTGTCCAGTGTGATGTCACAAATAACAAAGCGCTTATGAAAATTAATATTATAAAAAATATTTAATTATAAAAAATATGGATCCAAATAACTTTAATTTATTTAAGTTTAGAGTATTCAATTTGGGTAAACAATTTAAAAAGTGAAGGTACCTTCAATTTTGATTTATAGGTGTCCCTGGGACTTCTCTTCAGCAAAGAATATGACTAATACTGTATAACCTAATATTTTGGTATTTGACATGGGATTGTTTATTTGTAATTAACTTTATTTTTTTAATAACTGATTAATTTGAATTATTTCAACAGGTAATTTCATAGAAGGTTGCTGTGTATGCAGAGACTCGGGGGTTCCAGCTAACAAATTATTTTTCCAAAGTGCTTTTAGCTTTTCTTTAATCTATCTTTGATGCAGTAAATACCCTCAGTCTTTCTTTGATTTGTTCTGAATGTGATATTTTGCCAGCTTATGTTTGTGGGAGCTCAAGCAGCAATATGTGTGAGCAGAGATCAACTTTAATTTTTTAATCTAATAATTCTGTTTTTTTAGTTTGACAAGTCGCCTCTTGACTCAGTGCTGGAATAGCGCTGCCTTTCCTTTAATAATTGATGCTTGAGTTTCTAGCTAGCGGGCCCTGAAGATTTGCCGATGGCATTGTCTAGACATAAAAAAGATGGCTGCTCCTACAGCTGCAGGGATCACGGTTGCTACAAGCATCCCTGCTGCTCAAGCATCAAACAACCTCACCAGCAGTGTGGCCTCTGCTCTGCATGCATGGGGCCTCCTTGATCAATGTGTTCTAACAAGTGGACATTTTGATCTTTCATTATTTGGGACATTACGGGACAATACCTTGTGGGTATTTGTCTAGAGAACTCGGTGCGTTACTTGATGGAATTTAGGGCAGCTGATTTGTTTAAAGACCTTGATTCGCTATGGAACTTGGCTCCTCAGCAGAAGGCATGCCGCCTTAAAGCCGCAGCATCTCCTCAGGATTGGATGGCTGTTAGTCAACACATAGTCGATCCTGAAGGGCTCGACTGGATGGCTGGTTAGCCAATGATGGGTAAGATCCCCAGAGGGGGACAACCTAAGACAGGCACAGTCGATCCAGATGAGGTCATCACCCATCCATGGGACAGTCTCATGTGGCCGACATATCAACCTAAGACAGGAGTCAAGAGCACAGCCTTGATTATCTGATGACGGGTAAGAATGTTGGTTGCACATGGACGTCCTAGAGCATCCCCTCTTTTAAAACAAAAGGGGGGAAATGTAAGAGCCCTAATTGAGGAGATAGCTAAGATGGCGGCTAGCTGAGAGCCATAAAGGTGTTCAAGTATTTTCACCTGATATTCATGCATTTATCTAAGAATCTTTTTATGCCCGTGAACACCACGAGATGTACCTGTAAGCTCGAGCTGTTAGCACGTGTCCTTGTTAAGGCAAAAAGTATTTAACTGGGTGAGGGTTAGTGAGAGGTGTGGTTGGAGTTGGAGTTGGAGAGGTTGTTGGAGGCAGAGAGAGAAGTTAGAAGAAAGAAGAATAAAAGAACTTTTTTATTTCCATTCTGCCTCTGAATTTTCTCCCACGGCGTTGTTGGTGTAAGCGGCAGCAGCCGCAGGCGGCAACACATTTTCTCTTTGGTAAATGAGTGTTGTATTACAGCAGCAGATCCCAATCCACTGGAAGAGGCATTGATTTCCTAAATGGTAATAGGCTGTATAACAAGAAAATTTCACTAATAAAACATACTTAAATTTGGCAAATGAAACACATCCTCTTAGGAGGCATTTTAGCAATTCAAAATATGTAAAGCATCTTGTCATAAAACTTCACTTAACTTACGTGGTTCTTGATTCTGACTGATCAGGTAAAGCACCCACGGATTTTAAAGAAATACCCAGGACCCTATTTTAGACAAAATAAATAAGATTCTCCAAGAAATCACAGTCATCAGAAACAAAAATTTAATCATTTTTTCTACTGTTCATGTGAGGAGAGTATTAATCTTGGAAGTTAGAATGAAGGGACTTCTTTAATCAGTTGAAGGTCTTAATAGGAAAAAGATTGACCTCAAGAAGAGGGAATTCTGCTAGGAATTCTGACTACATTTGGACACAGCTGCAACATCAACTCTTCCCTGGGTCTCCAGCCTGTTTGTCTACTCTGCAGATTTCAGGCTTGTCAGTCTTCACTTTCTCATTAAACAATTCTTAAAAATCTCTCTCTTTCTCTCTGTCTTCAGACACACACCACACACACACACACACACACACACACACACACACGGTACACACCCCTCTTGGTTTTCTCTAGAGAACCCTGAATAATATATTAAGGAAAGTTTTGGCTAAAGTAAAAGTTCTGCACTAACAGCAAAGATTCTTTGCAAGCTCAAAGGTGGATACAGTCCAAGAAATTTAATTTTAAATTAAATATTTAGTTAAGTACTTTAGATAATTAATAATTGATTATTTTAAGTGCACTAATCATTCTTAAAAATATATATCACCTCTTCCTTTAATTTGATTTAGCAATATGCAATTACTTATGTTTTTAAAGAAACATCTTTATTTGTGATGTGTGAAAGAGAAGAAGGAATTAGACTGAAATATAGAATATTTTATCCCATGATGAACTGGGATTATGAGATTATGAATATGCTTTAATTTAGTTCTGGAATTCTTGACATGTCATTAGTAGAAGGGTTCCTGAAGTAGTGGTGTGGGGTTCATATACTGAGTTACATAGGAAGCTAAATTTGTATATTATTATGTTCATTTTCTCAGAGAAAGTGCCCAGAGATTCACTGCATGATCCAAGGGTCTTCAATTGAAAATAAAAAGTTAAAACTAGACATATTCTAGAAATATGCAACTCACTGTCCAAATTTCACGGATTAATAACAGGTAGGGCATACTTTGTTGATATTTTTTATATTAGTAATAATAGAATTTCTCTCTCTGATTCTGTATCCCTGGCTTTATTCTTCTCTTCCTCACCCTCCCAACAATAGCAATATATTATGGCTGTGCTTATTTTGTCACAGCAGGAATTAAAGGTAAGTTAATCCTACATGGCAAGCAACCACAACTCTAATAGATCTACTTTATATTATCATTGTTGAATAAATGCTTCCTATTACATCTCTTTTTGCTTTCCATGCCATGGTTAGCAAGGTTTCTGCTTAAAGGGTCAGATAATAAATTTTAGGTTTGTAGGCCCTATTATCTCTGTTGTAACAATATCAACTCTATCCTTGAGGTACAAAAGTGACCATAGACAATATATAAATGAATGGACTTAGGTGTTTTCTCAGAAAACTTCATTTGCGAAGGAGTATTAGTCCATGCATTCATAGTTTGCATCCTGCTCAAGATCATATAAAATTATCTTTTATTTCCATTGGGTTGACCAGTAATCTATTTAATTATTAATATATATGTATATGCATATATATGTGCGTGTGTGTGTGTGTGCATTTTATAAACTATAGTACTGTTTTTTCTCCACATTCAATACATAGACAATCCTGTCTTATATTTCCTATGTTCACAGTTTTTCTTTAAGTATCTGAATAAGATTTATTCTTAATTTTATTTGAACTTTAAAATGCTAACTTCTTTGCTACATTTTTCTGTTTAACCGTTTTTTCTTCTTTGTGTTCTTTTGATATCATTGTGGATTTTCTGCACATTCTATCCTAATTCATATGTGTTACATTATTTTTTTGTACTTGTTAATAATTTTCATTCTTATAATAAGATTTAAAATATCCTATGAAAGTTGATTATTTCATCTCTTTTATGATATAGCTTTCTAAGCCTTAAAATTGATTCTGTGTGGAAAAATATCAGCAGTCTTAGATCATGTTTATAGATTTTTCACTCTTCACATCCCTATTAGGTGAAACAAACTGGTGTAAATATGACAGTTCTTTCTCAGTTATAATTTTATGATTTGAAATAGAGACTAAATAAACAAATGTTTTATTTTGTTGTTCCAAAGCACATTTTGTGGTACAAGACCTTGGAAATTAAGCAACTGTAGATTTTTACAATTTTAAATCACCTCTCTCACTTGAAGGTCTTCGGCCTCTATTAATATGAAATCAATGGAAACTTTTGCTTTGGCATGAACACAACTTCGCACAATAAATCAGCTTGTTTCATAATTACTGGAAGACAACAGCTGCAGAGAAATCAGAAAGCCATGCATTAAAATGCTTGCTTGCTGTCATTCAGAAGTGAAACTATGTATAATGAAGAACATGAACTAAATAGGATCCAGAAATGGCTAGTAGGCATGTCTTGAACTCTAGTCATGAAGTAAAATATTGGTACTTGTCATTAAAATAATTTCCAACTGTCATTACTTTAAATCTCAAAACATTGGATATTAGGTCAATTGCCACAAATCATTTTGGAAATTATTTTGATTTCCAAATTAACAGTCTTGATGAATTGGAGAGGTAACTCAGTATTTAAATTTTTACTTGCTCTAGGCCAATTTTTATAGTTGTTAATTTTTCTTTTATTAATGAACTTTATCAAAATAAAATTTTTACATAAAATGAAACATACCCATTTTAAGTGTACATTTTGATGTGTTTTATATGTTCTACAGCAAGTACCATTGAACCCTGATGTAATACATTTTTGTCATGTAAAATGTTCCCACAACCTCCTTTGCAGTAAATTCCATACTTCATACTTGCCACAGCCAGTTACTGATCTGATGGATTTTCCTTATTCTGGAATTTCATTTCAGTGAAAATATACAGTGTGCACTCAATTGTGTATGGATATTTTCATTAAAAAATACCCCTGAGCTTCATCCAAATTGTTGCATGTGTCAGTAGATTGTGCCCTTTTATTGCTGAATGCTTTTATATTTCAATGCTTTTTTGTGAATAGTATATAATTGGATTTTATTTTTTAATGAAACATGATAATTTCTCCCTTTTGGTTTGAATGTTTATTCCATTCACATTTAATTTAATTATTGATACTGTTTTTCATTCTATATCTTGCCCTTGCTATTTCTCTTCTATTTGTCCTATCTATCTTGCTTTTGTTTTTAATCTTTCCTTTCTCTTTGGGATTACTTGAAAATCTTTATTATTTCATTTTATCTTCCCTATTGATGTTTTTGTTAAATCATTTTGTTTTACAGTATGTTTAGTTGCTGTAGTGTTGAATATATGTATTTTGAACTTACTACAATTTTCAAATATTATATCATTTACATGCACAGCAGTGTATTATATATTTTCCTTTCACCTTTGTGTTACTACTTTTATGTATTGTACTTCTACATGTGATATATACCAATGAATATATTAAAATTATTTTTGTTAAAAATATTTTATATTTGTATGCACAATGAATAAGTATAAGTCTTCCTAGTTCACATAACATAAAATTTTCTTCATTTCAGAGAAGCTCAAGAAGTACAGGTTGGCTATCACTATGTACTTTCAATTTTTGTGTGTCTTTTCTTTTGGTTCTGGAGATAGAAATGTGGGCCTTGTACATACTAAGCACATGATCCACCTGTCACATGCCCCTGCCACACACCCCAGCATTGTGGCTATATGTAATATTGGGGTTCATTTTGCCATAAGTGTACAAGCATGGAATATAATTTGTTCTATCCAATTGCCAGTACTTCCTCTTTCCCTCTTATCCTCCCTCTCCCTGTTCCAGTTCCATTACTGGTCTTCCAGTTATTTATAGATTTTTTAATTTAGTGGTTTATAGATATGCATAACAGTGACATTCAATTATGTACATAGAATAGTTTGTTCAATTTCATTTCACTGTTCCTCCATTTCCCATCCCTCCTGCCTTCCCCTCAATCTCTTCCTCTACTCTACTGATCTCTCATTTTCATGGGAATCTGATCTTTGCTTTTTCCTAATTTTGATCTAGTTTTTGCATATGGGAGAAAACATCCAACCCTTGGTGTGTTTTTTAAATAACATCATCTTGACAAAAATTTTTAAAGATATTCACCGTGTATAGAATTCTAATATGGCCTCTTTCCAGTAAATTAAAATTTTTCTTTTATTACATCTGGCTCATCTGGCTTAAATTCTATCAATGGTCATTCAAAATGTATTCCATATATGTAATATGTAATATTTCCCTTCCCCTCTTTGATTTTTTTCCCTTTGCTGATGGCTGTCAGCAGTTTCATTATGATGTATTTTTGTAATGATGCTAGAGCTCATTAACTTTTTGTGTGTGTTTCCTGACTGATTTTTTTTTAAGCAAATTTGGACAATTTTTAGCTATTTTTTTCTCAAATATTTATCTTCCTCCTCCACATCTTTAGAAGGTTGAACTTATAAATATATTATAGGTTCCTCAATCTTATACAAAGCTCATTGAGACTGCTAATTATTTTCAGTCTTTTTTTTCCCCTCTTTATATTTTTTTGAATAATTTCTATTGCCATATTTTAAGGTTAGATATGTCTTCTTTGAGAAAAACAAGTGCCCTGTGAAGTTTGTCTATGTCAGACAGATCAAGTTTATAAGGTCCATTTGATTCTTTCTAGTTTACATTTGTTTCATTTCATGTCATGCGTTTGTTTAAATACTTAAAACATTTTTATTTAGCTTTTTTAAAAGTCTTTGCTAATTCAATCATCCTTATTATTTCTGATTCTGTTTCTATTACCTAAATTTTCTCCTAATTATGTCACGTGTTTTTTTTTTTTTTTTTTTTTTTTTTTTTTTTTAACGGTTTTGCCTATTTAGTGTTTACCAATTGGTTCCTGAACATTTTGAATATTGTTGGGTCTGTGTATCCTGCTGCCTTCCTGTAGTATTTGGTCTTGCTATTTTGATCTCTAATTTACTTACCAATAACTTTAATCTTTTTGAAGTTTGTTTTTTATGCTTTGGTAATACATCTAGAGTGTTAGTTTAGTCCTTGTTCAAAAGTGTGGAATTTGTGAAATATTCATTGAATTTCCTGGATATTCAACGAGGTGTTTTTCAATCTGTGGGACTTCAAACATGTCACCATAGGAATGAGCTTCCATATTTATCTCATTATTCAGTCAGAGCTTTAAAAGGGGTGCGTCCCTTTTAAACGTTCTGGGTATATCTTCTCTGTAGTCACCTTGTCTAGGATAGTTTGTCCTGCATACTCTAACCATCTCAGCATTCCTTATCTCAGCAAGATTTTCTTCTGGAATCCCTTCTCTGCACTTTGGTCTAGAGAGTGCCTGCAATTCAGAAAGCCTAACATTTGTTGTGTATGCTCCATTTGTTTTCTTTCTTTCAGTGATTTCAGCCCTGTTCTGTCTGTTGTTTAGTATCTGTGAAGAGATTTTGATAATATTGCTTCAATCCCTAGAGTTTTTCTTCTTGTTTTGTTTTGCTTTGTGTTGTGGCAGGAGGGCTAGTCCTGTACTAAGTATTCAATCTTGACTGGAAGAAAAATTTACTATTACTGTTTTATTTTTCATAATGTGATGCAAACTCTCCTTACTTTTCGGATTTTAATTACTGTTGCTGGTCTTATACACATTGAGATTCCTTTATGTTATGCCATTTTCCAGATATGTTTTATAATAAAGGCTGTGTATGACAGAACTCCTGTATCACCTCTTACTGAACTACAGTATTCTTGTGAGCACAGCTTGGAGACTATCATTTCAATAGCAAAGGTCATCATGGTCACCGTCTGTGCCTCAGGACTAATTAGAATGAATCCAAAATCTCAAGTAAAACAATCACTTAGAAGTTTATACTATTAATTTCCACTTTATTTGGAAGTTTCTATTACTGCACAAAAGTAATAAGAGTAGAAGAAATGAGCATAGCAAATGTATGAAGATACTTAAGAGTAATTACAATATTTTAGGAATGTCAATATCTTTTAGAATTTTAAAGTATTTATTTTTTTTCCATCAGAACTTTTTATTCATTTAGCACAACAAATTATCATAAATTCTTATACTCTATACTCATGCTTTCAACTTTCTCCCATGTTTACTTTTCTTTCCCTTAATACTAGTATTTTTTATTGTAAACTATTATTATCTTTTGTCTTGCTTTGTTATACTTAGAGTTATAAGAGTTTGTGACCTTTGCCTAAAAGGGTTTATCTGAGTCAATAAAAATGCAGTATTAGTAAATACCCTGTAATCTGATCACTGGAACCTAAGGCATTGAAGACTAATTTCATTTGCCCATAAAAGTCTGCATTGTGTGGGGGAAACATGTAAAAGAAAGAAAAAAAAAGAAAGCAAAGCACAAAGTCATACCAACTTACTTCAAAAAATCTTTTTAAAAAATTAGTACACTCTTTAAAGACTTATTGTGTGATACTGATGAACATCTGTAGCGAGAAAGAATTTAAAACATCATCAATTCATACATTTTATATTTCCAAGTAAACCTGTTTTATTCACCACAGGTATTTATACCTGTGGAAGACAGCCATAAGATAGAGGTCAGCTCTCTATTGTGGTTACAGGATCCTCAAAACTTCTTACAAAAGTGATAAGATAAATGAATTAAAATTTTACATTTAAGTAAGTCATACTAAATTAAGTTGGACCTAGGTATGCCACAGGAGCACTCCTTTATTGTACAGACCTGTGGCATATTTTTGAAATGGAACTTGTTAGAACTTTTTCACTGACTTACACTCTGGTCTTGGCATTTATTGCTATTGCCCTTCTAAAACTGTAGTCAATAAAAAGTGGTATAGTGTAGTTATTTTTTCTGGCTCAGTACTCCTTGCTTTTGGAGTACAGCTCCACCTACACAAAGCACACAATCCAAGTAGTTCTCAGTCACAGTACCTCATCTCCTTATGGTCAAACAGTTGGGCATGTGTCCCAGGCAGAAATAATCCATAGACTTCCCCTTGGCAAGTCCTAATAGAGTTTGTCCCAAGGTTGTTGTACGGGCATGGGAAGAGAGAAGTCTCCTTGCCTTTATACCTGTTACAATTGTTAAGCTGGCAGCTTGCAAAGGAGTCTGACAGTGGATATCTTTCCTGCCATGTGGAGATAATCTATCTGCTGAATTAAAGCAACATGAAGAGGATACTACAGCCAAAAGATGGAGAAAACGACCCCAGCATTTAATCCCCTGAATATAGTCATGTCCAAGCCAAATCTCTGACTGAAATTTCCAGCATATATGCCAATGACTTTTATACAAAATATTTTCAATTAAATATCTACAGACTGCTACAGAATTCCTAATACAAAAACTAATGAAAGATAGAGCTTTACATTCTATTTAAGATTTTAGGATTCTATAATGGTATCTACATCAATATATTTACATTCCTATGATTGATATTTTATGGTTCATTTAATGTCTCACATAGTTTTTTTTTTTCATTTTGTTCTATGTATATTTCCTATAATTAACATATAAAAATGGATATTTTTAAATGTAGTCTCATAATCTCTGAATTTTTAAAATATACTTAATTTTTTACATTTAAAATTTTTTTCTCATATACTGGGATTTTAACATATCATTTGATATCTCTTGTTTATTATCAAGTCTTTTCCTTCATCTCGTTTTACTCTTGTTATGGAGAGTTAGGAACTTGTTCAAGTTTACACAGCTAGAAAACAGTAAAAATGGGACTTGGAGTTGTATGTTCTTGAAACTAGTGTTTGAACTCCTAATAATATTGCTCCTAGGGTGAATAAAGGTAGTATTTGCTCACAACCTCACAGTGGGAATGGAAATACAAAGGAGAACAAGAAATACTGTTAATTTGAACATTTTAAATTTTTTAAAAATTTTTTTATTTTTTGGTACTGAGGATTGAACGCAGGGGCACTCGACCACTGGGCCACATCCCCAGCCCTTTTTTGTATTTTATTTAGAGACAGGGTCTCACTGAGTTGCTAAGTGCCTCACCATTGCTGAGGCTGGCTTTGAACTAGTGATCCTCCAGCCTCAGCCTCCCACGTGCTGGGATTACAGGCGTTCGCCACCACGCCAGGCTTCAACTGACTATTACTAAAGAATGATTCAAATTAAATGTAAAAAAGGCATATAGAATGGTTTAAAAAAAATCCTGTTTAGGTGACTTACTATATGCTCTCCAGGTAATCAGGACATTACATATAATGGAGGGGAAATATTTAGAGTCCTGGGTGCCATGGAAACGGTTGTTAGAAAATATATAATCATAGAGTTTGCTGGTAGTTTATTAGAAATATTTCAATTCAGAAACATCATCTGGGCTAGAATTTAAAAGCATTCCTAAATGTTTAAGGAAATGATGGATTTAGCCATGGGCTGTGTAATAAAGGCAGAAGACAACAAATGATGGGACCTCAGTAAGCACGTAGAAGCTTATGTTGTAATGTTGAGATGAATGAATAGATGCAGACCCCTGGAAATAGCACCTGGAATTAAAAAAATGTGTTTAAACAGTACTCAGATGATGATGATGATGATGATGATGATGATGATGATATTGATAAATAATAAAACTTACCTTCATCATATTTTTTCTTGCTTACAGACACTGCCTTAGATTCAAGTCCCAAACTAGGCCTTAGAGAATCAATCCATTATTTACCTTATGTGATAAATACTCTCCAACTCTTATTTTGAGCCAGAAGAAATATTAACCCTGATACCCCAACTATATTTTGCTTCTAATGAAAAAGGGGAGGAATAATAGTCAAGTGATGATGAGAAATACTTTCTTTCCCAGTGGTTTTTCAGCCTCTGCAACAACTACACTAATTTTTAAGGCTGCCAAAATAATCTCAGATAAATAGTGAGAAGCTTTATACCATATCTATAGCTCTATATATTTTTCGAGATAAAACCGTAAGATTTATCTCTTAACTTTTTTTTTTTCTTTTTTTTTTTTTTAAGCATTTCTCATCTGGTTCCACTGGTACAGTTTGGTCATGTTCAAGTATATGTGAAAAGTACTTTTTTCTCTTTTCCCCAAACACATCTTTACATACTGAAGGTGAAATTTGTGCATCCCTGGGGATTTTAGGAAAAAGAGAGAGGTGGAAGGAGAAGTTGAAAGGCAAAGAGCAGGTTCACATTGTCAAGGCACATGATCTGTCTGAATTTTACCCAGGGGATCACGCATTCTTATTGTCAGAAGCAGAGAGATCTTGGGAAGCAAGAAAGACAATTCAAAAATGATAGGAAATCCCAAGCCAAATGGTGAAAAAGAATGATAATATTTTACAAGTTACAAAGCAGTTTTATTCCAAGGGGGTTTTTAGAGCAAGCACGGTGTCTCAGCTGCCTACAGCTTCTGAGATAAACTTCATAACAATTGAAATAATATTGAAAAGAAATGGGATTTCTGAATTAACTTTACATTTTATTTTTAAAAGTTAATAATTTATACAATAACGTTTTGAGTACAAATGCAAACTATGCAGATGTTTTACACTTACCTAATCGTACCCCAGACATTTCTGTTTCATGTATATATTTTGCCAAATTATGATAATTTTTATCTTTCTGCAGTTTCTGAAAAAAAATAACTAGCACTTGAATGAATAATAAAATTTTAAGAATTATTTTATCAGGATAATCCATTGTGCTACCCTCAAGTTGGATTCACATGTATGCTCTGCTTTATTTTGGACTGAGAATCATTGATATTTTATTAACTTGTCCTTGGAAAAATTACTATGATGTCCATCTATGCATATACATACACATACACACACAAAAAAAAACCCTTATCTTAAGGTCAAAGAGTAATAGAATTAGGACTAGGATCATCTAACTTTAAAATTCAAGTTAATAGTTCATTATACCAAACTCTTTCAGGATTAAGGAGTTTGAATGCCATAGGAAATCATTTTTAACTTTGTCACTCACATCTTTGGGCATTACATTCTATTAGATACTTGATGCTGAGCATGATATGGAGATAGTCTGTAGTCTTTTAGAGTTCATAATATAAGAAAATGTATACACTGAATTCATGTGCACAGAAAAAATGTAGTCATATAATATAACTAGATATCATTGAAAAAATAGCTTTAATATTTCAGAGATGACCAAGGAATACATATTTCTTTGCATTTTATGTTTATATCTAATAGTTTGAGGAAATCATTGAAGCTTTGAATAAGGCATGAACACTTTAATGGGGTATGGCGTAATCGGAATGATCTTGAACATGTTACATAAGTATACAACTTATGGTAATAAAGGATTTCCCCTTTTATGAGTGACATATAAAGCAATTATCTGTACCTTTAGGATATATTGACATTGGATTGTAAAGGATGAAGACCAATTTATACTGAGAATATCCTATTTGTACTGTGATTTTTTTCTTTCTTCCTTTTATGCATATACTTCTTTAATTTATTTTTCTTTTCCTTTCCATGAAGTTTGAATGGTAATGGGCAGGGTCATAAAAAATAAGAATTTTGAGATGGTTACTTTTAAAATTTTTGTTTGTTCTACTTAGTTGTACATGACAGCAAAATGCATTTCAATTCATTGTACACAAATGGAGTGCAACATTTCAATTCTCTGGTTGTACACAGTGTAGAGACATACCATTTGTGCAGTCATACATCTTCCTAGGGTAATGATGTCCATATCATTCCACCATTTTTCCTACAGCCATACCCCCTCTCACCCTCCTCTTTGCCCAATCCAAAGTTTCTCCATTCTTCTCATGCCCCACCCACCACCACCATCGAGATGGTTACTTTTGGGTTGGATCTGGTGCCTTTCACCTGTGAATGTTATGGGAGACGACCTGCCATAATAGCTCTGACTGGACTCGACTCAACTGGGTCACCATTTCCATAGAGAACTCTCTTCCCACCCCTGCTAATATCTGTGCAGCACCCATATAATACTTGGTAAACTTTTGCTTTAATAACTTTTTAAACTTGACACTTTTTTATACTGTGTTGAACCATTTTTTGATATATATTTTTTAAGGCTTAGTGGGAGAGGTGGCAAGAAATCACAGAATATCTTAAGAAACTTAAAGAAAACTTAATGTATCCCTACTAATATATCCTCATACCTTAAATTTCACTCAAACAGACCACTAGTTATTGTTGTTTTTTTTTTTTCCCCTCTCATACACAGAATTAACTTTATGACATAAAGAAAAGGTAAAACTCTAAGTGTGGGTAAATAAGAGTGGTCAATATTGAAAACATTTCCTCTCTCTATGCATACCCTCAGGGCAGGTTTATGATTATGGGCTCAGATGTAGTTGTTTTGTATATTTTTTTCAGTAATTGCTGTCTACTAAGATAATTTCAGGAAAAAAAATTGAAGTCAAATTAGCAGCAAAAGCAGTGAGAGAAAATAAGTCTGCCAATGTTGTTGATTACTGATCAGAGAGCACTTGAAACTGGTTTAAAAATCTGAACCCAAAATACAGAAGGTAGCATTTTAAAACTGACTCCTCTGTTAGATTATACAATCCAGCACTAATATAGGTACTTCCATGAAGGACTTTATAAATGAAATTAAATTACTAATCACCTAATTTTAAATGAGTGAATTTACCCAGGATTATCTGAGTGTGCCCAGTCTATTCACATGATCCCTTAGAAGCACAAAAAAGAATCAGAGATTGTGGCAGAAGACATGAAACAGAAGATGATGCCAGAGAAAACTTGCCCTTGGTGGTTGTGAATGTATCTACAAAGTGAGAAGCAATCCAGAGTTTCTAAGTAGAGCTGACATCCAACAGAAAATGAGGTTCTTAGTCCCACAACAGCATGGAATTGATTTTGCCCAAAACCTGAAGGGGCTGGGAAATAAGTTCTTCCACATCCTCCAGAAGAAAATATGGTCCTGAAGACATCTCAACTTCTGCCTTGTGAAATTCTGAGAAATCAGTTGAACTGTGCTTTACACAGACTCCTAAACCACAGAACAGATAGTTAATAAATTTGTGCTATTTTAAGCAGCTGAATTTGTGGAAGTTTGTTACAGCAGTAGTGAAAAAACTAATACAGAACATGTTTCTCAACCAAAAGACTTGTGATGAGAGGCCAGGTGGATATAAAATGAATAAACAGTGTTGCAGGTGATGGCCCGAAGGAAAGCGGGCAAGGCTTCTTTCCCCCTGATGCTATGGAGAAACCTAGATGACTCAGAAATCATCTCTTGGGTCAGACAGAACAGTGGTTTCTGATGATTATTTAGAAATACAACTGTCATCAACACTATTATAGAAATGGGAATGCTTGGTTAAAACCCCTACCTCAAGCGCAAACAGACGTTTGCTAATATTGAAAGTTCATTAGTCATCTGTCCATGGTCCTTTGATTGAATACACAATGCAAAATACTCATACAGCAATTGCTATATGAGGGGTGGTATCAAATCAAGATAGAGAATACAAAAAGCAAAGCAAGATTTTAGTGAATAAAGTATATTTAATACATTAGGATTGAGAGAGATACCCATAGTTTTCTGAGGCACCATGAAAATATTCATGATGGAAAGGTAAACTGCTTGAAAGGCAATCTGTTCCACTATTGTTTGACATGAAAAAATGAGTTTTTACTCATTCTGCTGTGTACTATTTCTCTTATTTACTGAGATACAGTTTGCATACCATAAAATGAACTATTTTAAGTGACAGTTGGGTTCAGTTTTGACCAACAGACAAATGAACCCATGTAACTAACCACTGCACCTATGATTCAGAACATTTTCATAACTTTCAAAAGTTTCTGCATGTGTTGCTGTTAGTTCCTGCCACTTCCCAGCCCAGTCAAGAATACTACTTTTCTCACTATAGATTTGTTTCGCTTTTGAGAAATTCACATAAAAATGAGTCATACAGTATAGACACTTTGGTTTTTTTTTTTTTTTTTTTTTTTCACCAAGCAAAATGTTTTTGAGATTTTTTCCATGTTCTTTCATTTATTAGTTCCTTCTTCCTTTCTTTGAAAAAAAAATCGATTCCTTTGATTTTACTTTCTGTCAACAGTACCTATTGACAGATGAAAATGTGGACTATTTTCAATTTTGAGTTGTTATTCTACATCATTTATGGAGATTTGCATATAAGGTCTTTTATGAGAATTAGGTTTTTATTTCTCTGGGACAATTACATGGATTGCTTATATGCATGGTAACATGATATGTGACATTATTAAAAATCACAAAACTGTTCTCCAAAGTGGTGGTTTGTTATTGAACCTCTACCATGTAGGTATTTATATGAATATTTATCAGCCATTACAAGTTAATTTTTGTGAATGGTTAATTTTACTGGTTTTTCAAGCAGATATCCACACTTTTCCAGTATCATTTGTTGAGTTATCCATTTCTTACTGAATTTCCTTGGTTCATTTGTTGAATCACAAAGGTCATATCTGTTTGTGATTATATCTACACAATCCATTTTTATTCCATTGAAATTTACATATTATATGTCAAAACCACACAGTCTGTGTGTGTGTGGTGAGGATGCTAGGGGTCAAACCCAACCTTTGCAAATGCTGGGCAAGTGCTGTATACTGAATTATACCCCTGGCCTTAAACAACTCTTTCTGAATCACTGTAGTTTTATATTAAATTTTGAAATCAGAAGAGTATAAGTCCTCCACGTGTATTCTTCTCTTTCAAGATTATTTTGACTAAACTAGATTGTTAACATTGCCACATAATTTTTAAGAATCGGTTTGTCAACTTCTATTTAAAACTCAGATGGGAATTTGTGATTTCATTGTCTCTATCTATCAGTTTAAAAAGAAATGACACCTTAAATTTAAAAAAAATTTTTCCATGAGTAAACATCATATATAATTTCAACTATTTAGACTCTTTTTCTTATCTGTCAGTGGTAATTTGTGGTTTTCAATGTGTAAACCTTGAACATACTTACATTAAATTCATATCTAAGTATATTATATTCTTGATAATCTTAAAACGGTTTTAAATTTTCTTCCAGTTTTAAAATGATTTTACTTGGAAATAAAATTTATTTGTATATGCTTACCTTATATTATTTGAATTTGCCATTTCACTTATTAATTTCTCACATATTTGGTAGATTTTAGGATTTTTAATGTACACAATTTTGTTAGCTTTCTGTTTTGGGAGAAAATATATAAGATAAACAACTTAAAGGAGGACAGGCTTATTATTTCATCTTATGGTTTTAGAAGTTTCAGTCCATGGTTGGCTGACTTCTTGCTTTTGAACCTGTAGTAAGGCAGAACATTGCAGCAGGGTGCACATGGAGGAACAAATTTACCCATTTCATAGTGGCTGGAAAACAAAGAGATAGAGGAAGGGGAGAGAATCCCAATTTCCCCTTCAAGGGCACATCCCCAGTGGCCTAGCCTCATCTAACTAGACACCTAGACACCTCCTTTTAAAGATTTACCAACTCCCAATAATACCACAGGCTGGAGCCAAGCCTTTAACACATGAACCTTCAGAAACATTTCAGATTCAAGCTATGCCAACAACATTATTCAGAAATTATTTAAAATTTTGATGTATACTTTGAATCTCTGTTGTCCCCATTAATGGTACTGAGCAGAACTTCTGTTGCAATGTTGAATATAAGCACATCAGTCTGCAGTGGCTTATATTGATGAATTTTCAAGTATTAAAGTAACCTCACATACCTGGGATAAAACTGATGTGATGATGATGTATTTTATTTATATATGATGCTAGTTTGATTTGCTGATATTTTGTTTAGGTTTACCAGTGTTAATATGGGATATTAGTGTTTTTATTCTAGTAATGTATTTGTCCAGATTTGGAAATATTCTCTACTCCTGTATGATCCAAAGCCTTGTTTAAGAGTTGTAATATATCTTTAAAAATTATCAGTAGATTTCACTAATAAAGGAATTTGTTCCTAGATAGTCTCTTTTCATTCTTTATATTTTTGTCTGTGACAATGTTTTAAATTTTATAATTCATTTGGTGCATATAAGGAAATGCAAGTTTTCTATTTCCTCTTATGTCAATTTTATAAATTTGTTTAGGTTTTAAAGCGACCATTTCATTGAAATTATTAAACTGATGGGAATAATTTTTTTTTTCAGAATAATCCTTTATGGTCATTTCAGTATCTGTAACCTCTGTTAAAATGTTCTAGTTTTCAATCTTGTTACATGTAATTTACAATTTTCTTTTCTACTTTTTTCTTTCCTCATTCTAGCTAGAGTTTTATTAGTTTAAAAGACCCTTTCAAAGAAAATCCTTTTGGTTTTATCTAGGTTTCTCTATATTTTGCTTATTTTCTATTTCATTGATTTCTAATGTTATATTTACTTTTAGTCTTTTACTATGTGTTTAATTCATTCCTATTCTAATTTCTTAATGTACACATATGGAGTATAACTTATTATAATTAGGATTCCATTTAATGTCTCATTTTAAAAATTATGAAGTTCAACATACTTTCTAGTTTCACTTGCCATTTATTCTTCAATACATAAATCATTTAAAAGTATTTTATTCAGTTATTTATTAAGGTTTTTCTAAATACCACCTTGTTATTTATTTGCTTCAGTATTCTTGTGAATAACATACGCTTAATTATTCCAGTCTTTTCAAGTTCACTGAAACATGTTTTATGGTCCAGCATGTGGACTTTTTTAATTAACATTCTGTGTGCACTTAAAAAATAACGTTATTCCACTATTCATGGTTGGAAAACCTAATAAATGGCAGCTAGGAAATTTCAGTTGAGAGTCTTGTTGGAGTTTTCTCACTCATTTTCTCTGTACTCTTTCTATCAAGTACTAAAAGAGGGAAAATCATATAAATCAATGATAATTAGTTGTCATTGAGTAGATTTGTATAATTATTTAGTTTTCTATTTTTTCATTATAATGAACTTAATAGTATTAGTGTGTACACTTTCAAAATTGTTTTATCCAGACAAATAATTGCCCTCTCAATTGTTATGAAAGTACTTCAAGAATCGCTGGTAAGGTCTAGAGTAGTTTTTCATTATGATTTGTTTAGCTGTCATCCTAATGTGTGTGTGGGTTCTCAATTACTTGCCCATGTGTTCCAAAAGATCTGTCCACTCTGTTAAACTTAAACCTCAACACTTTGAAAGTTCTGAAAGTCTTTTTTCTTATAGTGGATACACTATGAGAGTTGTATTTCCTCAAAAGTTATTCTTTGCCCAGCCTTCTGGAGTTGTTCTGTATATATTCACCTTAACATTCAGCCAAAGAACTGTGGTGACCATTTTACAGATGTTTTGAACATTTTCTCTGAGCAGCTTCTTCCTTTGTCAGTACTCTACCTTTCCTATCCCAGCACTCAACACATTGATAATCCAATGGCCTAGTAATAACATGCAGAAAACTGTGGTATCCATAGGGCTCTTTTCTTATTGTTCTTTGTTATTTCCTTCCATAATGGTTTACATTTCTTTGCAACTTATTCTAATCAATAAATTTAAATACTGGTGTCAAGAGTTTTCCATTAGTATAGTCAGTTGCAGCTGGATAGCACATTCAGTATTTGTTACTTCATCAAGCAGATACCCTATTCCATGTTGAAACATTATCATTTATATGTTTTTGGTTAAAGTAAATCTATCTTTCTATAAATTTTATGCATTAATTTCCATTTTATTTTTGGCATGAAATAATAATAAAATTCTCTTATTTTGTGTCACTTAAATAGCTAAAAAAAAGTACTGAGCTTACTTTACTTTTTTATGTTCATCATCATTCTAATGCTGTTCTAGTTAACTTTTTTTTTTCCATACTGTGGATTAAACATAAAGCCTTGGGCATGCTAGTCAAGTGCTCTATCACTGAGCTACATCCCCAGACTAGCCCTTTTGAACAAAAGTATTTTTAAATCCTTTCTCATTTAATTCCATCATTTTGAATTCTGTTCTCACCTACTTATACCACCTATTTTCCCTGTACTTATTGAAGCAGTTTTATTATTTCACTGAATAGTAAACAGATGCCCATGTAAAAAAAATAAAAAGGAAAATTACTAAAGAGAAATGCATTTACAATCCAAATAATCTTTATTTCTGTCTTTTTTAAATTGGTACAATTTTAACTGGCATAATTTTGAAGGTTCATTCAGCTATATTTTGTAAGATTTCTAAAGCGGACAGTGAATCTTCTCTGAGAGATTTTTTCAGAAGGAGTTCCTGTCTCTAATTACAACATTTCCATAATAAGTATCATTGATATATAGCAAAATTTATTCTTTGAAAAATTTTCAACCAAATGCCATTTTAAAATGAAGCATCAAGGCTTCCACATTCTTAAAGAATTCTTGATGTGGCCAATTATATCAAGTGTGATTTGTTTAAGTGGTGATTTTCTTTAGGACATTTATGACAAGTTTGATTATGTCAGTTCTTTCATATAGTAACTTCTCATTCTTTAGTTATTAGCTATGATTGACACTTCAGTTGCTTGGAACACATCTTTGAAAGTATTAATATTTTAAGATGACCTCTCTTTTAAAAATTATATTGTTTACATAATGATACAAATAATAATGATTAACATTTATTAAGGATTTATTTTATTAAACTCTTTACATGTATTCTGAGTGTAAGTAACTGTTCTCACCATGTCTTTGTTGCTTTCTTCCTCCTTTTTCAGTGAATTGAAAATCTTGCCTAAGGACTTTTTCTCATTCTCTCTCTAATCATCATGTTTGGTGACATAAAACTACCTATGGACATATAAATGATATTATCCTAGTGAAGCCATATAATGGGTTAATTTGTCCTTTACACATTGTCCTTTGTGAACCTGCATTTTGTTTTCTTTGCCTTTGTCCAGCATTCTAAATTTGGAAGAAAACTTCATCTAAATTATTTCTTAAGATATTGCCGGGCGTGGTGGCGCACGCCTGTAATCCTAGTACTTGGGAGGCTGAGGCAGGAGAATCACAAGTTCAAAGCCAGCCTCAGCAATGGCGAGGCACTTAGCAACTCAGTGAGACCCTGTCTCTAATAAAATACAAAAAAAGGGCTGAGGATGTGGCCCAGTGGTTGAGTGACCCTGAGTTCAAGTCCCCGGTACCAAAAAAAAACAAAACAAAACAAAGAACAACACATTGTGTACAACTAAAGCAAATAAATAAATATTTTTTTTTAAAAATTATAAGAAACAATAAAAGATATTAACTACTAGAGTCAGCTAGTCCAGGAGAAAGGAACAAGAGAAACCTTCATCAGAAGACCTCTGATCAGTAATGTTTCTCTTTAGATTTACAGAATCCAAAACATCTGATGACATTCAGTAACATCAGAATTGGCAACAAATAAATGTACCACTACAGGATTAATGGTTATTTTAGTATCCAAATTTCTGTGGCTAAAAATGGAATTCCTTAAATTTCTCATATAAGCTCTTAGCTTACAGTTTTTAGCTATTATGGTCATTAGGACCACAGTAGGGCCAGTTTCTGATCATCTAGCTCATTATAATAAAATTCTTTCTCTACTGCCTCCTTACCTCTTGAGTAAATAGCTTCCATTACGTAGCAAATAGACTGAGTCTTTGGGCAGTAACATTAGCCATTCCATCTCTTGCAGTCCAATAATTGCACTTTGAATATTCACCAGCATTTCAGATTTCATCAATCCTAGGATCTATATAATTTTTAAAAGTCAGTATAGGCTGGGCACAGTGGCATTTGCCTGTAATCCCAGCAGCTCAGAAGGCTGAGGCAGGAGGATCTCAAGGTCAAAGTCAGTCTTAGCAACTTAGTGAGGCCCAAATCAACTTAGCAAGACTCTGTCTCAAAATTAAAAAATAAAAAAAGAGGCTAGGATTTGTCTCCATAATAAAGCACCTCTGAGTTCAATTCCAGGTACCAAAAACAAACAAACAAAAAAAGCAGCAAGTAGTAGGATTCTGTAGATAGTAGATTCTATCTCTGTTTACACACAGACACACACACACACATATACATTCCATAAATGCAATATAGTATATTTTGACACATTACAACAGCCAAAATCTTACTTTAAAAATATGTTGAATTTGCATTTGAATGTATTGTTTGGTTAGGAATAAAATGCAATATTGATTTGGGAAGCTGACAAAAAAATTAGAAATGTAGATAAAATAAGTGTTAAAGTTTTCTTTTTTTTCTTGAGGATGTATTTTATTTAATGAGTTTCTGTAGTAGGTTAAAAGATGTCAAAATAATGAATATATAATGAAGGTTGGCTTCTATTTGAGATTATTTTGTATCAAAGAATGTATTAATCATGCATACTACTTTAACAAGTCATTAATAAAATTTAGGCTTCTGTAAATACAGAAATAAGATCAAATAGAATAATTTTCATGTTTTTTTAATTGATTATTATTAGAATTTTGCATTTATTGACTGAATATTGCACATTTGTGTTTTATTTGTATTTAAATAAATATCAAAAATGTGAATTACAATTTTTTTTTCCATAAAAAATCCTTTCACTGAGTGTTACGGTCTGAATATGTCCACTCCAAAATTCATGTGTTGCTAACGTGATAGTATGAAGAGGTGAGACCTTAAGAAGTAAATAGACCACTCTTATAAGTGGGATTAAGATCCATTCAGTGATATACCCTTCTAGCTTCTGCCAGTTGAGGACATGGTGTCCCTTTCCTCTTAAGATGCAGCAATAAGAAGCATTTCTTGAGAGAAGTCCTAACCTGATAAGCAAACCTGCCATCATCTGGATTTCCCAGCCTTCAAACTGAGAGAAATAAATCATCCAGGAGGTGGTATTGTGTTATAACAGCACAAATGGACTAAGACAGTAATTTGTACAGAGATGTATATCTAAAAAATAGTTTTGGAAATGCATAATGGGCAGAGGCAGAAAGAGTTTGGAGGAGCATGCTAGAAAATCCTTATGCTGCTGTGAGTGGAACATTAAGAGCAATTCTGGCAAGGGCTGAGAAGAGGAGAGCTGTAGGAAATCCTCATTCTTCTTAGAAATTACTTAAGTGATCATGAACTAAATATTGGTAGAAATTAGGACAGTGAAAGCCATTCTGATGAGGTCTTGATTGGAAATGAGGAACAAGGTATTGGAAACTAAAGGAAAGTCATCCTTGATACAAACTGGAAAAGAGCTTGGCTGACCTGTCTACACATTTTCTAGAACTCATCAGAGGCAGAACTTCAGAGTGGTTAAGCCAAAGAAATCTCTAAGCAGCATAGTTTTTAAGGTGCTTCATGGCTCTATTAATGGTTTGTAGTTAAACTAGAGAACACAGAAATGATTTAAAGATGGAATTTATAATTTAAAAAGGAAGCAAGAAATAAAACTTGGAAATTTTTCAGGTTGATCCCTTCAAAGAATAAACATGTTTAGGAGAGAAACCAAGGGTGTGGTCAAACAACTTTTAAATAAAGAGATTATAATGGATTGAAGAAAAGTGAGGACAATAGGAGAATGACTGCAGAGACATCTCAGAGATCTTTGAGGCTGACATGCCCATCACAGTTCTAGAGTTCCAGCATCTTGAGGGTCTACCAGTTTCAAGAGAAGGTCCAAGGAGAACCATCCAGGGTTCTGAGAACCACTCAAAATTGGCTCAAGTCTCTCCTTACATTTAGTATAGCAGCACTCCTTTATAGTAGGTGCCTTCCACAATAGAGTCAAAGCATCAACTGGGTCCACCTGGGCCACCAGTTGTGACTCAGGTGATTCTTGGACTATACTGTGGAAGGCACCTGCTATAACCCTTCACAATATCTGCCTGGTGCTATTTCTGTAGGTGGAAGAGTTCAAGAGCTGAAGAGGCTGCTTCCACCTAGATTCAAGAATGTCTAGGACAGCCTGTTGACCCAGACAGAGACTTGCTGCAGGAAAAGGACACCTTGGAGAGGACAATGCTTTCAGAAACCACAGAAGGCAGAGCTACCCTTAACACACTACATTTGTATTTTCATCAGCAAGGAATGCCAGCCAAGGAGAGCCACAGGACTTTAACCTTGAGGTGTGTGGGTTTTGCTCAGCAAAGTCATGGGGGGTAAGTTTTCCTGAGGTCTTGGCAGATCAACCCCTACTCCAGGAGTTGGAATATGCAATCAGGGAGGATGATTCTTAGGCTCTAAGATTTGGCATTTTTTGCCTTGTTGGGTTTTGAACTTCCTTGGGACCTGTTACTCCTGCCTTCTCGCCTGTCCCTCCTTTTTGGAGTGGGGATGTTTATACTATGCCTATTCCAGCACTGTTGTGGAAGCACATAACCTGTTTAATATCACAGTTTAATATAACTGATGAGGTATTTGCCCTAGGATGAACTACATCTTGTGTTTCATCCATACAATGCTTAGATGAGACTTTGGAGTTAAGACTTTAAAGTTGATGCTGAATCAAGTTGACTTTTGAGGAGCTATTGGGATGGAATGCATTATGTGTGAGAAGGACATGAAATTTGGGGGCCAAGGGTGGAATGCTATGGTGTGAATGTGTGTCCCTTCCCAAATTCAGGCACTGTTAATGTGACAATATTAAGAAGTAGAGACTTTAAAAAGTGATTAAGCTATCAAGATTTTTCACTTGTGACAAGGAGTGAGCCCCCAAATAAATGTTTGCTGTTAATTAGCTCTGCAAATTTATTTGTCCCAAATTATTACTAATTTGAGCAGATCAATAAGAAAAGCATTTTTCTCTCAATTTTATATGTGCTGAGTTTGTTGATGGGGCATAAGTCAGTGTCATGGCTTGCAACAAGGCCCATCTCAGGGAGTTGTGTGCAGGTTGCTGAGAGAAGACTAGGCATGCTAAAGGTGTGTTCTTCCCTCTTTCCAATTGAGGTCTGTAGGAGCTCATCCCTGGAGACTTCCTTAGCCAGCAGCTCCTCTTAACTCACTCTCATCCCTCATCTAGCACAGGACAGCAGTACTGCATTAGTGGCTAAGTGCGGGGGAACACCGTGGAGCGCGTGATGGTATTCAGAAAGCCTTATCCTCACATGCTTTTGCTGTGCAGTTCATTTTTTACAAAGGACTAGAAACGAAAATGTGGATGTGAGCAGGGGGGGTGAAAGACCACTTTGCAGCAAATGAATTACATTCAAAGTCAATTTTTAACTAATTCTTCCTGTGGCTATTAAAAGAGCTAGTGTTACTTAGAGTCACAAACTAGTCCCCAGAAAATGAATATCAGTGAGAGATCCACTTCTGGGCATAAAGCATCCTCTTTAGAGAAAATCATTCTTGAAGTCCATATATTAAGTTTGTTCTCACTATTCTAAGGCAGGTTGAAAAAATATAACAGAAAGAAAGAAAAACTGTTGGATTTATCCATCTTAAAGAGAAGGTAAATTGACCTCCTGCTGATGACAGAACACTCAGTTGGGGAAGGAAACAAAAAGATAACAAAAACCCTTCACAGCAAATAATAGAGATTGCTTCAGTTCAATTTCTTCTCCTACACAGGTTCTGGCTTTATAGTTTAGCCCCATAATACATTTATTAGGAGAAAATTCAGGAACATTCACAAATAACTGAAAACAAAGCCTAACATGCCTAAATAAAGCCTGAAAATTTTTGTATAACTTTTTATTTATTTTTTACTTCATTGCCTGTGATCTAGTCCTTCCTTCCTTCCCTCTCCCTCCCTTTTCCCCTCTCTCACTTGCTTCCTTCCTTCCTTCTTTCATGAGAGGCCCTATTTTAATCTGTAATATATTAAGGAAAGCTAAATTTCTTTCTAAGTCCCACGTTTTCCTTCTGTATAGAAAAATGAGACCTAACGGGTTAAATGAAACCATTAGCATGAGCTCTTCATTAGTCTTCACCTCTAACATGAGGTCTTATACCCTGGATTCTATATTGCAATGTATTTTTAAAACATCTATTTTAACTGTACTTATACTTTTAAAATAATACATCTATTTTAACTGTATCTTAATACTTTTCTGAGAAGTCTCAGAAAAGTCCTTTATTTTTAGTCATCTAGTTTGTATATTAACTACTCTGCAGAAACTTCTTGGAGGTGACCTCTTCAAGTTACGCACATCTTGCCATCAACAATCCATAGGAGAGTTTGAAATGGGGTGTGAGAACTTGCAACATTTTACTCAGTGTCTTGGGAGACACCATTATCATGACCCCTTAAATTTACTGTCTTTGTAGACAACTTGCTATGGGAAAGGGGGACTTCGGAGTTAACTCAGCAGCTTTGGCAAATGAATGTTCCAGGAGAGTATTATTGCAAACCCCAAGAGGGGACATTAGTCTAGCTCTTCATTAGCAGGGGTGAGAAAAAGCTGTCCTCTGTGTTCCTGGATAGGCAGACTTTATTCCAGCAGGAGTTTCTCTCTGGAATTCAATTCTCTGAAATTCTTAGTGCTCCCAAAGTCAGACTTGTCTGTAATGGAAATGGGATAAGGGGAATCTGAAAATGTCAAGTGCAGTTTTATTTTTCAAGGAGACCATGGGTTTACAAATTGGGAGGGAAAAAATTCCTTTAAGCAGAATTAAAGTGCAAATGTAAAAGTCCAACACGTTGCAATTTGACAATGTGCACTAACTGATAATGCCACCCACTTGACTCATTTACCAATTTAAGGTTATTTTGTAATCACCCTGTGAGCTTCCCAGCATAATAGAATTCTAAGAATGTGCATGTGTGTTTTGCTCTAAAACAGCAAATAACTTCCATAGTACTTAGGAAAATAAAGCCAGAAACTCCTTTCCTTATCCTTATATAGCAATGATAATAGGTAGTGGTGTTTTTTTTTTTTTTTTTTTTTTCCCACCCAAATTTAAATCTTTTTTTTGCATCCGTGGGTGGAAAAATGCAAAATTAATTTCATAATCATGTAAGTAATGTTTGAAATCATATAAGTATTGTTAAAGAAAATGATTGCAAATACAGGTAGAGATGAAGTTGCTGAAAGTATTTAAATTCTAATACAGAAGTATGGCACATAAGTAGAAAATCTCAATATTTGATAATGAATGTATTTAAAAGATACAACCTGATTTACTAATCTATTCTTAAATTCAAAGTGAATAAACACTGAAACCATTTTAAAGTAATCTTACCTTTTTCTACCACTACAAAATGTGTTGATAATGAGTCCTAAATGTAGAATCTTCTCTTTTAAAAATCCTTATATTTTATAATTTTGAAAATATCTAACACATGGAACATGCTGTCTGTGATAAGTAGAAAAAGTGATTTTTGCTGGAACATTTATACTTACAATGAATATTGTGATAAGCACTAAATTAAAATAGTCATGTCATATACTTTTTTACCTTTGTAAGAATAATCTAATAAAGCACAGCATTTAAAAAATGACAGTAATGACTTTTGTTAGAAAAATAATTACAAAGTACTTAATCATCATTGTGCTATGCTTTGCACTTCACAAAGAGAGTTATCTAAGTTCTAGAGTTCTAGGAATTTAAAAGTAAAGAAATGAGTTCTTATGTTAGTTTTTTTTTTTAATATCACTGATTTTTTTAAAGAGCTTCAGAGAACCTATAGCTTGTGGTTTGGAAAAATTAAAGATTCTGTATAAGGTCAACCAGAGGTGGCCTTTCTGACTCTGCTTGAACAATTCTGAGGTGAAAAATTCTTTACAACCTAAGAGAAATTGCTCCAGATAAGCAGATCTAACTGTAATCCTTTCTCTGTATTCTAACCAATGGATTAAATTTTATTTTATAAAGCAATCATGACTAATTTATCATATATTGTCACCTTCTAGAACATTCAAACTCAGTTCTTTTAGTTCGCTCTTCTAGATATCCAAAATTCCCCTGTATTCTTAGAAAATTCTGTTCTACATTAAATTTTAATTTTTTAAAATTTGTTCTTTTTAGTTATACATGACAGTAGAATTGTATTTTGACATGTCATTCATACATGGATTGTAATTTCCCATTCTTGTGGTTTTACATGATGTAAAGTTACACCAATTTTGTGTTCATATATTACAGAGGAAAGTTATGTCTGATTCATCCTACTGTCTTTCCCATTCCCATTTTCCCCCCTCCCCCCCTCATTCCCTCTGTTCAAACTGTGAACCACCTCTCCTCCCTCTCCTCTGCCTAATTGTGAGTCAGTATCTGCATATCAGAGAGAACATTTGGCCTTTGTTTTTTTTTGGGGATTGCTTTTATTTTCTTTCACTTAGCATGATAGTCTACAATTCCATCTATTTATCAGCAAATGCCATAATTCCATTCTTCTTTATGGCTGAATAATAAATATTCCATTGTGTTTATGTACCGTCTTGTCTATCCATTCATCTGTTGATGGGCACCTAGGTTGGTTCCATAACTTGGCTATTATGCATTGAGTTGCTATAAACATTGATGTGGTTGTGTCACTATAATATGCTGATTTTAAGTCCTTTGTATATGTGATAAGGAGTGGGATAACTGGCTCAAATGGTGGTTCTATTCCAAGTTTTCTGAGGAATCTCCATACTGCTTTCCAGAGTGGTTCACCAATTTGCAGTCCCACCAGCAATGTATGAGTGTACCTTTTCCCCCCGCATCCTCACCAACATATATTATTATTACCTGTACTCTTCATAATTGCCATTCTGACTGGAGTGAGATGAAATATCAGTGTAATTTTAATGTGCATTCTCTAATTGCTAGTAATGTTGAAAATTTTTTCATATATTTGTTGGCCATTCATATTTCTTCTTCTGTGAAGTGTCTGTTCCTTTGCCTATGTATTGATTAGGTTAGATTATTATTATTACTTTTTATTTTTGGTGTTGTTTTTCATGGTCTTTATATATCCTGGAGACTAATGCTCTGAGTTGCAGGTGGCAAAGATTTTCTCCCATTCTGTAGGCTCTCTGTTCACTTTCTTGATTGTTTCTTTCCTGTGAAGAAGCTCTTTAGTTTGATACCATCTCATTTATTGAATCTTGATTTTATTTCTTATGCTTTAGGAGTCTTGTTAAGGAATTCAGTTCTTAAGCCAACATGGTAGAGATTCAGGCCTACTTTTTCTTCTAGTAGGTGCAGGGTCACTGGTTTAAAGCCTAGATCTTTGATTCACCTTGAGTTGAGTTTTGTTCTGAGTGAGTAATAGGGATCTAATTTCTCTGCATTACATCTTATATTCTGATAGTTAATAATTCCTGGGTCCTATGTGCCTTATTAGAGTCAATGAACTCAGCTAAACCTTTAATGCTTTTTCACTATATTAACCTATAGCACTTCCAGAAATCTCTTTATTCTCTCTGTCCCTCTCTTCTTCCCTTACCTTCTCCTTCTTTTTTGCCTTCTCTTCCCCCTCTCTTCCTCCAGTTCCTTAAAGTTGTTTAGGCTCAGACTTTTTTTTTTTTGACCTGGACTTCATTGGACTATAAGATTAGTTGGCCCTTTCCTTCCCATCTTGGCCTCAAATATTATTTTTGTTTATTTCCCCACAGTTTTCCACACATGTTATAGTCTCAGGACATATATATATATCAGAATTGCAGGAGTCCATTTGCGCAAACTTCCTGAGTATACGATGTTTCTCTTTTTTATAAATAGGCCAGGCCATTGCTAGAATTATTAAAACACCTTTCCTAGCAGCATTGATATCTATTTCTGTGGCTCTTCTCAGTATGGGAGGAACATAAATATTATACCCAGAATGTAAGAGAGGACAGAGTTTTTTGGCCCATGTAGGAATAAGAGCAGAATGACGGAAATCTGTATTTTTGTTTCAGGAAGTCTTCAAAGGTATCTTATGTGATCAAGTCCTGTGAGTCCCTGGAATTCCTAGTATTTCTGAGCTGGTCATATAACTCCTTAGAGAATGGTGAGAAGCTCATAGCTTTGGGGATCTAAGTTGATGCCTCTCAACTCATATTCATTGGATGAATGGTTTACCCATTAGGGAAACCTAATGGTCCTTGGCTTCTAACTCTAACCCAAATGGGATGGCATATAGGGATTCTAGCTCTCAAATTAAGTTCACTATTAATAGCATAAATGTTGGATTTGAGGATCAGTATATGGGATCCAGATTTCCATCTGACCCAGGACTGTAGTCATATAGATGAGAGGAGCACTGCTAGTGGAGCTAATAGTTATGTCCTTGGGGCTCATTCCATCAAACTATATATGGTAGAGCAAGTTTAGTGGAAGGCCACTTATTGTCAATATTGCATGACTTCTCTCGGCAGGAAATTTAATAATTCTGATGTCTTTTCCCTTTTGAGTTATCATTTCAACCTCTTACTTGAAATTTTAAGCAGTATATGACACTAGGTTTATATTGAGAGTGTGGATTCTAAAACACTAGCTCTATTTTGTATAATTTACTGTTAGTCCATGTATTCCTATATCATGTACTTGCCCATTATTATTTTCATCTTAAGTAAAAATTTTATATTTATCACTGATCTTTAAAAAAAGCAGGCAATTTGAAGTCTGAATTCAGTCACCTATAAGCTATCCTTTTCATATCCTCCTTCTGTTACATTCTTTAACCTGTGGTCATTTCCATTTTACATTTAAATTTTTTTCTCTTATCAATGAATGTTGTTTTTATTCATGCTTCAGACTTATGAAAACGACATTAATTAGTACTTTGGATTAATTATCAAGGAAATTTCAGTGATTTTCCTTGTCATTCAGTACGTAAACATTAGGTTCCTATTCCTTGTCACTGTTCTATTCTAGCCAAAGTGGATTTTGATACATGGTGTCAAAACCGATTCTGCAGAGTCTTGCTCCCAGATGGCCAAAGGCTGAAGGAAAATGGTAAAACAAAAGTAGCTTGCTTTAATACAAGTACATATTTATTTAGTACCAATACTGCAAAAAAAAAAAATAATAATAATAATCAATCCTTTCATTGTGGCATCTTAAAGAAAGAGACTCTTATCAAGAGAAACATTACTGAAATATTTTTTACTTTCCAGCTGGGTAAAATGAGGAGAAAAATTGATTATATAAATGAGAACCACAAATCAGCACAATTCTATGTAGAAAAGAATATAGTACTTAGTCATGGGATTTTGGGGTCAGTACTATGCTAAACATTTACTAAATTTGATCATATTCCCATATGGACCTAGGCAGAATAGTTTCATAAAATGACAAGTATTTCTTCAAGATACTTTACTTAAAATATATTCAAGATGACAAGGCTTGCACAGTAAAAATCTTGGTGACAATTACTAGCATACGGATGATTCCTCATGAAAAGGTAATATGCCTTAAGTATACTAAAAGTACTTTTAAAACTGAGAGCTCCTCATGGGAAAACTTTGAAGAGTGTATTCAGAAAATTCTATTTAGCCTATATTTTGCTGCTTTTCTTTTTCTTTCTTTTTTTATTGATAGGGACAATGATATAATTTTTCAGTTAGTCTAATAGTCTCATATATGTGCCATAACGCCTTTCTCTTATTCTCTAAACATCAAATCTGCTCAATTCTATATTGTCATAAAATTACTTTTTCTACCTCCTGTTACAATCAATTTTATAAAAATGGGGATTCAATGACATTTTATTTTTTTATAATTTCACTTATAATGGCTGTGTTTTAGCTTTTATTTTTATTTATTTGTTTTTTTTTTTTTTTTTTTTTTTGAGAGGGACAGTGTTTTTCTTAAGTCTGAATATTTTCATGGTAGAAATTATATATATAAACTAATACCTCATATAGTACCTGAAATGTAGCTGGTGCTTAATACATCTTTGGGATTATAGTTTGGATAGTCTTTGTCCATAAAATGCTCTTAACTATATTTTTATTGATTCATATTTCCTGTCCCTCCCTTTTCAAATTTCATTTAAATAATATTTGAATATCTGAGTATTGTCATTGGATTACAGTTATAGATTATTGTTTCTCTGGATCATGTTTAAGGACTTAGATACTGTTATTTATTTCTCAGCAGAAAATAGAATTATTGTATGAAGGCATATGCTCTGGGCAATTTTCTCAAGCAATTTTGCTAAATATTTTCAAATTTTTTTGATCTATGTGATGCATGCTACTGTTATATATATACAACAACTTCAAATAAAAAAGATTAAAAAAAGTCTAGTAAAAAATATAATTAACTATCAGAATAGGTAATTAACCATCTTAATCATTCCTACCATCATTAGTATCTTTTGTGTTAGTAAATAAATGACAAACAGGAGCCTTTAGACAATATTCTCAGATTCAGGTTACAAACATAGCTTGTTGTGCTGTACTTGCTGGAGCATGCCTGTATTCCCAGCTACATGTGAGGCTGAAGCAAGATAATCACAAATTTGAAGCCAGCCTGGGCAATTTATTATGATCCAAGTTCATAGAAAAAGATAAAAGGGAGGTTGTATTAGCTTAGTGGTAGGGCATTTACTTAGCAAGTAGGAGGCCCTGAGTTTAATCCCCATTAATGCAAAAAAAAAAAAAAAAAAAAAAAAAAAAAAAAGGTTGTCATGAATACTTACGAAAGGGACTGATATTTCTTCTACCTGATTTCCATTGGATCTTTACTTATATTCTGTTGGGCCTAACTATGTGGGTTGGTTCTATTTTCATGGATTTATTAAGTTCTCAACTTAATTAAGGTAAACACTAAGGTAAATGCCTTGACAAATCATCTTCACAGAAAAGTGAATTTAAGAAACATATTTGGTGTCCAAGCTTCACATAGTTAAAATAATGGAAGACAGATGCATAGTTTATGGCTTGTTATAGTAGTAACTGTATTTAGGAAAGATATTGTGAAAACTTCAAGCTGCTTTTTAAATGTCTATATGATATAGATCTAAATACTGATACCCAGTCATCCCACATTTCTAATTTCAGCTCTCTGGGCATAATAGTTGCAAACATTATGTTCTACTATACAACTACTTCTTCTATACAATTGGGAACATATAATCTTACCTTTGGGAAAAAAAATTTGACATTTTTATTTGCTTAAAACATTAACTTAATTATAGTGAAATACTATTCTACCAAGACAGTGGAAATTTAATTTTCTACTGGGGATAGGGCTTCTTACAACTTCTCTAGGATTACATCTACATTTAGGTAATAGACGAATAGGTTGGGGAGTAGGAGGAAGCTTGTTAGTCCTTTCTCATATATTTCTGCTTGAGAAAAATTGTAATACATATATCTTTAAAAATTATTCTAGCTAGCACTAATCAATCACATTTGGAAGCTACTCATGATCTTCTCATGTGAAGTGATTGCTTTCTACTTTTGCTGTTCTAGGAATGCCTGTGAGCACATAATTCTAAGTGGTGTAAATGTTACCAGTTTACATTTAATATTAGCATAACCCATACTACCTATATTTTTCCATGTATAAACTAGAGATTTACATAGAGAATTAGCATTGGTAGTAGTAATAGTAATAGTAGTAGTAGTAGAATGAACACTAATGAAAAATCAGTTAACATTGCTGAATCTCATTCACTTAGTGTTTTGTGTACATTGTCTCTACTAATGTGTCAGGCTTTCTGTCACCTCTAGAATGAGATGCGAAAAAGTGGTGCCATCATTATTTCCTAAACTTGAGCGATTATCCCATTTTGTCAGACTCATGCCTATTTACTCCTCATGTTTTAGGGTAGACACGGTTGTTAAAAAGCTTTTCATCAACTTGTCCCGGTTGTTTGCTAGGAGCCTATGGCAGTACAGTACATCATGGTGGGAGCAAATGGTGTAGAAGGCCTGTGCACCTGATAGCAGCCAGGAAGTAAAAAGAGAGTAGAATGGGCAATGACTGGAATTATCTCCTAGGGCACATCCCCAATGACCTAGGTTCCACTTTCTACCACATCCCAGTAGCACCAGTCTATAGGCCAAACCTTTAAACCTTTAGCACATTGGTCCTTGGGGGACATTTACGATTCAAACTATAACAATACAGTATTTCAGTAAGCAGTCATGACTCCTTCAAGACTAGAATAGGTCTCTTTCCTATGTGCTGTACCTGTATCTTGTACTAACTACTGTCACACACATCATGCCATATTAAAATTCAGTTACCTCAACTTGACATTATCCATGATTACCCTAAATACATGTATGAAGACACAATTGTTGTAAAAATACTTTATATAAAACCAGCAACTTGAACAAAGAAAAAAGAAAAAAAAATAGACATTAAAGTTTTTTGAAGGGACACACTGTTTGTGGCTCACCTTGGTTTTGGTTGTTGTTGTTGTTGTTGTTGTTGTTTTAATTAATCACTTGATATGGAGCCAGAGATAAAAGATAAGAGCATACACATTTTTTTTTCTGCTTCCAAGAACAGATACATATTTTTCTAATAAGTACAGATTAAATTTTTAGTAGAATGATATGATTCATTTAGTTATCATCACTATTTTATGGTAGTAATGAATAATGAGTACCATGTAGAGATCCTATGACCAATTGAAGGACTGAGTTCAAGTGATCTGATCCTATATGAAAAATAGACCTTCAGTGTGAAGGGAGTGATTCATATATTACTGAAAAGAAGATTTGAAAGCTTAGCAACAATGCAAGTGATAGCACAGTTGCCTACCCAAATAGCATTAGAAAGCATGCGGGACTACTCCATGACATCAGATGTCTGACAGTATCAGGAAGAGGGCAATAACAACATGGGCCCCTAAACAAGCAGAGAAACAGTGCACAGAGATTAAACATTTTTCTTAAGAGAAATGCCTATCTCTTTCCTCAGGCAATTAAGATCTACACCCCCATGTCTGATAGCTCTATTCTGACCCTCACAGCTATACCCTTGGCACCTGATGATGTTTGTGGATTTTTTTAAAAAATTCACATTCCTAGAGATCCTTGGAATGGGGAAGTGGTCAGTGATAGAGCACTTGCCTTGTGTAGGGGACCTCCTGGCTTTGATACCCAGTGCCACAAAATATATAAATGAATAAAGGGGGTTGAGCAATGGTGTCCAAACATCTTTGCAGGTGAGCCACTTTTCAAATAGCACTTGAGATATGTTCAGTAAACTCAAACCCACAAATGGATCTGACTGCACAAAAAGCCACTCACAGCTCTTTGCCTTTCCTTTTTTTTCCTTCTCTCTTTTTCTGCCAACACAGGTCCATGATAGCATGATGCATTAAAAGATGTCAGAAGGTTCAAAGTCTCCTTTGAAATTTTCCTCTACCTCCTTGTTTTGCCTAAATCTTGACTTTCTCCAAAAGGCATTAATTTTCTTATGGTCTTTTTCTAGGGTTGTAACTCATTTTCTCACATACCAGGAGGATGGATCAAATACAAATGATATTCCAGATAATTCATGTGCTTTTAAAAAAATTAAACAAAGACACACAGAAATTTGCTTTGATATTTTTCTCAGTTTGCTTGGGCTGCCATAATAAAATCCCATGGGCTGAGTGACTTAAACAATACTCATTTATTTCTTATAGTTCTAGAAGCTGGAAAGTCCATGAACCAGATGTGGGCATGCAGGAGCCCTGTTTGGGGAGATGGCTAAGATTGTGGTTGACTACGGGCCATAGAGATGTTTGGGCATTGCCGCCTTCCGTAGTCTCACGAGACTTGGCCTGGGACCTCGAGAGACTTGGGCTGAGATTGCTGATCGGTTCGGCGCCATTTGGTGTGTGGGTTTTTGGTGGTGTGTGGTGCGTGTTAAAGTCGTTGTTAGAGCCAGAGAGAGAAGTTATCAAAATAAAAAGCCTGTTTGTTTCCAGTTCACCTCTGAACTTCTTCCCGCGGCTTCGTTGCTCCAAGCGGCCATCGCTTCAGGCGGCAACATGGGCAGATTCAGCTTGTGGTAAGGCCCCTGTTGCTGGCTTGCAGATGGTCACTTCTCCATATCTTTACATGACAAGCAGAGGATACTCTTAGTTTATTTGTCTTACAAGGGTACTCAAAGAGGATTCCACCCTCATGGACTTACCTAAAGGTAGTTACCTCCCAAAGGCCCAACTACTAACTCCATCACATTAGGAATTAGGACTTCAGTGTATGAATTTTAGAGGGCACAAACATTTAGTCCCTGTAATATCAATGCTTCCTTTGCTAGATCTTCTGCTTGCTGTCACCCACCTACATTCTGGATTCTACCAAGTACAGCTTATCAATTGGATTCCTTTTTTGTTTGTTTCTTAAACATTTTTCATCATCTCAGGTGATTCAGAGTTTCAAATTGGTGAACTGACAGAAGTGTGCTTATCAAAGTTATCCTTCTAAACTTCAAAGCTTTAACATTTTCCTGCTGGTTCACAACCTCAAATAAACAATCTCTAGTAATTAACAATGTCCATCTATATTATATTATTCAATAACCAAAAGTAAAATAATTACTGATAACTTAAAATTCAATGTCCCACTGTGAAATGGTCTTTCTTTAAAAAGCTTAAGTTAACACCTGTGTGGTGTTAGTGTCTTAAAATTAAAATGTATTAAAATAGTAAGAACAACTTCCAAAACAACAAACATGCATTTCATCTTCTGTTAGTTCAACATAACTTGGCAGCAATAGGTATTTCATTTCCTGAATCAAAAATTTAGGTTTTCTGTATAACATGGCTAATGGAAAGATAGATGAGCATTTCTAGGTTTTTAATAATCATTTCTTCCAAAGTAAGAAACTAAACACTCTGTTTTATTAAACACTCCAGTTTTCATTACTATAGCAGAACACCTGAGAGAGGCTACTTCATAAGGAAAACAGGTTTGTTTTGATTCACAGTTCTAGAAATAAAAGATCTTGATTTTGCTGCAAATGATAGGATTTTAATCTTCTTTATGTCTGAATAATACTTCATCATATATATATACACATACATATATATGTATATACGTATACATATATGTATCAGTTTTTCTTTATGGTGATGATCATCTTGGTGACAGATTCTAAGGGTTGCAGAGTGTCACATGTCAAGAGACAGGAAGTGCACACATGCATGTGTACCTGTCTGGTCTTTCTCACTCTCTTATGAAGCCACCGTTATTGAATATTGGGGTTTCCATTTTAGTGACTATCCAATCCTAATTACTACCCCAAGGCCCAGGTCTAAACACAGAGTTAGATTAAATTTCCACCCTCCTAAAACCTCGCATGGGGATTAAATTTCAACACAAAAGCCTTGGGGAACACAAACACCATATTCAAACAATAACACATGTGTATGCACACACATTATTATTTAACACACACTAATAGCAGTGTTAAAATACAGTTGCTGCCCAAAATGAACAATGCCTTTTTCATCATTTCCATTAATTTTTATGATTGATTTAACATAGTTTCAATCATCAAGCAACTGTCCTAATATTGGGGATCTAAGAATAAAATACTGAAGTTTTGAGTAAAGATATGAAATTTTAGAAGGATTTAGGAAATTTCTCACTTTTAGATTCATAATTTAGGTAGGAAATATTCAATGATCTAACAAGATTCTAATTATATGTGTAAATAAACATAAAAACAGTACTATGATAATATTTATTTTTCTTTTGTTAAAAATGTTAATTTATTTGTTTTAGTTGTACACAATGTCTTTATGTTTATGTGGTGCTGAGGATCGAACCCGGGCAGCGCACGTGCTAGGCGAGTGCTCTACCGTTGAGCCACAACCCCAGCCCCTATTTATATTTCTTATTGGGTGTATTTACTCATTTCAAATGGTTTATTTATTGTGCTGTGTACAGATTCTAAATTATTATCTTACTAGGCTATAAATAGTCTCTCTCTCTCCCTTTGATCACCCTCCCTCCCCATCCCTGTTTCCCATATGTCTCCCCCTTCCCTTTTCTCTCTCCTTTCCTTTCTCCCTTTTCCCCTTTCATACTAGCTATCTATTTATAGACATAAAATTCTGATATATATTTTTCTCCTTATTTTTTAATTTACTTGGTAGCATAGTCTTACATTCCTCATGTTGTTTTTCTTATTCCTTCTACTTAACCTCCTCCTTCTCCTTCTTAATTTTTAGGACTACAGGGTTTAATCTAAGACACCAAATATTGCAATAATTACCTGAGGATAAATACTGTACTGAGCCACATATATGAACATAGAGTCTAAAATAGAGATACATGGGAAAAGAAAAACCATAAACAAAATAAAAGCATTAAGACTGAATATTTGACTTACCCCAAAGTCAAGGTTAATAAAATAATGTAACTTATTGGGCACATTATCACTATAAATTATATAGCACTGGCCACCAACCCTAGCATTAGATAGCACTGGCCTTAAATTAAAGTAATTTCTAAAAAAATTATATAATTAATATTTTATTTATATATTAGATCTAATGATAAACACCCATGCATGACCCTGTATTTTTTTTTTGTACTGAAAATTAAATCATGGGTCACTTAAAATTTAACCACATACCAAGCCCTTTTTTTATATTTTATTTAGAGACAGGGTCTTGGTGAGTTGCTAAGTGCATCACTAATCTGCTGAGGCTGGTTTTGACCTCACAATCCTCCTGCCTCAGCCTCCAGAGTTACTGGGATTACAGGCTTGTGCCACCTCCTCAACACCCTGGCTGTCTTTTGAGCTTATATTAAACAATGGAAAAAAAGTTATTAACTACATCACCATGTAAATAAAGAATTACATTTAGAGTAAATGTTATGAAGAAACAGTATATGATACAGTAAGAATAACAGATGCTTGGATAAACCCTTTTGGGGAAGCCAACAATGGAGAAACTGATGATTAATACTGAAAAGGAGTTGACAGTAACTAACATGGCTGTGCAAGGAGTAGGGATTTGGAGTGAGAGGAAGGAGCATGTACTAAGACCCCGTGGCCGGAGGATTCATCCCTGAAAATCCATTGAGTACGCTGAGAACATCCAGGCCTATGTGATGGCAATGCAGTTGGAGAGTCTTCTGGCCCTTCTGTGTTGCGAAAATAAAGGAAGCTACAGGGGTATTCAAGTTATGAGGACATTTAAGCAGAAAAGTATTTGTAAATAATATTCAGTAGCAGTTTAGTTGGCTAGGTTTACAGTGTTTAGAGCGAAATGGTAGGGAGCATGTTTGGGCTTTTTCCCTAGCTAATATGGACTTGAAAAAGTTTTGTGAGGTGTGACATGCTCAGAGCCCTGTGTGGAAAGTGTGAGTACTGTCAGCAGCAGATCAGGAGAGCTGGCTGTTGCAACAGATTACTAAATGCAGTATGGGAAGGGAAAGGGAAATGCATTGGAATTAGGATCATAACACTTGGTCAATAATTAAGTAGAAAAAGGACTTTAAAATAGCTGGAGTTTAAGGCCTTACAGACAGAATGCTTAATGGTGCTCCTATCAAACATGAAAAACACAGGTTGAGGACATATTTGAGAACAGTGTTATCTCTGAGGTACTTTGAGAAAGTTCACATGGAATTATTTGCTATAATAGAAAAGTATACATATCAGGGTATAAGGAGAGCTTAAGAAAATATTGCAGGAAATGGGTTAATATGGAGACTGTCTATAATGAGCTTTGTACTATAACCAAGAAGCTTGATACATAATTCACTTCCACTTATTTATAATATTAATATCTACTTTTGTATTTTAAAATTTTATGCATACTTATGTATTAAATACATACATGTTCAATATAACACAATTTTATCACAGTTAATAGAAATTAAGGAAAAGGAGAAATGACAACTAAGTATACTAATATATTTAGTAAAAGAAATATACATGTTGTATTTTGTTTTACCTCCCAAATATTTGTTGAAAAATTTGTCAAAAGAGAGTCGTATGGAATTATTAGTTAGAGAAACTAAAGTATCCTTAATCCTCTTAAAATGAATGGTGCTACTGCCACTATTTTCCAGTCATGAAAGTATTCTGTTAATATTTTGAAATGATTTTCAGTAGCAGAAAATAAAACTAAACAAAATTTTAAAAAGCAGATTAGTCCCAATAATCTAAATATTTCATTCTAATACAATTCTTTTCATTTGAGAGTTTGATTTTCATGCCCAATTCTCCTTAACTTCCCAAAATAATGTGAATTATTTCCTACTGTTATATGAAACTTTAATTTTTATTAAAATTTTTTTTTTGTAGCTGCTATCCTACTACCTATTTATTAAGTAGTTCTCTGTCCTGCATTGTGACCATGGGAAAATTGATTATAGGAGACATTTTCTTTTCCTTACTTTGAATTAATAAAATGCCTACAATTTTTTTTTGATACAGAAATAGGAAAACATGTGAATTGATATTTACCTTTTCTTCTAACCTGCAACTTTGATGTTACTAGTTCTTTAAATTAGAAATTATTATCTTCTAATTGAACAAATAAGAGATTGGAAGTATTTTTAGAAAAGCATATTATTTTTCAAAGATGATATTTAAAATTAGAAAAATAATGAAACCAATTTTAAAAAAATCCCCCAAACAATGTAGGCAATTCATACTAAAAAGGCAGAGGTAATCTTCTGTGTAATCTTCATAAGATACACTAAATTTGTATTTTTGACAATTTTCACAGAACCAAATTTAGTCTGTGTATCTTTATTTAAAAGTTTTATGAATTTATTTTAGTAAATTATATGGTATTATAAATGAGAATTCTTGTGGCAGAATTATCTATATGTCTATTTATATACATTGTTTTTACATGCTGTTAATCTGTCATTCCAAAACACTTACATACATACATAAACAAAATCAATAATTAAATTTGTTGGGAAACTTATACTGAACAATAGAAAAATAAAGTTATATACCTCCTTGCATATTAGGTCAAGCATTATATAAAACTAAGAAATTTTTAAAAATGCATTTGTCATACAATTTTAAAAGCACAAATGCTTTGGAGAAGGTTTCTCATGAAAAATAATCATGACAAAAGAATACTTGAATAACAATATAAAAAATAATTAAAACTGGAGAATTAATCTTTGTCTTCATATATCCTGGCTGATGCTAACACAATTGCAGAAACCATGTATTTAAAGCTACATTTTATAAAACCTCACTGGCAAAAATCAATAGAAAGCTTTAGTGGGTAGAATGTGTGTAATAGTAACAAGTAGAAAGGTTAGTGTAGAAGTTAATGGTTCTATCAGGAATAAAACAGAGTTAAAATGTGAAGGAAAGGTCTACCACAAGTGGTTCATTAACCTTTTAGAACCCCAGTGTATCCTTGCTGTAAAGATTACAACAAATCTGAGTCAGACTCTACTCCCATTTGCTAATACTCCACCTCAGCACAGCACTGTTTAAATTTCTTGTGATAGAATTATTTTCATTACAATTTTATGTAACTGCTAAAAACTAAAACAGTAGGGCTAGATTCAGAGGATATCAGTAAGCACACACCATGAAGTATTTTGGGGTATTTTTGTTTCTTTATTTTTTGCTTTTTTTCCTTCCAGGTCTTCATTTTGCATCGAACTCAGTTTCAGACTGGACCAAAAGTAGTACTATATGATGTAAATTCCAATAAAGAATTGCCTTGTGGTCACAGTCACATTTTAAATAGGTAGCTGTACTTACCTCAGAATTCTCTTAATTTCAGCTTACTTCTAGTGTTCATTGACTGTTGAGAACGGTCAGAAAATTTTCAAGATTCATTTTTCATCACTTAGAGAAATAAAATAACTTATCTTTTTAGCTCAAAAATATCTTATATGGCCTCTGAATCACCTGGGTAAAGTGGTTTGGAAAAGGATGATCATTTGACTTGCACTCTGATGACTTAAATGTAGAATTATGGTAACAAAAGTCACAGTGTGAAACACATAGGCAAAGCAATGACTTAGTGTCTTCAGGAGGAAGGTAGTCACAGTGTTGTCCCTCCATTTTTCCTTACTCCCCTTTAACTTTTTTCAATATTAATTAAAAAAAATGAAAGAAAAAAACATCCTTACATTTCCTCTTCACAGTATCCTTCCCACATCTTTCCTCTACCTTGACCCCTCTCTCAAGTCTTTCTTGCTTTTCTTACAGTAAATTTTAAGTTTAGAAGTTTAAATGAGCATCTGCCACAGCAGGCAGGGCAAATATTCTGGCAACAGGGGGGACTCCTGTACAGGATGGCTGGCTCCCCTTTGGAGACAGAATCAACCTCTGCAGCAAATTCAGAGTCCATCAGCTTGGAGCCTGAAATCCCAGACCTTGCATTCCTTCCAAATTTTCCAGTTGGTAATCTATCCTGCTGAGCTGATTCTTTTCAAATTTCCATATAATCCAAAAATGAAGTTATTTTTATTTTTTCCTTTTTTTTTTTTTTCAAAGAGGGGCAAATTCAGTTCATAATTAGGGGAGGAGTAGTTTTTGGATTCGATTCTCTGCACAAAATCTGTTATAAATATGTCCTGCCAAATTTCTGAACTGTAATGTGCCAGTTTTGTAATAGGTTTAGTGCTCTGGTCTTTTTCTCTAAGTCCAAATTCCCTGTCATTTTAAAACATTTTGTCCTTGAAAGCCCTTTTTATTTTTCCTCACAATTTTCTTTTTTTAAAAGATGATGTGGTATGCATGTTTTAAGCCATCCCATCTGTGACAGCTGAAGACAAAAACGTCAGCCTGAGATTTGGCACAACTTGGGCCTGCGTCCTGTAATCTCATTTGTGCCTGTCCTAGAACTGTTCTTATTACCCGGAATTCTTATCTTGTAGCCACAGCCCAGGGCAGCATTGTGGCTCTTTTGAGTATAATCAATGCACTGGCTAAAACACTATCCAGATCTTTGTTAGAGCAGACACCATCTTTGGAATTGACTCTGATGTTGAAAATTGCTGAACCCCTTAATCTGCTTCATTTCTCTTGCTTGAATGATGGTCTGAACAGTGCAACTTTAGAGGACAATGACTCTGGCTCTTTGAAATGTTGATTTTCATCGTTGGCACAATGTGATGAGCACATAAACTCTTTAGATCAGTTGGTCAACGATAGTAAGGCTTTCTACAAAGAAGACCACATTTACCATTTACTGAGCATCTCACTTACCAGGAAGCTTTGTCATAAACACAGAACAAACTTCATGAAGCCTAGAGTTAAATGAGAACTTTGACTTAGCTGGAATAAATTCAGTTCTTTTTACATTTCTGCTTCTTTCATAAAGTTTAAAAGCAAATCTTCATGGAATTGAGTCTTTGGCATCAGATATTTTTAAGTCAAGACTGCAATTTTCTTTTTGGTGTGAAACTAAAGTCTTTTTGTTTGTTTGTTTAAGAGATAAGTTTTTGTATTGTCATGTGTTTAATAATGCAGAAATCACTTATAATTAAATAATACCTATTTATTTTGATGGTTAGATCATAGGATTCACCACTCCAGACAGTGGCTGAATTTGATTTCTGTAGATAAATAGTTTAATGAATGGTTGGGAATTTGGGAATGTGTTTTTCACTCATAAAGAGTGACTACATACAGGATAACTAAATCTAGCATTTTCCTATTAATACTGAACTTATAGAATATAAAATCCAGATTATCGCATTATTTAAAATTAAATCTAATTAATAATTTTAGTATCTAAAACTAAACAACTGACAGAATTTTTAAGTTTGGAGACAGAAGGATTACATTTGTAATTTTAGAATAGTTCAAATTAGAAACAAATGCTTAAGTGTGTGAAAGCTATGATATCACGAGGCAAATCATTTTCTTTCCATTTTTTGTTACTTGAAGCCAATTTTCATCAGTTTTCAGTATTTGTGAAATCTGTATATGGTGATGCCCTTCAGTTGGATAGATTTCTTACTACATGGGAAGAACAGGAATAATTATCATACCTTATTTAGTGATTGGTCTCATTCACAAATCTAGGATTTTGTCCCCTATAATAACCTGAAACTCCCCACTTACAAGCCTTAGTATCCACTGTCTTAGGATGAAAAGAAAACAGCTCATATTATAATCAAGGGGCTCACAGCCTCAAGGCACCACATGATCCATGTGATCACAGTTTGTTTAAATTAACAATAAGAACATATCAATTAATTAGACTCAGTGGTGACAAAAGGGATTATAGGAGTCTAAAATGGAATTTCCAGGTGCTGAAACAAGAACCTCTGAAAAAGCATGATTTCTTTCCAGTTAATTTTATTGGATGGCAAATAAGTAATTTTATACCCAAATGAAACAGAAAATACAATTTTTAAAAACTTGATCACAAAAATATGCTCTTGAAAAGTTTTGAAAGGTACATATTGTTTGTTGTATTCATTAAATTTATTTGGAAATTCCCCTTTTCTGATATTATTTTATTTTTATGTGGCTTACAAGTGTGTGGGTAATATGTAGTTGATCTCTAATGCTAGCATGCTTAGTCATTACTCTTCATATTCAGTGTGAGCCACAATCCAAGCATGAATCTGTTCATCGGTCTTCATTTGCTTTCCAGATCTGAATGCAGTCCTTGCTCTGCTGTATCTTAGCTCTGTGATGGAGGTGCTTGACCCTTCTAAGTTTCAGTTTCCTAATTTATAAAATAAGGATAATAGTACATTTTTCACTGTTTTCCTGAGATTCAATTTTACACTGTTTTCCTCTCCCCAATGTCTATTCTATCTCCTACCCACCACTCTCTCCTCTGTTATGAATATCTATCCATTCATTCATCCATCTTTTGATCTATTTATTTATCTGTCAGTCATCTATGCCTCTACCTATTTTCCTGATGTTACCATGTGGAATTAAAAATATGTTGTCAATAACTAAAATACAGTAGAAAATACAAAACAATATAATAGAACATAAGGAATGAGACAAAGGGCAAAATAAGATTTTAAAATGTAAAGGTGGTCACTAAAATGTCTGTCAACCATACACACACGCACACACACACACACACACACACACACACACACTAACGTAACCTTTTTTGTTGGTATACTTACCAATTGCTTTTGTTCGTTTGTTTATTTTAGTCAGTTTAGAATATGGTCATACCCATTTCCATATCATCATGAGATGCCCTGGGTTTGTTTTAACCATCAAATAGAATTGATAGAGTTGCCAGTGCGAATATAATGAATGCCATTTTGTAAGAGAGCTATAACAGTATCAAGTATGCAAATCAGTGTATTGCATTTTACAAATGTACATTGCATTTTGCCAATGTGGAAATAACCTTAATTTTTACGTTTACATTTTATGAAGCCAGAATAATTAAACATACATAAGGAATAAATACTTAATTCTGATATTCTTAAAATAGTGGATTATAATGATGATGATATAAAATGTTACAGCCTAATACACGGGCTTAAGTAGTGAAATAAGTAGATAAAATTTGACTTTATTGGCAATAAATGACACATTTTTGAATGACCATTTTCAACATTCTCAAGTATAAATTAGCTAGATGACTGAATTATTTTTCATTTATAGGAAGAACACAATAGGATTTATTATATCTCACAAGATAAAATAAGAGGATTTAGCAAATTCAAATATACTTTGGATTTTTCTCATATTTGAACATATTCCCCAAAGTTTTTAACTTATAACCAAACTGTTTGAAACCCTAAAATTTTAGTTAGATTATTTATGTGTCAAAGTGGAGTGTTAAAACTCACAATTGAGGGTCAAGAGGATTAATCCTCAAATTCTTCTTTTAGAAAAGCAAGGACTGACCTTTTTTTTTTTTTTTTTATTTGTTATTTCTAAGGGTTGGCATGATATTGTTTACAAAGTATTTTATTATAATTATGGATTCTTTAGCAATTTTTAAATACAGTATTCCTAAAAATCATTAGGCTAAATATACCTGTTAATTCCTGACCATAATTAACACATGAAATTTACTGTATTGGGAAATGCATGTCTTAAGTGAACCTGTGTTTTTAAGAATGGGTACCACAACTAGCTGTGCCAAATCCTTTGAAAAAAATGTATTTTTATTCATTCAGTAAAACACCACTAGGCAGAAAATTCTGTAATATATCTCAATTTAAGTCAGGATGAAATTTCAGGCAATAAAAATGGTCACCATTTACCTCAGAGATCAAGGAAAAAATATTTGGAATCTTGGAAGAATTTCAAGTCTATATTCATGATGCAAACTCTATTTCTCTAGCTCAGACAACCAAGATGAATAAGAATTCAACTCTCCAGGTTAAAACATTTTCCTTTATTCATTTTTTATGGCCATTTATCTCTATATACCTATTTTTCGGGGCTCTTATGAAGACGAGTGGAACAGTTTGCTCTGAAGTGCTTAAACTCTTAGGAGGAAAAATACTCTATAAGAGCAAATTATTATTATCTTTATTACTATAACAAACATAGGGGATAATTATTTTTGAATCTAAAAGAACAAGGAAAAGTATGATTCTACATCAAAAATTACACAGTGGGTGGTAAATGGTTTTTACTTCTGTGAAGAGCAATACAATAATTTTCACATTGCTCGGCTTATAATATTTATCCTCTACTGGCCTTGCTTCTCGTGCTTTCAAAATTTCTTTCCTTCCCACATAAATTTGCTAAATTTTGTCCTTTGCAACACCTATGTGGGTTTAGCAAATTTTAAAAGGAAGCTAATTTCTTGCCAAAAAGAGACTGTAAGGAACCTGAGACTTCATGCGCAAGAATTCACTGACTTTTGTATATTTCTTTTGTATTGTATGTAGTTTAATGCAAATTTTAGATTTTAATGGAAGTTTTTCTTAGCAATATTTCTGTAATTATTCTTGTTTAGACTAATGTAACACTTTATTAGAGACTATGCTGATAACCTTATAGAGAAATCACTTTCACTTTTCTTACTATGTTCCTGAGCTTCATTTTCTACTGTATATATTTTTACTGATTTGCATTAATTTTATGTATTGTGTGAAGCATTTCTTGGGGTTTATCAATGACATTGGAGGTAAAAGTAGGAGAATTATACCATTCCCCAGGCTTGCTTTTCTTAGAAAAATACAGACTACATTTTGCTAATAACTATAGATGAAAGCAATGGAGTGGTTGCCAGTTTGTAAAGAGACAGTATGTCCAGAGGTCTATTCTTAATCTGTTTCCCACATTTGTATTCCAGTCTTTCTCCTCTTACATGTAATCTTACCTTCCTCTCTTCTGATGCTTCTGCATTTGGATTATAGCCATTATATTATTGTCCTTAGAGTTACTCTACATATTACATTCACTTAAACCATGGATGTCCATTGCTGAGTTATTTCCTTGTAACCATACTTACCTCCGCATTTGTAGATGGAAGAAGGGATGACGATATATGGAATGTCTGGAGGACTGAGGCATTATATGCTGCTGTTTCTGCTTTTCTCCTTAACCAGTCTGGAACATATGGCAATAAAATAATAATTGCATATTATATTTTAATTCATGATTGCATTCCGCCCTCTTAATTTCATAAACAATTTTTGAGTTGCATTGTATTTGTGTGTTAGTCATTTTTTGATGAGTATAGAAAGACAGTTAATGGTAAAATCACATTGTTATCATTTCCTTAACCCAACATTGGTAAATTTTTTTTTCAGTTTATAGTTCCATTTATTTAAATTGTGGTACATATATATATATATATATATATATATATATATATATATATATGATATAGACCAACAAAACTCTGAACCCTTCTCATGGGAGAGGCAACATAACACTGTGGCTGAAGGCAAAGAATCCTGAGCCATTGGGCATGGCATCAAGTCGAGGCTCTGCTTCTGACTTGCTGTGTATCCCAGAAAAGTGATTACTAGAAGCACTTGACTTTGGGCAAGTTATGTATTGTCTTGATGTCATCCACAAAATCTAAATGATGATATTAGATCCTTCCTCAAGAGGACTAATATGAGTATTGATGAGATAGCATAACATGCTATATTATTTGCTAATGTTATTAAAACAGAACAACTTTCACTATTGCTAGTAAAGTTGAAGCTGTGCATATAGCACACTCAGCAATTTTACTTTAGTTGCATACCTTACAGAAATTCTTAGAGGTGCATACAGGAGGCAGATGCAAGAATTTACATTGTAGCATTGTTTCTAATGGAAAACTGGAAACACTGAAAATATCCATCTGTGAGTATTTCAGAAAAAAAACAGTCTTGGTATATTAGAACTGATCACCAAAGGTGGAAGGTGTTGGGAGATCAAAGAAAAAAGGAAAGAGAGGTAGAATCGCACAACATGAACTTTGTTAAGGACTGACTGAATCTAATTGTGACTTCAGTGGCAGCAAGACAGCAGGATTCCTGCACCCCAAGACATTAGGAAAAGGTTTATATGTTAAGCTAGGCAAAGATGGGCTATGGTCAACCAGAATGTATCCAGTTTTTCTCAAAACTATTAAGTTAAACATCAGTTAAGAAACAATCTGGGCAGGGAACATAGGAGGATTAGAGGAACACTAGAAAGGCCAATGGCGGGGAAGGGAATGGAGTGAGCAAATGGGTAAATTTTTAAAAAAAAGATGGTAGAATAAGATGGATATCACCACCCCAAGTGCATGCATGAAGACATGAATAATGTGAATATAGTTTGCATACAACCAGAGATAAGTAAAAAATGTGCTCTATAAGCCAACATTGGTAAATTTTACAGTTCTCCAAGAAAGGAAAATTTATTGCTCCTGGAAGTATTCTTTTTCATGCTCTTCTCACTTTGAAGATGATTCATGATCAATTGTCAAAGTTTTCTGATCTTGTGACTTAAAAATACAGATATCTATCAATTGCTTATTGGACACTTTAGGAAAAGTATCACGAAGACTGAGAAGTCCAAGGTTGTAAGAGCCCATGTGGCACTGATAGAGTCAACTCAGCTTTTATTAATTTCTGTAGGTGAGATGTAATGAAGAACTAACAGGTAACAATGTCCCATATAAAGCATTTGTTGTAAACTTCTGTACTTTATTTTTTTGTATTTGTAAAAGTAAAATGTTTGCACTATAAGATATAGAAATAAATTAGGTTTATTTATATAAATGTTTTAAATCAACAATTTATTTTTTGTGCCACATACTGCTGCATGCTTTTGACATACACTGTCAAATATTCCAGACAAAAGTCACTTTCTAGGACCTACACTGGAGTGCGGCCAGGGCCATGTCAGTCCCTCTAACCTCCCCTTGTATGCAACCAGGCTTCAGTCAGTCTCACCAACCTCTGACCCAGAGCAGAAGATGCAAGGATAGACCCGCCCAACTCTGCTTGAGTGCAGGTGAGCCAAGGACAGTCCCGGGGACCTGCACTGGAGTGCGGCCAGGACCAGGTCAGTCCTTCTGACCTCCACACTAGTGTGGCCAAGCTCATGTCAGTCCCGCTGACCTCCACCCTAACTCAGCTAGCCCCAGGTCAGTCCCGCTGACATCTGCTTGACTGTGGCCAGTCTCAGGGCAATTCCTCCAACCTCCACCCAAGCACAGGCAGGCCCAGGTAAGCCCAGCCCACACTAGCAAAGCTCAGGCAGGCCTAGGACAGCTTCACTGACCTCCACTCAGAGGACCGCCTCTTCCAACCAACAGACCACTGCAGGAGCTCAGATTCAACCAGTTCGGCCCACACCAACCTGCTTGGGACCCAGCCCCAGGTAGCATACTTAGAGGGACACCGGCAGGTTCTGAAAGCCCAACATTAAGGGGAGGCACAGACAACCCGCACAGATAACACAAGAATATAGGGTAGAAACTATAATATCTCAGATCTACACTTCAAGAAAGAAAGGCAAATAGACAACATGAGAAAACAAGGGAGGAAAGTACCCCAAACAAACCAGGATACTACAATAACAGAACCCATGCTCAGCGAAGTTTATGAAATTTCAGAGAAGGAGTTCAGAAGGTTCATAATTGAAATGATCTGTGAATTAAAGAATGACCTAAAAAAGCAAATACAGGCAAAAATTGACCACTAAAACAAGGATATAAGAGAGCAAATACAGGTAGCAAAATATTACTTCAAAAAAGAGATTGAAAGTCTGAAAACAAAACAAACAAACAAACAAAAAAATAAACAGTCAGAAATCCTTAAAATGAAGGAAACAATTAACCAAATAAAAAACACAATAGAAGGCATCACCAACAGACTAGATCAACTGGAAGAAAGAACTTCAGACAATGAAGACAAAGTATATAATCTTGAAAATAAAGTTGACCACACAGTGAAGATAGTAAGAAACCATGAATAGAACATCCAAGAATTATGGGACAGAAGCAAAAGACCAAAACTAAGAGTAATTGGGATAGAGAAAGGCACAGAGTTTCAAACCAAAGGAATGCACAATCTCTTCAATGAGATAATATCAGAAAATTTCCCAAGCATGAAGAATGAATTGGAAAACCAAATGCAAGAGGCTTATAGGACACCAAATGTACAAAATTACAACAGATCTACACCAAGACACATGATAATGAAAATGCCTAGGATACAGAATAAGGATAAAATTTTAAAGGCCACAAGAGGGAGGAATCAGATCACATATAGGTGGAGACAAATTCATATCATGGCAGATTTTTCAACTCAGACACTCAAAGCTATGAGCTCATGGAAAGAAAAGGAATGCCAACCAAGAATATTATACCCAGCAAAATTAAGCTTTAGATTTGAGGATGAAATAAAAACCTTTCATGATAAACAAAAGTTAAAAGAACTTACAAGTAGAAAGCCAGCACTACAGAACATCCTTGGCAAAATACTCCATGAAGAGGAAATAAAAAACAATGATGAAAATCAGCAGAAGGAGGTATTACACTAAAGGAAAAAAAAACAATCAGAGGAGAAACCATGTCAAGTTAAATATCAAAAATAAACAAAAATGGCTGGGAATACAAAACATGTCTCAATAATAATGCTGAATGTTAATGGCCTAAACTCACCAATCAAAAGACATGGACTAGCAGAATGTATCAAAAAAACAGACCCAACAATATGCTGCCTCCAAGAGACTCAAAGGAAAAGACATCCACAGGCTGAGGGTGAAAGGTGGGGAGAAATCCTACCATTCACATGAACTGAAGAAACATGCAGGGGTTTCCATCCTCATATCAAATAAGTAGACTTCAAGCTAAAGTCAATCAAAAGGGATAAAGAAGGACACTACATACTGCTAAAGGGAACCATACACCAACAAGACTTAACAATTATAAATATATATGCCCCAAACAATGGATCATCCATGTTCATCAAACAAACTCTTCTCAAGTACAAGAGTCAAATTGACCACAACACAATAATGCTAGGAGACTTTAACACACCCCTTTCTCCACTGGATAGATCTTCCAAACAAAAGCTGAAAAAAGAAACTATAGAACTCAATAATACAATAAACAACTTAGACTTAACTGACTTCTACAGAATATTTCATCCTTCAACAAGCAAATACACTTTCTTCTCAGCAGCACATGGAACCTTCTCTAAAATAGACCATATACTATGCCACACACACACAACACACACACACACACACACACACACAAAAAAAAAAGAAAACTCTTAGCAAATATAAAAAATAGAGATACTACCCTGCATTCTATCAGACCATAATGGAATGAAATTAGAAATCAATGATAAAATAAGAAATAAAAGCTACTCCAACACCTAGAGATTAAAAAACATGCTACTGAATGAACAATGGGTTGCAAATGACATCAAAGAGGAGATTAAAAAATTCTTAGAGGTGAATGAGAACAAGAGACAACATATTGAAATCTCTGGGACACTATGAAGGCAGTTCTAAGAGGAAGGTTCATTGCATTGAGTTCATTCCTCAAAGGAAGAAAAAGTCGACTAATAAATGACTTAACATTACATCTCAAAGCTCTAGAAAAAAAAGAAGAACAATCCAACACCAAAAGCGGTAGAAGATAGGAAATAATTAAAATCAGAGCCGAAATCAATGAAATTGAAACAAAATAAACAATTAAAAAAAATTGACAAAACAAAAAGTTGGTTCTTTGAAAAAATAAATAAAATTGAGAGACCCTTAGCCAGGCTAACAAAGAGAAGGAGAGAGAAAACTCAAATTACTAACATACATGATGAAAAAGGAAATATCACAACAGACACTACAGAAATGCAGTAAATAATTTGAAATTATTTTGAAAATTAGTACTCCAATAAAATACAAAACAATGAAGGCGTCGACAAATTTCTAGAGTTGTATGATCTGCCCAAATTAAAGCAGGATGATATACACAATTTGAACAGACCAATTTTTTTTTTTTTTTTTTTTTTTTTTTTTTTTTTTGAACAGGGACCAGAGGCACTCGTCCACTGGGTCACATGAAATTTAGAGACAGGGTCTCACTGAGTTGCTAAGTGCCATTGCTGAGGCTGGCTTTGAACTCGCGATCCTCCTGCCTCAACAGGCGTGCGCCACCGCGCCCGGCTTGAACAACCAATTTTAAGCAATGAAATAGAAGATACCATCAGAAGACTAACAACAAAGAAAAGCCCAGACTAGATGGATACACAGCCGAGTTCTACAAGACTTTTAAAGAAGAACTGACACCAATAATCTTCAATTTATTTCAGGAAATAGAAAAAGAGGGAGCACTTCCAAACTCATTCTATGAGGTCAGTATCACCCTGATCCCCAAACTAGGCAAAGACACATGAAAAAAAGAGAAAACTTCAGACCAATATCTCTAATGAACATAGATGCAAAAATTCTCAATAAAATTCTGGCAAAATGGATACAAAAACATATCAAAAATATACTACACATGATCAAGTGAGGTTCCTTCCAGGGATGCAAGGATGGTTCAACATATGGAAATCAATAAATGTAATACATCACATCAATAGACTTAAAGATAAGAACCATATGATTATCTCAAAAGATCCATAGACAGCATTTGACAAAGTACAGCATTGCTTCATGTTCAAAACACTAGCAAAACTAGGGATAACAGGAACATATCTCAACATCATAAAAGCTATCTATGCTCAGCTCTAGGCCAACATTATTCTAAATGGAGAAAAATTGCAAGCATTCACTCTAAAAACTGGAACAAGACAGGCATGCCCTCGTTCACCACTTCTATTTAACATAGTAATCAAAATGCTGGCCAGAGCAATAAGACAGATGAAAGAAATTAAAGGGATACTGATAGGTAAAGTAGAACTCAAATTATCACTATTCACTGATGATATGATTTTATACCTAGAAAATCCAAAAAAATTCACCAGAAAACTTCTACAAGTCATAAATGAATTCAGCAAAGTAGCAGGATACAAAATTAACATCCATAAATCTAAGGCATTTCTATATATCAGTGACAAATCCTCTGAAAGGGAAATGAGGAAAACTACCCCGTTTACAATACCATCAAAAAATAAAATAAAATACTTGAGAATCAACTTAACCAAAGATGTGAAAGACCTCTATAATGAAAACTACAGAACACTAAAGAATGAAACTATGGAAGACCTTAGAAGATGGAAAGATCTACCTTGCTCTTGGATAGGCAGAACTAATATTGTCAAAATGACCATACTACTAAAAGCGCTATACAAATTTAATGCAATTCCAATCAAAATCCCAATGACATTGCTCATAGAAATAGAAAAAGCAGTCATGGAATTCATCTGGAAAAATAAGAGACCCAGAATAGCCAAAGCAATCCTTAGCAAAAAGAGTGAAGCAAGTGGCATCACTACACCAGACCTTAAATTATACTACAGAGCAATAGTAACAAAACATGGTATTGGCACCAGAATAGACTGGTAGACCAATGGTACAGAATAGAGGACACAGAGACTAACACATATAATTTCAGTTATCTTATATTAGACAAAGATGCCAAAGGCGTACATTGGAGAAAAGATAGCCTCTTCAACAAATGGTGCTGGGAAAACTGGAAATCCATATGCAACAAAATGAAATTAAACCTCTATCTCTCACCATGCAAAAAACTCAACTCAAAGTGGATCAAAGATATAGGAATTAGACCACAGAAACTATGCCTAATAGAAGAAAAAGTAAGCTCTAATATCCAACATGTCGAATTAGGCCCCAAGTTTCTTAATAAAACTACTGAAGTGCAAGAATTAATATCAAGAATCAATAAATGGGATAGATTCAAACTAAAAAGCTTTTTCTCTGCAAAAGAAACAATCAGTGAAGTGAATAGAGAGCCTACTCATTGGGAACAAATTTTTACCACATGCACATCAGATAGAGCACTAATCTCTAGAAAATATAGAGAACTCAAAAATCTTAACACCAAAAAAATCAAATAACCCAATCAATAAATGGGCCAAGGAACTGAACAGACACTTCTCAGAAGAAGATATACAATCAATCAACAAATACATGAAAAAATGTTCAACATCTCTGGCAATTAGAGAAATGCAAATCAAAACCACTCTAAGATTTTATCTCACACCAGTCAGAATGGCATCTATTAAGAACACAAACAACAATAAATGTTGGCGAGGATGTGGGGGAAAAGGCACACTCATACATTGCTAGTGGGACTGCAAAATGGTACAGCCAATATGGAAAGCAGTATGGAGATTCCTTGGAAAACTGAGATTGGAACCACCTTATGACTCAGCTAGCCCACTCCTTGGTCTATACCCAAAGGACCTAAAAACAGCATATTACAGGGACGCAGCCACATCAATGTTCATAGCAGCACAATTCACAATAGCTAAACTGTGGAGCCAACCTAGATACCCTTCAGTAGATGAGTGTATAAAGAAAATGTGGTATATATACACAATGGAGTATTACTCAGCAACAAAAGAGAATAAAATCATGGCACTCGCAGGTAAATGGATGAAGTTGGAGAATATAATGCTAAGTGAAGTTAGTCAATCTCAAAAATCCAAATACGGAATGTTTTCTCTGATATAAGGAGGCTGATTCACATTGAGGTTGGGTCGGGTATCATAGGAGGATTAGAGGAACACTAGAATTGCCAATGGGGAGGGAGGGGAAGGGAGGGGGCAAAAGGGTGAAGAAGAAGGAAAAAAAAGATGGTAGAATGAGATGGATATCATTACCTTAAGTGCATGTATGAAGTCACAAATGGTGTGAATATGCTTTGTATGTAACCAGAGATATGTAAAAATGCGCTCTACAATTATAATATGAACTGTAAAAAAAAAAATAGAAAAAACTTGGTAGACTACAGAAGAAAAAAAGTCACTTTCTCCATGGGACTTACATTTTAGAACAGAGAGATAGACAGTGAACCTTCAAAAAGAGAAGTTGGGTAGACTAACAGAAAAAAGCAGAGTATGAGATTTAGAGAGTGTTACAATTGAGTGGGCAGGGTGAGATGTGATAAAGAATGGTGGGTAATTTTCTGAGAAAACAAGGTTGAGCAAACTTAAAAGAAAGAGGCTCCAGTTAATTAGATGTTTGGTGTAAAACAGGCAATGAAAAAAATTAGGACACAGACCCTAAAGCAGGGGTGTTTCTGGTGCATCTATGACCAGGGCAAGTGTTGTAGAGTATAATAGTGTAGGTGGTGGGCTTTGATAGCAAAGTCAGAGATAATTGGGCCAATAAACTTGACTAGTTTTTACTGTAGATCAGTGTACAGCCATTGCATAGTTCTGAGCACAGAAGCAACATTGGTCTGACAAATTAAAATTTATATTTTATTAAAATGGAGTCAAGCTAAGCATGGTAGCACACACTAGTTATCTCAGCAACTGGGAAGGCTGACACAGGAGGACTGCAAGTTCAAATCCAGCCTATGCAACTTGGTGAGGCCCCAAGCTCCTTAGCAAGACCCTCAAAATGAAAAAATAAAAATTGTTGGGGATGTATCTCAGTGACAAAGTGCCCTTGGGTTTAATTTGCAGTTAAAAAAATAGAATCAAAATATGAAGCTATCTTAATTATCTTTTACAAAAAGTTATAATTTGTGCCTTTCATTACCTCATAGTTTTTTTTTTTTAAATTCTCTGTAAATATAGGCTTTTTTCCCCAATTGAATCAATTAGAATTCACCTGATGCTATGACCTTTAAAGGAACTTTATAGTCAACCTTTTATAAAGTGAAGGCTTCTTTGCTTTCCAGAAAGTAATCATATGGTAGTTTATGTTCAAATCACGTACACCACCATTTCTAGAAAAAGAAAAAAAAAAAAAAAGAAGTTAAAATAAAAGAATCCTAGATGATCAAAGATAAATGGGCATAATCCCACATACATTGATTAATTTTTTTGGTAGAGTGAGCCCTGAGGATATGTATGTTTAAGAAGTACTGCAGGTCATTTTGCAATTGCAATGGAATAGGACCTCTGGTCTTCAATATTTGTTCCTTTCAGTGTGTACATGTGAGAGGGTGTGTGTATGTTACGTAGTGGGGGGTGCAGATCAATAAGTGTAAAAATTAACAGTTTCTCTAATTTTTATATTTATTTGGTCTTCTAACTATTCCTCATCTCTTTTCTGTCTCTTAGACACACTCACAGAGACAGACACACACACACACACACACACACGCGCGCGCGCGCTCTCTCTCTCTCTCTCTCTCTCTCTCTCTCTCTCTCTCTCTCTCTCTCTCCAGATGTAATTGTGGTTTTTGAAATCGCAATGTCTGCTTTCATCCCAGAAAATCAACAGGATAAAAAAGATCTGTCATTGCTTGTCAGCACAAGAAAAGTTAGGATACCAGGTTAATACAGTAGAAGAATATGTCTTTTGCTCCAAGCAGCAGAAACAATAAATCATTGAGGGACATACAGTAAGAAAGTTGCTTTTTTTCCTACCATGCCAGTCTGTGACCTTTCTGATTGTATCTATTGCTTATCTCCTGTTTATAACAATGACCAATGACCATGCAAATTACACAAATTTCACCATTCTTTTTAGTAATGTTAATCTAAATTTTATCATACCAGTATTTTGCATTATTCTATCTAAGTTGATACCTTGATTTCAAATTAATATCTGAGCAGCAATAGATAGGAAGTCATATGTGTGCCAAAATTTGACAAAGAGGAAATATCTGCTGCTAAGGAAATTCTTAGAAAGAAGCAACAAAATGAAAGCCGATATCCAAATAAAGTTTATGGTTTTGTTCAGAGTTAGCCAAGGTCACGTCTTCTACATCATCCTAAATGGCACTATAACCTGCTATAAGGGCTCATTCTAGCTATATATTGCAACAGTTCTTACTTTCCTTTTGTTTCCCTAAAGTATAGCATTCCAAAAAAATTATTAAAATTTCAAAGTTCATTTTTAATAAAAGTAAGTTTGACAGCAAAAGCTTTAAGAAGTGTTTAAATTATTTTAGCTAACTCTCTCTTTTATATATTCCAGATATTAACACTTTTTTGATGTCTCATTGAAGCCAAAGAGAAAAAATAACCCACAAATATTTTTTAATCTAAAATATTCAACAGAGAAGGCTCTCACATTGAAAATTGTTTATATTATATTAAGAGAATTAACCATATGTTGCTTGTAATAAGATTAGGAGATGATTTTAGCATACATTTGCAGACAGTTCATAAGTACATGTGACCTTCAAAGAGTGACAGGCAGATTTTACATATATTTTTATCAATATGAATATTTTCTGTAAACATAATGTTCACCTTGTCATGCTCGCTTTTTGAAATTGCCATCTCAAGAGCTTTAATTATCTCTTAAAACCAAAAGTATTTACATTTGCTTTGTTTCAAGACTGTTTACTACTAACAAGCCACTTGTTTTTTTTTTTTTTTTCATATGCAGTGACAAGTGGTCAGTAATCATTAATAAAATGACAAGTCTCTTATCCAAGCTGTAAAAACAGTAGGTTTTAAAAACAAACTTCAGAAGATTAAGCCTCCTCTGTGATTTCCTACAGAGTACTCATATCAATAGAGGGGACTGTGTGCTGTCACTTTCTTCTATTAAAGCTAAATGAATTACCCACTATCTGTTATGCACTTAGGCTGACAATATTCTCTTAAAACTAGAGGTGCAAGCAAGCAAGGAGTTAGAATGTTTGCTTTTCTTTGGGGGAATTCAGGGTCATTTATAAAATGGAAAACAAGAAAGATATGTATTTTCAGTTGATCTTGAATCTCACTTATATGTAACTGTGTTGAAGTCAGTGGCCTTATTTATTTAAACATAGTAATAATAACAGGAATTATTTCTTTTAAATCTGGGTCAGCAGATTAATATAGCCCTCATGTCTTGGTTAGGCTATTTGTTCAAGAAATGTGTTAAGAAGAAATGGCTTAAACCACAAAGTCTAAGAGTTTTGTGTCTATAAAATAGATTTAAAGATAGTCACTTGAGCCATTTTTTTTAGGAAAATACAGCTTGTAAAATTAAGTCAATTTCGCATCACAAATTTGTATGTAGTATTTCTAAATTTTATATTTTAGAGGTCAAAGATGTTTTAGGATGCAGCACCAGTTTAAGACAGAACAATAATATCTATAGGGCATAGGTATGAGCATTTTAATACCTTTACCTCAAAATTAAAGTTTTGTAATTTAGACTTGATCCATAAACATAGACACTATTCTACATTTAAGCATTATAACTCATTTATTTATTCATTTTAACTTATAAATATTCATGTGAACTGCAGGAGGTATATGAAAAGGCTGTTTGTTGTCCTCTAGGAACTTTAAATTGAATTAGTGATACCAAAAAAATTCCATAAAAAACTTACAAATATTATAAACAGAGTCTAAATGTGGCAAGTAACCTAAGCAGTTGCAATGGGGGAAAAATGAAGTATTTCAAGAGATGTATTAATAGTAATGTTGATAAGATCTTGTACTAGAATAAGAAAAGTGATATTACTGAAGTTTCTTACTTTTGTGATTGGATGAATTCAGTCTGAATCCCAGATAATTATAACAAGTATCTTAGTCCATTTGTGCTTAATAACAGATTACTTAAGAATGAATAATTTTTAAAGAGCAGAAGTTTATTTCTCACCATTCTTGAGGCTGGGATGTATAAGATCAAAGTTCTGTCATCTTGTGTCTGGTGAGGGCCTTCTTGCTGATGGAGGGCAGAAGGGGCAAAGGATATGAAACCTCTCTGTCAAGCCCTTTACAATACCACTAATCTACTCATGAGAACAGAGCCCTCATGATCTAAAACATCTCCCAAAAGACCCTATTTCCCATCACTGTTGCACTGGAAATTAAACTTCTTCTACATGAATTTTGGGAGACATTTAGATCATAGTAGCAAGTTTGGTGGGGGATAGTATTTAGTTGGGAGTGTGTAGGTTAAGATATCTACTGTTCATTCAGGTAGAAAGTCCAGTGTTCTAATCATGAACTGTAGGTCTGCAAAAGGCAATTGGAAATGAGTCTATAGTTCAAAAAAAACTTTGGTAGTTATCAAGATAGAGTTTGTAGCCATAATTGATTTTGTTTAACAAAGAAAAAGAAGATTAATTTTGGCTTGTATAAAACATAATAGAAACAGTATTTGAGCTTGCCATTGTGAATTCCATAAGTAGAGGAAGGAGACATTCTAAGCTTCAGAAATATAAAAAGTAAAATTTTGATTGTAAAGTTTTTGTAATGTATAAATATTATCTTTCAGACATAGAAAAAAAATTGCAGAGGTACAGACACAAAATCCTTTTTACACATACACACACATATAGATGCTTTTATATACACACACACACACACACACACACACACTCACACACACACACATATTCATATATGCAATATTCTTAATTCTGCATTAATGTCTCCAAAGTGATTTTTTTTTTTTTAGGCTGAGAAATTTGGTGAGTTATAGTGGTCTGTCCATAACCTATCAATGGTATTTTTCTTAATTATTTTGACCATATTTTGTATTATTTTAAATCAACAGTTTGTTTTATCATGTTTTCCAGTGATAAAGTCTGTTTTTGTGATGTAGAAACTTTTTAAAAACTTTTTCCTTTATCTTGGAAAGATTTCCTTCCCATTCAGTGCAGAATTTTAATTTGGCAGATACCTTTTGTTACAATAGTTACATTGCTTAGTACGTTTACTGTTCCAATGTCTCCTAGCTTTCATCATGTTTTCTTGAACATTGGCTATCTATCTCTTTATTGCTCATTAAAACATACATTTTTCATGGATCAATTAGATTTTTCTCTTTATCTTTCATTTCAGAAGTTTGACAAAATTATGCTGAAATATTGTTTTTATATTTATTAGGACTCTCAGAACCTAATGTGTGGTTTACTAACTTTCCTAAATTTTGGAAGTGTTTTTTTCTTTTTTGGTTGTCACTTCAAATATTGGTTGTTTTCATTTTCTTATTTTCTCCTCCTTGAGCTCCAGTTGTCATGATGTTATATATTTTAATTCTGCCCCATATGACTATTATGTCCCTTTCTGTATTCTCCTTTTTCCTTTGCATCTCTTTACAAATGATTTCTACTGCCCTGTCTTCAGTTCATTGATTCTAGCTTCTCTGACTGGCTTATGTTCAAGTCCATTTATTGATTATAAATTATTGCTATGGTTCGAATGTGGTTAGTCCCCCCAAAGTTTATGTACCAAAAGCTTGTTTCCCAATTCAATAGTGTTGAAACATTGTAGGACTTTTAAGAGGTAGGAACAAGTGGGAGGTAAACTTTCAGAGAAGGAATTTTCATCTTTTTATGTAAAAATTTTTAAATACAAAAAAAATGTATTATCAATTCATGAAGCAGCGCCATAAGATCAATGCAAACAACCAAAAAAAAATTTCTTAAATGATTATATGTTAAAATCAAACAACAATGGACAACACAGATAAGATGAAAATATTCATCACAGACTTGACATATAATAAAAAATAGAATTTAAAAACTGAAAATAAAATTATTTTAATCTTTTTTATTTTGCAATACAAAATAACAATATGAACAATACCTGATGCTGGGTACTTTTATAAAGTTAAGAAATTTATTTAGTTTTGGAAGCTTAAAATCCAAGATTAGATTTTTCCATCTTGTTGGCCTCTAATCGGGACTTTATGGTTATATAATAACAGGACAGATGGCATCACACGGCAGGAGAAGAAGCAGGTAACAAGGGATGGTCTTATCAATTTATTCCAGTTATATAAATCAGAAGGAGCAAGGTTTGTCTTTGTGCCCTGTGCTGATTCTTCCGTTTTTCCTTTTGAGGGCCTATTTTGTTCACTGTGGATCTTTCCTGGGCATTTTCTCCACTCTGATGCTTATGTCTTTATCATGGACAGATTGCCAACAACTGCATTTAGGATTCTATCAAAAAATCATCTGAATTTAGTAAGTGTCTTAAGGGGACAGCCAGAAATTATGTTTTGTTCTCCAAAACCCTGTGAGATATCTTTATCTTCACCCTGTTCTATCAGCTCAGACTTCCTAACTGAAAGTCTTGGCCTTCTGCCCAGGTATGGTCTGGGTTTTTAGGCTTAAATTTGAAATATGATAATGGCAAACACTCTCAGGTTTGAGTGGCTCAAATTGTCAGTATACATCAAATATCAAATGTGGCTTCTCTTCTCCATTCTATGACATGTGGTGCTAAAATCCTAGTTGAATCAGTAGTTCTTCAAATATTTTTGTGTGTGGATTTATTCAGCAACTATTCTATATGATCTTGGTGGCCATGTTGTTCTGCCATTAGCTACTTTATCATATTCAGAAGTAAAAATCCTGTAAAAACTCTTTTAAAAGATCATTGGAAAACACTGAGCAGACTGAATGCAGATAGTATGTGTTAGATTTCATAATCCTTACCTTTTCAGTGTTTAATTTAAACAAAGGGTTATAAAATGATATGAAATTTTGAACTCTTCCATTATTTTCAGCATTACTGAGAAATTATCAGCTTTAATTTTATAATTTCTTTGGTGTTCTGTATGATATTACTTACAGAGCCATGTTACCAAATGGTGATTTTATTGATTACAAAAGAACAGAAAAAATAATGGCTTAATATATTCAAGATTAACTTTAGCTCCCTTTTCTATGAAACTCCTGTATGTGGATGAACAATATAAAAAAAAAATCAGTCAAGTGCTTTGGGAAAATTTTAGAAAGTGAATGTGGTCACCTATTATTCATGGACCCCTTGTGGAATACAGGTATTAAACAAGCCCTATTCTCTTGGTTCCCAGCTTTCTGGAGAAATGTATAGTTAATATTGTAAAACCATGTGATATTAGTGTTACTATTTTACTCAACTGAGATATATATGAACAGTTAATTTGTGGCTATAATCTGCAGGCTTCCATTTTATTTGTGATAAATTTTTAGTTACCTGAGGTATTATCAAATTTATAATGCACATTTCTATGAACACTCCATCTAACAAAAAAGTAGCTAAAACAATTATAAAATTATTTATATCATTTATAAGGGAGGGGAAAATGGGATGTGGTCCATCTTCACAGAAAACTAATATGCATGTCTGTGTGAAATTAGATATGAATAGTGGTAATATCTAGACACAAAGTCTTCAACCAGAGGGACCACTTTGGACAAGATCAGCTATAAAATTTAACAAATGCTACAGACATTTACAACTCTGCACATATATAATGGAACCTATTCCTAGTACTTATATTAAACTGCAGATTTTATGAGTTAAGATGCTATATCCAATGAGTTAGAAATGTGCTTATCAATCTTATGGTAAAATTGAACAATCAATAAAAATCCTGTTTACTATAAAGAATAAATAATAAAAATATTTTGTGTCTATTTGACAAAAACTCATATATTACCATAAAATAATAGAATGCATGCTGTGGACCTGAAGCATAGTGGGGTTTTATGACTATGAAAAAAAAATCAAATTTTCATAAGAGCAGAGGATTGTGTTTAAAGATATGACAGAATTAGATCTCATCCTAATTCAAGTATAGTGCAATGGGGAAAAAAATTACATAAAAACTCATTTTATATAGTACTTAAAAATTATTTAAGCCCTTGAGTAAAACAGAAGTATATTAAAAACTGAGAACCACGATAAAGAAATGATTAAGGATAAAAATGCCAAACAATATTTTTGCATTAAAATTATAGAAGTGATACGTAATCCTTGTACAATATGCATAAGATGTTGATAAAAATTATCATTATACTACCTTAAGATAGTTATTGTTAGAGTCTGAGAATAAATGCATTAAATCTGTGCCTCCTGACCCTTTTAAATGAAGTGTCTGGCATAAAGTACTCTTACTGCTGGATCCCACATGTTACTTGTCCACAATGTTTTGTTAAGAACACTCTATTTCTACTGACATTACATTTGTAGTAAGACTTTATGACATTGTTGAACACTGGCACTTTGGATAACTATAGTAAAATTTAGCAGAGGTTGTTTTTCTCTCTCCCTCTCTCCTACCTCTACCTTGCCTACTTTTTGTATATAACCAATGTCCAATAGGAAAATAATTTTTATGGGTATAAAAAACATTTATGGATGGACCTTAAGTTATTCCTTTTTCCTACCACTAAATTATTTCCATAAACACCATATTACTGCTTCTGTGTCTCACCACTCACTGAGGAAGAAATTTTTGTAAATGTAATTATTTTTGGTACGTGGTACATTCTATGAAGAATAGAATTTAACTAAAAAGCTATTTTGAATAAAACATCACAAAGTTTACTGATGAGAGAGAAATTAATAGCTACTCATCATTCTTATTGGTCTGTTAGATTTCGTGTTTGTTTTTCTGTTATTTTCTTAGTTCAATCTTGGTAAAATGTGTGTCTAGGAATTTCTCCATTTATTCTAGATTATAAGCTTGTTGGCATGTACATGTTCATAACAGTCTCTTATGCTTATTTATATTTATGTTGTATCATTTATAATCTGATGTTCTTCAGAGGAGGTTGGTGGTACTAGAGAACTGAGCAGTGGAGATGGATTTTGAGTGGTATTGGTTTAGAACATAAATTAAACCTATTCAAATGCCTTTGGGAGATAAGAATAACATTTTCAAAAAGGAATTTCATGGCAAATGTTTCTTGGTTCAGTTTATATTATGGTGAGCAAATACCAAAGACTGAGTGACTAATAAATAATAAAGGTTTATTCAGCTCATGGTACTGAAGAATGGGAAGTTTAAGATCCTGTGGCTACATCTGGTGAGGTCCTTCTTTCTGGGAGATGACTGTGTGCAGAGTCTCAAGGCTGTGAACAGCATCATATGGTGAGACAGATGTCCTTGCTCAGGTCTTTCCTCCTCTTCTTTTAAATCTAGACTCTCATTGTACTAGGGCTCCACACTTATGGCTGCATTTACCCTTAATTACCTTCCAAAGGTTCCACCTCCAGTAGGGTTAAGTTCCTACCTTCTTAATACCTCACAACAAGAAATAAATTTCAACATGAGTTTTCAGGAGGACATTCACACCATCGCAAAATCCCTACATCAAATATAATATAAACAAACTATTGTTGCAACTCAAGAAGCTAAGAAAACAAGAAATAAATTTAAATAGAATTAGTGAAAGGAGGGAAAAATTGGAACATAAATAGACAAAATAGAGAATAGAAAAGTAATTCAAAAGATTAATGAAATGAGTGATATCTTTAAAAAGAAACAAAATCAACATACCTGTGATTACACTAAGAAAAAAGAGAGAAGATTCAAATAAAGTCACAAATGAGAAAAGACATTATAAATATACAACAGAAATATAAATAAGCATAAGAGATTGTTATGACCATGTACATGCCAACAAGTTGATAATCTAAAATAAATGGAATAATTCCTAGATGCACATATTTCAACAAGATTGAACTATGAAAACAACACAAAACAAAAACAAAATCTAAACAGACCAATAACAAGCAATGTGATTGAGTTACTAAAATCTCCCACCAAAATAAATTTAAAAATAAAAATAAAAATTAGTAAAACTCAGTACCAAAAGGACATAACAAAAAAGAATACTACAGGATGATATCCTTGATGAACAAAAATATAAAAATCTACAGAGATTCCTTTTTACTAATCAACCAAACCAGAATACATGAAATCATCCTTGAATGTTTTTCTCACACACCACATCTAATTCCTCAAAAATAATCCTATAGGGTCTATTTTTATCAAGGACCTAAAATTTAACCATTTCTTACTTGTATACCTGTATTCCTGTCCTCTGTCACTCTTCCTGGAGTATTGCTATCATTCTTATCTGGTTTTCTAACTTCTACACTTAACCTGACACAATTATCAGAGTAATTCCTATAAAGTATAAGCCAGACCCTGTTAACTTTTGTTTAAATCTCTAAAAAAATTTTATTTTACTTAGAATAAATTTCAACATCCTACAAGCTTACAGTCTTCTCATAATTTCCCAATGTCATCCTCTATCTTTCATACCTTCCATTCTCCCCTTTCCTTTCCACTCACCCTCACTGTTTCACTTGCTGTTTGCCAATTATTTGCAAACTGAGTTCTAAAAGGCTTGCAATTGTTATTTCTTTTGCTTGAAAATATCTCCCTTTAGACATCAGCACATCTTGCTCCATCAATTACCATGGATGAATTCTTAGAATTTGCCTACATCTGGCACATTAGTGATCTGTTTACTTTTTCCTGTCTCTACCCTAACATGTGTCTATTTCATTTGATTTTTGTATCCTCACTATCCAAAAATGTGCTAACCCATAGAAAGTTTTTGCTTAGTGTAATAATTACTAAATGAGTACATGATACCTTCATGAGTTCCAACAATTTTATTATATTGTAATTATTTGCATTTTTAAAAAAATCTTTAAAATTTGGGATCCTTAAGGGTAGCACTTGCTTTAATCTGGGTTTTATAAGAAGCACAGACCAAGATGAAATCAGAAGTATACAAAATTTATTCAGAAGAATGCCTAAAATGGATAAAGAGAGAGCCAGAGCATGAATAGAGAGCTTGTAGATTGCAGTGCACATCTGACCCCCATGAGGGAGTAGAGAGAAGGAGAAAACGGGTAAGAGAATTACAGATTGCATAGCACTTCCAAGAAAGTATTACAAAGGCTAATGGGGAGTCCTTATGCCAACAAGGCCATTTAAAGAAGCCTAGTGTCTCACAGCCCTGGATCTGCATTTTAAGTTCACTGTTCTCACTAATTGGTGGGAACCACCTGTGGGAAGTGTGACCTAGGAGCAAATGTGCTGGAAGATCCCAAATGGCAGCAGTTGAGGTCTTCAATCAGTTATGCTCTCTGTAGCAGGAGACATGAGCAACACATTTTCATGGACTCCACACAGCATCTAATTGTCCTATAACAGCACATGACCAAATCAACGAGCACATAAATAATAACATTCCCCTGCCACAAGTGCCACTCACTGATTTTTGCCTATTTCATCCTTCCTATCTATTTTTCCAGATCACATTAAAAGTCTTCCATTCCAGGAGACTCTCATCAGAAAAATCCTGCTCAAACTAGCTTCCCCCTTATTAGGAATCATAAATATATTTACTATGTTACCTAACATTAACTTGGCGTCAAAATTTATACTGTCTATTTAATAAGTGAATGTCTTTTTCTCTAAGAAATCATGATTTCTCTGAGAGATAATCCACCTGGAATACTTCTACATGTATTAAATATGTAAAATGACACTTATATTCATAGTTATTGCTTAATAAATGAGTTTTGAATCAAATATGAAATGAGTCCCAAGTTAGTAAATTGTCTCAAGAATAACTTTGAAACGTACAATTGAAAAATCAGGAATGTGAAGTACAAGCAGAGTTGTTGCTGTAAGACAAACAACAGTAACAAGAGCCAAGGCACAGATTTTCCCAGAGAAAAATACACCTGTATTTCCCTGAATGAAATTTTCACTCATGATATAAAAGATTAATGTACAGTGACAAAAATTCTTGATGAATAGTATTTTCTTTCTGAAATTTAAATCCTTTACCAAGTATACATAATGGCATATTACAAGGATAGAGAGGAATAAATACTGATTATGTTTACAACAGAAACAAAGGCTTAATTTTAATTAAGGAATCCATGACAATATATAAACTGAAATGGGATCATGTACACACAAATTATAATTGTTGGAAAATTGTTTGCTTATGTAAGTAATACATTATTTGTTCCTAGAAACTTTAAAAATAATTGAAATATTTGGCATTAAAAATATGTAGTTAGACATGTTTTAACTTAAGTCAACCAAATAATGACCAAATATTTCTTTTTTTTGAATTATGTAGAACCAGTGTGATGTTACCAAAAAAATAAATATAAGATTCCATTTAATTGACAAATCATCACAATGGAAAAAAAAGATGGAAAAATTTATGCTACTATATGATTTGTAGGTAGTAAAGAGGCAGAATACAGACCAAATTTTCCCTTGTAACAAAACTTAGAGGTCAATAATTAATACTTCCAATACTGAGAAAAATATTGTTTAAACATTCTATGAAAGAGGTTTAACTCTTCCATAACAGTTTTTTAACAAGAACTTGAAAGATTATCAGTCAGATCTTCATTTAGTAGACTAAATACCACCTACTAAATTTCTGTGATGAATGCAAATCTTCATGCAGAAGAAATATACAAATAGATTATTATGGTGTAACTACTTAATAGCTAAATAGGAATACCTCTATTCTTAGGATTAAAAATAATGATATAAATTTGCAAATATAAATAATTGTTTCCATAGTGAATTGTCAAACACAATGGATCTATTCTTTGCTTATGGAGATTATGTCCTGCAGCACATATTTGTACCATCTTTGAAAAAAAGAAGTAATAAAATGTAACACATAAGCAAGTAATAACTTTATCAACTTCTATCTTTTGAATTTTTCTTTTCTTCAAAATGTCATTGAAAAGACTAGGAAAAGAAAACTTACCCAGTTTTCTGGACTTGGGTTTATTGAATATGTTAGTCTGTTTTTTAAAAAGCAGTAATTAAATATTCCCTGATTATATTGATCTTCTCAATATTTTTCAACATTGTTCAACTGACCATAATTTTCTTTTACTCAGAAAGCCTGATGGACATGTATTCAAATCTGAAAATTAAATGTCATCTTTAGCAAATTTATCTCTGCCATGTCACCCTCAATATAGATTGCTACCCATATAGAAAGACACTCAATCTTATAGCATTTAGTATTATAAGATTTAATACTATTTGTGTGCAAGAAGTGCAAGAAAAGTCTATTTTATTCTCATAATTTGATAATTAAAGAATGAAATTTTTGATTGTGTGGCTTCAGTTATCCTTTATTATAAAATTCAATACATACAATTCAAAACCATACAGTTCAACTATCAAACATATAAGTTATCATTTACAAACTTTGAAGTACATCTAGACATCTGAGAAAAAATTTAAAACTACATACTTTCTTTGCAAAATAACTGAAAAACTTGTTGATGATTAAACTTTAGATTTCTGCATTATGAAGTTCACATACAAAACATTTCTACATGAAAGGTCTTTTAATCTGAACATTTTATTTGTTTTATATTAGAAGAAATTAAAGTTAGTATAATCATTTAAAAATCTTTAGTTTCAAATTACCTAGCTGAAAAGATGTAACTCTCAGACATGGTTCTCAAACATCACCTCCTGAATCTGAAAATTTGTGTGTTTACATTAGTAATACCAAGATTACAGTACATTTACGCATTCATTTTTATGTCAAAGGATAATAATAATAGAATGCCCCATATTCTATGAAAATTTTAAGATTTCTTTTAGATTTTCCTGTGTGAGAGGGCCTGTACTAAGCTACATATATCATCAACATTTTCATTCATACGAACAATAATCCAAAGAATTAAATTCTGACTTCATTTTACGGATGATAAAACTGACATACAGAATGTAAGCACAGATTAAATATAAAGATTTTAAATAAACCGGGTAGTCTGGCTGCAGAGGCAGCATTTAGATGCTGCTAATACTTGCAATCTTTTTAAAAATGTTGTGTGGTTAATTTTTGATATTTTTCTAACAGGGAAAATTACATGTAGTCACTTTGGACCTCAAATTCTTTATGTCCAATGCTCAGTCAATAATCAGTACTATTGTTTAAAAATAATTATCTCTTCCTATCCTTAATTCCACTGTCTTATTTTAACTGTCTAATCAATACCCTTGATCTGGAATTTAGCAAAAGCTTTCTAATGGCTCCCCCTTATCTATTTTATTTCCCCTTTTCAAACTGTGCTCCACACAAATACTAAGCTTCCGAAATATATCTTTGCCATGCCATTCCCTGGTTTAAAATACTTACTCTTTTTCAAGGTATAAGTCCATTTTTTTAGAATATTCTAGAAGACCTTACTTTGCCCCTGCCTGCATAACAGGCCTCAGGTTTCCTGATTTCCCACATTCACTTTACATTTCAGGACAGTTCATGGTTCTCAGATTTGGAGTACTCTGTCTCTTTACTTTGACGTCTTTCTACCTTTTTTATGACCTTCACTCTTACACCTTGCAATTTATGGCCTACTTAATAACCATAGGACCACCATCATATATAATACTATTTTGCAATTCTTTAATAACTTATTTATCCTTCTACCTGTATTGTAACTCCTCAAAATGGAATCCACTCTTCAGCTATGAAAACCTAGTGGCAAATATTTAGAGTACTAATGTATTAACATTATTTAGAGCAATTCTCTGGGATACCTAAACATCTCTTTCTTGGATGAATCTTGATCAGGCATGTATATAATCAAGTGGCCTATAGAAAAGACCCATAAAGATCACTATTGAAGATGAATAAGTCACTTGAGACTTGGAAATGTAGAACTAGAAATCAGGAATTTCCCCTGAACACATGATGTTTATTCATTAATCCCACTGTAATTCTCAAAATTTAAATGTGTCACATTATTACCAACCAGCATAAAGTCAGCAATACTTCTCAAAGTAAAGATGAGATAAAAGTCATGAAAATCTTCAGTTTATTTGAATCACACTTATTTTACCCTATGAGCAGTTAAAAAAATTCAGTCTGCCAAATATTAGCTTCATAAAAGTGGGGTTTCCTTGAAATAGTTTATAATAACAATATTCAGCTAACTCAACTAATTTAAAACTGGAAAAAATAAAGGAATACAGGCATTTTCCAAATAAAAGGATGATAGATTATTTACAATTACAGGCAATATAAACATTTTATTGTTTTACTAAATGAACTAGGAAGCTACAACTACATTCTTACTCTAAAGGAATTGCTTTGAATTTTAAAGTGAAAACACTGAAGAAGAAATCTCATGTAAAGCTAAGAAAAGCCAATAAAAAAAAATTTAAAAATCCCATGTTAGTGCCTGGACCCCTCTTTTCCCATAAACACATCAATTCAAATATAAGATGTTACAAATTCCCCTTTTAGAGTAAGACCCTGAATTCTGGGAAAGCACAAAATCAGCTACATTGCACCTGGCAGTAAATTCAAGGCACCATTTCACCTTAATCTCTCTCTCCAACACCATGCCATATAATAAGGAAGAAGTCTTCCAACTCCAAGCTTATCTCTTGGTAATGGGATCTGTTACACATCCAATATCCCTAACTTTCCAGAAGCTGCCCAAAGGAATAGCTTTTATTTGCCTGCGTAAGTTACAGGGACCTGGCATACTCTAGATGCCTGGGGGGTGCTAGTGAGAACAAAAATAGTGGTTTTTCGGGTAGCATGCAAGATACACAGATGAAAATACTGGTTACCTACCTCTCTCTGCAGAGAATTAACAGAGCATCCAAAGATGCCACTTGTCTAGGGACTTACCAAGGAATTGACGATATTGTCACTTGTCTTTGGAGTTGTGAAAAATCCTGGCTTACTTTGGTTGCCTGGAAGGTGCCACAAACAGAAAGCAGGTCAGCTAGAAAAATGGATTGAGTTTTCCAGACTGATTGATGAGTCTTTCCCTTTATGGGACTGTGTCTGAAGACTGGAAGAGGTAGCTCTTCCTTCTTACACATACATACCACCAAAGTCAAAGATAAAAATGGAAGAAAATAAATCTGTAGATACCATCACTAATGAAACAGAGATATGATTTACTTGACACAGAATGCAAAATAATTTTAAAAGGCACTCAATAAAACAATCCATGAACAATGCAAAAATTGCAACAGAGGAATAAAAAGTATTAAAAAGTACCAAACAAAGATCTTGGAGCTGCAGAAAAGAAATGAAATAACTAATTGACTACAGGAGTTCAAAGATAGACTAGATCAAGCAAGAAAGAATCAGCAAACTTGACGTCAGGTTATTACAACTTGTCCAGTCAAAGGAACATCCTCCCACCAAAATAAAAGAGGAGGAGGATAATTGAATGAAAAAACAGAAGTCAATAGTAGAAGAAAAAGAGAAAATTCTTAAACATATGAAAATTGAACAGTATGCTCTTGCATGACAAACTGGTCAAAGAAGAATTAAAAGAAAAATTAGGAAGTAATTTGAGGCAAACAAAAACACACCAAAATCAATGGAATGCAGCAAAAGTCATAATAAAAAGAGTTTATGTTAATAATGTTTAATTAAAAAGTAAGACTTACTATAAAAATTTTTTAAGTATGTGAGTTAATGCAGATTTTAATTAGCTTGATTTAACTATTCCACAATGTTTCAAAATGTCATGTAGTAGTTGATATTATATTATATTAGGTATAATATAATGTCAATCTGAGTATAAAATTAATATTTAAAAATTATAAGGACTCCAAAAATATTACCTAGCTTTTCGCCCCAAGGAAGTAAAAAATAGATCAAGCTAAGTCCAAAGATTAGCATAACGAAGGAATCAGGGGTTGGGGTTTTAGCTCAGTGGTAGAGGGCTTGCCTTGCACATATGAGGCACTGGGCTCAATCCTCAGCATCACATAAAAATAAATAAAGTAAAGATATTGTTTCCATTGTAAAAAATTAATTATATAATAATTAATTAGTGCATAATTAATTATTAATATTATTTATATAATAATATTATTGATATTTATTAATATATACTTATTGACATTTATTAATAAAGATTAGAGGAGAAATGAAGTATAGAATAGGAAATAATTTTTAAAAACTTAAGAATTGGTTTTACAATAAGTAACACTATTGGTCAGCATTTAGCTATACTGAGAAAGAAATCTCAGGAAATAAAATCAGAATTAAAAGAGACATAATTACAGATACTATGATCATGAGACTTCTATGAACAATTAATTACATATAAAAAATAAATAACCTAGAGCAAACAAACCACAGACACACAATCTACACATACTTAATATTAAAAAATAGAAAACAGATTTATAACTACAAAGAGATTGGTTCATTAATCGAAAACCTAACAACAATGACAACCTAAGATCAGATGGCTTCACTGGTGAATTCTACTAAATATGTGAGCAAAGATTAATGCCAATCCTCCTCAACTTCTTCCAGAAAATAAAAAAGCAAGGAAAACTTCGGGAAACTTAATTGTATAGTGACAACACTATTTAGAAACTAAAGCCAATCAAAGATATTAAAAAGAAGAAAATTGTAGATGAATATTCCCAATAAAAATGCATAATCCTCAATTAAAAAAACCCAAATTGAAATTAACAACATATTAAATAGATCATAATTACTATTTGATTCCAACTATCTGAAATTCTGGAAAAGGCCATGCTATGAAGACAGGGAAAAGATCAGTGACGCCAGGGGTTATTTGGCTGGGGATTGTCAGGTGGGGCAGGCAGAGAATGAATAGGTGAAACATATTGTTTAGGGAAGAGAAAATACTGTGTGTAATGCTGCAATGATGGATATGGGTGTCATTACACACTTGTCCAAATATTTAGAATGTAAGATACCAAAAGTAAACCGTAATATAAACTGTAGCTTTGGGGTGATTATAAGGTGTCAATGTGGTTTCATCAATTTTTACAAATATACAATTTGGAGTGCTGATAATAGGGGAAACTAGGCATGTGTAGCACTGAGGGAGGTATGGGAAATTCCTATACATTCCTTGTGATTTTGCTACAAACCTAAAAATTACTCAAGAGAATAAAATCATAGCATTTGCAGATAAATGGAGAGAGTTGGAGAATATTATGCTAAGTGAAGTAAGCCAATCCCAAAACACCAAATGCTAAATGTTTCCTTGATATGAGGATGCTGATCCATAATGGGGATGGGTAGGGGAGTATGGGAGGAATTAGGAACTTTAGATAGGGCAAAGAGGAGGGAGGGAAAGGGAGAGGGTAGGTGGTAAGAAAGACATGGAATAAGAATGAATATCATTATTCCAAGTACAGCTATGAAGAAACAAATGGTGTGATTTTTGTGTACAACAAGAGATAGGAAAAATTATGCTCTATATGTGTAATATGAATTGAAATGCATTCTGCTGTCATATATTACAAATTAGAATAAATAAATTAATTAATTTAAAAGTATACTATCACCAACAGAGATGTATTCCTTGGATGTGAGGAAGAATTAACATATGAAAATCAATTACTCTGATATACCACATCAACATACTGAAGAATAAACATTAAATAACTCTCTTGATAGATGCAGAAAAATTATCTGACAAAGTTCAACATTCTTTCATAATATAAACCTCCAGCAAGTTGAGAATAGAACAAAACTACTTCAACATAATGAAGTCCATATGGGAATAGCCACAACCAATATGATATTCAATAGTTAAAAACTGGAAGCTTTTCTTCTAAGATTGGAGTAGAAGAAATATTCTTCAGCCTGATAAAGAGCAACTTTGAGAAATTTATTCTAACATTATAACAAAGAAAGATGAATTGCTTTTCCTCTGAAATGAGCATTAAGTTATCTGCTTTTGCTACTTTTAATCAATATTGTATCAGATGTTCTAGATCATGCAATAATACAAAGGAGTGAGAAAGCAAAAGATACAATTCAGAAGTGACAATATGATCATTTACATAGAAATTACCAAATTATTTAAAAAATAGAAATAAACTAAAAACTAGAACTGAGTTTAGCATAAATGTGAAAGATGAGGTTGATATACAAAATTAAATAACTTAATTATATATATATGTATATGTACATATACAATTTTATATGTATTTGTATCTATTTACTACACACACATAAAACACACAACAAAATACTTAAAATTTAAACCTAAAAATAATACAATTTATGTTAATATACAAAATGATAAAATACTTAAGAGATAAATTTTACAAAATAACTTGCAGAAATTTTTCAACTGGAAATGAAAACACTGAGGAGGTATATTACTGAAACCTTGCATATGTGGAGAAATATTGCACATTCATACACTGAAAAATTAAATAGTGACAAATGATAATTTTTCAAGTTGGCCTACAAATTCAAAGTAAACCCTGTCTAAATCCCAACAGGCATTTTTGTAGATATTGATAATGTGATCACGAAGCATCTTTGAAATTACAAAGAATTTACAATAGCCAAAATAATATTGAAAATAATACAACTGGAGGATTTATATTGCTAATGTCTGACTTACATTAAAGGTGTAGTTTTCAATATAATAAAAAATTGGTGTAAAGATACACATTAGAACAATGGAGAAAAATAGGGATTTCAAAAATAGAACCACACATATGGAAATTTTGTTTTCCACATAGATGCCAAGGTAGTGCAGTTTGGAATCCACATAGAAAGTCCTTTTAACAAATAATCTTGCAATAATTGATCATCCATAAAAATGAAGTGAAATGTTACCTGACTCCATATTTGAAAGTTAATTTGAAATGATTATAGAATTAAGATATTCAAAACTATAATAATTCTAAAGGAAAACGTAGGAGAAATCTTTGTTATTTGACTTCTGCAGAGTTCCTAAGACAAAAATCACAAATTGTTGAGTAAAAAAAATGATACATTGGCATTCATCAAAATTAAAACATTTGCTTTTTAAAAGATGTTCTGGAGAAAATTTTTTAAAAAGTTATGATGTTTATTTTGGAAAAAAATGTACAAAATACATATCTGATTAATGTTAAATCTAGAATATATGAAGAATTCTTAGAATTCAATATTAATAGGAAAGAGTACTTGATAAACATTGAACAAATGATGTGACAAGTCCCATGGCCAAAGTTGTGTGAGTGACACAAATATGCATAAAAAATTCTAAATAGCAATAACTATTAAGAAAATGCAAACTAACCAAAATGAGATAATATTAAACACCTACCAGAGAAGATGCAATTTAACAGAGTGACAATTCCGAATGCTGGTGGTAACAGAACACCTACAAATCTTATCCATTGCTGATAAGAATGCTAAACAGTAGATACTGTTATGGGTTGAATTGTGTGACCCTAATTAGAAAATAATCATTGAAGATATAATTAGTTAAGAGGTCATTAGGTTAGTACCTAATCCAAAATCACTTCTGTCCTTACAAAAAGAGAAAAAAAAATTAGAAAGCATAGAGGGCATAAAGGGAAGATATGAAGAAACATAGGGAGAAGACAACTAACTGAAAGTCAAGGGAGAGGTCTGCAGATCTTTCCTTTAACAGCCCATGGGAGGAACCAATCCTGCAAATACCTTTATTTCAATTTAATATTTCCCAGAACCATCAGACAATATATGTTCTATTTTTTTAAGTCATCTAGTGTGCAGTATTAGATTATAACAACCCTATTAAGCTAACATAGACACTTTGGAACATAGTTTGCTCTCTTAGAAAGTTGAAGGTATATTTATTATACTTAAATAATGATCCCAAGTATATTCTCCAAATAATTGAAAATATTCACTCAGTGACCCATTTGGGAATAATGATAGCAGCCATTTTCATAGCTCCAAACTGTAACAGTGACATCATCAGCTGGTGAACACATAAACTAAAAACAGTACATCACACAATAGAACACTAGTCAACAATAAAATAGAAGAAACTACTGATACAGCAATAAATAAATAAATAAATAAATGGATGTATATTAATTATGCTGTAATAAAAGGAGAAGCTAGACACAAGAGGCTATGCCCTATATGATTTCATTCATGATTGTCTAGAAAATACAGTCATATAAATGATGGGGATAGAAAACCAATTAAAACTAAGTTTTGGATGTGAAAGAAGTTGCTATCTTGCTTATGGTGGTCATGATACAACTGTATGTGATTGTCAAATTGACATTAAATAGTATACTTTAAAATGGCCAATTATATTGTACATAAATTTTGCCTCTTGAAAAAAAGAAACCTATGTTCTGTTTTTGCATCTTAATCTCATTCTGGATGTTTGTTTTTTTTTCATATATGAAAAAAAACAAAACACTTCTATCTTCAAAGTTGAATATATGAAGTCTCATTGAACCTGCCACCCAATAAATGCTGCTATTACTTATGAAGAGATTTAATTGCTAAATTCACGAGTGAATCCAATAAATGATAGAATAAATGGGAAACAGGTGATAAAATCTGACCAAAGGATACTGTCTGAGGAGGAAAAGCCACATATTTTGCATATTGATAAAGCATATTAAATAGAAAAAGTAAAAGTGATCAAAGAAAAATACAATGAAGCTAGAGTTACTTTGTGAGCTCTGTGAAGAGTTAACTGTTTGCTCAGTGAAGTAATTTTTTTGTAAGACCTTAGTTTCATTATTGGAATAATGATAAAATGGATTAATAATGTCTACATTTTCTACCAGTTTTACACAGGATAGAGAATCAAAATCCCAAATTTAGTTTGCTAGGATGTATCATTGCAACCTGAATATAGTAGTGACTTGTTTGATATTTTAGTATATAAAAAAAGAAGGTAGGTTTGATAGTTGCATAGCATTTTAAGAGATTTGGAGAATTTTGAGAACAAAAATTTAATTGTAACAACATAGAACATATTATGGTCATAATATGGAAGATACTCTAGACCATATGTGTGGAGAAAACCGAAGAAACTGTTATTTTTCTATCGTCTGTTCCTAATGCCATCTCCAAATACTTACAAGATGGCTGTTTGGACAAGGAAGTAGATTTATTTATTTTGTTAACTATGTGACCTGAAGGTCTAAAACTGAGTTCTATGGTTATAAACAAACACAGTTTTAGGCAAACTTGGTTTTCAAAACTGTCTAATAATAAATGCAGATGCTTGGGGAATTGGTTGAAAACCATACAACAGGAGTTATTCAAGCATGAGATGCATGTCCACGTTTTATGTGAATTTCTAAGAACTGAATGAGTGGTTAGAATATGTCAGATTCAAAGTTTTTTTTTTAAACACAAAGATTCTGTGCTTCCCTGATAATTCTTTTGTGCTACATTAGTAAAAGCAAGTGTGGAAATAAGGGAAGACAAATTTCTGTTCCAGAAAAGTAAGAATTTGCGAAGAGTTATGGTTGCTCAATGATCTAATGTGTTATCTCAGTAGTAAGCCTCATTCCCTACTAGTGGAAATGTCAAGGTGTATGCACTGTTTAAGATCATTTGTAGTTCCGCTGAATGCTATTAAAATATAAATATCCTGCCTGGCATTCAGGTCTTTTCTGGAGGACTCTATCAATCTGTATTTATTTCTATTTCCCAAGTCAATCTCTACTGTAGAAAAATTCATATTTATATGATTATTTACATATTGTTTCCAACCTTGTATCTCTGATTATGATGTTCCCCTAAAGAAGAATATCTTTTTTCTTTTTTTTTATTCTATGCAAATCTTACATATTTGTCAAAAAATAATTGTTCAACTCTAACTTATTTCTTGAAGCTTTTTCTGACCCAGCCATACTGATTTTTTCCTGTGCAGGGGAGTATTTGATTCATAAATCTATCTTTACAAAATAAAATCATCTTTTCTAATGCTTTCTAATATTAACTTCTTCTTTTCTCAAACTGAAATCCAGAACCAAATACTATTTTCATTTTGTAGTCACCAAAGCACCTGTAATATAATTTGACACAGAACTGGCATGGGTAAATGTTTGGTATTACTCTTAACAGAATTCTAGATCCTAATTATACTTACATTATAAATGTCATTATTACTTCATCATTTTACACTCATATTACTTATCTGTTGCTGGGTAACAACATACCCCAAATCTCACCAGCTAAAACCAGTTATATTAACTGTCTCATTCTATTTCTGAAGGTTAGGAATCTGTGAGTGACTTAGATGTGTGATTGTGGCTAAGGGTCTCACATGAAGTCACAGTCAACCAATTGGCAGGGGCCATAACGATCTGAAGGCTTTGCTGGGAAAGGACAATAGGCATACAAGATGGCTTACTAAAATGGTGTTGTCTGAAATCTTGAGTTTCTTTCTGGCTCTTAGTAAGAGGGCTTAGTTTCTTGCCATGTAACTTTTCCACAGGGTTGATTGAGTGTCCTCAAGTCACACTAATTAGCTAAAACCAGAGGAAGCAATCCAAGGAGCAAGGAGGAAGCACCTTGCATTTAATAACCTAGTCTCAAAAGCCACATCACTTCTGCTATATTGTACTGGCTAAATACACACAACCCTAATTCAATGTGGGAGGGAATTATACAGATGTGCACATAATATCAGACAGTGGAAATTATTGAACACCTTCTTGGAGCCTTGCTCTTATATATCTGCCTATTAAATGTTTCATATGCTCAAACATACAAAGTGGTTTTCATTATGTGCACTTCATATGATTATAAAATAATAATAACAAGAACAATAGGTCAAAATATTTTAGGTATTTTATTTTCAGTTTTATGTATGTTTGATTTTCTTAGTTGAGAAAAATTTGTATTTTGATTTTTTAATGGAGACTTGAACAAATTGGAAAAATAAAAGAAGTTGATTAAAGGAAAGAATAGAGAGCTTGATTAGATTTCTTCACATTTTATTCTGTTTTCAATGTGAGCTGTACTCTTGTTGAATAAGTGGAAATTTATGAATTTAGATTTAATTAAGGCAGAAAAATGATCTTAATAGGTGTTATAGAATCAATTGTACTTTCTTCAAGATAATTGCAAAAACTAAACATTTTTCCTAGAATTTTCCCATTTTTTTATGTAAGTAAAAGAATGCTGTTAAGAAAATACTTTGAAACAATAAGAACAGAAAAAAATGAAAACTTTTCTTGTTGCTTTAAAATGTGTAATCAAAATGTGTAAACAAGTTCAAATGTTTTATGAACTAAACATTTTCTCACATAAAATGAAAAATAAATTAATTAGTCTTAACATTTACAAACTTTGTTTAGTTTATCTTCTTGAATCTGAATTTACCTATAAAGTAAATCTTCACCTACGAATATCCAACTATTTTCTTTTTTGTAGCTAATTATCTCCATTGAATTGATCACTCCCTACTACAAATTCTACTTCACTTATTGTCTTTATTCTTTATGTACACACACACACACACACACACACACACACACACACACTATATATATCTATATATATATATATACATATATATGTATATGTATATATATATATTGCCCCATTTTGTATTTTTGAATACATTTCATATTCTCAGCACAATGTCATCTTCTCAAGATGGCAGTTGTAACACTCCTGGCAAGTAGCATTGTACCTAATGCAGTGAGATTTCCACAAATGTTTATGGAAGTGAAATAGCTCTGACTTACTCCATATTTTGTTCTAAATATGTAAATGTGTATGTATCCTTCTAAACCTACATATAACATTTCCTTTGTCATTCCTCTATATGAATTTCTGCTAGTTTTACACAATTAAAATTTTGTTAACTTTTAAAAATTATTATTAGAACATTTCTACATTTATCATGCATACTGTCCTGTGTGGTTTATTCATGAAACAATATTAATATATTATTCTAAATGGAAGTGTTTTCTGAATCAACAAAGATATATTAAATTGTATTCAAGTATGATATTATGTAACTGTATTTTATTACCTTTCACATGAAAAGTCTATACTGTTTCCCTTTGTTGTTCTTCAGATAACCTTAACCTGCTTTCTGTTTGTGAAGCACTTCTATTAATTTCTTAGTCCTTGTGATTCAGAAAGAGTTCCATTACTAATTGAGGATGATTTCCAGATGAGAGCCAGTGGAAACCTTGATAAAATAGTGTTAAGTGATAGTTATCACAGTCATACTTTAAAAAACAATGAGAAGTAAAATGGATCTAGATTGTCTAGAAAATATATTAGTACGTTTCCCTTATAATATTTGAAATGAAAAAAATAGGCAAGTTGAAAGTATTCTTCAGTCATGAAAAATGACTATTTTAGAGGCAAATCAACATGAAGAGGTATTGAGCCAAGATGTGTCTGTGTGTTGGGATAGGTTCTTTTACCATTTGAAATTCCAGTGGATCTGTGTTTCATATAGAAATTAAATATCAAAATGTACTGCTGTTCCAGGTGGAAGCATACTCAGTGCATACAAGTGGTTAAATCATTTTCATATATTTTTTTATTTTTTGGTATTTATGAACTTGGCGAGTACCTTTATCTCAAGGTTTTATGAGGACTCTGAACTATCTTTATGAGAACTGTTGAGCTAAATAGTTCAGAGAGCATATACAATAGGGATTTTTTCTTTCTAACTTCACATATCAGGTGACTACTTGCTATTAGTATGTTCTGACTGTTGTCACCATTAAAAAACGTGCTTGTTTATAGTTTCAAAACTTAGTATGTCAGCCGGGCGCGGTGGCGCACGCCTGTAATCCCAGCACTTTGGGAGGCTGAGGCAGGAGGATCGCGAGTTCAAAGCCAGCCTCAGCAATGGCGAGGCACTTAGTAACTCAGTGAGACCCTGTCTCTAATATAAATACAAAAAAGGTCTGGGGATGTGGCCCAGTGGTCGAGTGCCCCTGAGTTCAATCCCCGGTACCAAAAAAAAAAAAAAAAAAAAAAACTTAGTATGTACCGATATGAAAACATCTTGTTCCTAGGTAATTAATTTTTAGTCATTTGATTGAAGTCTAGAAATGAAAATGTATTTTTAATCTGGGATAGGCCTAGGAATTTCCCATTTGAAACACAATTGGGAAAATATATTGTGCTTTGATGGAAAAAAAGAATATAAATCTGGATTATCGTACTGTATTTAATTCAGTTTCACTCAGATACCAAGGCACATCAATTCATTATACAGTTAGATTGGATATATAGATATTCTTATTTTATCTCCTATTTATCTTCTATGTGTTCATCTCACCCAAATAAAATTTGTTGTGTTGCTTCAGATAGACATTGTAATAAGGTTCTTCAGAGAAACAGAAACAAAAGGATATGTCCGTGTATTTCTATCTATCAAGAGAGATATTATTTTAATGAATTGGCTCCTGAGATTATGAAGACTAGCAATTACAAACCTTCAGTGTGAGCTGGAAGGGTATAGACCCACAGAAGACCCAATATTACATAGCAACTCTGAAGGCAGTCTGCTGTCAGAATTCCTTCTTGCTGTGAGCACTTCAGTCTATATTCCAGTAAGGCCCCCAATCATTGGGTGAGGCTTTCCCATGTAATGAAGGACAATTTGCTTTACAGAAAGACCACTGATATAAATGTGCATATAATTAAAAAATATCCTCACAAAAAATCTAGAATAATGTTTGACCAAATATCCAGGCATCATGCCCCTAAGCAAGTAAAGACAGAATTAACCATCACAAATCTAACTCTTGCTAATTTGGTGTCCATCTTCATTTCATTAAGCCATACATAATCACTGAATAAAGATAATAACAAGGCCATACTTCTGCCTAACAGGATACAGTTTTCTTGTGTAAAACCAAAATGCACTAACTCTTTCCCCAGAGAGCATGTATAGTCCTTGGGTGATGGATACTCTTCTTGATAGTCAATGCCTTAAATACTATAAAGGCATAATAGAGGTAAGTAAACAAAGATATTTTGTTCATAGACACACATATTCATAACAAAATATTGATGAAATACTCAAAGCAATTACAGCTCTTGTTTTTATAAGTGATCACATGGCTATAGCTGGTATTTACACCCTTCTTCTTCCTTTACTATATTCCTTTTGGCTTTAGCAAGCATCTTAGCTATTTGTGATATGTGAAGAAATATTGCAAATCCATACACTGAAAGAATTTGGAGTTTGTCATCACCTTGCCACTCAAATCATCATTCCTGAAAGAATGGAGGAGCCATTAGAAGTCCTGGCTAGGTTAGATTACACCAGTTCTCCAATGCAAACATTTTATATTGCAAACATATCTTTATTTACTTTAGCTGTGTAACACCAGCTCAATTTCTTCTTGGTAGTCTGGACTACCAGTTGACCTAGTAACTACCTTATTTGTCTGTTAAGAGGCATGAGGAGCCCAAAGTGCCCAAAGTGGTGGAGTCCTAAATTCAAGTTTAATATAATCTCCTTTGTACTCCTTGGTGAAGGCATTCCTCTTGTTGGAACTAAGACCTCCAGGTCATCAGGGGGCAAATGAAAATGTTTCCTGTGGATCACTAGGGTAATAATGAGTGTTGCCTATCCTATGTCTACTTTTGATTACTAAACTCAGGAGAAATAGCACCACATATTGGACACTGATTCTGAACAGACCCAATATTTTGGAAAAGCTCACCCCAGTCCTGTGAGGTATTGTCATCCAGCTGGCACAATAACTGAATCTTTAAAAGTCATTTCACCATTCTGACAAGCCAGCTGCTCAATATAGTAAGAACAGATAATCCCATAATCATGGAAGATTGTTGTACTTTATTTACTCATAAGTGAGGTCCTTTATCAGAAGTAATACCATGTGGAATATTATAGTAGTGAATAAGGAATTCTATAAATCCAAGAGCAGTGGTTTTGGTAGAAGCATTGCATGTAAGGAAGGCAACTTCTCAAACAGAATGGCTTTTCTGCTAAGAATTAAGCATTGTCCATTTTCTGATGAAAGTTGTTCAGTGTAATCAAATTTTCATCATATAAGTTGGCTGATTAACTCAGGAAATAGAGACACATTGATTGGGTGGGTACTAAGAATTCAAGTTTACTGCTACCATATTGACTGTAGTGAGTAGAAGCACATGCTACTGACCTGAAACCATGTCATTGTTCATGAGCCAGATGACTGAGGAAAGAGGCTGACTGGCAATCTTAGAAAGGTCATTTTATATACTTAATTCGTAGATCTTCTTTAGCTGAGGTTAATCTTTGGTGAAGATTCACACAGGCATTGCTTATCTGGTGTAATCTATTTACATGACTCTTTCCCCAGAATTCCTTGTTATCAATTTTCCAGTCATGTTCTTTCAAAATTCCTGAGCATCCATCCAAACAATGGTTCAAACCATGAATCATCATATAATCACAAGCCTATCATTTCTCCTCCCAAGTAAAATGATATATCTTAAAGTTCTGCCTGCTGGATGGATTTTCCATTACCACTGTCCTTAAAAGGTATCTCAGAAATGGGAAACAGGCTTTAATACTGCAGCTTTTCAGATCACTTGGTTCATGGGTTAGACTAGTGCACCTAGATGAGAAATATGTTGCTTTCACAGGAGGATCACAAGTTTGAGGTGAGCCTTAGTAACTTAATTAGATGCTGTCTCAAAAATCCTGTCTTAAAAATTAAAAAGGACTACTGATATACTCAGTGGTAAAGTACCATTGAGTATATATAATCCCTAATACAAAAAAAAAAAAAAATGCCCCCCCAAATCCAAAGAGGTCCACTAGATATTTTGCCTCTGTTTTAGTTTTAGGAGGAGCCAGATGCAACAACTTTTTCTTCATCCTAGAAGGGATATCATGACTGACAAGCTCTGCACCACTGTAGAAATTTCACTGAGGTGTGAGGCCCCCTGAATTTTAGTCAGATTTATGTTTCACTATTGATAAATAAATGTCTCCAAGAAGTCTGCAGTAGTTGATCATTCTGACCACTAGGTACAATCAGCATAATGTTAACAATGTAATAGGCCAATGTGATATCTTGTGGAATGAAAGATGATAAGTGTCCCTAATGAACTAAATAATAAAGAGCTGGAGAGTTGATCTACTCTTGATGTAGGACAGTGAGGGCCTATTGCTGGACTTGCTGGCTAAAAGAAATTTGCTTCTAGTACTCTTTATCAACAGGGATGAAAAAAAATGAGCATTTTCCAGATCAACAGTTTTGTACTAGATATCAGAGGATATGTCAATTTTCTAAAGCAAAGAAACCACATCTGATAGAGCAGCCGCCATTCGAGTTACCACTTGGTAAAACCTATAAAGATCTGTCCTCCGAGCCCTCACAGAGTGGGTGAGTAGGTCTTAAATGGCAAGTCTACCACAGTATTTCTACGCCCTTTAAAGCAAGGTAGTTCTGGCATTTTAAGTTTATTCCTCAGGGCCACTTTTTGCTCCCTATTTCAGCCAAGCAACTACACTAACTGTTAGAGCCCTTTTAAACACCTCACAATCACAATCAAATGCAGGATCTTTTCTGTGGGCCCATAATATGGCCTGATTCAACTTTATGTTCCTTCAACCATTATTTTATACCTTTAATATCTCTTTCTGTATGTATTTCCCAGTTACTCCTCGTATAAATCAAGATCAGTTACATTGAAATGTAGTAGTGCTTCTCATGTGTCATACACTGCACTGCACATTCAGGGGACTTCTTGACTTGAGTCTGGTTATAGGTCTAGAAGTAAAGAAAACTGGTGGGGGCAGTTCTAGAGGATAATCAGTAATGTCATGCAGGGCATTGACATTAAGGTTTTGTGTTAGTCAGTTTTTTGTCATTGTGACCAGAATATGACAAGAACAACTTCAAGGAGGAAACATTTATTTTGGGCTCAAGATTGCAAAGGTCAGAGTCAGCCAACACCATGGCTCTGGCCCTAAGGTGAGGCTGTACATTTACCGGTGTGGTAGAGGAAGGCTGTCAGCTCAGAGCAGCCAGAAAGCAGAAAGTGAGTGTGTGAGAAGCCAGAGACAAGATACACTGCCCAAGGGCACACTCTTACTGACCTACTTCCTTCAGCCATGTCCCATGTACCTATAGTTACCACCCAGTAATCCATTCCAATTATGAATCCATCAAATGAATTAATGTACTTATGAGGTTACAGCTCTCATCATTGCCTAAAAAGCCCACCTCTTAATCTTGCTATATTAGGGACCACACTTCCCTAACATGAGCTTTTTGGTGGATGGTTCTAGATCTAGACCATACCAGGCTTCTTGATGATGCAGAATCGATCCCCTCACATGGAGGTAGAGTGGCTTCTACTGGCAAAGTTTCTTCTACTGATAAAAGCTCAATGCCCTCAGTTTGATCAGGATTTTTCTGAATGTCCACATTCTAATTTTTAAAATTCGGGTCTCTCACAATCAATTCCCTTACTTTAACAGTAGATAACATATGGAGTTAGGAATTCAATTTGCATTATAATCTAGCCTCTGGCAGGTTGAAATCCTGAGTTTGGTTTTCAACCATCTCAACCCTGTGACTATAGGAAATAAAAATGTCTTTTAGGACAGGAATAGTTTTCAGGTGATTTATACAGTGCTGGAACTGAGAATTTGAATTTTTGTGTTCATTCTTTTCTTTTCCTATTTTGTCCAGCAAAATTAGGAGTAACCATCTAATTTCATAATATTTATTAGCTTTACAAAAGTTTTCACAGGAAACATGTATGGCTTTCCAGATCATTTTCTTGAATAAGTGTTTGACTAAGAGAATCTAAGGCTGATATTTGGGCTGTCTGTATTGCCACAGCATACCATAGATTATCACTGTTCTTTTCATATTGTATTTTGAGCTGCTGGTGTCTTTAAATCAGACAAGATTGAAGAGCCAATCCAGAAACTCCAGAACCAATTCAGAAAAGTCATTGTGAAGGTTAATTTTAATTATCAACTGGATTTGACAAAAAGGTTCCTAGAAAGTTGGCAAAGCATTAATTCTAGGTATGACTATGAGGGTGTTTCCAGAAGAGATTGGCATGTGAGATGTTGAATTTGATATCAGAATCTGTGACCTTTGGATTCCATGACTTATATTAGCAGCCCATGCATTCTTAAGCATTTGGCCTTAGACTGAGTAGTACACCATTAACTTCCTTGGTTCTGAGACCTTTGGACTTGGATTCAGCCATGCTGTTGACCTCCCTAGTCCTCCATATTGCAGATGGACTATTGTAAAATTTCTCAGCTTCCATATCATGTGAGTGGATCCTATCCTTCCTATCTATCTATCTGTCTATCCATCTATCTATCTATTTATCTGTCTCGATGATCTGTCTCCCATTGGTCTGTCTCTCCAAAGAACCTTGACTAATGCACTCACACTTGAGATTTTTATTCTCTAGAGTCACTCTTAATGCCAAAGGCTGCTTTCATTGTGCATGATATTACCTTGATAGATTCACTTTAGGGAACTGGTTCATGAAATTATGGAGGCTGGAAACTCCAAAATCTGCAATGTAAGCTGGCATCCTGGAGACTCAGAAAGGAGCCACTGTTGCAGAATGCCTGAGTGCCATCTGATGTCAGAATTCTCTTTTGTTTAGAAGAGTTGACTCATTGGTCTACTGAGTTCTTCAATGATTAGGTGAAACTCACCCACATTATGAAAGGGCATTGTAATTTACTCAAGATTCTCTTATTTAAATTTTAATTAAAATGTTTAAGAATAGTTGCACAGAAACATTTAGAAAAATGGTTGACCAAATATTTTATGCATATAGCTGATCCAAATTGATATATAATATTAACCACTGAATATAAAGTAAAATAGGACCATGAAGCTCTTAACATAATTTATTTAATATTATTTATTTCAAATTAACTTTGCCTTCTGCTTTTATATCATTCATATCTATTTGTATTTATTTACATTTTTATTATTTGATAATTAAGTTTTCTGGTTTATAGGCTGTCTTCCTGTAGAAACTTGTGGAGGTTATAATAATTTTTTTCAAGTTGACTCTGGTTTAGCAGTCAACATTTGTTTCTCTTGCCCAAAGCAAGAGAAAGTAACATCACAGAGATTGACACCAATCTGCAGGAGTCTGCCCTAAAATTTCCACAAAGGGTTTGTGGTCTTAAAATGTCATTTGGCCAAGACCTGGTGAAGTTTTAAAAGGGCAAAATCTTTACATCTTAGGAATATCTTATCTTAGAATTTAAAGTCTTCACATTTTAAAGGATTCAAAATTATTTGAATTTTAACTTTTTCATTAGTATAGTTTGACAGTAGTTCAACCTACTATAAATACTGTATTAAAAATAACTAGAGTGAATTTAACATTTTTCCATGTAATGATTTCCCGAGTTCATTACCTTTTACTAGAGTAGTGCTTTGATGTAACAGATAGGTGTAAACATCTAAACATCTAATATCAACATCTCCTGGAGAAATGATTGCTTTCCTGGTGATAAACAGGTTTATCAAACTTTTATCAAAGTTCAAGGTATAGTTCAAGACCTCAAAAGAAAATTGTAACTTCCAATCTTATGGAGGTGATTTCCTGCTCTTAACTATCTTTTAATTTGTCTTCCTTTAATTCAATCTTTATAATATCTTCAATTACATGGTTTTGTACTAGAGAACAGTTTGGAAGAAAGTTTCTAGGAAATAACTCTACCTTGCAGAACTGAATTACAGTATTTTCTCAGTCATATCACATCTGTGATGCTGCTTAACACCTGCACCACACTTATACTAGTGAATTGCTGTTGCCTGTTCTGTGACTTAATAGTACAGAATATAGAGCATATGTTGGTAATTCTTTTATAATATGCTTGAAAATGTGCATACAAACGAATCCTCTTCAGGTGCAAGAGCATGAATTTATAGTACAATTAACAGTTTGAGCTCACACCTGCTTTAAATACCACATAGGCCTGTATTTTAATTACAAGATATGCAGTGAGACCATCCAAAGTCTCTATTCCATATGTAGTCTAAAGAACTGGTGCAGAATTCAATTCCAAGTTTTGAGCTTTGTTTGCAAGGCCCATGCATTTTAAATTTTAAAATATTCTTCCTATAAACAACTCAATTACCTAAGGAGTAAAAATAAAATGTCAGAGGAAGTAGGCAAAGGGTAGGAAGAAAGGGAGTGTAAAATAAGGTACTGGAAAATGAAATTGACCAAATTACATTGTTATATTGTGTTCATGCACAAATATGTAACAATATATTCAACTATTACATATAATTTTGACGCACCAATGAAAAATCAAGGTAGAGGAAAATGAAAGTTAATGGAATGATTTAATGTTGAATGGTTAAAATGATAGATTTCTTCATCTAAGAAGAATTAAATTGATACTTTTGAGTAAAATATTTCTTTAATCTTTCTCTTATTTGTCTAACTCAGCATATCTTATCCAGATTATAGAAATAATCTCATACCTGGATATCTGAACTCTTTTTATTAATACCAGCACTGTTCTATATCTTCACCAATTTAAAAATCAACTAAATTTTTGTTATTCTTGCACATTTATCCATTTGGTTTTAATTGACAATTTTCCAGTACTAGTGTGGTTTTCAATGATTACTAATTATGATTTCCACCTCTGTGAAATGTCTGATGCTAATTTGCCCTAATATATTTTTCCATTTTGAATGTGTTTGAATATTTAAATATTTGAAGAAGTATTTCATACTCTGCATACTAATTATTTTATGGTTATGCCAATTGCAGGTATTTTATCACAGGTTATAACTAGTCATTTAATTGTCACTATAAAGTCTTCTCATGAATAATAAAGGTTAATTTTAATGTTGCAAATTTATTAATGTTTTCTTTATTATATATGATTTTGAGTTTTTATGTAAAATATTTTCCTAACCTAAAGTCCTTTTAATAGTTGTATTTCTCCTCATCTTTTCTTCCTTGATATACCTGAAACATATATATTTGTTTGGCATGAGACAGTGAACCAGTTTCATTTTTCCCCTTTACATGGATATTCAGATACTTTCCCCAGCACCATTAATGAAGTAGCTGCTCTTTTTCTGAGTAAATTGGAATCTCACATATGCTGTGCATGTGGCTGATCATATTTTGATCTAATGGTCAAATTTCTATACTTGTAACATGACAACACTGTATTACTTAGTTTAAAAAGTCTTATTAAAAACAGTTCTGATATCTTACAAAACAAGTCTCCTTACTTCATTATTCTTTCAGAGTTACTTGGGTATTTTTTGCATTCGTCTTAATGTAACTAGCCATTTATGTTTAGCATGTCAAATTATTAAAGATATGTTCACTTTAGTTTTCTTTTAATATGGCTTGCATTAAATCTATATATCAGTTTGTAGATAATTGTATCCTTATGAGCACATCTTTTGTGACCTTTTAATGATACTTTATTTTTTATACCTTTATTTTATGTATTTATTTTTATGTTGTGCTGAGGATCAAACCTAGGGCCTCGCACATGCTAGGCGAGTGCTCTGACGTAGAACCACAACCCCAGCCCTAATGATACTTTAAAGTTTTATGTGTTCCAATGGCCAGTGGGGAGGGAGGGGAAGGGAGGGGGCAAAAGGGTGAGGAAAAAAAAAAAAGATGGTAGAATGAGATGGATATCATTACCCTAAGTGCATGTATGAAGTCACGAATGGTGTGAATATACTTTGCATACAACCAGAGATATGTAAAAATGTGCTCTATATGTGTAATATGAAATATAATGCATTCTGCTGCCATTTATAACAACTTAGAATAAAAAATAAATTAAAAAAAGTTTTATGTGCATTGGTGTTTATTTTAAAAAATGGTAGCTTTGATTTTTGTGCATATATATTTATAATCATTATACGTCCTTGATGAATTATTCCCTTTATCTATATGTAATGACGTTGAATTGTCTCTTCTAATTGATTTTGGCTTAAAGTCTGTTTTGTCAGATATGAGTATAGCTATTCTTGATTACTTTTGGATTCCATTTACTTGGGATATCAGTTTTCTATCTTCACTTTGTGTATGTCCTTGCCTGTGAGATGAGTTTCTTGCAGTCAACAGATTGATGGGTTTTGTTTTTTAATTCAGCCAATCCATGTATTTCTTTTAATTGAAGAATTAGGGTGTTTTATGTCCAGGGTTATTGTTGAAAGGAATGCACTTGTTCCTGTCTTTTGTTATTGTTGTTTTGTTTTCCTCCTAGTTGTTTTGAATATTCTATTTTAAACTCTCTTACTCATAGGTTTGGTGAGTTTCTGCATTAATTATATTTGATCCCTCTTTAATTCTCTAATCTTCTAGTGAGATTTATTCTTTCCAGAACTCTCATGATTGTGCTTATCACTCTAAGTCTTCTGGGTGTAGGAATTCCTGAACTATTTTCTATAATCCTGGTTCATTTGTCATGGATTTCCTTAGTTTATCTTTATCATGGAGGGTCTCAATTTCTTTTTCAATTGTGAAGTGTTTTTTTGTTGTTGTTGTTGTTGTTGTTGTTTATTTTTTGCTAAGTATTATAATCTAGGTTGGCAGTTGGTTATTTTTCCCCCCAGAGGTTTGAAATATATCATTTTGCACCCACCTTGCATTTAGATATTCTTCTGAAAAATATGCTGTTATTCTTATGGGTTTGTCTTTAAACATGACTTGCTTCTTCTCTCTTGTAGCTTTTAATGTTCTTTCTTTTTTCTTCCCTTTTGGCAGTTTGCTATATTGTGAAGAGGTTTTATTCTGATCATTTATGTTGGGAGTTCCATCCTGTACCAGATCGTTTCCAAGATTTGTAATTTTCTACAATTAATTTCATTTATCAGGTTTTCCATGCCTTCAGATAATTGCTATTCTTCCTCTTCTATTTCAATTATGCATATGTTTATGTTCTTAATGGTATCCCAGAAATCTTGAAATATTTATCTGACTTACTGAGATTTTCATTTCTAAGATTTGTTTGGATCTTTTTCACAATTTTTCCTTCTTGAATTTCTCATTCATATTCTGCATTTTCTTCCTTAATACATTTAATTAATTTTCTATATTCTCATGGGATACATTGATTTTTTTAATCATTCTTTTGTTCTATTTATTTAGCATTTCATTCACTTCAATATGTTTGGAATTTTTTTTACTGATGTTTTAAGAGATTTCATGTTAATTATTTTTTCAAATTCATAAATTTTAGGAGATTTCATATTGATTATGTTTTTATATTTCTTGTGTATGTATGCTGAAATTCACACTTCTCTTGTGTCTGTTATATCTTCTAGTTTTATGGGAGTGCCTTTTTAACAAGTGGATTTTTCTTAATTTGTGTTTTGGAGTATTGTTTTTGTTGTTTTTGTTTTTGTTTGTTTGTTTTTTGTGTGCAGTGTTGAGTTAAATTCCAAGTGGATATCATTGTATAAACTTCCTTGATTTCTTTATCTGTGATTAGTGGGGTTTTGACACAGTGTGTACTATATCAGAGCCTGAGAGATCTACTTCTCAGTAGGATTCACAAAAGTGGAATTCAGGGTGGTGAAGGGCAGATTATGTAGGTGTACCTTTGCTGCTTACTTCTTTAGTTACTTGAAAGCAATTCTGGTATTGGCTGTTTCCATTGGGTGAAGGTTCAAAATAGCTGGAATCTCTCCCCAGTATAAAAGAAGTGTCTGCCAGAATTTGAGCTGGGCTGGGATATGGACTGAGTTGGGCTTCACTCCTTTCATGTGTGTTAGTGGTATACCTAAGAGACAGAGGACCTATTCAATGTTCATGAGGCCCTGGGCTTGATCTCTAGTAGCAGAAATAGAGAGAAAGAGAATGAGACAGGGATGGAGGGTGAAGAGAAGGGATAATAATGATAAAAATAATAAATAGATAAATAAAACAGGAGAAATAAGAAAATAAGAGGGAAAAGTCCAATTAAATAAAATGATAAAATAAAAAAATAATAATAATAAATAAAAATAAAAAATAATAAAATGAATGAAGGATTCCTTCTGTCCAAAATGCTTGGAAACATTTTTCTCTGAGTCTTCTAACGTTGGGATCTACCAGATATAGGTGTGTAGTGGGTAACAGCTGCTGCTTGTTGTAATTCCTCTCAGCTCTCAACAAATGAGTTGGGTCAGAAAGCAGGCTATGCTTCACTTTTATCATCAAACTAGTTAAGGGAATATTGAACATGCCAGAGGTAAATTCTTTCCAGACATATTTAGACTGTGAGCTCAAGGTGTAGCAATGTCAGAGCTGCAGTAAACCCTTCTATGTTACTGGCTTATGGTGGAACATGGGCCATGCCAATGCATATTTACTTCAGAGGATTTTGACTGTACATATGAGAGAATGGCAAATTTCCAAGCCGGGGTGGATTGCTGCAACACCTCAAAGAACAAAGAGAATAGTTGAACCATTGAGTTTTGTGCCAGAGGACAAGTTGTAAGAACCAAGTGATTTGCTAGCCTTGATCCCCACGCCTTCACACCTTATCTCCACGTGAAACAATGTGACTTATGTTGCTTCACATCATAGATAGCAAAATCTTTGACCCACTGTTCCATCCACTCCCCTCTCCATTATAGCCCATAGTTCCTGCAGCATGCACAGCAAGCTTGTATCAGAGACAGTCACGTGGCTACAGGGAGCCACAGGGACCCTGTGATTATGCTTGGTTTTCTATACCCTAGAATGGGTTAATTCCTAACATAGTATTCTTCTCAAATTGGTCCCAGCCATAGCATTCTGAGGGGTTGCTGAGAGATGCTTGTTGTGTATACTCTAGGCCACTTACTTATTTATACTCTTTGTCTGAAAGTTGTAACCTTCTGCACCTTACTGTGATTCTTTCTCTCTTGCTTTGTTATTCTCCAAGTCTCTGGAATCTACCAACTTTTGTTTTCTTGCTGTCAATTCCCATTGTTCACCAAGAGTCCCTTACCTTCATGAGAGTTTACACATCTTTTACTTTGTTTTCTGTCTTCTTGAGGAACAAATTAGTGCTGGCTATCTCTTGTCCCAACATCTTGAAAAATGCTTCAACAGCTTTTAAATGATTCAATAAAAAAATAGGCTTAACCACATAATACTTTTCTTCAACAATGAATATTTTTTTAATTTTGTCAAATGCATTACTGTTGAAATTAAATTTTTTTAAATTTGAAAATATAATGAATTTTATTCATAATTTTTCTAATAATTTCCAAATAATGAAAATTAATCTTACTTGGAATAGTAACCTAATTTTAGTATGTTTGAATCAAAATAATATCAGAAAAATTAAAATAAAATACAGTTTTAAACAAGTAAAAATAAATTAATGGAATTAAAAATAAATGATAAAGTACTTTCCAGAAAATTATAAGTATGGAAATTCTGTTATATAGTGAATATACAAGTTAGCTTTAGGTATTCATTTTTAAAAATAAATATATATGTCAAAATTGCTACTACATATACAGAAGAATAACAAGACTAGATATTTTCTAAGTAGAGGAAAAAATGGAGTGAGGAAGGGGGAAAATAGTAACCAGAATAGCAAATATAAAGAAAAATGCAAAAGAAAAAGTGGGGAAAATTAGCAAAATATAAAATGATGTATATTTCAGTAATAATACTTTTTAGTAAGTGCATTCTTAATGACTTTATTATTAATGCAGAATGCCTATAGAACTGTTTCAAATGCATGAGGAAGACAAACTGCCTAAAATAAAATAAAAATCAACAAACCAACCCCACAAAACTGTATGATTAGTCATTTCATAGAAGAGGTAGTGTGAGTGGCTAAACAACTGTTCAATCAATTCTTCATCCCATTTGACATTCATATCATTAAACATCCATCAAATGGAATAAAATGAAACATTTGGAAGTTCCAATTGCTGGTAAAAATATGGAGCAATTATTGTACATTAATTGTACATTACATACTCAGGCACATCCAAGGACTCAAAAATTGTATTCATGGAAATTCTCTCTAGAAGAATGCTTGTATATGTGCACCGAGAGACATTCTGAAGGATAGACAAGCATTGTTTTGGAATAGCAAAAATTTGGAAGGAAAGAAAATTCTAAAATCTCTCAGCAAACAAAATTGTAAAAATGTAATGTTATTAAAATACAGCAAAATACTATTTAAATAGTGGAAATGAATCAAGTGTGACTGTATGCATCAATATACATTTCTCAAAAAAAGGTTAAATATGATAAAAATCATAGCACTGAATAATAAATGTAGTATTATATCATTCACATAAAATTTTGAAAAAAATGTGCAACTTGAAAAACAATGAAAATAACTCACACATATATAGAAAAAATCCATAAGAAAGTAGAAAATGGTAACATAAAATTTAGAATATTTATTAATTTGTGGGTAGGAAATGAAATCTGGGACATGCTTAAAGCAGGTTTGAAAGTATTATTGGTATTTTATATTTAAGCTCTACAAACATAAGTATAACATAAAATTCATATATATTTTGTAATTTCCTTAAAATATTATAAATTGTTATATAAATTGTTTCTTCTGTGTTATTTGAAATAAAGCAAAATCTTTAAGAATATAAATATTTGTTCTGAATCAGATAAACTATTATACTGTATAGTATATATGTGATAGTTTTTAAAAAAGTTCCAATTTGGCAAATAATGATAGGATGATACACCAGAAGAAAAGAATTAGTGTTTGAGTATTCCAAGGCAATGCTGACAACAAAGAGATAACACAGGAGTTGAGAAAAATCAAGAAATGGTGTAATGCAATATTTAGAAACAGATTTGGCCTCTTCACACTTGACTGTACTGGGAAGAATAACAGATGGTTCTGTATACACGAGTGATGATGGTAGTAGCTCTGGTTGTTCTGTATTGACCCAGATTTTTTATTCCATTTTAGCAGCATTTATGCAATGTCAGCTGCCAGTATCTGGACAATATATTTTAACATTAGTTATATCAAATAAGTAAAACACACTTTAGGTAAATAATATTTTCAGTTTACATTTGGAAAAACTAAGACTCAAATTAAGCTACCAGCTCAAAGTGACCTTGCATGTACTAGTAGAGTCTGAATTTCAAATTCTACCTCACTCTCTCAGTTCTCTGATGTTGTGGCACTGAATTCAGAGAAAGGAATGGTGAATATGAGCATCTGGAAATAATTTCTACTTGGCTCTTTAATCTCTATCGTTCTACTTTTATCATTTTTGTGTATTACTCTTACATCCCAGGGTTCATTAATTGGCCCTTAAAATTTTCATTTCTCATAAAAAATGTCCAAACTTTTAGTTAAACATAATAGGCTCTGTAGCTAACTGTCCTTAGCGCATCCTGACCCCACTCTAACATAATTATCTATGGGGAGATCAAATTACTCAAAGAAAAAAAAATCATATGTCCACCAAAAGTGAGATTTATTACCAGTGTTCTGGAAGAATCTGAAAGAAGATTGAAAAATTAGTTGATCTTTTAAACATTTTTATCCCTACCTTGACACCTTCAAAAAATGAAAACAAATGATCTATTGAATCTTACAAAAATACGTGATACAAATTTACATAATATGAAAAACTTGAGAATGAATTGTGGCAAACAGAAGTAAGGGCAGGGAGAAGGTAAAGTGGGGAGTAAGGATTAAACCCAAATACATGCTGTACTGAGTGCTGCAGTATTTTCCCAATACTCATGTCCACTCTAAACCTGTGAATGTGACCTTACTTAGAAACAGAGTCTTGGCAGATATAATTGAGGTTGGGTAAGATCCTACTGTGCAAGGTTGGGGTGGGTATGAATGTGACTCGTGTCTTTATAATAAGAATTAAATTTTAAAACAAGAGACTCAGACACAGAGGATAAGGTCATGTGATGACAGAGGGAGATTGGAATTATGAAGCTACAAGTCAAGGAAATTTCAGGCAGCCATCAGAAGAGGTAAGAGGCAAGAGCGGATGATTCCCTCATGCCTTCCAAGAGAGCATGGCTTTGTTGAAATCTTGATTTCAAACTTCCAGTTTCCATAAATGCAAGAGAATGAATTTCTGTTATAATTATCCCAACTTGTTATCATTTGTTTTGTCAGTCTAGGAAACTAAAACAAATGGCATACATAAATAGTTTTACATAATATAGTCTGATATTTTTATTTAATTTATCTGTAAGATTTTTCAGCTGTTTTCAACAAATTCAAGGCAGATAAAACTGAGTGGAGAAATTATTTCAGAAACACAAAATTCATCATTGCTCTCTAGTGAGGTCACCAGCCTGAAGGTAGGACAACAGTTCACTTGCTTGTTCCTCCAGTCTCTTTGCCTTATCCTAGGGACACAAGTTCTTGCCCAAGTAAAAATTTTTAGTACTTTCTGTAATTTTTTGGAAGAAGGTAGGCTATTTGCTTTTGTTTCTCCCTGTCATTAGTGCTATTCTTTTTCTATTCATTCAAATTTTTAATCTAAGTAGAATTTAAAGATGTCCAGGGATGGGAGAGTTGAGTTAACTGCAAGAATAGTATGGTGTGAGCAGATGCAGAGTCAAGAAGCTTGTGATGTAAGATGTTGGGTGATTTTGGTCTCAATAGAATGCTTAAGGGTGGGAAAGAAATAGGGAGAGTTCCTTGAATCAGGGCAGCTGAGAAAGTTTCATTGTTAAGGTACTCCATCCATTTGGTCTTTCAGAGGAGAAAGAATATGGGTATGATAATACTTCAATTTTGATGAACAGAAATAATGATGAAATTGGGATAGCCACTAGGTATTTCAATCTGACAGATGACCAAAAAATCTCACAAGGGAAATTCTGCTAATACCTGAGTGTGTAGTGAGTGGAGGGAAAGCAAAGGTCACATCACGTATTTTTTGGTAAATATGGGATCTGGAGAGATTAATGTTTGTTCTGGCATGAACACTAGGATAATAGTTAATATTCATAATAGACAAGAAAACCACTTAAACAAGAAAAAATGTGTTTTTCCATGTGTAGCTCTCAGAATTTCCAAAAGAATGAGTCAGGCTTGATGGATTACTACCCACAAGCCAATTCCTACCAGTTCCAATGAAGACCACACTGAGACTGCAGCTGTCCATAAAGATTAGATTTTGAACGGCTGATGCTGGGCTTCAAGCTGCATGGCTGCTGCCCAAAAGTCAGACACCCCTACTGTTCCTCCCACCAGAATATCCATTCTGTGTGGAGCCTATCACCTCGTTTAGCCAGTAAAGTTTATATTACACACCTGTGCCATGTATTCCAGGCAGGTTGGAGATATGCATTTTTGGCTGTTTCCTTAAAAGACAAATCACATGGTGGGAAATTTCTTAAACCACAGAAAGGTGATCAAAATGAAAGAGTGAACACAATCATAACACATGCATATCTATTATGTTTATCAAAATGTAAATAAACAGAATAAAAGAATGTTATTTCCTGAGGAGTCAGAGAAAGGATCAAACTGAAAATTAATGATTGTAATTTAGAAACTAGAAGGAAATTTAAAAATTTTAAAAGAAAGATCTCAAAAATATACAAGAAAATGTGGCTTCTTTAAAATATATGCAAGGAGTTGTATAAAGATAAAATATAGACATGATGGTTGGTCTAGAAAAAGAAAAGTTGAAAAAACATTTGACATATAACATCAAAATTAAACTTACCACTAGTAGTAATAAAAGTAAATTTGACTTTTAGAAAATTTAAAAAGGAATACAAGTGATAGTATCAGTCACTTTTATTTGTAGCAATGAATGTCAAGTTACTCAAATGGGTAATTTGAAGAGAGTTTAGTAAAGCAAATATGTAATCAGTTATAAATAAAATTCATAATACATCATAATACAGTAATAATACAGTGCCACCAATATAGGGAACTGTAACTATTTATGGACAAGGAAGAAAAATATTAGGTGACTATTGCAATTTGTTAGCCACACCAAGTAAGAGTTACAGGGCAAGGGGATTCAATACTTTAGATTATATAGGCTAAAATTCTGAGATGTAGAGCAGTTGGCAAAGGGTGGAGAATGAATCTGGAGAAATCTACCACAGCCACATTCTATGGAAATTTTTTTCAGAATGTTGAAGAAAGTGAACAAAGTAAGTAATAATTACTAATGTTGATTGAAGATTCATAAGGTAAACTTCATCAAGATTTTTATATTATTATTTCAATTTATCAACCCAGGAACCCTAAAGGATAGATTGTTCCAATTTAATAATAATAATACAAATAGTTAGAATAATTTTTCCAAGGTCACACATAATAGTGGACAATCTTGGTCATCTCTTCAATACTTCAACTCATTATGAAGTTCTAGGAGTTGGAACTGATGGATCCAAGTCTAAAGCTAGTCCTTCATGTAATTTCCTTGCTAACTCATTCTGACCTAAGTATGGGTATGTGTCTAAAGAAGGCTGCCACAGACCAAAGAAATGTTAATTAAATTTTGGGGCTGGATTTCGTTTAGTATATCTCTTGGTTTTTCTAATCACAGGTTATGGATGCTGCATAGCATAAAGCATAAAGAGAGGTGTTAAATAGACATGGGTTTTGATTTCTGAGTTTTTACATGGTAGTATTCAGCTGCAGGACACAAACACTCCTTCCCTCACATTGCCCTGATAAATGAAGAAATGAATTATCTTATATAACTAGAAGTGCATGTGTAGAACACTCTCTGGGTGAGCTTAATCAAGCACTCAATGATATCCTTGAGGACCCAAAGTCTGTCTGTTCCTTATCTACACAGATTTCTGCATTGTTTTCATTGTAAGACTGTCACCTACACTGGAATTCTAGTTACGTGAGGTAATTAATTTCTTTATAGATTGATAATTATTTGGTCTATAGTTTTCTTACTTGGAGCTAACAGCGTGCCACAAACACAATTTGTTTGCTATCCATAATTTTAAGAGGCAAAGTCAGAGATACAAGTCCAAGTTTATTTTCAGGTTTATTTGATTTCTCTGATTCACTTTCAACCACTATGCTATGATTTGACAAGTGAGAAAAATATAGAGAGATAAACAGTTCAACCTAAGAATTCAAAGTATTCCCAAAGAAGAATCCAAAATTATTAGAACAGGTGCAATATTAATATTTAAATCACATTTTCCTGAGTTTCAGAAACCTTGACATTCAAAAAGACACATTAAATAATACTTGAAATTTACTTAAAAATTTAAGGACATATGTAAGTAAGTAATTTATTTTTAAATTTTAAGTATTTTAAAAAGTTACAATTATTCATAAAGGATAATCAGCATATATTTATATGTAACCTTATGCAAGTATGGAGTAAACGGTCATTTAAAACCAAAAAGATCATGCTAATTTAAAAAAAATCATTTGGTCATTTACTTTTTTATATATCTTCAGATAAAATTGGCATAGTATATTAGTAGAACCTTAAATAATAAAATAAGCTGTGTAAAGATGTCAACATTAAACTGATTTTTGCTTAGAATGAAAGAATTCCCAATTAGACAAAGTACTTGTGTGGCAACCAGCTATTAAATGATGATGGTCAGAATATTAGTAGATTGGACAATTTATTCATGACATAAACTGTTTTTTATTTAACTGAAACTGACTTCCTCACTTGAGGTTATTGGTATATCAAATAATTTTTTTTTGTTGTTTAATTTATTTTCACTTTTTTCTTACAAAGTATGAATCACTATAGGATAGTAACTTGTTCATTTAAGACAGGAGGACTTTTCTTTCTCCTGAAAATATGTAATCTAGTTTGTCTTCCTAGTAATTCCAAGTTGTAAAAGCCAGAAATCTGAGAATCATTCTATGCTCCTACTTTCTTAAAGCCTGCATGATACATATTCTGTGTCCTTAATTTTGTTTTGTTTTGGCCTCATTTATCTTGCACATTGGCCTCTTTCTCTCTAGTTGTTTGCCTATATTCAGGTTTTCATCAAATAAAACAGCATGAAACTGGGTCTCCAAGTGTCCAGATTGACTTTATTTTTCCTCTTTATATAAAATGAAAATCAGATGTCATTCTTTTTATTTTTCAAAATGCTTCAATAGATTTATATTATCTACTTACTGAATAAAGAAATTCAGGATTGTCTTTGCTTCATTGTTCATTAAAAGAGTAGGAAATTAATGAACTAAAGATAAATCTTTTATGGCCTTTGGAAAGAGTTATTGTCCCTTGTGGAAAATCTGCTCTCTTGCAGGATTTCCTCTCTGCCTATTTGGTTAGTGCAGGAAAAAGGGTCATAGGTGGCTCCCATGAGAGACAGTCTTCTTGTTCTTGGTGATGTATATCCTCTCTCTTCTCTCTCCCTCTCTCTAATCATTATTTATTAATAGTGTAGGAAGATACTGGTAAGTGAACTTGGGGTTAAGATTTAAGTTGGGAGCTACCAAGGAGGGCCTTCAATACAATCCTAATTGTAGGGTTTGGGGACCTCTATCAATGCAGTTAAAGAAATTCTTCCAATGTCCTAAATCAATTCAATAGGGTTAGGTTGGCAATTGAGGTAAAGATCTTATTCTAATTAAGCTGAAAATCTGCTTTGTATACTTGCTGTAGGATAACATCCCTCAGAGACCTCTAGGGAGTTAGCAGTGGTTGCACAGGACTCTAGGCTTCAGAATTTGATCCATATCTAGAGTCTCCTTACTATACTAACTGGATTAACATTGAAAGAGGAAGTGAGGTCTTTGGTTGGGTTTTGTCCATCACTAGTCCTTTTCTTTCATAAATCCATCCCTCCATTCTTCTACCTTTACTCCTGTTCAGTTAGACCATATTTTCCAATATCTCTATTACATACGTGTTTGTATTTTAGGCAGTAGTGATTTTTTAAATGAAACATATTTTAATTTTTATCAATTTCTTTTAGTTATATTTAATATTAGGATATATATTTGACATAATCACAAAATCATGGAATATAATTTGCTCTAATTCAATCCCCAGTACCTACCCTTTCCCTCCCCCTGGTTTCCTCCTACTCTTCTGATCCTTCTGCAATTTATTCATAGTTTTTTTTTTAATTTAAATTAGTGTCTTGTGGATATATTTGATGTTGGAATTCACTGTGCTATATTACTGCATGTACATACAATTTTAAAGATATCTTTCCTATATATATGTCAAACAACCTGCAGACTCTTAATTCTTAAAATATCACTGTAAAGATCATTTGTTTTCTGTTCTCCAAAAAAGACCTTATTATAAAATACCTAATAGTTAAAAATAGTACTTAATTGTATCTTCACCATGCTATGAGCTCTTGTATGTGATTATTGTATTGTATTATCTCAAATACCTAGTGCAGACCTAGAAAGTTAATACACTTATTGTAATGACTCAAAAAGCACAGGACTTGAGCCAGTACAGAGGTTCTCACTTGTAATCCAACTACTAGGGAAACTGAAGCAGGATGATTCCAATCAAGGATAGCCTCAGCAATTTATCATGACCCTGCCTCAAAATAAAATTGAAAAAAAAAAAAAGCCTGGGGATTGAGCTCCATGGTAGACTAGTTACCTAGTACAAGTAAACCCCTGGGTTAAATCCCCTCTAACACAAATTAAAAACAAGAATGCCAACAATACCTATGATAACAAGCACACATCCTGGAACCAGGAATATTAGCATTGGTTCTGTTATTGTTACCTTAGAACAAGTTCGTTCTTGTTTGTTTGTACCTTTATTTGTTTTCAACCATTCAATCATCTGGTAAGTATATTGAAAACTTAGTCATTCTAATCAGATTGTTATATACATTAATAAACAAATGAGACAAAATCATCTAGCATAGGTGGTAAAACAAGTAGGAAAGTAGACATCAGAGAAAAGGCTAGTAGAAATCTTGGGAGATGGTTCAATGAGGTGCTCAGGCAAGTCCCAATGACAAGGCAATCATCAATCAATGATTTAAAAAAGGTGCAGCTTACCTGGGGTGCAGTCTTCTGTGAGAGAGACTAACCAATTGGAAATCCCTAAGGCAGGATTCTGCCTCGCAAGTGAGTCCTACACCAAGGGTACCAGTGTCTCTAGAGTGGGTGAGGGGGAAAGGGGCAAAAAGCAAAATGGGAACTTGATTGTGAAGTCTTGAAGACCATTAGGAAGGCTTGAGTCCTTACTGTGAGTAGAATGAGAGATCATTGGAGGGGCTGGGGCTGAAGCGCAGGAGGGGCCGTTACCTTTCAAGTTTTTGGACAGAAGCAGAGACTCAAGAGGACCCAATGGCAGTATTCCAGTTAAGAGATGATGTAGATTGAATTGTGTCATACGCTAGAGGTAGTAAAAATTGGTCATATTCTAAAGACATTATGAAGGTAGATCATGGTAGAACTCTGGCTACAAAGTATGAGAGATCCACCAGACATAGGAGTGGATGGAGATTTCTCTGGGGTGTCAGATACATGAGTCTTTAGTTTTGTGAAGAGGCAAAGGCTAAAATGAATAATCTGTAAATTGTTCCAAAATGGATGGTTGGTGAAGCTGTGAAACTTGATGATGTTATTAAAACTACCATTGTCAATAGAGAAGAAAAAGCTCATGTAATAGTCAAGGAGTCACATTGATATTAAGAACCCATGGGAATACATAACAAATACTGAGAAGAAAAAGATGATAAAGGAATCACCAGCATGTGGTACACTAGAAATTAAATGAACTGTTTCAAACAATAAGTGATCAATATTACTATGTGCTATTGCTAAATCATAGAGCTGGTAATTGAGCTGGGTATGTTGTACAGAAGAAGAATATTTGCCTTTAATGACCAAGGCCCTGAGTTCAATCCCCAGCACCACCAAAAAAAAAAAAAAAAAAAAAAAAAGAAAGAAAGAAAAGAAAAAAAACTGACAACTGACTGTCAGACTGTCAGATACAGGAATGTGAAAGTTATTTTTTATTTGGTAAGAGCAGCTGTTGTGAAGTGATGAGAGACAGATGAAATTATTATGAGCATGAAATGCTAATAGAACAGGATTTAATAGATCAAAAAATAGCTTATATATACTAAATATTCCTATTATCAATTATATAATATAATTTTATATTGACAATATATTATATAAACACTAAAAGTTATATGTATTATGTTTTAATCAGCTTTTTCACCACTGTGACTGAAAGTCCTGACCAGCACAATTGTAGTGGAGGAAAAGTTTACTGGGGGGCTCATGGTTTCAGAGGTCTCAGTCCATGGACAGCAGGCTCCATTTCTTGGGGCTCTAGGTGAGGCAAAACATTATGGCAGAAGAATGTAGCAGAGAGAATCAGCTCACATGATGATCAGGAAACAGAAAGAGAGACGCCACTGGCCAGATACAAAATATATATCCCAAAGCCAAACCCTCAATGCCCAACCTCCTTCAGTTACCACTCAGCTAATCTCATCAGGGAATAAATTCAGTGATTGGGTTAAGGCTTTCACAACCCAATCACTTCTTCTCTGAACTTTCTTGCATTGTCTCACATGTGAATTTTTGAAGGATACCTCACATCTAAACATCTAAACCATAATAATTATGAATATACATATCCATTTATGTCATTAACATACATTTATATATGAGTCTTTTCAAATTTATGTAGTTATAAAGAAGAACAAAGAAATTAGTCTATAATAAGAAGATAATGTGAGTTCTAGGCACACATTCACACATGTATTCACACAGGGAATAACATTCATGAATAGCTAAAAGAAGTTGCTATATAACATACTACCTTCAGACATGTTCCAGAAAAATCCATGCACAATTCTAAGAAGAAAGGCAAACTACACGTGTTCAGAAACAGCTAGGTATGTGGGATTGAAGCCTATAGAAGTAACCACCTATATTATTTTTCTACTGCTGCATAAAAAATTACCATGACTTTGGCTGCTTAAAACAACCCATGTGAATTTCTCACAGTTTCCATGTTTGGGGGTTCATATAGCCTAACTGCATCTAGTGCTTACAGTCTCAGCAGGCTGCAACTAAATGTTAGTCAGGGCTGGGGTTTTATTATCTAGTTTTGGATCTTGCTCTCAGCACATATTGATGGTTGAAGCATCCATCACTTTGCGTTGTAGAACTCAAGACAGTTTGCTTCTTCAGAGCTCATCATGCAGAGAAAGACACTATGCTACTTTGAGTCTACCTTGGGAAAAGACTTAGGCCTCTTTAAGTGTCTCCTGATTAAGTCAGGCCCACTCAGGATAATCTCTCATTTGATTAACTAAAAGTAAGTATTCTCAGCACAAAAAAATGATAAATATATAAGGTAATGCATATTTTAATCAACTCAATTTAGTCAGTATACTACATATATGTATTTCAAAACATTGTGTTATATGTCACTAATATATACAATGCTTGTCTACTGAAAAATACAAGTGAATTAGGGTAGAAAAAAATCATGCGATCAGAGAAATCATCTACCACTGCTAAATCCCTTTACCTTTTCCATGTAATGTGATGGATACCCTGTCCCCTTCCCATATTTCTATGGGTTAGGAATAGATTTCTAAATCTGCCCATAGTCAAAGGTGCAGCCTATACAAGAGTGTGATTAATTAGTATTATCTTCTCATTGACTTCCATTTTCCTTTCATATGAGTAAATAAGAAACAATGCCAACCACTAAGATTGAGCAAATGAAGGAGGGAAAAGGGGAAAGTGTAGAAAACAGTTTTACAAAGGAGGAGGATAGAGAATGACTGGATGTTGTATACTTTCTAGGTAATGTTAAGGCCCCTTGAGATGGACACAGTCCGCATCATCTCATATTTTTCTTCAGTCATATTAGGCTGTGTGAATTCTGTAGAACGGGACAGGCAGAGAGTTAGATTTTAACACATGAGAGTATGGCAAAGTAGAGGGAGGTAAGATGGTTGAAAATGGGGAGTTAGAGTGTTAGTTAATTGAATAATTAACTAAATTAATTTTGTATCCTATGAAATGCACAAAATAGTACTTTTCACTAGTATTCATTAAAAACATATTTACTAAATTTAAATTATGTATTCAAACCCAAAATAGTACTATAAGTCCTTTGAGTATTCATTACTTATTTGTAATAATTACTGATTCCTTTGCCTGTTGAGGAAAATCTGAAAGTGATATTAGATTTGTCTAAACCGTTAATAAATCTGTAACATTTATCTCTGTATATGAAATGCTCTTTAGTATTTAATGACTTTTCTTAATAACCAAAACACAGAAAGTTTTTTTCTTTCAGATCTTTTCCTAATATCAGAATATTTTTGAAAAGCAGATATAATGAATATGAAATATAATCAAAATATCTCAAATACATTTAGTCTATTTTACAAAGATGATATTAAGGCCTTCCACTGTACTTTACATCCTAACTGAAATTGAATATTTTTGTATATAAATTTGAAGAATTTTCTCATTTCTGTGTGCAAAAAGTCATATTCTGAACTCATCTTTTGTATGGAGTCCAGAGATGGCCTACTCAGTGAGTCAGCAGGGTTGGGTTCTTATGAGCAAGTATTTCAAGTGACTATGCAGGAAAGCATAGGATGTCACAATGAAAAAGAATAAATACTAAGATGAGGGTTTTTGTTGTTGTTGTTGTTCATTTTTTTTCCTATTAAGAGAATCAGAACTATGTTTTGAAAATTAGACAAGAGATGGAATGTGAATAAAAGCAGGATAAAAACAAGAATGTAGATTTCAACATGTTCTTCTACCACTAGTAAAGTTACTAAATATTAGTAGCTTAGTGAATGAATCATTAAGTTAATGACTCTGTTTTGAACTCTGTTGGGTATGGTCTACGTTGTTGCTTCTAGAAGAGAAAACTTCTAAATTATACTCTATATCCTGAAAAAATTAAGTTCCACAAAGTGTTAGTTCCATGATAATGCTTAATAGTATAGAGTATCCTATTATAACTGCAAAGTCTTGAATTCACCTATGTATGAAATAATTTCCTAATGTCCACATTCTGTAACAATTATTATTTTTTGTCTAATATGAACACTACATATTGTTCTATAAGAAAGTAGTAGCTTTGCATGATATATAAAATAATTGCATGAAGATTATGGAAAACAATAGAAGTTGGTAATTACTAATATTTTAAAAATTCCTGATTCCTGAAAAGAAGGCGTGAATCTAACTGGAAAAATGATATGGATGATGAAATAATTGCCTTATTTAAAAATTATGACACTAATGGGAGCAAAAGGGAAAGTCAAAGGAAGAGAAAGCATAACCACAGTGATTGTCTCTTTAAAAAAAAAAAGGCATTAGAGAAATTATAGGCAAAGGACAGATTTCTGGTCTAAGAATTATAATTTATATGATTTGATACTGTAATTTTTTTTAGATCAAGCATACTTGATCATTTTCCTCATTTGTACTTTTTCTGCATCCTTGCCTGATACTTTTTATCATTTAATTACCTTATCAATCACTTTTTCCCTGTTAGTTCTTAAGTACTTCTGAAAATCATCTTCACAGTGTTGGAAAGCAAAATTGATTTGCTCTCCCTCCATCTCTCTGGCTCTTTCTTTTTAACTAGCAAGCACTAAGACTGCCATAGCTTAAAATTATATATTAGATTTTTAACAGGTGGTTAAGTGTTTATTAAGCTTTCACTCTTTTATCTTGTAATGGTAGGAATCCAGTGGAAGAAATATAATTAAAATAACAAAAATGAAAATGATATGTTGGAGCAAACAGAAGAAATTGAGCCTGCCTCTTGTTGGATTAGTTTTTTAATTAGAGCCAACCCAGGGCAAGCTAATACAGAACTTGGGATAGACAATCACACAAACATACATACTTTTTAAATGATTCTGGAAAATTATTCCTGGTTGTTTGCTATGGTGATTCACAGTCATGTTTAGAAAGAAGTACAAACTAACTTAAATACTTAATATAGCCATCCCCCAAAATGTGTTACGTTTCTCTGTTACTATTCAATATTGAAATATATGCACTTATATCATTTTTAGAACAGAAGATTTTCTGAAAATATACTAAACTGATCAAATTGTCATTTTATTTGTGGGGTTTATTTCAATAAATATTAAGTTCTTAAAGGAGTCAAGGATTTGCCTTCACAAAAGTACATGTAATATCCCAGATACTATCTCAGAACAGAAAAACAGATATTAGGAATAAACTAGTACAGTCTGAATAAAGCACTGGTTTAGTTAATGTTAACATAGCAATGTTGGATCCCAGTCATGACAAGTGTAACATTGTAAAGTTAGATATTAAGACCAGGAGAACTGGATGAGGAATATAGGAAGCTCCCTCTTCTGTGAAATTTCTGTAAGTTCGAAACTCAGTGTTTTAACCTATAAAGTTCACTTATAAAAAGTTCTTAATGTCTGTTAAAAGAGCTGGCGTGCTATCTAGTGGCATACATCCAGTGGCACTGTCTTGCAGATTTCTTAGGAATAGGAAGCATTCCTATTACACTCGTAGATATGACTGAGGAAGTTTCTAGACCTAATATAAAAAGATCACTGTCTTCTTTTGCTTCCTATGATAAAACAGAAGAGAAAGTGTACTGAAAAGGAAAGATTTCAATTTTACAAAAATGTAGAGAAAATAAAGAAGATCCAGTAGCTCTTTCAGTTAGCAAAATTGTTCTTGAGTGGAGAACTGGTTTCTGGGCAAAAATTAAACCCATGTTAGTAAAAGATGGTCTTCCCATAGGTTAAAATAAATCCAAGGACCTCAGAAAATATAAAATGTCAATTCATAAACCCTTGCAGCCAGAAAAAAGCCTTGTAAGATCTTACAGGAATATCTAATAGGATCACTAGAAGATTCCAAGAATCTGTGTAAGAACAAGTTAAGATTTTTGAGACTCTTAAATCCATTGTTCCACAATAGCTACACAGTGGGCTCAATATAGAAATTAACCTAACTTGAAGAAATTTTTCAGGTGTGATTATAAAGTGGATAATGATGTTAAACATAGAATGTTCACAAATTTTTAAATGAATTATATATCAACTTGAAAGGGACAACTGCAGGAATACAAATTTTAAAAATTCCTATAAATTCCCAGGACATGAAGGGTGGGATGCATGGTGAAAACACTCAATGTCAGTAGACTATTCCTTATGGGAAAGGAAAGATGTTTCAGAGGGAAGAATCAAGAACTTTGAAGACATAGTTGAGATGAGATGATTTTTACCCAGAAAATAAATAAAGAAAGAATTTTAGCTAAGAAACTGATATCTTGAAACCAGGTGAATTTCAGAATCTCTATAAGCCAGTGACTGGATGAAAGTATATATTAAAATTATTCTATTTCTTCATTGCCATTATCTGTTGCCTGTCAGAATAGCAAGTAACTTGTCTTTACTTCACAGATCTTCAAATTGAGAAAACTATACCAATGTGCCTCATCAGCATTAGGACTTTATTTAGATAACAATATCCTGGACCATGAATCTGAGCTCATATCATTAATAAAACCTCTGGCATTTTGAGAAAATGGTAGTGTATTGGTCATAAGAGAAAATGTAAATAATATGTGACTAGAGGGTAAACAGTAGCCTTGTCAGCTCACTTGATAAAGCATGAGCATTTTAAAAATGGTTAATTTTTTTTATGTTTTTCTTGTTGAGAGGGAGCTCTATTGTACCTCCTCTTAAATCTGGGAAGGCTCTGTGACTGCCTTCATCAACAGAATATGGTAAATGGGAGGCAATGAAAGGTTCTACACCTGAGCTTTAACAGACTATCATTTTCTACTTGCTCTCTCTCAAATCACTGATTCTAGAGGAAGCAGGACATCATATAGAAAGTCCAGCTTTGCTGAGGTTGGCTTGCTGTGAAAAAGTCCAAGCTAGTCATGTGGAAAGAATGCCAGCTACTCTAGCACTTCCATGCCCAGTAGTCGACAGGTAAGTGAAGGAGATACATGGCACATTTCAACATCAGTAGATTATCTATATAGAAAAAAAAAAAAAAAAGATCCAGGACTATTACCGCTATTTCAGCTCTTTAAAGTATACCAGATATGGAACAGAGAGGAGCCATTTTCACTGCAGTATGCTGAAATTTCTAACTCAAAGAATCATGAGCAGTACATAAAATGTTGTTGCTTTATGCCACTGTTTTGGGATATTTTGTCATGCAGCAATAAAGTTTATCAGTTTCAAAGAAGTGGGTGGATTTAGGCTGCACATACATAAAAATTAGAGACCCAAAGACCAATGTTGGATGAAAGCCACATGTGAAGAAACCTTTTTTCTTGCCTTCTGCATAATGAATTTAACATATAGCTAGCAGAATCGGAATACAGGATACTAGGACTACCAGAAGAGAGGAGATCAAATTAATTGCTGAAAATAGTATGATCAACAATTTTGTTTCCTTTGCATTTGAGCAAAGCATAGGTAACAATGGAACAACATCACAGTAGAAATGACTGATGACCTTAGAGCCACAGAGGGTCGATGTGACCATTTCTCTCACAGGTCATAGTCCTACACACCAAGTGTCAGATATTGAAGAACATGTTACATCTGTTTTCCAGTTTCCTGTTGTTTTTAGAAGTAGTTGATAAAACCCAGGAATCTAGTTAATGGCACTGACAAAAGTTCTTAGGAAATACATACCACCAAGTTCAAATCATCAGTATAATTTTGAGTATCCATCTCATTTTTCTTGTGTGATAATGCATTTTTCCCACTGATTTACAGTGCATATTTTTAAACATATGTCTTATTTTCAGAAGAAATGTCTGGGTATATAATGTAAGTGTTTATTCATCTTCTGGTATTATTAAAATGAATCTTTTTGTGTGTTTTTATTAAAAAAATAGGTAAAGTGAGCATAATGTCATAATATATTACATGACTAAGACATCATTTGCCATATAATAATTGTTCTATAACAATAAAAAAATAATTTTGCCCTCTTTTCCATTCAGTGTTTACATCTTAAGGCAGGATTTCAATTTTGGATGGTCTTTGAGTCGCCAAATATCTATAAATTGGGTTAATTTATAATTTCCATCTAGTGATTTAGATTTTCTCTGTTGAGCAAAGTTGCCTGTGAGACTTCCATACTATAATCTTAGAACTAGGTAAAGAAGGGGAAGAATATCCAATTAAGCACAAAGTTTCCTCAATGTTTTTTAAAGATCATCATTTTCAAAAGGCTAAGACACGATCAGATTTGGAAAATAATCAAGGACAACAGCCTAGGTTGCTGATTTCTCTCATATAATTCCCCCCTTTTTTTTGGGGGGGGTCACTTTCCCACTTCTAGTCATATGTATTAAATTTAGAAGCTTATGTCAGAAATGACCTAGGAAATTTATTGGAAAGGATTTGAATTATACAATCTAGAAGCATATAAAATACTTGTGGAAATCTCTGATTTAAAGGATTTAGTCTTAACATCATGTGGGGTAGATCTCTTGTACCAAATGAGATTGCTTATGGTTGTATTATTTAAACGACCTCTATTCTATTTCAACAACACTAAGATACCAAGATTCTCAGAAATAGAGATGATCAGTTTTAGAAACCATATCAGACCAATAGCATTTGGTGACTGGACAGGAAACATGAGTTTACTCCACAGTGGTTGAAGAAGAGAACAAGATGTGTTAATTTGCAGGAACAAAAGAGAACTTGGTGTACTTGGAGAACTGCAGAGTGATCCTGTGTGGCTGGAGCATAGAGATTAAAAGGAGCTGATCATATATATCAGATAGAACTGGTGACATAAGCCAAGTTATGTAGAGGCTTGCAAGCTAAGGAAAGGGTTTTTATTTTACTTAAAGGATGATGGTATATCTATCAATTAGATATCTCTGTGTAACACATGAATAAAGAATCTCTTAGTTAAAAACGATAAATGAATGTATCTAGCTCATGAGCCTGCTGATCTGAGTGGTGCTGCTGATCTTGGCTGGGCTTGCTCATGTGTCAGTGCTCAGTTAGTAGGTGAGTCTGGGGTTGGCTATTCAAGGATGTGCTAGGCTGAAATGATGAGGCTGTGGTCCTTACTGTCCCTCAGATGCTCTAATACCAGGCTTGTTCTCATGGAGCAGGCAGGGGCTTGAGAGTGAAGATAGAAACCCAGAAAAACTTAAAATATGTTTTGTTAACATTCTGTTAGCCCACAGGAAGTTGAAGGTCCAAGGTGCCAGGAAAGGGAAAATGGACTCCATTTTTTAGATGAAATCATCTTCAAAGTTACATTATGAAGTACATGGAAAGATAGAATTTAGACCAGTTTTATATTCTATTGAGAACAGAATGTCATAGGAAATTGAGGAAGAGACATTGGAAAAAAGGATAAATTTTATTTTAAGTGTGTGGAGTGTGTTATTTCTATAGTAATTCCAAGTCATAATGTCTGGGAGTTGGTTAGAAATATAGTTTTGGATTAGGGGGCAGAGTCCTGAACTGGATATATGTGTTTGAGAACTAGAAAGAGAGATTTAGTCCCTTCTGTTCCTCTTTTCTTCTTCTTCTTCTTTTTTCTTTTTAATTCAGAATAGTAATGAAGATCATTGGGTTCAGTTTTCTATACCATTTTTATTCTTATTTTATAGGATTCTTATTTTTCTATGTATTTTTTCATTAGACAGAACACATAAATCTAAACTTTATTTACATGAAGACAATATTTGTAACCTTTCAACATTGCTTTGTCTGGTATCCTTGAGGTGTCAGTTGTCAAGATGCTTAATCAAAAATATGAAACATAAATCTCAATAAATACAGAGTTATGTATACATTTTTACAAACAAAATACCTGAAGGTACTCTAAATGTTGCATTGCTATATACTATAAATTCTCTTTATGTGTATTATTGGCTAAAATAAGAAAATTATTCACTTTTCTTCTACCAGAGATATTAAATATATATGAGCAGATGATGATTCCTTGTTAGGAATTTGTAGCTGGTAGCTATAACATCTCCTCCTCCTCCTCCTCCTCCTCCTCCTCCTCCTCTTTCTTCTTCTTCTTCTTCTTCCATATTCTGGTAATGGGGAGTGAATCCAGGGGCACTCAACTATGGAGCCACATCCCCAGCCCTATTTTGTGTTTTATTTAGAGACAGGGTCTCACTGAGTTGCTTAGCACTTCACTGCTGCTGAGGCTGGCTTTAAACTTGCCATCCTCCTGCCCCAGCCTCCAGAGGCACTGGGATTACAGGCATGTGCCCAGCAATATAACCTCTTTATATCGGAATAACAGGGATAAAATATTTTAAAGAGCAAAACTCATTTTAATATATTGGTCAGGCATACAAAGTGCCTTAGGACATGGAAATATAACTTTTGACTTAAAAACAGGGCATATAAACAGTGGGCACATATAATTAGAAGTAATGTACTGTATATTTTAAAATAGCTAGAAGAGAATTGAATGTACTCAGCATAAAAAGTGATAAAATTTTAAGTTGATAGATAGGCTATTCACCTGATTTGATCATTACCCAAGGTATAATAGACTAAAACATCACATTGTTTCCCATAGATATGTAAATATGTTTCCCATAAATCATACATAAATATTTATAATTATTATGTTTAATTAAAAAAATCTTTTAAAACACTTAAGAGTCAAATAAGGCACACACCAATATTTTAGTTGTTATTTTTTTCTATCTTATTATTGAAACCATTTGGAAAAAATGCAAGAAAGCATTACAAAGATGAAAATAAAATTCACACAAGATCAAGCACTCCAGTTCATAACTTGATGTACTTTATATACAGATTCATATAATTTGTAAAATTCAGATTATATTACTTATAACATTTATCTTGCTTCTTTCACTTAGTATTCTTTTAGTAAATTCAGTTTACAGTTAGCATTAAGAAAAAATAATTTATTCTTCATCATCTGACAATAGAGGTACCCTTGTTTGATTATAAATGTTTACTTTTTCAAGTTTGGGAAGTTTTCCTTTTTATTTCATGGCTTCCTATTTGAATGCTCTATAATTGATTAATTATAATATATCTTTTTACTATAGACAATCAACTCAATACTGCAGGATAATATATATATATATATATATATATATATATTTCCATAATACTTAATATAATAATAAATACAGTATATATAAATTATAAATTTATAAATATATATTAAAGTTATATATACTAATATTTACAAATATACACAAATATATGCTTTATTTTAGAAAAAATAATCCATTTCTCCCTTAAGTCCCTTAAGACAAGTTCATTTTTCAGCTGTTCAGGATAAAACCTTGGAGTCATTCTTTATCTGTTTTTTTTTTAATCCCCCCAGTATATGTGTTAGTCAACTTTTGGTCACTGTAACCAAAACACGTGGAAACAAAACTTAAAGAAGGAAAAGTTCATTTTGGGCTCACAGTTTCAGAGGTTCAGCTAACTCCATTGTTCTAAGCCTGCATTGAAGCACAACCTCATGGTGGAAAGGCATGGTGGAGAATAGTTGCTCAGTTCATGGCAATCCAAAAGCAGAGAGGGACCAAAGCCAGGGACAGGATATAGTCAAAGGGTACACCTCCAGTGACCTATTTCCTCCAGGTATGCTCCTCCTGCCTACAGTTACCACTTACTAATCCATTCACATTATTAATTCATCAAAATGTACTAATCCACTGATGAGGTAAAGCTTTAATATTCCAAACTTTTCACCTCTGAATATTGGTACATTACCTTAACACATGAGTGTTTTGGAGAATATTCCTAAATCTAAACCATATCACCATACTTTAGATCTAGTCGTACCTTTAAGAAGTATTCAGAATTCAACCACTCTTTGCAACATTGCTTTCACATCTGACTAGCAGTTTCATCTGCTCTCTTATCACCTTTTGACTGGTAAATGGAAACCCAAAACACCCTAAACATTTTACTGCATACTATTTCTTCACAGAGTTACTAAAGTAATCTGTTAAAAAGCAGGAGTCATTCTTATGCACAAAATCCTCCAATAATTTTCCCTCATTCTCAGAGTTAAATTCAAAGTCCTTGGTTTGTACTTCAAGGTCCTGTGTGACCCATTAGCAGGTTACCACTCTGACTTCAAAATAAAGTGATTCATCCTATTGACAGTGTATCTGTCTTGAGTCTTTCTCCTGCCCCTCCCCCCTGCCTGGGAAGATGTTCTCCTTAATTTGCATATGCTCACTTCCTTTCACTGATTTCATTTAATTCTCTGTATAAATCAGGGATCTATTTCCAGACATCTTAAATATATCCTTATCTCCAGGCATCATCTCTATCCTAATCCAACATTTTTCTGTCGTCAGTTGTCATATTTATCAAAAACTTACCTAATACATATTATCTGTCCATTTGTTGCTGTACTATAAATGCCGAGAATCACTGCTATAGCAATAACAGGTACAAAATAAGGTACAAAATAAATAATAGGTCCAAAATAAGGTACAAAATAAATATTAGTTGAAGAAAAAAAAAATGAACCTATTTAAACAATGTTCTACATAGAAGCCATGTAATTGTTGCTTATTTCCATTTTGTTTTTGTTTAAAATTACTTTTTGTATGTATTTTCTCTCAGAAAGTTCATTCATTCATTTAACAATTTGAATGGACTTTATTTGTAACAGTTCTACAATATTTTAATTTGTAACTATAAAATATTTAATTAACCCTCTTTTAAATGACATTGGAGGCACTTACAGTTTTGTGTTATGACAAAAATGACTTATTTCACACCACAAAATTATCCCTAGAAGTAAAATTTTTGAATTGAAATATATTGAAAACTATATCCAGATTGTCCTGATGAAAATTCCATGAATTTACACCCCAGTTTGAGAACAGATTGAGAGGGCTTTGTTTGGATATTTTAAAAATTTAATCAGTTTACTTTAGCAAAAGAATTTTTGGGGGGCAGGGGTGCTGGGATTGAACTCATGGGCACTCAACCACTGAAACACATCCCCAGCCCTATTTTGTGTTTTATTTAGAGACAAGGTCTCACTGAGTTGCTTAGTGCCTCTCTAAATTGTTGAGGCTGGCTTTGAACTCTTGATCCTCTTGCCTCCACCACTCGAGCTGCTGGGATTACAGGTGTGCACCACCACTCCTGGCCTTAGCAAAATGATTTTTAAAGTGTTTATTTTATTATAATTTTAATTTTAATTTTGTTAAATTTTTTTCCAGTATGTAGTTGCTTTTTTCCTGAATTGTTCGTTTGCTTGTTAGATGCCTAGACTGAGAATCTAAAGATACGAATAGACAGGATGCTATGGCTGATCAGTCAAAGAGCTCCTTGCCAGTGTTTCAGAAAATTAATAGAACAATTATAATTATGAATAATAACTGCTGTGCTATTAGAAGACATCCATGGGAAGTTCATAAAAGGTTTCTAAATAGAGCGATAATTAAGAGAAAAAATCTAAAGAGGAGTTAGTGAAAAACAGGGACAGAAGTAAGAAGAACTTGAGACAGAAATGTGTCTAAACAGTTTAAAGTCTAGTTGAAACTATGGTATGTTAAAAATATATATATTGAAAAATGTCAGTCTGGCCAGAGGAGAGTCAAACAGGAGTGGCAGCAGCTGAGGGTGCAGAGGGGCCATATGACACAGTCTAAGATCAGTTGATGCTGAAATTTAGGTCTATAAACTCTATGTGTTGATTCCCTAGGCAGTTTCCTTTTTGTTAAGTTTTTCCAAGGAGAAAATATGGAAATAATTTGGAAACCAATCACAAAAAAAAAAAAAACTTGTTTTGTTCTCATTTCCTGTCAGGATTGCTCCAGTAGCAAAGGCAGTCCCACCCTTCAGTTTCATTCTAGGTTCTTCCAGCCCTAGCTATGAGGTGTCCCCTCAGAGATCTGAGACCTAGCCATGCCAAAGCTTCTCTCCTGTGTTGTTAACTTCTTCTCTGTGGTTCACCTAGCTTTCAGAGTGGTAGCAAATACCTAATTACTAACATCTGGATTACTTTATTTTTCAAAAAAATTATTTATTTTTATTCTAATTTGTTATATATAACAGCAGAATGCATTACAATTCATATTACACATATAGAGGACAATTTTTCATATCTCTGGTTGTACACAATGTAGAGTCACACCATTTGTGTCTTCATACATGTACTTAGGGTAATGATGTCCATCTCATTCCCCAGTCTTTCTTACCCCCATGCCCCCACCCTTTTCCTCTCTCCCCTTTGCTCTATCTAATAATCTGATCTTCCCATGCCCTCCACCCCCAACTCTATTATGAACCAGCATCCTTAAGTCAGAGAAAATATCTGGCATTTGTCTTTTTGGGATTGGCTAACTTCACTTAGCATTATATTCTCCAACTCCATCCATTCTTTATCCATTCATCTACTGAAGAGCATCTAGGTTGGTTCCACGGTTTAGCTATTGTGAATTTTGCTGCTTTAAACATTGATGTGGCTGTGTCCATATAGTATGCTGTTTTTAAGTCCTTTGGTTATAGACTGAGGAGTGGGATAGCTGGGTCAAATGGTGGTTCCATTCCCAGTTTTCAAAGGATTCTCCATACTGCTTTCTATATTGGCTGCACCAATCTGGATTACTTTAACATCTGCTTTTTAAATTTTCCATGTTCAAATAATTGTAACCTATTGTCATTCAAATATCTTCCAACTGAAATAGCTAATATATTTTCCAGTTTCCAGTCTATTGATTACCTATTCCTATAATGTTTGCTTTCCTTTTCCTCAATTCTCATTATTTTAATTAGTACTTTAGAATCACTGAGTGGTGATTGATCTCAATTTTCAAAGGGAAAATCCATTAATGCTACTTAATTGTGGCACATAGAATTATGTATTAAATCTTTAGGACTTTCTAAATTTTCTGAACTTATAAACACTGCTAATAGGGAAAAAATAGAAACTAAGCAGAGGTGATATGGAATAGTCAAGACATCTAGAAAGAACAATTGAAGGTGAGGTGACACACTTCTGTAATCCCATCACTTGGGAGCCTGAGGCAGGAGGATCGTGAGTTCAAAGTCAGCCTCAGCACTGATGAGGCACTTAGCAACTCAGCGAGACCCTGTCGCTAATAAAATACAAAAAAAGGGCTGTGGATGTGGCCCAGTGGTGGAATGCCCCTGAGTTTAATCCCTGGTACAACAAAACAAAACAATAGAAAAAAAAAAAAAAACAGTTGAGAGAATCATAAAACCCAGAATAATACTGAAGTTTGCTTCATAGATCTCTTTAAATTCAAGTCATATATTTAAAAATCTTGGTATTATAGAAGACTTGTTATGACTATTGATTACACACACACACACACACACACACACACACACACTATATATATATATATATATATGTATGTATGTATATATATATATATATATATATATATATATATCCCAAAGACAATGATTATAAAGGAGAAGTTCTTAATTTTTTACTTCAAAATATTGATAAAGATGATGAACCTTAAGATTCCATTTTCCATTCAGTAGACCAAATATGTACATAAACCAGAAAATGTTAGATATGGGATTTTGTGATATTTTCAGAACGATTTCAGTATCACTGGAATCTCAATAGGCATTTTTATATGCTCTTTGATTTTGAATTTGGAACAGATTGAGAAATCAGTGTTGTCCTGGGTCAGACATATAAAGAGTAGAAACAGCATCCTATTTAAAAAAAAACTTTTACTGTAGTTTAAAATTAAATTTTAGAAGTAAATTGTGTGACTGTTGTGAGAAAAGCAATTACCATAGGCTTCTTTATAATTTCTTTTTTTTCCTATTCCAAGAATAGAAACCTAGGATCCCAAAGGCAGAAGAATTATTATAGATCAAATTTTGGCTCAATACAAATTGGTTTTTTTATTCTGTATGTATGAGACAATACCTGTTAAAAATACAATACTATGTCATTGTCAAGCATTTCAGTGTCTCATAATGCACTTCATGTTAGAGTATGAAAAATTGGAAGGGTTTTACTTTGATTCCTAATTTTTTGTTTTAATGAAGAGTTAAAAGGTAAAACATGGCCATTTATTCATTTTTATTTATTTTATTGATTCTTTTTAGTTGTACACAACAGTAGAATCCATTTTAACATAATCATAAAAGCATGGATTATATCTTGTTCTAATTCAGTCCCCCAGTACCTCCCCTTTATTTCCCTTCCTCCTACCTCCTACTCTGTTCCTTCTACTGATCTTTCTGCCATTTACCCATAGTTATTATTAAAAATTTAATTTCTGTTGGTGAGATTCACTATGATATATTCATATATGTACATAGAAAAGTTATTCATTCTACTCTCTTTCCTTTTCCCTTTTCCCACACCCCTTCCTTCCCTTCATTCCCCTTTGTCTACTCCAATGACTTTATGACATTTGCTGGTAAATGGATGGATCTGGACACTGTCTGTTAAGTGAAATATGACAATCCCAGAAAACCAAAAGGTCGAATGTTTTCTCTGATATGTGGAGGCTAAACCACAATAAAGTGGGGAGTATAAAAGAATAAAGTTCAGTGAAGTAAAATACGGCCATTTAAACAACCCTCTGTCTCTCTTTCTCTCTCATCTCTTTATGTAATATATTCTATTTAGTATATATGAAATTATGTCAATTAAATATTTGTTATATAAGATACATATGTAATATTTTACATGTGCTCTCTGAATTAAAATTTTAGAAAATGTTATTCATTTAACTTCTTTGTGAAAATTATACAATTAACAATGGGAATTAGATTACAGAATATTTATTTAAAAGGTGGAGGGATTTCCCAAATAAAATTCACAATTTTAGATTTTAAAAATGTCAAAATGTCATTAAAATATACCAAACAAAATCTAATAATAACACTATCATGGTTCTTTTATAATTATTTTAGAAAAATCAATGAATTAGTTTTGATTTATTTTTGAATCTGTGTTGCACAGATCAACAAAATGGAACCTTCTAAAAGTTATTTAGGCTAGAAAATATATTCTTGTATGGGTAGTAGAGGGAGGAAGCTCATAGATACAGTAACCAGGGAAGAAAAAATAAGAATGGAAGCAAAGCCATTCTAGTAGGAAGCTAGAAAAGCCTGAGGGGGTAGGAATGCTAACATTTGGAAGACAGAGAATTGTGGATGAAAAGGTCTCAACTCCACAATAAGTTTTCGGACTTTGAATAAACCTACATAAGGATAAAGTAAAACTGGAACTTCATTTAAAATGTAACACATATGCACTTTATAAAAAAGAGTACATGTAAAATGAATTGGATAATAGAGGACTTATGCATATAAATTGGACAATCTATGATATTTACACATGTGTGTATACATTTTAAATGTATTTACATAATATATTTACACAATGTATTTTAAGGTTATGTATAAATATGTACATATTTTTACAAGAATAAAATGCTTATATATTTTATATCTATAAAATCTGAAATCGATGCTTGGCAAATTCTTTATAATCTCACTGAATATTTATAATTACCAGCAAAACTGAGGCTTAAAATTTATTTCAAAAATAATCCTGATTTAAATTGGGTACAACATTCCTTCATCTCATGTTGCATGCAATGAAAATATCTACTATATACTTCCCAGTTCTAATAGGACAATGAAAATTGATGCATGTGGGAATAGCTGTGATGTCCTCCGAACTCCTACAGTATGTTCAGAATGACAAAAATAATGGATGCATTTACATTTTGAATGTTTTGTATTGCCTTTGTAGTCAATGTATTTTATTATCCTCTGAGAGTACAAAATTGATAATCTGAGTATAATGTATACTAATTTTCTGTCAACTAAATTATATTGAGAACATACCATTTCTCGAATATGCGTCTAAACATCAAAGATTATAGCATTTCGGTTTTTTACTGCCTCTGGTTTTCTCTGTTCTGTTGTATATAAAAGAAGGGAAAAGCAATTTCTTTATAAAATGAAAAAGTAATATAATTCAATTGTCAACAAATATAACCAAAATTATACATTCAAATAAGTACTGTCCTCTTCTAAATTTAGTGAGGAATGCAGAGAGAGTAGGGGTGTATCTTATGTGCAGTTTTCATAATAATCTAGCTAAGGCTTTAAACACAAACTCTGGAATTTTTTTAAAGTTTAGATATATTTTGAATATAAGCAATGACAAAAATCCCTATGCCTTGGCAATGGATTTGATTTTCAGAAACCAAACATCATTACTATATGGGCTTTCAAAAGGAATGGTTAATGAAGGTGATTAATAATTTTGCCAAAATGAGACATAAGATTAAAATGAGTTTTTTTCCTCCTTAAATTGACAAGTTTATCTAAAAATATTTTTTTAAATTGTTTAGAGGTATAGTGGCATCCATTAAGATACATGTGTTAAAACAGTTTGCCATTTGATAGCCTTAATAAGTTATTTGTATATACTAATTCGTTTCTTTTTAACTAAAACTGAGATTAATTATTTAATATCTTTTTTTTTCAGTGTACTGTAGCACTTTATATTTTCTTACTCAATGAAGTACAGCTGGGGTCTAAAAGTCTCACATAACAGGAGAAAACCAAAAATTTTTCATCTAGTAAAGAATTGAATACAAGAAACCTTACATAAATTAAAATGAATGAATTTACAGATGTGAATACAAACCACTTTCAACTCAAAGCAAGTAATAATAACCCATGGTGGTCAGATAGGAAAACATAGGTAAGAACAGAAACTGGGTCCTAAGGCTCGGACTTCCCCACCTGGACAACCGGTCCAGGAACTCTTGCCAGCCCCAGCAATCCTGGAAGTCTGTCATCCAACACTTGAATACCCTGCACAGATCACTGCTGTGGTCTCTGATTCCCTAAGCCATGGGCTTCTCTCCTCTATGCATGCTCTCACCTCAGGCACCAGGTGACTGAGCCACATAGACTAAGGGCTTAAATCACAGATATGCACAGGGCATTAAACACTAAGGGAACAATTAACTTGAATACAAGGTCAAAATCAGCAACAATTTCTATAATTTAGTGCTGACATCAGATACTAGTTTTAAGGACAAATTTCTTTTCAAAGGCTTATTCTAGTTTCATGAGGTGTAAACATTTGCCAGGGCAAATTTATACTTCAGAATCAGCTCATCCAGCAGGTGCCTGGCACCTGCTCCGTCCATCTAGAAGCATTTGCGGTGGACAACGGAGGGTCTTGACTTGGTTCTACTCCTGCTTGCTAATCTACATCTGCTGGAAGGTAGACAGTGAGGCCAGGATGGAGCCGCCAATCCACACAGAGTACTTGTGCTCAGGGGAAGGAATACTCTTGATCTTCATGGTGCTGGGGGGCAGGGCTGTGATCTCCTTCTGCATCCTGTCAGTGATGCCTGGGTACATGGTGGTGCTGCCAGACAGCCCAGTGTTGGCATAGAGGTTCTTGCAGATGTGGACATCACACTTCATGATGGAGTTGAAGGTGGTCTTGTGGATGCCGGAGGATTCCATACCATGGAAAGAGGGCTGGAAGAGTGCCTCTGGACACGACGATGATACATGCCCATGGGGCAGCTCATAGCTCTTCTCCAGGGAGGAAGAGGATGCAGCTGCTCAAAGTCCAGGGCGATGTAACACAACTTCTCCTGATATTACGCATGATCTCCTGCTTGGCGGTAGTAGTGAAACTGTAGCTGCTCTCTGTCAGGATCTGCATGAGGTAGTAGTATGTCAGGTCCTGGCCAGCCAGGACTAGAAGCAAGATGGCTGGGGAAGGGTGTAGCCCTCATAGATGGGCATTGTGTGGGTGACCTCATCACCAGAGTCCATGACAAAGCTAGTGGTGTGCCCAGAAGCGTAAAGGGATAGCACGGCCTGGATGGCCACATACATGTCCAGTGTGTTGAAGGTCCCATCTGAGTCATCTTCTCTCTGTTAGCCTTGAGATTCAGGGGAGGCTCAGTCAGCAGTACTGGGTGCTCCTCGGGATCCACATGCAGCTCATTATAGAAGGTGTGGTGCCAGATCTTCTCCATGTCGTTTCTTGGTGACTATGTCATGCTCCATGGGGTACTTCAAGGTCAGGATGCAGCACTTGCTCTGGGCCTCATGGCCCATGTAGGAGTCCTTCTGGCCCATGCCCACCATCATGCCCTGGTAGCAGAGGCGCCTGATGATGGAGGGGAACACAACCAGGGGTGGCAGAAGTTGTGTGTGGGGGGGGGGTCCGTCTCCAGCAAAGCCTGCGTTGCACATGCCAGAGCCATTGCCATTGACTAGTGCTGCAATTTTTTTCTTCCATTGCGATAGGCAGAGACTGGTGGCAGAGCAGCGGGAAGACACAGAGAATGGGCCGGCCGGCAGCGAGTGAGACCTTAATATCTTTATTTTTGTTTTCACAGTATTACAGCTGAATCTGACTGTGGAAAATCAAATGATTCTGTAATCAATGTATAAATAAGTGTTGAATAAAAGCCCAGCCCCTTGCTAAGCCATTCCCCAACACAAAGCATTGCCTCAAGAAAGCACCTTTCCTAATGAACATCATGCTATTGTCCAGGGTAGCTGCAGTCCTGTTGCCACCACTGTCAGACAATTACTATTACCTTTTCCTTGCAGGTTTTATTTGATTATCCTTAATAGCAATTAAATATGTGAAAGTATTCTAAAGCAAAATCACTTACAAAACATAACAAGCTAAGGAGTTTACATTTTTTAAGATTAACAGTTTTATATTACCAAAGGTTTTTTTTTTTTTTTTTTTTTGCTTTTTTTTAATAGGGTCAGTTTCAAGGTGCAAGGGTGACATGGCATGATGGCATCAGTTTTTGTTATTATAACTTCAAGACTGGACAGTGCATGGAATGCTCGAAGTCCAGGGCGATGTAGCACAGCTTCTCTTTGATGTCACGCATGGTCTCTGGCTCAGCCATGGTAGAGAAGCTGTAACCACTCTTGGAAGGTGGTGAAGAGGTGTGCTTTTCATTCACCCTCTTTCTACTTTGCCATATCTTCACACATTTTGTACTCAGATAAGAAATTCAAACTACATGAAATGTGTTCTGCTGTGACTAATGGCCCAGTCTCTAGCAACTTGTGATTTCTCTAACAACTGATACTCTAGTAATCCTCCTGCACTTCAGGGGATTCCTAGAAAGCAGAATGGTGTCCTAAGAAACACAGGCTTCAGAACCCTTCAGGTTCTGTGGCTTAATCTTTCCTCTGCCTCCTTGTGTAAACTACTCTTGTACATGTATTTATTCTTTTATAAGGAAGAAATATTTATTTTTAACTAACAAAATTTTGCAAGATTATTTGACAATTTAATAAGATAGCACCACTCATACTATAAAGATGGTCGATAAATACAATTTGCATCTCCAATAGTGAGGTCTCGAATGGACATCTTAGGGAAAAACTTACTTTCATTCACTGTTTTTTGTTATTTTAGAAACATTATCTGGGCACATTCTGTGTTCCAAGCACTCTTCTAGAGACCATTGTTTTTATTAGCAAAGAACTACAAAAGTCTTTTAAATTTTCTGAGGCCCATATTCCATAAAGGGACAGCAACAAATGTTTATTGTCTATAGGTAGTGATATATCTGTACAGAAAAATGAAAACATAAGGAGTATATACCCAACAAGGAAGAACTGAACAGCTAAACAGGGGGCATCAGAAAAGACTCTGTGAGGGGAAAAGTTTAAGTGAGTAGTTGAAGTATTATAAAATGAAAAAATTTCTAAGGAAAGGTAGTTCCAAGCAGAGGGAATAATAAATAATCAGGCCCTGAATTAGCATAACTGGTAAATCTGAAGACAAGAAAACCACACAGTGTGGCTGGACCAGTGTGAGGGATGGTTAAAGAAATGGGCAACCAGATCACAGCTGGCAGAAGGCAGTGCAGGTATTTGCAGACCACTGTAAGGACTTTGACCTTTGTTTAACTTATATGGAAATCTGAAAGGGTTCAGAGAACTGGAAAACAATCTGACTTGTGTTTTGCACAGATTATTTTGGCTATTATAATATATAGATTTTAAAGTTAGAAGTATAGAGATCAGTTAGGATACTGTTATGATAATAAATAATGCAGGAATTAGGAGAATAGTTTAAATAGTGAGTGGCTGAATTTTCAATTTAATTTGATGGCAGAGACAATGGAATTTATTGACAGAATGTGGATCTAAGAAAAGAAGAATTTATAGTAATAACTTTAAGGTTAAAAGTCTGAGCAATGCCGAGGAAATAGTTGTCATTAACTGAGATGGCAGAGACTGAATTGGAGTGAGTTTCAGAGAACTATTAGAAGTTCATACTAATATCAGCTGTAGAGTATTTGGGCCCCAGTGTTTGATCATCTATTATGCAATTGCTTCTCCCTTAACCTTGCATTTTGAATCTTCATTCTGGTGTCGTTATTTGATTGCTCATTTTTTGGTTGATCTCATTCTTAGTGGTTTTAATACCTTTTTTCTATTTGACAGTCAAGTAAATAACTGCCAAAATTCATCAACTAATCTTAATGCTTTTCTCTGTACATTTTAACAAATCCTGCTTTTTGAGTCAATCAGGGTAAAATCTCCTAAATTCCAGAGCCATGGAATCATTATTTCATAAAAAGAAAGTGCATCCTAATTTTGTATGACTAGTTTCAGAGTTTGCATTTGTTTGTTTGTTTTGTGGCATAGAACTCAGTCAACTCTGAATTAAAATTATGAAAAAAAAAAAAAAAACACTTAGATCCCTATGGAAAATCAGCAAGTGATAATTTTCTTGGAAACTTCCTCTTAATTTGTCAACAAAATTCTTATGTTGTTTTGTCATTGTTGTTGTTGTTATTGTTTACACCAGAGTCTGAGGATAAGAATCAAAATGTGATTGTCTTTAAACCAGGATATAGTATGGTATTACTTGTAAAATGGTGTGGCCACATGGATCAAAGTTTGGCCTATGTACTTCAGGAAAAACTATAGAGGGTCTTTCTGCTCCAACTAAATACTGCCACTCAAATGAAATGTTGTTGTCTATTTTCACCTATTAGCAAAAAAACTATGGAAATGAGTGGATGCATTTATTATACTCACAGGATGTATATATGATCTATCTTTCATTAGCTAGACTCTAAAAGTATTTTTGTTTTAATCAGCAGGTGTAATAATACCAATAATAACAACAGAATATAATATTTAATATTGGATAATATTGGGCTATGTTCACAGTACTGTGCATACAATATTGCATTAGCGTACTTCTTGTCCTCTCAGAGCTTAAAAAAGTCACTAAAAAATGCTTCAGAAATTCAACTGTGGCAGAGATACTTAAATAAAATATTAGAACATTGAAGATGATACCATTCATTTATTCTTTTAAAAGACATTTATTAACTGTTAATTGCATGGCAGCAAAATAAATTTTGTTGACTAGATGGAACAATGTAAAACACAGATCTTTACTTCTCATTGTGGAAAGATAAGGGGAAAAATGGTTGAAGAAACATTTGCAAGAGTGTGCTATGAAAGCCCTGATAGCAGGAAAAATGGGGAACCCATATCAAGTATTCATTTTCAAGTCCTTGAAGTTTAAACATTGCCTGTATAAACAAGAGTTATCTCATACTTGGACTATTCATGAATAAACCAATTGCTTTTAAAAATATTTTCATTATAGCATGCTGTTCTATTGAATTCAAACCAGTGATGGTGTCATTATTAGCAGATTAACCAACCTCAGCCAAAGCACTGGGCTGGGCCGTGGGAGCCTTGTGCTCGGCCAAGAATTTCCATTCCAACTATTGCATTATAAGAAAGCTTGTGAGCCTGGGAGTAGGATAGGGGTAGTAAAGACAGTGGCACCTGGGATTTTTCAGGCTTTGGGCTAGTGTTTTTTTTTTTTTTTTTTCTTTAAAAGTATGGATGTATATCAATAATTTAACAACAGATGTGGCCCAAATGGTGTTTATTGGTTTAATGTTAGCCCTGCATCTGATGCTGGACATCTTCCCCACTGCACTCAAGTCTCAATATGTTTGTTGTTAGCTATTGTAAATATCTAAAAATAATGCAATCACAAAGGAATGGGATTACAAAGTGAAATTACAAACCTTGCAAAAAGTGAAATATTTAATATAATTCCTAGAAATGATATTGGAGAACTACATTAATCACTGATAATTATTAACTACATTAGCCATCAGTAACTATTAATTAATGCTGCTAAATGCAGTTAATATAGTTAAAGTAGATTAATGTAGTTAATGTAGTAAAAAATACTGCAGCATTTTCCAGTGCTGAAAAAATGAAAAAGGATTAAAGTTGGGCTCAACGTTATAGAACTTGATTTGACAAAGTGTAAGATAGACATTAGGGAAATTTGTGTATGATCATGTTGCAAAAAATTAAGTTATCTGCAAGTGATTTTTGTAATTTTGCTTCAAAATTAGATTTTTTTACTATGCTTCAAAATATAGCTTTAGATAGATATTCAAAACTATATCTTTTATCATGTTTTATTATTTAAGAAAAGAAAATTAGTTACATTTATAAGCTAAATTTTCTTGAATATCAAACTAATGTACACATACATACGAAATTTTGTTTCAATTTTCAAGATAAATTTATAGTAAAAACACTTGACAATATTTATATGATTTTAAAAATTTACTTGGATTTAAGTTATTGTAGAGATTATTATTAGGTTTCATAAAAGCAGCACCAAAACTAAACTTTGGCATCGGGGGCTGGGGTTGTGGCTCAGTGGTACAGTGCTTGCCTAACATGTTTGAGGCACTGGGTTCAATTCTCAGCACTGCATGTAAGAGCCCTAATAAGGAGATAGCTAAGATGGCAGCTAGCTGAGAGCCATATGAGGTGTTTAAGTATTTTTACCTGATATTCATGCATTTATCTAAGAATCTTTCTTATGCCCGTGAACACTATGTGACGCACCTGTAAGTTTGAGCTGTTAAACACATGTGTACTTGTTAAGGCAAAAAGTATTTAACTGGGTGAGGTTGGCTAGAGGGGGGTGGTTGGAGTTGGAGAGGTTGTTGGAGCCAGAGAGAGAAGTTAGAAGAAGGAAGAATAAAGAACCTATTCATTTTCAGTCTGCCTCTGAATTCTTTCCAGCGGTATCGGTGCTGCAGGCGGCAATAGCTGCAGGCAGCGGCAACAAGTGGTGGCCCGTAATGGGGAGTTTGGAATCAGCAGGTAAGAACTGAGAAGTCTCTAAAGATGGGTTCGAAAATAACTAAGACCCGAGTGATAAAGGCTATGGAAGAATTCTTTGATATAGCTGACTCAGTTGATAGTGAGGAGGATAAAAGTGAAAGTGATCATGAAAGCATAGCCTCCGCTGAGTCAGTTAGGGACCAGTAAGGATAGTATTGGTGTGAACTCAAAAATGACTAAAATCCGAGCTGCTAAAGCTATTCGAGAATTATTTAGAGATAGCTGAAGCATACGTGCTCTCAATTGAACCTGGGACTCAGGATGTTACTACCAGTGAAAAGTAGTAGTAGTGAGGGAGGAGTCAAATAACCATGAAAGCATAGCCTCCTCGCTGAGTCAGTTAGGACCAGAAAGGACCGTCAAGTGGAGGGAACGCTTTGTGCCCTCATGGGTTGAATCAATTACAGAAACTAACTGAATGGTCTTTCTAGGCACTTGCATGCCCTTGAAACAGAGGTTAACGGTCTTTCTTGAGTGCTTGCGTGCCCTCGAATGTCAAAACTCACAGGAACATTGGGGTCTGCCAGTATTTTGAAAATGAAAATGGACAGAGGTACCACCAATCATTAGATTTCAAAACTATAAAAAATTTCAAAGAAGCAATAATGAACATATGGGCCCCAGGCTCCTTTCATGTTGAACATGTTGGAGTCCCTTAACACTTTAACTTTAAACCCCTCCGACTGGAAAGGCTTATGTAAGGCAGTATTGAGTGGGAGACAATACTTGATTTGAAGGTCACAATTCCAGGAGTTTTGTGTAGAAACAGCTAGAAGAAATGCGACTACAGTATTTCTAGACCGTAACGTAGACATGTTAACTGGAGAGAGGGCGAGTTTGGTAACTTACAGGTTCAAATTCAGTATGATCCTGGAGTTTACACTCAAATATATGCTGCAGCTGTTAAGACATGGAAAAGTTTACAAAGAACTGATGACTTACAGGGTAGCTTGTCTAAAGTAATTCAGGGACCTAATGAGCCATACGCTGACTTTGTTGATAGGCTTTTGCAAACTGCAGGTAGAGTGTTTGGAGACGTTGATCAAGCCATGCCATTAGTCGTTCAGCTGACATATGAAAATGCCAACAAATATTGTCAAGACGCTATCAGACCTTGGAAATCTAAAAGGGACCTTTCTGTATATATAAGACTATGCAAAGATATAAATGACGCCTTAGTCACAGGAAATGTGACTGCAGCAGCAATGAGAGGTGCTTCTCCTCAAAATTTCACAAAAAGGACTCAACCTAAAAATTATTATAGTCAATCAGGTTATTCTAGACAATTATCCCCAAAGAGAAATAAGATGAAGCCTCATATCGTGCCCCAGGCTGCTGCCCCAGGTTATAAAAAAGGAAACCAATTGGGCTAATAAGTGCAGATCTAAATTTGATATTTATGGAAACATTTTGTCTAGGAATTCAAAAAAATGGGGCACATGGCCCAATGCTCTGGGGTCCACAAATGTTACGAGGCATTAGAGGAGGAATATCCTCAAACATCCATCCATATGATTCCTTGATACAATCCCTCTTTACCATTGACTCCCTTGTCAGAGGGACAAGAGGAAGTGCAGGACTAGACCTCTGTTCCACCACCTGAATAGTGCTAACACCTGAAATGGGGGTTTCAAACTGATTCCTACGGGAGTCAGGGGACCTCATCCCTCAGGAACTGTAGGTCTTATCCTCGGGCAAAGCTCTAAAAAGCTTATCTGGTTTTCAAGTGACTCCTGGTATAATAGACTCAGAATACCAAGGAGAAATTAAGATTATGCTTAGTTCACCCTCGAGGCATTTTGCTCTGTTAAACCAAGGAGATAGAATTTGCTCAGCTGCTTCTCCTTCCCAGTTTAACATGAACTCATTTAAGAGTATGCCTCAAAATAGGAACATATAGGGGATTTGGTTCCATGTGGCTCTGGACCTATGGCTTGCTGGGTTCAGGATTGTTCACAGAGGCCTATGTGCAAAATAAAAATTCAAGGTATAGAGATGGAGGGATTGATTGATACTAGAGATGACTCTTCCATCATCAATCTATGACAATGGCCCAAACCACTGGCCTCTGCAGAAGGCCTTCAACCAGTTTAAAGAGGCTTGGGATATACTAACAGCCCAGAACATAAGTTGCAACAGTTTTAAAATGGGAGGATGATAAAGGGCATCAAGGAACATTTTCAGCCTTATGTTTTGACCAGCTTGCCAGTTTATCTTATGGGGACAGATATATTTTGCAACAAATGGGAGTACATCTCGCTACCAAGCCCGCAGGTGTTTAAAAATAAAAATCTACAGGGTAATCCTTCCAACCCCTATTAATCTTAAAAGGAAATCATCATCAAAAAGGTAAAGGATATTTTTTTAGGGGCCACTGAGAAAACAATTTTGAAAATATTATGGCTTTCTGATTAAGCCAGTTTGGGTCCCTTAGTGTGCCCCCTATCTAGAGAGAAAATTACAAGCGGCCACACCTATTCATCCAAGAACAACTAGAAGCAGGGACATATAGAACCTTTCCACCACCTCCCTGGAATTCCCCCATATTCCGTGATCAGGAAAAAAAAATCAGGAAAATGACAATTGTTACATGATCTTAGAGAAATCAATAAAACACATGTAAAAATATGGGCCCTACCCAACCTGGACTTCCTATCCTGTAGACTATTCCTAAAAATTTCCATCTATTATATCTCTTGATATAAAGGATTATTTCTTTTCTATTCCTCGTATATCCTCTGGATGCCCCCAGGTTTGCTTTTTCAGTTCCTTCTTTTAATAGTAATGGCCCCTGATCAAAGATTATACAGTGGAAAGTTTTTTACCCTAGGGAATGGCTAATAGCCCAACTATATGTTAAATCTATGTAGATAAAGTTATTCAGCCTATCAAGAAACAAAATACCCAGAGCTTATGTGCTTCCTATTAATATGGAATTGATGTTTTGCTTGCTCATCCTAATTAGAAGTCTTATTCACATATTTAGCGATATATCAGAAAACTTGAAACGATATGGACTAAAACATTGGTGAAGAAAAGGTTCAAACTAGATCTCCAATATTCATACCTAGGATTCCAAATTAATGGATACTTTTATTAGGCCTCAAAAATTTTTAATAAATAAGGAACATTTGGATCCACTCTTAAATGATTTTCAAAAATTGCTGGGGAGACATTAATTGGCTTTGCCCTACACTAAAAGCCTCACTACTTAGGCCAATTAAAACCCTTATTTGATATCCTTCATGGGAACCCTGATCCATCTTCACACAAACATTGACTCCTGAAGCTTTTCAAGTATGGTAGGAAAAGGCCATTGAAAGAGATCATGTGTGATAGAATTTGGATTTTGCTCTACCACTGATATTGATCATTATTTCTTCACAATATACACCCACAGGTGTATTTTGGCAAACAAGGGCCTTTATTATGGATACATTTGCCCATCTCTCCTGAAAGTACAATTGAGTCTTATACCTCCATGGTGGCCTAAACTTATTCTGTCAAGGACTTAAGACTTCCACTAAAATATTTGGCATTGCACCCTGCTACTAATTAATTACTCCCTATTCATCATCACAGGTTGAATATTTATGCTTCAAATGATAATGATTGGGACTACAGCTAGATGCTCTACTTCTGCAAATTTTGATTAACCATTTTCCTAAGTCTCCTATACTATCTTTTTTGTATCAATCATCCATTATATTTCCACAGGTAATCAAAAAATCAACCTATTCCTAAGGCATTAAATGTATTTACAGATGTGTTCCTCTAACAGTACTGCTACAGTAGTCACTCAAAAAGAAAAATATGATTCATATTACGGCCATAATATCAGCTCAATTAGTTGAGCTAGAAGCTATTATTTATAGCTCTTGAAAGTTTTAAAAGAACAGCCCATAAATATTTTTTCAGACAGCCACTATATTGTACATGCTGTCCCGAAAATTGGAGCTAGCAGGTCCAATAGCACCTCATACTCCTCCCTTTAAATTGTTTTTTCAAATTCAAAACCTTCTATGGGAACATAAAGAGACCTTTGTTTATTGGACATATCAGAGCTCATACTAATTTGCCTGGTCCGCTCCATGAAGGTAATCACAAGGCCGATGCCCTTACTCAAACAATCTTTATATTTGTTCAGAAGTCCAACAAGCTACCTCATTCGCATTCTCAATTTTTATGTTAATAGTACTACTTTACAACAAAGTTTCAAAATAACGAAAGATCAAGCTCGAACAATTGTGAAGGCTTGTCAATCTTGTGTGAATATTTGCCCAATCCCACATTATGGAGTTAACCCAAAGTGGATTAATGGTGCCCCAATAATTTGTGGCAGATGGTGTCAACATCATTAGCCAAGTTTTGGAAATTGCGATTTATTTATGTGATCATAGATACATGCTCAGGCATGATTTTTGCTTCTACTTACATGCTAGAGAAAAAGTTAAAGATTGTTACATCTCATTGTCTACAAGCTTTTTCTGCCACTGGGCATTCCCAAAATGTTTAAGACAGACAATGGCCCTGCATATACGTCCCTCATCTTTCAAACAGTTTTGCGCAGAATTCAAGTATACTCCATAAGACTGGTATTCCGTATAATCCTCAAGGCCAAGGTGTATTGAACGAGCTAATTGCACACTCAAAATTATTCTTTTGAAACAAAAAAGAAGGAAATTGGACAAATCCTTGGGACAGGTTGGCTATTGCCCTTTTTACTTTAAATTTTTAAACTTTGGATTCCAAAGGATATTCGGCTGAGAGACAGTCACTGGAATCCACACCAAAACAACATAAAACCTTTGGTTTACTAGAAAGATGTTCTTTCAGGCACATGGAAGGTCCCAAAAGGGGATCCCCCAGTATTTAATTTGGGGGAGAGGATCTCGTTTGTGTTTTTCCCACAGCACGAGTCCCTCCCCAGTATGGATACCATCAAGATTAATAAAACAAGTGCCAAATCAAAAGGACCAAGATGAAGTTGTTGTGGAATGATTCCCTTTAAAGAGTTATCAAAATCCACGCACCTGTGCGAGTTTGTCTCTTTTCAGCACGATGGGTAAATCTTTGCTTTTTTCAGCTAAAGAAACTTTAAGCTGCGTGCTTTTTGCTCCTTCAATAAAATTCACAACTTGAGTCTCATTCCTGGCTGGGATGAGAAGATCTCTCTTTAGTGTGCACACAATTGTATTTTTTCTTTTTTAATATATGTCTTTATGTCTGTGCGCTTGTCTAGAATTTCATGTAAATGTGACGTCACAAATATATGTCTTTATGTTTGGTGCGTCTGTCCAATGTGATGTCACAAATAACAAAAAACCCATCCTGCGCTCATGAAAATTAATATTATAAAAACAAAAAAAGGATCCAAATAACTTTAATTCCATTAAGTTAAAAAGGTATTCTAATTTGGGTAAACATTTAAAAAATGAAGGTACCTTTAATCTCAATTTTATAAGTATCTCTAGGACTTCTCTTCAGCAAGGAATATGACTAAATACTGTGATTCAAAAACCTGAATTTTTGGTATTTGTCATGGGATTGTTTATTATGTAATTAACTTAATTTGTTAAATAGCTCTGATTAATTTAAAATTGTTTCAACAGGATATATTCATGGAAGGTTGCCTGTGTATGCAGAGGCTCAAAAGTTCCAGACTAACAAATTTATTTTTTCTAAAATGCTCTTAGCTTTTCTTTAATTTATTTTAAATGTAATATTTTGTCAGTTTAAATACCCTCAGTCTTCTCTTTAATCTGTTTTGAATGTGACATTTTGCCGAGCTTATGTTTATGTGAGCTCTAGCAGCATTGTGTGTGAGCAGCAGATCAACTTCAATTACCTGATCTAATAATATGTAAGAGCCCTAATAAGGAGATAGCTAAGATGGCAGCTAGCTGAGAGCCATAAGAGGTGTTTAAGTATTTTTACCTGATATTCATGCATTTATCTAAGAATCTTTCTATGCCCGTGAACACTATGTGACGCACCTGTAAGTTTGAGCTGTTAACACATGTGTACTTGTTAAGGCAAAAAGTATTTAACTGGGTGAGGTTGGCTAGAGGGGGTGGTTGGAGTTGGAGAGGTTGTTGGAGCCAGAGAGAGAAGTTAGAAGAAGGAAGAATAAAGAACCTATTCATTTTCAGTCTGCCTCTGAATTCTTTCCCGCGGTATCGGTGCTGCAGGCGGCAATAGCTGCAGGCGGCAACAAGTGGTGGCCCGTATGGGGAGTTTGGAATCAGCAGGTAAGAACTGAGAAGTCTCTAAAGATGGGTTCGAAAATAACTAAGACCCGAGTGATAAAGGCTATGGAAGAATTCTTTGATATAGCTGACTCAGTTGATAGTGAGGAGGATAAAAGTGAAAGTGATCATGAAAGCATAGCCTCCGCTGAGTCAGTTAGGACCAGTAAGGATAGTATTGGTGTGAACTCAAAAATGACTAAAATCCGAGCTGCTAAAGCTATTCGAGAATTATTAGAGATAGCTGAAGCATACGTGCTCTCAATTGAACCTGGGACTCAGGATGTTACTACCAGTGAAAGTAGTAGTAGTGAGGAGGAGTCAAATAACCATGAAAGCATAGCCTCCTCCGCTGAGTCAGTTAGGACCAGAAAGGACCGTCAAGTGGAGGAACGCTTTGTGCCCTCATGGGTTGAATCAATTACAGAAACTATGAATGGTCTTTCTAGGCACTTGCATGCCCTTGAAACAGAGGTTAACGGTCTTTCTGAGTGCTTGCGTGCCCTCGAATGTCAAAACTCACAGGAACATTGGGGTCTGCCAGTATTTGAAAATGAAAATGGACAGAGGTACCACCAATCATTAGATTTCAAAACTATAAAAAATTTCAAAGAAGCAATAATGACATATGGGCCCCAGGCTCCTTTCATGTTGAACATGTTGGAGTCCCTTAACACTTTAACTTTAACCCCCTCCGACTGGAAAGGCTTATGTAAGGCAGTATTGAGTGGGAGACAATACTTGATTTGAAGGTCACAATTCCAGGAGTTTTGTGTAGAAACAGCTAGAAGAAATGCGACTACAGTATTTCTAGACCGTAACGTAGACATGTTAACTGGAGAAGGGCAGTTTGGTAACTTACAGGTTCAAATTCAGTATGATCCTGGAGTTTACACTCAAATATATGCTGCAGCTGTTAAGACATGGAAAAGTTTACAAAGAACTGATGACTTACAGGGTAGCTTGTCTAAAGTAATTCAGGGACCTAATGAGCCATACGCTGACTTTGTTGATAGGCTTTTGCAAACTGCAGGTAGAGTGTTTGGAGACGTTGATCAAGCCATGCCATTAGTCGTTCAGCTGACATATGAAAATGCCAACAAATATTGTCAAGACGCTATCAGACCTTGGAAATCTAAAAGGGACCTTTCTGTATATATAAGACTATGCAAAGATATAAATGACGCCTTAGTCACAGGAAATGTGACTGCAGCAGCAATGAGAGGTGCTTCTCCTCAAAATTTCACAAAAAGGACTCAACCTAAAAATTATTATAGTCAATCAGGTTATTCTAGACAATATCCCCAAAGAGAAATAAGATGAAGCTCATATCGTGCCCCAGGCTGCTGCCCCAGGTATAAAAAAGGAAACCATTGGGCTAATAAGTGCAGATCTAAATTTGATATTTATGGAAACATTTTGTCTAGGAATTCAAAAAATGGGGCACATGGCCCAATGCTCTGGGGTCCACAAATGTACGAGGCATTAGAGGAGGAATATCCTCAAACATCCATCCATATGATTCCTTGATACAATCCCTCTTACCCATTGACTCCCTTGTCAGAGGGACAAGAGGAAGTGCAGGACTAGACCTCTGTTCCACCACCTGAATAGTGCTAACACCTGAAATGGGGGTTCAACTGATTCCTACGGGAGTCAGGGGACCTCATCCCTCAGGAACTGTAGGTCTTATCCTCGGGCAAAGCTCTAAAAGCTTATCAGGTTTTCAAGTGACTCCTGGTATAATAGACTCAGAATACCAAGGAGAAATTAAGATTATGCTTAGTTCACCTCGAGGCATTTGCTCTGTTAACCAAGGAGATAGAATTGCTCAGCTGCTTCTCCTTCCCAGTTTACATGACTCATTTAAGAGTATGCCTCAAAATAGGAACAATAGGGGATTTGGTTCCACTGGCTCTGGACCTATGGCTTGCTGGGTTCAGGATTGTTCACAGAGGCCTATGTGCAAAATAAAAATTCAAGGTATAGAGATGGAGGGATTGATTGATACTAGAGATGACTCTTCCATCATCAATCTATGACAATGGCCCAAACACTGGCCTCTGCAGAAGGCTTCAACCAGTTTAAGAGGCTTGGGATATACTAACAGCCCAGAACAAAGTGCAACAGTTTTAAAATGGGAGGATGATAAAGGGCATCAAGGAACATTTCAGCCTTATGTTTTGACCAGCTTGCCAGTTATCTTATGGGGAAGAGATATTTTGCAACAAATGGGAGTACATCTCGCAACCAAGCCCGCAGGTGTTAAAAATAAAAATCTACAGGGTAATCCTAACCCTATTAATCTTAAAGGAAATCATCATCAAAAAGGTAAAGGATATTTTTTTAGGGGCCACTGAGAAAACAATTTTGAAAATATTATGGCTTTCTGATAAGCCAGTTTGGGTCCCTTAGTGGCCCCTATCTAGAGAAAAATTACAAGCGGCCCACCTATTCATCCAAGAACAACTAGAAGCAGGACATATAGAACCTTCCACCTCTCCCTGGAATTCCCCCATATTCGTGATCAGGAAAAAATCAGGAAAATGACAATTGTTACATGATCTTAGAGAAATCAATAAAACCATGTAAATTATGGGCCCTACCCAACCTGGACTTCCTAATCCTGTAGCTATTCCTAAAAATTTCCATCTTATAACTCTTGATATAAAGGATTATTTCTTTTCTATTCCTCTATATCCTCTGGATGCCCCCAGGTTTGCTTTTTCAGTTCCTTCTATTAATAGTAATGGCCCTGATCAAAGATTTCAGTGGAAAGTTTTACCCTAGGGAATGGCTAATAGCCCCACTATATGTCAAATCTATGTAGATAAAGTTATTCAGCCTATCAAGAACAAATACCCAGAGCTTATGTGCTTCCATTATATGGATGATGTTTTGCTTGCTCATCCTAATTAAGAAGTCTTATTCACCATATTTAGCGATATATCAGAAAACTTGAAACGATATGGACTAAACATTGGTGAAGAAAAGGTTCAAACTAGATCTCCAATATTATACCTAGGATTCCAAATTATGGATACTTTTATTAGGCCTCAAAAATTTTTAATAAATAAGGAACATTTGGCCACTCTTAATGATTTTCAAAAATTGCTGGGAGACATTAATTGGCTTTGCCCTACACTAAGCCTCACTACTGGCCAATTAAAACCCTTATTTGATATCCTTCATGGGAACCCTGATCCATCTTCACCACAAACATTGACTCCTGAAGCTTTAAAGTTGGTAGAAAAGGCCATTGAAAGAGATCATTGTGATAGAATTGATTTTGCTCTACCACTGATATTGATCATTATTTCTTCACAATATACACCCACAGGTGTATTTTGGCAACAAGGGCCTTTATTATGGATACATTTGCCCATCTCTCCTGAAAGTACAATTGAGTCTTATACCTCCATGGTGGCTAAACTTATTCTTCAAGGACTTAAGACTTCCACTAAAATATTTGGCATTCACCCTGCTACTATTATTACTCCCTATTCATCATCACAGGTTGAATATTTATGCTTCAATGATAATGATTGGGCTATAGCTAGATGCTCTACTTCTGCAAATTTTGATAACCATTTTCCTAAGTCTCCTATACTATCTTTTTGTATCAATCATCCCATTATATTTCCACAGGTAATCAAAAATCAACCTATTCCTAAGGCATTAAATGTATTTACAGATGGGTCCTCTAACAGTACTGCTACAGTAGTCACTCAAAAAGAAAATATGATTCATATTACTGCCCATAAATCAGCTCAATTAGTTGAGCTAGAAGCTATTATTATAGCTCTTGAAAGTTTTAAAGAACAGCCCATAAATATTTTTTCAGACAGCCACTATATTGTACATGCTGTCCCGAAATTGGAGCTAGCAGGTCCAATAGCACCTCATACTCCATCCTTTAAATTGTTTTTTTCAAATTCAAAACCTTCTATGGGAACATAAAGAACCTTTGTTTATTGGACATATCAGAGCTCATACTAATTTGCCTGGTCCGCTCCATGAAGGTAATCAAAAGGCCGATGCCCTTACTCAAACAATCTTTATATTTTCAGAAGTCCAACAAGCTACCTCATTCCATTCTCAATTTTATGTTAATAGTACTACTTTACAACAAAGTTTCAAAATAACGAAAGATCAAGCTCGAACAATTGTGAAGGCTTGTCAATCTTGTGTGACATATTTGCCCAATCCACATTATGGAGTTAACCCAAGAGGATTAATGCCCAATAATTTGTGGCAGATGGTGTCACTCATTAGCCAAGTTTTGGAAAATTGCGATTTATTTATGTGATCATAGATACATGCTCAGGCATGATTTTTGCTTCCTTACATGCTAGAGAAAAAGTTAAAGATGTTACATCTCATTGTCTACAAGCTTTTTCTGCACTGGGCATTCCCAAAATGTTTAAGACAGACAATGGCCCTGCATATACGTCCTCATCTTTCAAACAGTTTTGCGCAGAATTCAGTATACTCCATAAGACTGGTATTCCGTATAATCCTCAAGGCCAAGGTGTAATTGAACGAGCTAATTGCACACTCAAAATTATACTTTTGAAACAAAAAGAAGGAAATTGGACAAATCCTAGGGACAGGTTGGCTATTGCCCTTTTTACTTTAAATTTTTAAACTTTGGATTCCAAAGGATATTCGGCTGGAGACAGACACTGGAATCCACACCAACAACATAAACCTTTGGTTTACTAGAAGGATGTTCTTTCAGGCACATGGAAGGGCCCAGATCCAGTATTAATTTGGGGGAGAGGATCTGTTTGTGTTTTTCCACAGCACGAGTCCTCCCCAGTATGGATACCATCAAGATTAATAAAACAAGTGCCAAATCAAAAGGACCAAGATGAAGTTGTTGTGGAATGATTCCCTTTAAAGAGTTATCAATCCACGCACCTGTGCGAGTTTGTCTCTTTTCAGACGATGGGTAAATCTTTGCTTTTTCAGCTAAGAAACTTTTAAGCTGCGTGCTTTTTCCTTCAATAAATTCACAACTTGAGTCTCATTCCTGGCTGGGATGAGAAGATCTCTCTTTAGTGTGCACACAATTGTATTTTTTCTTTTTTATATATGTCTTTATGTCTGTGCGCTTGTCTAGATTTCATGTAAATGTGACGTCACAAATATATGTCTTTATGTTTGTGCGTCTGTCCAATGTGATGTCACAAATAACAAAAACCCAGCGCTCATGAAAATTAATATTATAAAAACAAAAAAAGGATCCAAATAACTTTAATTCATTTAAGTTAAAAAGTATTCTAATTGGGTAAACAATTTAAAAATGAAGGTACCTTTAATCTCAATTTATAAGTATCTCTAGGACTTCTCTTCAGCAAGGAATATGACTAATACTGTTCAACCTGATATTTTGGTATTTGTCATGGGATTGTTTATTTGTAATTAACTTAATTTGTTAAATAGCTGATTAATTTAAATTGTTTCAACAGGTATATTCATGGAAGGTTGCTGTGTATGCAGAGGCTCAAAAGTTCCAGCTAACAAATTATTTTTCTAAAATGCTCTTAGCTTTTCTTTAATTTATTTTAAATGTAATATTTTGTCAGTTAAATACCCTCAGTCTTTCTTTAATCTGTTTTGAATGTGACATTTTGCCAGCTTATGTTTATGTGAGCTCTAGCAGCAATGTGTGTGAGCAGAGATCAACTTCAATTACCTGATCTAATAATTCTATTTTTTTAGTTTGACAACTCACTTCTTGACTCAGTGCTGGAATAGCACTGCCTTTCCTCTAATGATTGATGCTTGAGTTTCTAGGTAGCCGGCCCTGAAGATTTGTTGGTGGCATTGTATAGACATAAAAAAGATGGCTGCTGCTATAGCTGCAGGGATCTCAATCGCTACAAGCATCCCTGCTGCTCAAGCATCAAACAACTTCACCAGCAGTGTGGCCTCTGCTCTGCATGCACGAGGCCTCCTAGACCAATGTGTTAGCAAGTGGACATTTTGATAAATCTTTCTACTATAAGATGTTTGGGACATTGCACAGGACAATACCTTGTGGGTATTTGTCTAGAGAATTCAGTGTGTTACTTAATGCAACTTAGGAGAGCTGATTTGTTTAAAGAACTTGATATGCTATGGAACTTGGCTCGTCAGCAAAAAGCTTGCCGCCTTAGAACTGGAGCATCTCCTCATGAGTGCACTGGCTGGTAGTCAATATGGGACCGTCTCATGTGGCCGACATATCAACCTAAGACAGGAGTCAAGGGCACAGCTTTGATTATCCCATGTCGGGTAAGAATGCCGGTTGCACATGTGGACGCCTAAGACAGGCACAGTCGATCCTGATGTGGCGAGAGCTCACCCATCTATTTTTTCCCTCTTTTAAAACAAAAGGGAGGAAATGTAAGAGCCCTAATAAGGAGATAGCTAAGATGGCAGTTAGCTGAGAGCCATAAGAGGTGTTTAAGTATTTTCACCTGATATTCATGCATTTATCTAAGAATCTTTCTATGCCCATGAACACTATGTGACACACCTATAAGTTTGAGCTGTTAACACGTGTATACTTGTTAAGGCAAAAAGTATTTAACTGGGTGAGGTTGGCTAGAGGGGGTGGTTGGAGTTGGAGAGGTTGTTGGAGCTGGAAAGAGAAGTTAGAAGAAGGAAGAATAAAGAATCTATTCATTTTCAGTCTGCCTCCGAATTCTTTCCCGCGGTATCGTTGCTGCAGGCGGCAATAGCTGCAGGCAGCAACACTGCATATAAATAAATAAAATAAAGTCCATTGACAACTAAAAAATATTTGGAAAAACAAAAACAAAAATCTTTGGCATGGTCAGAGAATACTTTCCAGACATGAAGCTGAAAACTGAATTTGAGTATTAATCACATATAAGTGTTGTGTTTTCTCTTTTAATAGTAACCTTCTCCTAATATATTTTTTATATGTTCTTTGAAACTGTCTAAGTTTCCCCCTCCCCTCACAGGCATATATGGGCCTCTCATATATTCACTGCCCATGAGTTGTGAAACTCCAAAATTGAAAGTTCCTTCCCTGTCCTGACACTACTGAGTGAGTGCTGCTTGAGGTCAGCTGTACATTCGTTTACATTCCTGCATTTTGGTTTTCTCTTTATACCAATAAAATTATAGTTGTACTGGGGTGGTAGGATCCACATAGGAGACAAGAGTGCGTGGAAAGCAGACCCACTATTCCAGGCCACACAGGATCTCTTCTCAAATTGAGACAGTAATATTTGGGGTGTGGCTGTGCTAGTTATTTATTGGCAAGCAAGAGTGACAACTAATGTCTACTTATCTTATTAGCTACTGTGGACTATACTAAACTCCCAGTTCTGAGATAATATGCTGTTTCTTTAGTATTTCAATAGTACAAAACCATTTTTAGGCTCAATTCCACTTGTAGACCCTGTGAATTTGTGAGCTTTCAGTGTATTTTATAGTGACACAGTGGTGGTTACTAGTATGTTCTTTGGAGCCAGGCTGCTTCTCTTTGAGTCCTGGTTCCACTAAACATATCAGTGTAGTCATAATCTATAAGTGATATAACAAACCTGTTCCTTTTTTTCTTCATCGGTAAAATGGAGATAATATAAGAGTCATAGTTTGTTTAGAACTGCTCTAACAGAATGTCAAAAACTATATACTTTGTGAAAAAAAGAAAATTTTTTGGCTTTCAAGACTGTAGGCTAGTAAGTCCAAGATTGGGGGCTATATCTAGTAAACTACTTCTACTATGGCATTACATGTTGACCGCATCATGTGGCGAGGACATATGAGAGAAAAGGAAGAGGGGCAAAGTTATCCTATCACCAGAAACCTACTCCCATGATAACTACCCCATCCCATGGTAACATTTATCCATTCATGGGAGCAGAGCACTCCTGACATGGTCTCTTCATAAAGGTCCCACCCCTCGACACTGTTTCCTTGGGGATTAGGTTTCTAACACATGAAACTTGTACACATTTAAATTATAGCAATGAGCATCCACATCATAGGGCTATTGTGGATTAAATTAATTAACATGTCAATAGAGCTTTGAGATGTCAATCAGATGGCACACACACAAAATAGGTAACCTATTATTACCTAAGTAAATAGTTAACCTTTCTAGGATTCTATTATCTCACCAGCAATGGGAAATACTGGTATCTATGTTAAGAATTGATAAGTTAATGTTAATGAAAGAATTTAGTACACATGTGAGATGGGCGAAGACTTACGGAATTTACCTTTTTATCCATGTTCTGAGGTTAAACAAACTCCTCTTAAACCAGTTGCCATTGAAGGGAGTAGACAGAGTGACAGAACGACAAATAGCACTGACAGGGAGTCAAACTTTGAACTGACTACACAAAGTAATTGAAATAATATATTTCAAATTGTAAATGAGTAAAACATCTTTAATTAGCAAATCCTAGAACCTTACCTGCATTCCTTGAACAGGCACTTACAAAGAATTAGAAATCAAAGATAGTAATAATCCCAAAGTTTTGTTAATTTTAATTGTAATATGTAAACTTTGATTTCCTGTTATAGCAATACATATGGAACTGAAAAGTTTCTAAAAGTAAACATTTCTTGTGCTTTTTAAATTTTTCCTTGTACAATGTATAATATTCTTTAACAATTCAACTGTCTAATGTGGTTTACGTCTTTGGAAGTGTGAATTTCTATTAGCACATTCTTGAAAACTCGAACAAAAAGATATGTAACAGTTGTAGGCTAGCAGAATTTTGATTTGTTTTCATTCCTCCCTGTCTTCATAGTGTCATCTGAATCTCATTTCCAATTGTTCAGAATCTTGCTAAGGTTAAGGCTACGACGTGCTTGACACTTAGCAAAGCATTTTTTTTTCCGACTCCATTTCGGTGTTTTTGTTTGGTTAAATGCTTCAGGCTTACGTGTACTTTTACATTTTGCAAGGGGCAGAGTCAATCTATATGTGATAACTTCCAGGCTGAAACACAGAGAAAGCATCAATAACAAGATGTTATGCCATCTATGAATTAAGCCTTAGTGATTACTCATTAAAGTGTAGCATTTTGCCATTCTCTTTAATACTAAAGGATGTTCATATGCTTGTAACTGACAGATAGGTTTAATTTGTGCTGGTTATAGTGCAATGAGCAAAGCAATGAAATAGGTTCTGACTTTTTTAATTGGACAAAAGACTTCACTTAGTCACAGTATAGAGAGTTTCTGAGATTACAAAAAAAAAATCCCTCGAATATAAGAAAATTATTTCTTTGATCTCAATTATTTTTTTAAAGTGTTCATTGACAGAATCATTCTTCCCTTCAATACAGCAGTCTTCCAGAGAAATAAAAAAAAATTATTTGTTATCTCACACCTAACACTGGAAATTACAAACACTGTTACTACAGAATTGTATAGATTTTTAAAATATTTTTAACTCTACCAAATTTTTTCCTGAAATCTAGTGTAAGTTTTAAAAAACTGTGCTGTGGGTAGACCTCAAATGCTGATGTGAAAATTATCTTCTGGGCTGGGGATATAGCTCAGTTGGTAGAGTGCTTGCCTCACGTGCACAAGGCCCTGGGTTCAATCCCCAGCACCACAAAAAAAAAAAAAAAAAAAAAAAAAAAAAAAATTATCTAACAACAGAGGTCCTTCCTTTATTCCCATCTAGTTTAAAGGAAAAAGACAGTCAAAGCTCAAAATTACTGGTCTTATCAGAACTTAAGTTGCCAAGTCTATAGCTTTAACTTCAGTAAAGAATAGGCTCTAGTGGAAAAGGCATTTGAATACTGAGTTTAAAAAAATCCAGATCCAGGTCTCCTGTCTGCTCTGGCATTCTCTCATGTGACTCACCTTTGTGGAGCTTGGGGTCAGTTCTCCCATCTACTAGATAAGAAAGTGAGTCTTGCCTGCCTTTTAAACAACACCTAATTCTTCTTCTTCTTCTTTTTTTTTTTTTTTTTTTTTTTTTTGGTGTGTGTGTGGTATCAGGGATTGAATCCAAGGGTGCTTAACTCCTGAATCATAGCCCCAGCCCTTTTTAATTTTTATTTGAGACAGGGTCTTACTAAGTTGCTTAAGGCCTCACTAAATTGCTGAGGCTGGCTTTGAACTTGAGATCTGTCTGCCTTAGCCCTCTGAATCACTTAGATTACAGGAATGCACCACTTGTGCCAGGCTAATTCTTTAACACATATATTAAAATGACATAAAAATATTAGAAAAGAGATGATTGCCATCATTTAATAATTAGCAATTTAACCATTGCTGAATTTTCAGTACTTCCTACTGTCACCAGTTTTTTCCATTCAGTGTTATCTCTTTCTGTTTGCAATCTTGAGCTTCCATAAGACAGTTACTGAAAAGATCAGATTGGATAATTTCAAATATCAAGTATAAATATTCCATTCATTTAAGGAATTCAGAAGCATTCATCAGACTAGAAATTGAAGACATATAGCTCCAACAACAAAAATCACCAAATAAATTTTATAACTCACACAAAGTCCTTAAGTTTGAATATATTTCAAATATACTAGATTATAAAGGAAGGAAACATACTTTGTAACATACTGCTAAGAAACGACAGTATTTTTTATTACAAATTTGCTGGAAGCTAGGAATAAATTTAAAAAGAAGTGAACTTTATGTACCTGGACATATCTAATTTGAGTAGACCAAAAATCACATCATGAAGTGTATTATTTTACTACTTGGTTCTCCTCATATTTGTATGAAAAGTTAATCTGCTATATGCAGAACATTAGTTAAAATTACTACTTGTCATAAAAGTCACCTTATTGCTTATCCAGAATTCAAATAAATAGCCTTATGACAGAATATGAATTCCTTTAACTAAGATTATTTTATAAAATCTAATCCAACTGGAAAACTGCAAAAATGGTAGTAAGGCAACTGAGTTAAATCTCCACATTTTAGTAATATTCATGTATATTTCTTTCTTTCACCTTTAATGGAATCTATAACTGTCAAGGAAATTTGAATAGTATTTTATTATACCCACAGTAAGGGGGAAACAAATGCATTTTATTTTAAAAATTTCAACAATAAAAATGTTCTTAATCAGAAAACCCAATTAACCAAAACACTTTTAATAATTCCTGAAGAACTTCAATAACAGGCAGAATAATTCATGGGAGAAAAACTTAGTTCTGGCTTTCATTGTAGAAACTTTGTATAACTTCTTCATTCCAATATCCCCAATTCTACAGCAGTTCATATCAAATAGTATCTGCTTAATTAATGCTATTGATGAAGATTCTTATTAATAATAAAAAATCATTGTTATATCTAGAGACTAATAAATATTTGTTGAGGAAATTAGTGAATGAATATTAAAATTAAGATTTTTTATATAGTTTACATATGGTAGTTCAATTTTCTTATATAATTGTCAAAATATATCCTCAAAGTGATCTTGATTTGATATTGTTTGGTTCTTACATCACAAGTTTTAAAGATCTACATTCAAAAACATATGTGGCTGTGTCCATGTAATATGCTGTTTTTATGTCCTTTGGGAATAGACCCAATAGAAGGATGGCTGGGTCATAAGGTGGTTCCATTATAGCAGCACAATTCACAATATCTAGATTGCGGATCCAACCTAGATGCACCTCAGTAGATGAGTGGCTAAAGAAAATGTGGTATATATTCACAATGGAATATTACTCAGCAATAAAAGAGAATAAAATAATGGAATTTGCAGGTAAATGGATGAAATTGGAAAATATAATGCTAAGTGAAGTTAGCCAATCTCAAAAATCCAAATGTTGAATGTTTTCTCTGATATAAGGAGGCTGATTTACAATGGGGCTAGGTTGGGGAGCATAGGAGGATTAAAGGAACACTAGAAAGGTCAAAGAGGAGGGAGGGCAAGGGAGAGGTCAAGGGAGTATAAAGGGAGGGAAAAAAAAAAGATGGTAGCATGAAATGGATATCATTACCCTAAATGCGTGTTTGAAGACATGAATGGTATGAATATACTTTGTATACAAACAGTGCTCTATATGTGTATTACAAATTGTAATGCATGCTACTGTTACAACTTTGAATAAAAAAATGAAAAAAACATGTGGTTATAATTTTTTACTAGTTTGAGTCTAAGAAGACAAATCCTAAGGCAGTTGTTTGTAGATTTTGAAGTGCTCTCACCTACTTCATGCAGATTATAGTATACTGTCATCATTTCTTTAACATTAATCTTTCATTCTTCTACTAAAATGTAATTATTCTAGCAAAAAATCACATTGTGTTTTGGATATATTTTTGCTGTAATACTATGTGTCTGTAGGAAGGTACATATGAATAATGCACATACATATATGTGTATGTGTATATGTATGTTTGTTTATTTATTTATCTAGTGTAACCAATGAGATTCATAGCCTTGTGCTTTAAAGGGAACCACAATTTTTGAAATCTGAAAAATAAATCAATAAACAGAATATGCTCAATAAAGTACTCAACAAACATATTGAGAGAAACAATGCACATTAGTAAACACATTTTAACATAATATATTCTGGTCATTAATTTAATTTATAAGAGATCATATTAGTTTTTTTTTATTTGTATATGGACACAATGTCTTTATTTATGTTTATGTGGTGCTGAGGATCAAACCCAGTGCCTCACATATGCTAGGCAAGCACTCAACCACTGATCTACCACTCCAGCCCAGAAGTCATATTATTTTAAGGACTTATCTGCAAATAGAAGCTTTTAAAAGATTCATTAACCATTTGATCTTCTAAATAACTTAGTTCACTAAAGAAATTATTAGAAGTTGAGGTTTCAGATAATATGAAACAGGATATATATACATATATAATTAAAATAATATGTATACTATATATCTCATGTGAGAAACAGATCCATAGTACTTACTTCTTCGTTATTTTATAACTGAAATGTTACTTTTAAGGCCAGACTTAAGCAATGTTAAGTTGACAAAAAACAGTTATCTCTGTATCGTTCCAATTTTAGTATATGTGCTGCTGAAAAGAGTTATCTCTCTTCTAATTCAGCCTCACAATAGATTCAGAGCCTGAACTTGACTTAGAATATTCAATCTTCTAAAAGTTCTCTCCCCCTCTTTTCTGATTCTTACAAACTCAACATCCTTTAATCTCTTTTGAAGCTTTTCTCAATCCACTGAAGCAAAGAATCCAATTGCCATATTGAAATCAGGAAGAGTTAGATTTTATTTCTTATTCTCCAGGTACTAGCCAGGTGACTTTGTGCAATTAGTCACCCTGTTTCATCTCAATTTCTTCATCAATAAGGAAGATTATGGTTATTATTTATTAGAACAGTTACAAGACTTAAGAGTTAAATTGTAAAGTATATTATACACTGTAAGTATAGCAAAACTTTTCTTCAAATATTTTATATTCACCTTCTTTATGATATATACTCTCCTGCATAATCATATAGTTTATATGACTGTATTTTATCATATTATTATTTTCTAACCAATTAGGCTTTCTTAAAAATCTTTGTCTCACCAGTGTTTAGACATAGCATATATGCCTTATAGTCATACATCCTCTCCCCACAGAGGAACATGTACTGTTTTTGTTGCATACATAGGTGACACAATTGACTGGAAACTATAGAAACTGGAGCTGTTTTCAAAACTATGAAAAATTAAATGAAATAGTACATTAAAATCATTTGGAACTGTGCCTGTTGTAGAAAGTACTCAATAAATCTTAACCGTGTTGTCATTGCAAAATGATCTCTCATACCTAAACATTTATAAAGTTTTAAGGGAAACTTGGGTAGGGAAGATTACTTTTGTGGGTTAGAGAAGGGATGGCAGATGGGTTAAAATATAACCTGAGTCTTTAAAGAACAGCAGGAGTTTGCCAGTTCACATAGCATGAAGCGGGAAAGAAACATCACATTTAAAAAATATATATATGAATATTGCAAGTGGCACATAGTAGGTATTTTTCTAATCACTAACGATTCAACACTTTGAAAGTCATAAAATGCAGATGGGAAAAAACTCCCTCAGTGACATTTTACTACTGGATAACAATATTTTTTTAATATGGCAAAAAGGCATATTATTTCAACCTACTAAACTATGATATACAAAAGATTTAGCTAATAGAATGCTTTCAAAGTCAATCTTTATTTTAATTTTCTTACTGAAATTATTCCTTAATTCTGGTTGCATGTTTTAAATCCTATCAAGCCATTATTGGAGTCCAGTGCCAACTAATTTTCTTTGACATGCAAGCAAACTTTCAAAATTGATAAGGTAACATCAAAAATCACGTTAACAAGCCACAAATCTGTACTATGTAGGATCTAAAATGAAGCTTATCGTTATTTTATCTTGAAATAGATTGGAAAAGATTCACCCTATATCAAATTAATGAGAGATTATGAAGGTTATTAAAATGTGTAGGTAACTAATAAATTACCCAAAATTTGTTTCTGTTCTGTGAATTAATAATAAAATAAAAAATCAATGGTAAACTATCACAAGGATCCTAGTGAAGTTCTTAGTCATTAGAAAAAACAGCAGAAGAACACTAACAGCAGCAATAAACAATAAAAATTGATTCTGGTTTATTCATTGAAATATTTTTGTACGTAAAATTTCAATATTAAATATTCAGAGACACTCTTCTACTTCAACCATATTCCCATCCCAAGAAAGAAGTTCTAGATTTGGGAAGGGCACTCTCTGAGATTAATTTGGAAATTTTGTGCTCCAGGACAATGATATCTTGGGTTCTTTTAAATTAAAAAAAATTTATGCTATTAAGTGAGAAAAGAAAAATGAAATGGCAGTTGGCCATGCCTTAATGATTTAACTTGGCATCTGGTCAAATGACCTGGGCAAATGTTCTTTTGAAAAATGTCATAGAATTTTTATTAATGATGAATATTTAAGGTCTCAAATCATATTTTTCTTAAAGAAGACTACTTTAGCAATCTAGGTTCTGTCAAACCTGGGTTTTGAATGACTTGACCCTCCTCATAATTGAACAAGTTGTGCATGTAAATGTAGTCTAAATCACCTTTTTCTCAAGCATACAAATTCTTTTGTAGAATGTGAACAAACCATGCACCAAAAATTAAAGAGATATACAAACATTTACTTCTTCAGGAAACTGGGGGTCACCATTCAGTTGCTTACTGCTATGCTGAATTTGGGGGACTTACATTCTGAAGCCCTACTTTCATAGATTATATAATTTTCAGATGCTACTCACTTCCCAAAACAGCCTGATTCAAATTGTACTAAAACCAGTAAACTGTACATAATTTTTAGGAATTACACATTTTCTAATACAGCCTGATTCAAATTATCCTAATGCTAGGAAACTATAGGCCAATATAAATTAGGAAAGAGAAAACAATAGTTCTGTCACCAAGTGAATCAGCAAAAATTTGAACAAGGTTAAGTAATAATAATGCAATTCTTAATATTTTTATTTTATTTATAGCTATCAGGTACTGTATTAAAGGCAATTTAAATTAATTTCCTCACCTGGAGTCTGAATAAAACTTCATGCAGGATAAAGACACAATGTCATACAGCTAGCAAATTGAGCAAAGTTACTTTTGAAATAAACTTTTCAAAATTCTCATTGGAGTGTAAGTTCTGGAATGTGAAAGTACTATATTTGAATCCCAGTGCTACCAGTTATAAGTAGTGAAATTCCCTACAATTTACACAAGTTCATTGTACCATAGTTTTCTTAAATAAAAAAATGGGAGTAACAATAATATCTGTCCTAGATTGAGGACACATGTGATGCTCTTGGAAGATTGTTCTGGCACATTTAATAATACTTTACTATTACTGTTATCTCATCTTTGCTTTCTATTTATTACTTTATTTCTCTTTGGCAATGACTTTAAATTACAATTGTTGCATTTTATGTATGCTATAGGGATACAATAATTTTGGATTTATCATAGTTTTGTATATTTTTCAGAAGACTACATTTATAAGATATTAGGCTATTCCTGTCTCAAAAGGTTACTGAGACACTATGTACACTATATCCATGACCTTATCAAAACAAGCTTAGTCTAAACAATAACAGGAATATTATAATGTAAAAATTTAAATTTAATAATAAAGCAAATACTTGGATTGATTCTACATATACTATAAAAATGCAGCAGTGGTAGAGGTGAAGGGAATAGAAAGCTACTGGGTAACTTGCAATGTGTATGATTCTAAACTAGATTGTAAAATACACATTTTTGGAACTTTAACTTTTCATTAACATAAATGATAGATAACTAAGATCTGTTAGTTTATGCGGACACCCATTATTTTTTCTATATTTATTACCTTCAAATTAGTCCTAACCACCATAACTTCTCATTTTTCCTAATACAATTACCTTTCAATCAGTCTACCTTCATCACATTGGCCATTGGTTTGTTCTGCATACCCATAAAGGAAAAAAAAAAAGTTCTGAAGAAAAAATCTGATCATGTCACCCTATAATCTTCCTTGATTCTTCTGACTCCTTAAACCTTTCAATGTATTTCCCTTGTATAAAGATAAATATGTGACCATGCTCTGCCCATCTCAACAGGCTCATCTGACACAGCACTCACCGATGTCCTTTCCCTTTAGCAAAATGCTGTCTTTCAGATCAGTTTTGTATACTGGCAGTTGCTCCCCTGACAAAAGCATTATACATAATTTTCTCCTCCTAGACTGTTCTTCTTGCAATTCTTCACCTGTATAACCCCACTTATTCTTCAGATCTCCACTGAATCATCAATCACTTTATAAACATCCTCTGATTTTAGTAATATACCAAGATCCACTTTGTAGGGTCTGGAATCAATAAGTACCTCTCCTTCATAATTATCTTAAGTTTCAAGTTATATTTATTTGGGTTTATTTGATTGTTATCTGCTTCTCCTCTAGATAGGATTAATAATAGTTCATTTATGTTAAGTATTCACTAGATAGCATACATTATTTTAATATTCATTATAGATTAATTAAAATTCTAGTAGTAACCTGAAGAGTGAGTCCTATTATCAATAATACCATTTTACAAATGAAAAAATATCTAAGGTACAGAAAAGATTAAATACATTGCTCAAGGTCACAAAGTAGCAGAGGCGGGATTCAAATCCAGACATTATATTCAGAGTACATTCTCTTAATCGTTTCATTTGTTACCTTTTTTTAGGAGCTGCAAAAGGATTGATGTTACTACCATTGTATCCTCAGAGTGAGCGCAGTGATGGAATGTAAATTGGCAAAAAATCATTAAGTTATTTTGGCATTATCTATCAAAATGTAAAGTGCACTTAAGATTTGAACCAGTAATTCTACTTCTTATGGTTGTCTTGCAGCTCTAAGGGTACATGAGTTAGATATATGTAGAAGGACATGCATTGCTTTTCTAGTGTAGTAGCAATAAGCTGGGAACCATGGCATAGTCAATCACTAGAGAAGAAAGAAATACATCATTATATATCTGGATGAATAAATATTCTTAGGGATTTAATGTTGAGATGAAATGATATCCAACATATAAGATTGAGCCAAAAAAAAAAAAAAAAAAAGGTGAGGAGCAAAACATTATGAAAGCTCATTACCATTTTTAAAGTGGTAATACGAATAAATATATGTATATATTGAGAATATCAAGATGTATACAAGGAGTGTAACTATTTTTGTCTTTGGTAAGAACAATAGAAGCCAAAGACATCAGCATTACAGTGATATTTCAATGCCCATTGTACTGTATTCTTTTCTTATTTTGATAGCATATATTGATTTCATAATTTTTAAAAAATTGATTGAATTCAGGAGTTGGGGAATAGAGTTCAACAAAGTTTCAAAGAAATATTTTAAAGCAAATACAAAAATGTGATTTTTGAGGGTTGGGGTTGTGGCTCAGTGGTAGAGCACTTGCTTCACATGTGTAAGGCACTGGGTAAGATTCTGAGTAGCACGTATAAATAAATTAATAAAGTAAAGTTCCATCAACCATTTAAAAAATATTTTAGAAAAAAATTATGTTTGTTAAAAAAAATATATCATTCTTTCCTAAGGATTATTTCACTGGCATTAAGATAATTTATAACTTTTTAAACTGATGGATAAAAATACAAACACTGTACATTTTTATTGGGATACCATATGATGTTTCCATACATATATACATTGTTTGATGTTTAAATCAGGTTAAATGTATCTATCTCCTCAAACATTTAAAATTTTTTTTATGCGAAAACATTCAGAATTCTTTCTTCTAGTTTTTTGAACTATGTATCATATGATTGCCAAATACAGTTACGTTACTGTGTAGCATCCCACCAGGACTTAAGTGCTTTTACTTTAATGTTATCTGTCTGCATAATGGGAAGGGGAATATATTCAAGTCATTAACAAATATTTAAAAAATCACTCGGGGCAGCCACTATCATGATTAGATAAGTCATAATTCACCTTGGGGAACATGGTTTTTCTTTTAGTGAACTACATTCACAAAAGGGCATTTGGGGATATGGCTATTCCCACGTCCTTATCACTAGGAAAAACTCTCCTAAGAAAGCAAAGTTAAGAGCTCAATTTTTATGTAGAAAAAAATGAAAGAATGGTGGTCCAGATAGTATAGTAAGTATCAACTGCAGAAACAGGAAGGATGGTTAAGAAGATCAACTGCAGGTTAAAAAAAAAAAAAAAAAAAAAAAAAAAAAAAAAAAAAAAGCAGGCTGCAGAAAAGTCTAAATTAAGAGATATGTGATGTTCTTTGTTTTTTTCTTCTCATAAGACTAAACTTTACAGATATTGGATGGCTTATAGAATTTCCAAACTGAAAAAACAGAGCATTGAAACATTTAAAAAATATTTTAATATAAGACATGTCTCATACGACTGAAGAAGTTAGACTAATGTTTGGAGAATTTGGATATATGTGTAATAAGGAAAACACAGCTTAAATAAAAGTGTACTTTAAATTATATCACATACTCTAAAATAAAGTGCCAAAATTTTACAATCAAATATTTAAAGCTACCATAAATTCACTAAACCATGTGCAAAGAGTTTGGGTGTTCCTTCATGAAACCATGTATAATGACTTTCCATATCCTAAAATAGAAATGAAGTGGTTTTCAAAATTTATTTTAAGAATGTGAATTATAAATTATTGACGGAACTAATTTGATCCTAACTTTTCCCCCAGCATCTTAACACATGTCATAGTTGTGTTAAGGTAACACCTATGGTAATATGAGCACCATTTGTACATACAGGCCTAGGCTAAGCATCCATCCTATGTTCCAATAAAGCTTCTCCCAATTTTTTACTAAGTTATTTGTTTTTTGTTGTGAATATTGACTTGTAGTTGATCCTTATTATTAAACCATAAATATGAGATGCCTTTCTTTTTATTGTCTTTTAAAATTTCTTTCAGCAGTGTTTTGTTGTTTTCAGTGTCTTTTTGCCTCCTTGGTAGAGCTTACACCTCAGTATTTATTCTTGTTGATATTATTGTAAGTGGGATCATATTTCTTCTTTGTTTTCTTTTTGGAATATTCATTATTAGTATATAAAAACAAAACTGATTTTTGTATGTTGATTTTTATCCTGTGACTTTTCTTAAGTTATTTATTAATTCTAATAGTATTTCAGTTGAGTCTTTAGGGGTTTCTACATATAAGATCATATCATAAAAAGAGATAAGTTACTCTTCCATTCAGATGGGTATTTTTGTTTATTCATTTTTCTATTATAATCTCTGTGTCTAGGTCTTACAATACTATGCTGAATAGAAATGTCAAGAGTGGATATTCTTTTCTTATTCTTAAACAAACAAACAAAAATCCTTCAGGTTTCATTGAGTATGATGTTAGCTGTGAATGTTCCATATATGGTGTTTATTATGTTGAGGTAATTTTTCTCTATTCCTAGTTGGTTGAGTGTGTTTGTTTCCTTTTATATTTTGGTAAAATTCTTATAGTTTAAAATGTACTGTGTTGGCTATTTTTAAGTACAGTTTAGTTAGCATAAAGTCCATTCACCTCTTATACATCCATCATCAACCATCAGTCTTTAGAATTTATGACATTTTGTAAAGTTGAAACTCTACACTCATTAAAAATAATTCCCCATTATTTCCTCCCATAGCTCTTGGAAACGCTATTCCACTTATTTTTTTCTGTTATTTGCATTAATGTAAACACCTCATATAAGTGGAATCACACAGTATTTATCTTTTTGACTAGTTATTTTACTTACTGTAAGGTCCCCCAAATGAATCCATGTTGTAGCAGGTGTCAAAATTTACCTTCTTTTTAAGATTGATAAAAAGGGCTTTACTGCTTTCATTTTTCTATTGTTACTTACATAACTTACAGTTTCGGTCCTCATTTCCCACATTTTTTGTCTTATTTTGTGATTATCTGAGTATTTTTTGTAGTGAAATGCTCAAATACCTTTCTCACTTCTCCTTGAGTCTATTTTCTGTATATTTTACAAAAGGAATCATATTTAACATCCTAAAGGTATAACATTATAATATGGAGTTATATCAACTTAACTTCATTAACATACAAAATCTCTGATCTTTGCATCTCATCTCTGCTGTTTGGTTGTCGATGTCACAAAATCACATCTTTATAGTTTGTGTGTCCAAAAATCCAAACTAATGATTTTTTAAATGTGTTAATATTTTAAGAAAATATATTCAAAACAAAATGTGGAGTTATAAACCAAGGGTACACTAATAACAACTTTCAGAATAATTACTTTTTAAAGTAATGCTTCTGTCTTTTAAATCATGAAGAATATAAGTAGAGTTACAAACTATTGTTATAATAATACTTTTTTATAACTTTCCATGTATTCACTTTACTGAGATCTTTATTTCTGTATATGGCTCCAATTTACTCTCTAGTGTTTTCGTTTCTACCTGCAAGACTCCCTTGAGCATTGGAAGTAAGTTCTACTCTTCTTTTTCCTTATGAATATGAAAGTCATGTATTGGGAACTTCTCCAAATTTTTATGAATTGTGCCAGCTTGCATGAGGGGTTATCAGAGTAAAATGAAACAACTTTTCTTACTTGTTTCAGTGAGGTCATTCTTTGCTTTTGACTTGCCTGAGATACTACAACTTCTTAATTAGCTTCTTAAATCCATGTAAAGCTTTTTGGACTGTATATTCTTGTTCAATCAGTTTCTCGCTGGGCACACCAAGATCTAGGGCTTCCCATTCTGCCATCTTGCTCAAAACAGAAAATACCTTTTATATTGTGGTGTGCTTCATTTACAACTTCAAGATTCTCTTTGTTTTTCAGCAATTTTATTATAATCAATTTCAATATAGGTCTCTGAGCTTACTGAACTAAGAGTTAATTGACCTATTTATATGTCTTGATTCATGTCTTCCATCACATATGGAAGTTTTAGGGATTTATTTCTTCCAGTCTTTCTGTGCCATTCTTTCTCTCTTCTTCTCTGGTAATTCCATTATAAATATATTGGTGTATTTGGTAGTGTTCTACAGGTCTCTTAGGATTTGTTCACTTTTCTTCGTTTTTCTTTTCTTTTTTTTTCCTATTCCTGAAGCCAGATAATCTCAATTGGCCTATCTCATAAGTTCTCTGATTCATTGTTCTGCCTGCCAGATTTGCTATTGATACTTGTTGGTGACTTTTTCATTTTATTCATTGTGTTCTTTTGCTCAGGAATTTGTATTTGTTTCTTTTTCACAATTTCTATCTTTGTTCATGGCTTCCTTTAAGTTTTTGAGTGCATTCAAAGAAGTCAATGTAATGGAAATATATATATAGAATACCAATGACTGGGCCTTTTGTTTTTGAGACTTTTAAAAAATTGTTTCATTTTTCCTGTGCACTTGTCATACTTTCTTATTTAATTGAATGTCTTAGATTTTTTTTATTAAACCAGGAATTTTGAATATTATGTGAAAAATCTTGAAATCAGACTTCCCTCTTCCCCAGGGTTTGTTGTTGCTGCTCTTTATGGATTGATGTACTTTGTTTAGTACTTTCCTGGCTAGTGTTTTTATTTCTATGTGCAAGACTAAACTACCTATGTAAAGACTGTGTTATGTTTTATGAGCAGCCACAGAAGTTCCTGTTTCTGAAACTAGCAGCTAGTGATTTAACAAAGATTTCTTTTAATTTCTGTGAAAAAATATGTGTACTTCCCCACTCATTTCAGACTATCACCATGTTGCTGTGCTCCTTCTTTCTTAACCCTGGGCCTTCACAGCCTGGACTCAGCTCTCACTTCCTATTTGGTTGTGGTCTAAAGATGGACCAGAGGTCAAAGATTAAAGTCTTCTTATTATTTTTTTTCCTGCCCTTACATCCAGCCCTGGCTATGCAGATGGGCTTCTAGATTTTGATATGTGAGAGAGGTTTCAAAGCCCTTTCTCCTCGAGTATCTGTTTCCACAGCCTTTTTCTTCCCAAGTGATTTATTCTGTGCACTGCTTGCTCCAGCTGGTCTCCTTCATCATAGGCAGCTGCAACTAGCATGCCTCAATTTTCCTTATGATGTGAATAAAATTCTCTATAGATTTATTATTACCATTATTATCCCTGTTGATTTTTGAAAGACCAGAAAAATAAAATAAAATACTAGCATTTTTGTGCTTTTTGTAGCATTACCAAGTATTTCTTTAAAAGCATATTTTCTACATTTGGAAGTGATTTTTTTCTACAGGTAAAAGTCACTGATCATCTTTTAATTTTATTTCATTTTGAATTAACCTTTTTATAAATATTAAATTTCTCTATCTTAATGTGTGTTTTTCCCTAAATTCTACTTTGTATGGTATCAATTTTTGTCTCACTGCTTTCTTTCTATCGTTTGCATTCTAGTGTATAATTTATGATTACCATTCAAGAATTATTTTATTATAGATATATCTCTGGTTACAAAAGTAATATTTAATATTTAAATATTTAGTATTTAAAAATAGTCCTTCTATTACTTCCAGGAGAGTGACTGGAACAGGAACAGGCAATGGACCCAATCTAAGACAATGAGAAACACTGATACAATGAATTTTATAGAACTCACCAAACAGATCTCTTTTCTCTGGGTCTAACAAGATGAGAGTATGGGATTTGGGGCTAGTGCCAGCATCTCACTGGCTTCTTGCTGTGAGACTTGCTCATTCATAGACGGGAAAATAAGTGCCAATGTGTGAATCCTAACAATGTAGTTTTATTTCTGAATTAAGTCATTCCTTAATAACCCAATATTATAAACTAATCAATTCTATAGCAAATATAATAATTTAGAAGACAATCACTTTTACCTCCTTCATTCTCATCATTCAAAATTTCTAATAGTCACATAACAATGTAATCTTATTTTCATCCTCTTCATGTCAACTTTGTCCATACTTGTGGGGCAAACCCCTTTCAATCAATCTCACTACCTCTCTCCTTATTTCTCTTAGTCACTTTTTCTTGTCTACTTGGTTGAAATCCTTAGTGTCAGATTAAGTATCCTCACACTTACATCACCCAGTCATGATGCTCTTTCAACTTGGCAACTCTAAAGTATAATGATTTAATTCACTTCTTTTCTTTTCCTCTAGGAAAGTTCTAAAAAGTCGTTTTTATTCTAGACTACGTAAGTAGCAATACCACTGTGATACTCCATGTGTCACAGAAGCAAAGAGGATCCATTCAAACACCTGTTTGAAATTCTCCATTGCCTTCCTGCAATACTTGGAATAGGTCCTGATTCCAGTTTATGAAGTCTTATGTGATTTGGTTTCTTTACTGTCTTTTGTTTCACTCATTAACCACTCTTCCTCTCTCTTACTCTGCTCTAGATAAACTGGCCTCCTCCTTTACTACCTTAAGCATGTGAGCAAGATGCTTCTTTTGCCCAGAAGACTCTTTTTACTCTGGGATTTCAAAGGTTGACCCTTTCTTTCTGATCAGAACACAGCAGAAATGCTATGCTTTCAGAGAAGCTCTTAATGACCTATAAATTTAACGTATCTCTGAAATTTCAAATTTGTTTACCAGAAGAGCATATTTTATCATTGGATAGTTTCTTATTTATTTGTTTATTAAAAATTTTCCAGACTATAATGTAAGGTCCATTGCATCTCTCATAGTTTAAAGGGCTTTAAAATTTCTCCCTATCTTATACTTTGTTGTATAAATAATGAAATGAATGACTGAATAAGTGAACAGGGGACTATTCCATAAATTTTTTGGTAATTTTTATGTTAGAATTAATTTCCTCCTCTTACTGTTACATGGCCTCTAATCCATGCTGTTTTATTGATATTTATATGTGTCCTTCTCCTCCATTATATATTCCATGAAATTTCCTAAGAGTAGTGGTTAAATTTCTCCTGTTTATACTTTTGAAGTAAGTGCCTTGTACAGGGTCTTAGTATCTTAGAGAAAACGGCCATTCTTAAATGTTCATCTAAATGAATTATATTATCTTTACCAAATCTTCAGAGTCTATCATGAGCATTCCTAAGGGAAAGATTTTTCTCTTGGAACCTCTCATGAGCCCTGAGACCAAACTAAAATGTTATTCCCTAATTCTATTGCAAGTATGCTAAGTGCTTTTTAAAAAATGATTTTTGTTGTAGACATTTGCCAACATGTCTATTTCTAGTGAGACTAAGATTATGTTAGCATTGTTTCTTAAATATAACAAGCTTCAAAAATCAGGTAAGTAGTAAATTGAAGAAATATTCAATCATTTGCCAACTCCCATTGAAATATGGAACTCAACATAGGAGGTCATTGTTCCTGTGAAAATCTATCAGTCTTCCCAGTTAATCATTGTTATAAAAGGAAAATCATGCATAGTTCTGGAAGGCCCTTCAGAATGGGGAATCATTGCTTAGTTAATCCAGCACCTCACTCTGAGAAAATAAAACTGAAGTCAAAGATAGCCCATAGATTAGTTTTCAGTGAGGGAAGAGTATGATACAAATCTTATTTATCCTTCATTTTTCTATTCTGGCTACAAAAACCAACCATCTTTTCAGGAAAAGATGTATAGGAATTTTTATTAATTACTCATTTGATTTGGTTTTAATCTGATGAAACTTGAACATACTATCAAAAGAAACACATCTAACAAAAAAGGATGCATAGCATCAAAGGTGAGCATCTTAAAAAGTATACACACAATGACTATTTATTTATTTATTTTTGTGGTACTATGATTAAACCCAGAGGTGATCAACCACTGAGCTACATCCTCAGCCCTTCCGCTTTTACTTTTTTTTTTTTTTTTTTTAAATTTTGAGACAGGGTGTTGCTAAGTTGCTGAGGCTGGCCTTGATCTTGTGATAATCCTGCAATGGCTCATTTTTTTGAAGATCATATTCTGTCCCAAACCACCTACAATATATTCAGAAGAAACAGGGATTGTACTTTTGAAATATGGAGTTACACTTAAGGAAACCCACTAGTCTTTGATGTCTCCCTCTGGTGATTGTTTCAACATTCATTCATTCAACAGATTTTCTTTATTGTTGTTAAATAGGTCACTTTTACCAGGCATTATTATTGCCTCTGGGAATTTAGCAGTAATCAGACAAGGTATACCCTGGCTTTCAGGAGTTTTTCATTCTACTGAAAAATTTGAAAATTCCAGATGTACCAGATAAAGTAGGCATTTTTCTTCAAGTACTTTGTCTTTTATGTCCTTTATAAGATGAAGTCACCAAACTGCATAAAGGTGAACTTGTCACTAAAGCTAGAATAACAGTTGACAGCAAAGGTCATCCTTCCCCTAGAAGTCCTCAGCCTGATAATTTTGTAGCCATCTGGACCTCATCTTGTTGGTCAAACGAATCTAACAAGGACAAAGAATACAGTAGCTCCTGCTTGAGACCTGGCTTCTCCAGCTAGTAAGTGACCTGTACAAAGATGGGTGATACTGCAGAATCCCAACAGTGCACCCCATTAGGGAGGGAAATACACACTCACATCTTTTTCTTTTACAATGATGCCGTCCTGTGGAAGCACCAGATTATCCACAATACTGACTGTTGTCTATAGTGAGAACATCTGGCAAGATATTCCTAATCCTAAGAACCCAAATGATACTGTTGAGACCAAGGGAGTCCTAGAAGTTTTAAAATATTATTCCATCAATGTTTGATCCTGAAGATTTTTTGGTCCACAATCATGGTGATTTTTATTTTGAATTTTGAACTTCAAATAGCTGTGGTGCCCACTTTAGTGGTAGTGAATACTTTCACTAAGAAGGCAATCTTTATCCCCTGTCCCTTCCATACCAGCTACCATTGCACAGCTCAAATGAAGGTCCATTTTAGCAGGGATTCAGAAACCAAATGACCTTTATTTTTCCTTAGTTTCCTAAGTCAAGTATTCAGACAACTACATGTCAATATGACATGAATATGTGTGAGGAAGAAAAAGGGCCAGAGGGCTATCAATTGGATCTTAAAAGAGTTCTTCTGACAATTGGAATAGTTGCCTAGTCTCAGCATTGCAAAATTTGCCTGCCACTACTGACTACATTCTGAATTATCTGTAGCCCTCAGTCCATAACATGCTAAAACCATTACTTCCCCAATACTACATGAATACATGGAAGGCTACACAATTTTGGCAAACTACATTATTTGGGGTCAAAGAGCAGCATAATATTTTCATTGACTGTTGCTAGAAATTGCAGCTCATGGTTTGAGTAGGACAACAAGAATGGAGTTGGGTTTTGGGTATATTTCAGAAAATAATATTGCATAGCTCTCTTCCAAGTATATATACCATCTGCCTTTATCAAATACATGAGAAATTTTATAGGGAATCTTTCAATGAAATGAAAATTACATACCTATTGCCTTACAACTTTACCTCTTTACCTCTAATCTACTTTATCTTTGGTCACTTTCTGGTATGTCATAAGTAATTTTTAGACAGTAATGCATTTACATGATGACTAAAGTATGAAACTATAACGACATTGTGAAAATATACCCATGACAAGAATATTACCTCTGTTACTCTTTCTTTCTCCTTTTTCCTATGCTTTCAGTTGTTTCATCCTATCCATCATAGGTGAGAATAAGTTCAGAAAGACTTAGGAAAATTATTACTGAGTAGTGCTTATTTTTAATAATTACTATTGAGAAAAATCACAGTATCATAGGCCATCACAATTAATTCAAATGTACTTAGCACATATTTATTCAAGAGGCCACTGCTTCTTTGACAGGAACATGACGTATTCATGGTCTCAAGAATTATTTAAGATAAAAGTCCTTAAAATTTTAATATGAATTAATAGTTTGGGCTGTCTGTAAACACTGGCTATTTTTTGACTCTCTAACAAGAATACACTAATGATTATTATACTGCATCACTAGATGTGGGGTGAGATTACCTAGTTAACAACTCCAGAACTTTTTCACTCATTAAAGCTCAAAAACTTGTTAGGTAGGGTTATTTCTTGCATTATTGGAATAGAGCATCTTGTTGCACTATATGCTGGCACTCAAAACATCAATGTAGGGATACCTCACCAACTCAGGGGTAGGGAGCCAAGTGATGATGACAAAGGATCATGTCAGATTATAGATCTAAACCATCTATAGGGAATCAGTGTGTTAGATTTTCTTTGGAAAAGAGATATGATATCTCTAGTGTTTTGAGCTTAAACCTTTTGGTATGTTATAAATTGGGAATTATAGTGATCTGACTGCTTAGGAAGCACTAGAAACTAGAAAATATGAAAACCTGCAGGTCTAAAACTTTAAATATTGCATATTTCATTGGATGGTTCTTTCTCCATGTTGCAAATATCAATTATTAAATACTACCAACATTATTTAAGTAGTCACTTTTAATCATAATATTTTACATGTATATTTATACCACCATAATCAAAGCTCCCTATGTGTTTTACAGACTATACACAGCTTTATTAATAAAATGTAGCTATCTCTACTAAGAGCACATTTTTATTCAAGATAATTGTACTATGCAGCAGACATAGATTATGTTAATAGACAAGAGAGAGAACATGAATAAATAAAAGCCATAGATAATCCCCAAACCTAATTCCAACAACTATTTTGAATTTTCTTCTTCTACCAAACCTTTATAAGGGCTGCTAACAAGTAATAAAATTGACTGATTTGGGTTTCATTTTCCCTTCCTTCTGTTGCTCACCTACTGGTGGAAATGCTAACGAGCATGGGAATAGGCATTGAGCAGGTAGTAGAGGAAAAAGGGAAGAGAAAAAGGAACAGAGGTAATCTACCACCCAGATAATCAGCTCATGAATAACAGAGAATTGACTGAAATAATAACACTTAAGTAAGTACTGTAATAAACTCAGTAATCAGCATCCTCTGTGGCTTGGTTGCAGGTAAGAGAACTACCATCTTTACAACTACTGGGAAGTCCATGATTCTTACAGGATTTATACTGCAAACAGGACATCAGACTTCAAGGCAGAAAACCCAGGGTGTTAGAACTGGAGAGTTTAGATCATCTTTAACATGTCTTTGCTTATGTTACACAAAGGCTCCAATTTTATAAGACATCTTAAAGGGAATACATATATCATCATGATGTTATCACTGCTTACAAAATCCACCAATCACAAAATTCATGATTCACGATATGTGACAATGTAGATTATTTTGATCTTCTCCAAATTACTATTTTTTTTCTCCTTAACTGCCTGAAGTTACAGATTATTTCCTTGGAGACACAGGGAAGTATTGTAAGAAGATGGATAGTTGGGTTCAATGACAGCACTATGGCCTGATAAAGAAGCACATCTATCTATAATAATCCTGCTTGGATACAGTGTATCACAGTTATTTTTAACATCACTTCTAATCAAGGATCATGTTGTTAGTTCTTTTTCCTTACTTTATCACAGAATTCTATAAGGCATCCAAGTGAGTAAGAGTTGGCTCCTTAATGGCAAGATGTAGACATACTAGTTATGTATACCTTTAAGTTTCAAAGTATTTTTGCTTTCCATGATCTTTTAAACATGTCTGCCTTCAAACTCTCTGATACCAATCAAATAATATTCTTCCCCTTATAGACATTTTTTCTTCCTGGACCACTTAATATTTACTATTTTTTTCAATGCTCTTAAAGAAATCGTCTTCATATTCATGTATTTTTTTTTTTTCACAGAAGTCTATCACATTCTTACCATTCTCTGGCAAATCTACCTTTAAGGAGCCATTTCTAGAACTAAAAAATCAATATTTTGATTTCTAAATCTAGAGTCATACAATACCAAAGCAAATCATGATTCTCCTGTTTTAGGATGTTGAAGATTGGAAAAGTAGTTAGTGACCTGACCTCTAGACATGTGCTTAATATCACATATTTGTATTTGGGATATTAAAACTCCTGCATTTGTCACTCCTAATTGGGTTCTAAGCAGAAAAAAAGCAGTTCACAGTGTGCCCTGTGTGAGCTGTCATAAACTGAAATAAATATGAGGCAGTGCCAAATTCTCTAAACCTTGACAGCCAATCATTAGGATATTTTAATTTAGTGGACATACAGAACTTCTTCTGACATCTAAATGGGCAAGTGCCATAACTAATGTATTTTCTGCGCATATTCAAATTTGGAATGAACAAAAAGTAGCTTAAAGTACCCTAGCAAAAAAATGGAGTCAATAAAGGGTTGATTTTAGCACAACAATGGATTTAGAAGATATTAACACTACAAAATAAAGAATTACCACAACTGAAATAATGAAAATGTTTTAGATATTTTCTTTCAAAAATTCATAGCATGAAGGGACATGTACATGGAGAACACTCTCTTATGTGATTTCTAGATTTTTTTTTTTTTTCTGTTTTGTTATTTTCTCTCTTTTGGCTTATTTTATTCACTATAAAATGAATCCATCATGGTCAGGAAAATGTGCATGGAGAATGATCATATATAGCCTCTTTTGACTTGAAGTGAGAATGTAATTAGACTGGAAAGGCCTATTGGGAAATACTTTCTGTTGATTGCTAAAGCACAATTGCAATCACTAATATTGGTAGATTTTGTTTAAGCAAATCTGTTCCACAAAATTAACTAACGGTGGAGAAATGAGAAAATTTCAACCGTTCTTATTTTGCTTTCCTTTGTAATATGCTGAAACTATTTGAAACTATTGGGGAAATGAGGACATGTAGATACATGATTTTAAATGTCCTATGGAAAATTCATTAATTCTCAGATCATTCCCTCATCCAATTCATTTATTGATTGCTGTGATCTAGATACATTTTTTAATCTTTCAACTTCATATTTTGATGGGTGATATTTTTACTAATAACAATGAAAAACTTTTATTATTCATTTGCTACCAAACATAAAGAATTTTACCTCTACTACTAAGAATATGTCATGATAAGGAGAAAAGGAAAAAAACATTATAGGACCTTGAAGGAAGTTGGGAAATATTCCCTTTAAAGTAGAGAATAAGAAACAAGAAAAGAACTTTAAAAACTCTTATGGCTATTTCAGTTCTTCCCAGAGATAATCTTCAATATATCTCAGAATGTATTGCTTCATTCCACATCCATGGTTTTCAGGAAGAAAATATTGGATGTTAGAATAATAAAATAATTCTCCTTGGCATTTAAATTTTAACTTATTAATCAATCACATTTTTCTTTGGAAAATTTACCTTAAGAAGAAATATAATTTATAACATAATATTCTAATGCCTCCATCATTTTTAGAGGAATACATATCTGGATAATCAAGAAAGAATCAGAATGATGTCAGCCTGAAGCGTGCAAGATAGTAGTTGTTTTTTAATTATTTTTACAGAGAAGAAATACTAACAATCATTTATACTAGTCAATTTGCCATAGCATGATTAGAGTGAAGTGAGTGAAACAGTTGACTGACCACAGAGGTTTGCATATGCAATCTGTGAAATCCTCTAATGAAATTAGCAATTGAATGAAGGCAGTAATTATTAGTCCTTTCTTTTAAAACTTAAAAAAAATTCTAATGTCTGATGTTTCATTCTCCAACTGTATAGATTTTCGGTGGTGTTGTTTTTAATTTGCTTTTGTTTTTGACTGTTAAAAGTAGAAACAGATAAGACAGGGAAGAAACAACACTGGCTGAGTAGCTACTCTCTGTTGCACTTTTGATAGTGCTGAATTACGCAAACATGGAACCAATAGGCATGAGAACAATAACCCACTGATAAGACCAAAGCTGGGGCATACTGTAGATTCCTAGTCAATAAAATTTAAAGGTACAAGGAGAAATGGGAGCATTTTCATAAGAGGGTCTCCAGGAATGTTTAATGGAGTATTATTAGTTTCATCATATCAAGCAACTATACATTTTACCTTGAAGAAGAAAAAATTTAGCTCAGACTTTATAGCTACATCCAAACATTTGAAGTCTTACACATATAATAGATCAGACCCAATTTGAATGGTATCTCCAGTTCATGGGTGGCATATTCAGATAGACAAGATTTGGCTCAATAGGAGGAATAACTTTTTATCAGTTTTCTGCAGATAGAAACACGTTATTTGTGAGACTGTAAGCTCCCTATTGTTTGAATTGTTCAAACAGAGAAGGGATGATAAAATATACTGAAGGGACTAATAGAATATCTAGTTTGGGAATGGATTTACCTTATTTTAAATCCTAGTATTATGATTTATGAGCTATATAATTGTTGTCTAGTCACTTAAATTTTCTGAGCCCCAGTTACTTTTTTAATATCACAAGAATAATAAGAACACTGCATCACTGTTTATAAAGTTGTGATAAAGCACAAAAACTTACTACAGAATATGGTATCCATAGGAACCAAAAAGTAGCAATTGTTATTTTATTGCAGAATTGATTTATCCATTAATTCATTAATGAACAAAAATACTTTCAATTTTATTCCGTAATTTAAGATTTTGTATATTGAACAGAAATTAATAAAATTTTTCAAAACCTTCCATTGTAAGATATTGCCAAGGAATTTTGTTCTAGTCCCCACTTTCCTAAGTATTTCCATACATAGTTTTTAATCCAAATTATTCTTGTCTCTTCATATCTTGATCTCTATATTAACCTTCTCCTGTTTCAATACTATGAGAATTTAGCAGATATTCTTTTTCTACTCAACTCAGAAATTATCCACCTACTAGAAATTTTTTCTTCCATTATTTGCTAAGAGATAAATGTCTTGTTATGCTGATTCATGAGCTCATATTGCAAAATATTATATATATATATGTATATATATATATATGTACACATTACATACCCCATTTTATTATGTTGTTATGAATGACGAAAATAAAATTTAATAAAATAATAATGATAATTTTAATTTACTTCTTCAATTTCTGGTCAAAAATCACATGTGCCCACTTTAACCTAAAAATTTATTCAAGGCTATACAGAATTTATTAACATGAACTTCCTTTTGTTTAAAAAGCAAACAGAACATGTTTGCTCACTCTTTGTTTTAGTCATTTTCTGACTATCTCTTGATTTCTTTCAGAGTAAGTTCTGCAAAATTACATAGGTCAGTTTTATTGTTAGATTTCTTCAGATTAACAAAACTAAACAGCATTATATAAAATTTGACTACTTACAATGGACAATGTATTTTTACCTTGATTATTTCATTTAAGCTTCATGGTAATCCCATATGTTACCAGTGAAAGTAGCTAGGTCATTGTATAGTAACAATACCCAAACTATATGTCTTTTTTCTTGTTCATTATAAATGTTCACTGTGAATAAGATAGAGGTTTTACTATATTTTATAACAATCAAAAATTTAGGTTGACTGGCTGGGCGTGATGGTTCATACCTGCAATCCCAGTGGCTTCGGTGGCTGAGGCAGAAAAATCACAAGTTCAAATTCAGCCTTAGCAATTTAGTGAGGTCCTAAGCAACTTAGCAAGACCCTGACTCAAAATAAAAAATAAAAATGGCTGGGGGTGTGGCTCAGTGATTAAGCACCCCTATGTCCAATCCCTGGTATATAAAAAAAAAAAAAAATTAGGTTTGGTTGACTGAAGCTTCATTTCAATATGTAATTTTAATATTAACATTTCCATAGCAATAATAGCATTTTGTGACTTTAAAATTTTCCATTAACAACTGACACAATATTTCACATTTCATTGGCCAAGGCAAGTCACAAGGTCATATCTAACCCCAAATGGGGGAAGAAAATGAAATTCTAACAATTGCCTAGAAGGGAGAATGCTCAGATATATTTTATGAATACACTGATGACCATTACACTTAGAAAAGTAATTATTTTCTTCTTACTTCAAATCCTTTTATATATTCAGCCATTTGTTCAACATATGGTTATGGAGTATTATCACTAACAAGTACTCATCAAAGAATATGTAACAGAAATTTTTTAAAATTTTTATTTATAGTAGTATGTATTACAGTTCATACTATACATATATAGCATCTTTTTACACAAAACAGTTTGTATACAAAGTATATTCGCAGCATTCAAGTCTTCAATCATGCCAGAATTTTTTTGCTTGCTTTTAAAATTTGTGTGTGTGTGTGTGTGTGTGTGTGTGTGTGTGTGTGTTGAATGGAATCTAACTGGCTAGAAATCAAATCCAGTACTTTTGTGCTCAATTCCCTTTTCTTATGTCTACTGAAGTATACCTAGTTCACTGTGATTGACCCCCATTAACCACCATCATTATCATTTTTTTCCAGTACACATTATAAAATATCCAATATGGGTGATATTATTTGTCCGATTACAATCTAAACATGCTATAGTATTGGAAGTTCTTGTGACATGAGATTAACCATAATTGAATGAAGATTTATTAAGGAATCTTTTTGCTTACTTACTCATGATAACTAAGTAAAAGCTTAGCTATTTCATCCTGGTGACCCACCAGTTCTACTTGCACAGTGCTATCTATTGGGTGTGGTCATAAATACTAGCATAGTAGCTGGAGTTGCAATGATCAGAGTTGCAGTGGCCTTAGGTTTTTCATTTGTTTATTAAATTTCCCTTTTCCTTTCTATGGCTTTCAGAACATTACAGGCCACATTTTTGAAAAATAATTATGTACCTGTGGTCATGTCCATTAGTTTCTTCATTTTTCACATTTTTCAATTCTTGTTTTTGCATACCTAAGAGAGCTTTCTTCATAAAATTTTAAAATTTGATTATAAAAGTCATTCTCAAGTTTCATTCACTAATATATTTGCACAACAAGCTCCAGATAATTTATGGGTTCTCACTTTACTTGATTTTTAACCATTTATTAAAAATGTGATAAACCAGAAACCCATGCACGCCAAAATCAATGGGGATGTTTCCTTGATACAGTTGTGTACTCTTGTTTTATGGAGCTTTCTCGTTACTGTGTCCAAAAGACATGACAAGAATAATTTTAGAGGAGGAAATTTTTGTTTGGGTCTCATGGTTTCAGAGGTCTCAATTGATAGATGGTCATCTCCATTACTCTGGGCTGGAGGAGAGGCAGAACATCATGGTGGAAATGTGTGGTGGAAGAAAGCTGCTCAGGACACAGCACCAGGAATCAGAGAGAGAGAGAGCACTTCTCACAAAGGACAAAATATAAGCCTCACAGTCACACCTCCCAATGACCTACCTCCTCCATACACACCCTACCTGCCTACAGTTACCACCCAGTTAATCTCTATTAGGAGATTAATGCATTAATGTTAAAACTCTCATAACCCAATTCTTTCACATCTAAACTTTCTTGCATTGTTTCACACATGAGGTTTTGGGGGACACCCAATATCTAAACCATAACAACTCTGAAATTCACACTGAGATAATTCTTGTATGTTCATGACTTTCCTTTCAAATATCTGGTGTAAAGTTAAGTGTTTTTTTTTTTTTTTTCATTTAACTCTTAATGCCTTCATAATGTATCACTGTTGCTATGATCATGAATAATTTCTAAACTGTACAGAAATCTATCTTTAAATTGTGTACAATTTTAAATCATTGAGGAATTTAAAGCCAGATATGCTTTTATCAATGAAAAGAAACACTGAATGGTAAGGGGTGGAGGATTTGCTAGGTTAACTCAGCCCTAGTTAATCATTTTTAAACTTCTTTTAATTGGCAATTGAGAGATTCTTCAGTAGACAGGCATTCTGCAGATACCCTAAATACAGTAAGAGGGGGAAAGTTAATCAGGGGGTGACTAAGTATTCTTAAAAAATAAGAGAATCAATGCAAGTAAATTTGCCTTCAGAAAATTAGTAGAAAACTGACAAATAGAGTTTGGAAAGTTGGCAGAAGCCAAAGGAACTCTGGAGGGTGAGCATCAGGAACCACATGATGGACAAGGATCTGAAACCATATGGTACACACATCATCTAGGCTGCTGCTTGAATCAGACTTTCAAGGAAAGTCTCTAGGAAAGAATGGCTTCTGGTTGACTGAGGTTAAGTCACATGGCTAGTTCATGGCTATATGTGTGGGTGGAAAAGGGTAGTATTCCTTATATCCTCAAAAAAATAACAGCTTATGGACATGGGCGATGATTTGCAAAAGTTTCTGTTCAGATAAAGCTACATAAACTATTAAATTTTTGTAAAAGAGATATTGAAGTAGCTGGACTCAATAAGATGGGGGAAGAGGGATATAGGACCAAAAACTTTTAAAAAATAATAAAGTGTACACAACTCAGAAAAACATATAAAAATATGATTTTTCTAAAAAATGTTATCTTTTGATTGTAATTTCTTCTATTTTTGTTGAAAATTAGTATAGAAAACAAAATAGTTTTATATATTTAGGATAAATCTATTTTATAATTTTTATTTCTTTCCTAGAAAACCACATATGTTTATCTTTTATGTTTTGTAAGTACCCAAGACAGTGTCTTAGTTGCCACAATAGACATATCCAGAACTAAAAGGATTTTCCAAGTTATTATGGTTTGCATTTTAAATATCTCTTAAGACCCATATGCAGAAGACCTGGTTGCCAGCCGATGGAACTACTGGAAGGAATGGAAACTTAAGGAGGCAAGGGCCTAATGGAAGGAAATTAGGTCATTAGGGATGTGCCCTTGATGGGATTTTGAAACCCAGGCCACTTCTTCTTCTTTTTGGCCGCCATGAAATAGCAGCTTTGGTCTACCATGCACTCCCCATCATAGTGGTCTACCTTGCCACAGGTCAAAGAGCAATGGAGCTAACTGACCATGCTGAAAATTCTGAAAGCGTGAGCCAAAATAAACTTTTTCACCTCTTAATTTTATTATGTCAGATATTTTGAAAGCTAACACACAAATTATGTATACCATAATGACTTAAAAAAAATTACCAAACATAAAATTAAGAAATACTTATGCCTCAATATCATTATCCTCAGGAATTTATGAAATAGGAAAAAAAAAAAGGCTATTGTTTCTTCCAAACTGAATTTTCTTCGATCTCTGGGGGTTGTATCTATTATTGCTGTAATTATCTAGAAAACTGCTACATCAAAATCATCTAGGCTGCAGGGATGGTTGTATAAATGCAGCTTCCTGAGCCCCATCCAGGAAACTGAGTTTGGGATGATGAAACTAAACAAAACACTTTAAAGAAATAAGCCAAGTATATTTGAAAATTTTAGCACCTAGCCTTAAAGATGTTTTTTCTGTAGCTCAATCTAAGGTTAATTTAAGTCGAATCAATTTGAATACATTAAAAAAATAAAAACAACAACAACAAAAACAAATCAAACAATTTGAAAATAAAAAGCATTAGGAATGCCATGATTTTGAAATCTTATTCTCTAATACTTGATCACTTTTATGTTCCAAAAGCTGTGATATTTATGCCTCTGCACCAAAAGTGCTTTCAGTTCTTACTAGAGTATTTTTAAATAATAGGGATTTTCACTGTGGGCAAAGTTATCTCCTGTTTTTCCAAAAATAAATTGAAACAAAATTTACTAGAGATTTATAAGAGAATTTTAACTCAAATTAAAAAAAAAAAAAAAATGTTTTCTTTGTTTCCTTTTAAGCATACTAAAGGACAGTTATTTTGAATGAAAAAGATACTGCTAACAGAAAGGGAAGTTACCAGTGTGTCTTTAGACAGCTTCTGGCCTCAGAGTGTTCTAGCAAACTGCATTGAAATGAATGGAAGCAATTATAAAAGGAAGCGGCTGACCTTTGTGAAGAGACTGCCAATCCATAATACCTCCTGCAATGCTCATCCCCTTTATTCCTGCTTAACAAACCTTGTCACCCTTGTCGCAGTGCCTCAGAACCCCTTGTTAACTTTTCCCCTTTTGTTGTCTTTAGGGTATGTGCAGCACGCCTGTCTGCTGAAGTACCTCTCAATTGCCAATTAAAAGAAGTTTAAGAATGAGTATCCAGGGATGAATTAACCTAGCAAGTTAACCTGGGGAAGAATGTGTTAGGGATACAAACTCTCATCATCACAGACTTATGTATTTACCTACCCATCCTACTTCCTTGGGAGGGTGTGTTTGTGGGGAGTGGTTTTTGTTATATATCTGTACAACAATGAAAGCATTATAGTTTTTTAAAGTGTAAACAATTTGAATAACAAACATGAAATTTTTAGAAATATCCCTCTATATGTTCTTTTTCCCTTGAGTGAAAAAAAAGCTAATATTTAAGCACTGCTCTGCAGAAACACTTAACAGCTACCTGTAGGTTTTGTAAAGCAATTCCTTTAGGAGGATATTATCCAGAATATCTTCTTGCTTTATAATGCCGACTTAACATATAAGCCCCTGGATCATCCCTGTTTGGATTAACAATCATTTGAATGATTATTAAGTAGAATTCTCTAGAATTGAGTAGTTCATACACTCAGATAAGAAAAATATCCTGTATTTAAATTATCTGATATTTAAACATCTAATCAAAATTTCTTTTTCTCAGTTTATGTTCCTGATTTTCTGCTCTCATAAGTAAGTAGTTTTCTTAGGAATATTTTAGACTATGAAACCTAAGTAGCTATCACTGAATAACTTGTCAATCTGCTTGCAGTAGGAGAGTAGAAAGAAATCACTTGGGAGAATTTAAAATATATAATTCATTTGATCCAGAGTTCCTCTTATTTTTCATATATATCATGTTGCAAATATTTGTTGACAACATAAATAACCTCATTTGTGACTATAAAGGTTGGAACAAGGGAGATTAATAGCTTATAGTGAGTCTTCACTATTATGTACTATTTTTTTCCACATGCCTAATTTAACATTTCAACAAATCTATAATATCCTTTTTAATGTTAGATTTTAAACAAGGAAACTAAAATATATGCAGATAAACCAATTTGTGTAAAATCATATAACTAGTATAAAGCAGGAAAAAAAAATTAGAATAGAACTTTCCAGTTCAAATATACTTTCTTGAATACACAGTTGAGGTTTTGTGTTTTTTTCTCATACTGTAACATATTACTTACAAACAATTCCTTCACCTCATTGATAGACACCAAAAATCAAGTAAAAATAAATAAATAAAAAGCCAAACAGTGATCAAGTAACACTGGCTATATGACTTCTAACTAACTAGATGATTTAAAGAAGAATTAGAGTTTATACAAAGTTGATTTCTAAAAAATATATCTTTCTACTTGTTTTATTAATATGATCTGAAAAAAATGTGTGTTTCTTATGGCTCATCCAATTTTAGGTTGGACTGGAAAGACTGTATTATCCAGATAATGAAAAGCAAGTATGTAAGAAATGAACTAAAATTATCTATAGTTACCTATTAAAATACCCAAGTCTAAAGAAAGTATCTCACTGCTAATGAAACACAGCACAACTTGCTGTGTTGCACAGAATTTATAGATCAATAGTAAAATATTGCATGCCTTGATCTTTTTTGATGTGGATATAGATGTTCATTTGAATTATTTTGTTTTCTCATAAAATGCCTACCAGTTCATTTGCTTAGTAATTAATATTTCTCTTTTTTCCATGCTTCCTATGAATATCTAAAAACACCCAATGTTAATATGAATATTTCTACTATAAGTATCTATAGTAAGTCATACTCAATAAAGTAACCTTGTAACTCCTCACATTTCCCATATTTCCAAATTCTTGACATCTTTGTGTCTAACTTAACTTATGAGAGCTGCATGATTCCTGGGGAATTCTGAACAAATCAGAACTTCTCACAGTGCTCGCACCTGTACGTGTGTCCAAAGTTTTTGGTTGTGTATGGCTGTACCAGGCTGCTGTATTTTATTTTAAAAGGATAATGAAGACCTTTCCCCCTCATCCTCACAATATAATGTTCTCCTTTTTACCTTCTGTACTGCGTCACTTGTAGCTTCCTGCAGAAACATTTCAACAGTGCCTCCTAAAATACTATACTTCAACAAGAGATTTGTTCCATCAATGCTTTCATTATAATTTGTTTACATATTAGAACATTTCATAATTTTTAAAAAAAAATATATCTTGTCAAAATTATTCATAAAAGACAAAATGCACTCCCATCTAAGAAATTATCTATTAATTTTAAGAAATAATGTTTGAAAATAGTGTTTTATTTAACTTACATAAGAGAATTATTTGCTACTATATTAATAAAATGCAGTCATTTAAAAAGTGCTTAAATTTGATCAGGAAGAATAAAATATACACATTTATGCACATATATGTAAATATATATGTGATTTTTTTCAGTGTCTTTGTGAACATTAAATTATAATGAATATGTAACAAGTTTTGAAGCCAGAATCTGACAGGCAGTCATTATAAATAGGTAAATCAAGTCAGGTCAGATCAAGAAAGCTAATTTTGAGTGAGTCCCAGGAAGTTGGAGACTGTCCTCTGAGGGATTGAAGTGTTAATTCCTTCAGAGCCCTTCCTCCACTCTTATCAAGAACCTGCCCCTGCCCCAACCTGCTGCCAAGGTAACCTGTCACAGGAACTGCCTCTCCCTACAGGGAGCTATAACATTGTTAATTAATGTGTCCTGGGCTGCTCCATTCTGCCCTTCCCCCTTTTGGCCATCCCACGGGGCCGGGTCACATACACAGGAAGGAGAGAGATAAGGGGAAAAGAGCAGAAGAACAACAAAGGAACAACAAAGGAAGCCCAGGACATATAAAAAGGGTAGACCTGCCTCGCTTCTTGGGATACCAGGATACCAGCAATGGCCCCCTTCTCCCTCCTGGGAGAAGTCTATGTTACTGCTTTTAAATAAAACCTGCTTTATATGTTTGCCTTGGCATGCTTCTCTAATGTTCAAACTTCAACATCTGGGGGAGCAGAACTCATCACTGACAATGCCAGTATCAGTTTCTTTCTTGATTAGCAATCCCATTGCCATTATTGAAAAATTAATGCTTTTCAGACCTATTTCATCTTATATACGACAGAGTAATAAGTATAGTAAATTGCTGATTTGTCCCAGTGTTGTTTCCTGTGAGGTCCCTCGGGACCCTAGAGGGAAATTTTGAAGGTATAATCACAATTAAGTAAATCAGTTAAGAAGAGTAAAAGGTAGTCTGAAACCAAGCACCACAGAACTGAAATGGTGTCTTCCCTTTACTTTCCTCTTGTATGCTGATAGACGAGAATTAAGCTCATTTTACATAATTTTTTTTCCAGCTTTGTAATAGCCTTTTAGAAGCAAAGACCTGTTTAAGCAAAAGTTGTCCCAAACCTATTTCTAATTGCTCAGCATGACTCTTAACAACCTGCTTTATGTTTAAAAAAAGAAGGAAAGACAAAAAAAAAAAGTGTGGTGTAAGTTTATTCTTTGAGGCTCCTTGTGGCACTTTATTAGATTTCATATTTATGGTCCGGGCCATAATTTCTTTCCCCACATCATGTACTTTGATCTCATCCTCAGTTAGACTAGTGCCTTATGAAAAGGGGGGAAAAAGTCAGTTTACGTACTACAGTAATTAAGAACTAAAAAGATGCTTTCCCAGCTGTTGCTTTTGAAGTCAAGTTTAGTTAGTGGCAAGGTGCCAATTTTCAATTAGAAATAAGACTTTTACTTAAAAAGTATAATGTGTTATATTACGCCAATAATTCATTTTTAACACTTTTTTTTTTTTTTTAAAGAAAAATCTCCCCATTGGAACCAGCCATTCAAGCTATCAATTATTAAAGGTTAAGTCCTTTGACCAAGGTATGGTATTCTCTGTTCAGCTTTTGTTTGTTAATCATTAAGCTGAAATAAAACCTTTTCCTTTATTTTTCCTAAACATTTTGGAAGAATTTAACTGATATATTTTTCTATCGTCTTAGAAAAAATATTCTAAGTACACAAACACATATATGCATACATTCATTATGATTATATTTTAAAATTAAAACTGAAAAAAAACAGGCACAAGCGTGAGTTCAAGTTAACTTGGCAGTAATGTAACTTTTCTCTGTTATTTTTCTTATAATTATAAAGATGTGTTTGCCTATCTTGGACAGATAAGCCACTTTGATCAGTGACCAAGATGCCAATAGAGGAAGCTCAGGAGTGACTTCTTAGCCTGGGTGAAATTTGGCCTTGTCTTTCAGAATAAAGGTAAGATATTAGGAAGATGTGCCACTCCCTGAATGTCATGCCCAAGGAAGGATCAGATACAAAAGATGCTGTCTCTTTCTTTCTATAAAAACATTGCTGTAGTTATTTTTTCAGGGTGATGGGCCAACCTCTAAAGAATTAAAATTTATGTGTTTCTCCATTAAGGAAAAAAAAGAAAAAAAGAAAGAAAATGTATTGCTTTCCTTCTGTCATCTCTCCTTTCCTGGTTTTGAACTCCTTCTAGGTCAGTGGTGCTCAATGCTAATGAAGTTCTACTTGGTCCAACCTCAGGTTCTCATTGTCAGGTAATTAACTTGGCATCACAGCAGCTCTTGGCAGCTATGGCTTTTGACTTGGAGATATTTATCTAAAAGCTAGGCAGAGCTTTCATTCATTGCCAACTTAATTGTGTGTGTATGTGTGGGTGTGTGTGAACTAAACTTAACAATGTATTTTTCCCCTCCTCAGATGAGTTTATTTGGCTAATGACAATTACGACAGTGGGAATTTGAATTGCAAGTCTACCTGGAGAGTTAGGAGAGGACTGAGTGTCTGTAAGACTTAGGGAAAGCTATTTAACATTGCTTGTTACTGTATTTCTAGCTAGATATAACAAGATGTTTTCAATTAAGGGTGGTTTTCTTCCCTGATGTTGCATTAAAATAAATAGGATAAACTGGATTCATATACTAGGAAATTGACCTGTATTTTCAAACTTCAATTATTTGAAAAATATTAAAACTTTAAATTCTCTAGCAAACTTTAGGAGTGAAGGAGGGGAAAAAACATTAAATAGATAAGGAAACTAAATTACCCAAAATACCACTCCTATTTTATTAGACTGATGAAGCAGAACTTCAATCCTTGGCTCTTGGTTTATTTGTTGTCTACAGTCACCTAGCTGATCACAGCCAGAGGGGAAAAAAAAAACTGCAACCATTTGTTTTTTAAATTTAATATTACTTATCCCTGGGTTGGGTATATAGCTCAGTTTGTAGAGTGCTTGCCTTGCATGCACAAAGCCCTGGGTTCAATGGCCAACACCACACACACACACACACACACACACACACACACACATATATTACTTATCCTTAAATTTTGACAGGTCCTTGGTGTTAAGTGGCATTTCCACTATATTGAATTTGTCCAGTTGGTAGTTAGAAATGACTTTTACATATCTTTTTCTTTCCTTCAAACCTATAACACAGTCTCTCTCTACTCACATACACTGATACCTTACTTTTTCTATGACACTGAGAAAACTGAAGCTATCAGACAATGACTCCCACAAGCTCTTGCCCTGACAGACACCTACACACTAGTATCTTTGCCCTTGTGTTTGACCTCATTTCTGTCAGTTTAGAGAAGCTCTCCATACTTCCAAGGACTATCCCTCCAATTGTGTACTAGATTTATCTTTTCAAGCACAGTGCTTCAGGAATTCTTCCTTCCTATTTTCGAATTTTTATTTTTTTTATTTTTTATATTTTTAGTTTTAGTTGGACACAATACCTTTATTTATTTATTTGTTCGTTTATTTATTTATTTATTTTAATGTGGTGCTGAGAATTGAACCCAATGCCTCCCACATGCTAGGTGAGCTCTCTACTGCTGAGCCATCACCCCAGCACTTTAATTTTTAATTTATAAAACTCATTTAGTTATCCCCATTAGCAAGTGAAAAATCAAAAGATAAAAGACCCATCCCTCTTTAATCTACCAGACATTCATTTCTCCACTGAACAGCAAAGCTCCTTGAATAAGTGGTTTAGACTCTAGTTCCACTCTTCCACTGAACTAATGAGTACACTCCAAAATTCCTCCTGAGACAAACTGCTCTTATCACAGTCAGATAGTAATGACCTCTTGGCAGTGGGTAAAGCAATTGACCTCTCTCTCTCTCTTTTTTTTTTTTTTTTTTTTTTTTTTTTTTTTGTTGTTGTTGTTGTTCTAATTAGTTATACATGCCAGCAGAATGCATTTTGACATATCGTACATAAATGGAGCACAACTTCTCATTCCTATGGCTGTACATGATGCAGAATCACACCAGTTGTGCAATCATACTTGTACATAGGGTAATAATGTCCAACTAATTCCGCCATCCTTACCACTCCAATGCCCACTCCCTTCCCACATACCCCTCTGCCCTATCAAAAGTTCTTCCATCCTTAACCCCACCATGTCATTATGGATAAGCATCTACATATCAGAGCAAACATTCAGCCTTTGTTTTTGTCAGATTGACTTATTTTGCTTAGCATGATATTCTCCAACTCCATTCATTTACTTGCAAATGTTGTACTTTCTTCTTTAAGGCCGAGTAATGTTCCATTCCACATTTTCTTTGTCCATTGATCTGTTGAAGGGCATTGAAATTGGTTCCATAGTTTAGCTATTGTGAATTGAGCTGCTATAAACATTGATGTGACTGCATCACTGTAGTATGCTGATTTCAAGACCTTTGGATATAAACCAAGGAGTGGAATATTTGGGTCAAATGGTGGTGTCATTCCAGGTTTTCTGAGGAATCTCCCTAGTGCTTTCCATAATGGTTGCCCCAATTTGCAAACCCACCAGCAATTTATGAGTGAACCTTTTCCCCCACATCCTCGCCAAAACTTATTGTTACTTGTATCCTTGATAATTGCCATTCTGACTGGAATTAGATAAAATCTTACTATAGTTTTGATTTGCATTTATCTAATTGCTAGAGATGATGAACATTTTTCCATATATTTTTGATCAGTTGTATATCTTCTTCTGAGAAGTGTCTGTTCAGTTCCTTAGCCCATTTATTGATCGGTTATTTGTTCTTTCAGGGGTTAAGTTTTTTGAGTTCTTTATATATCTTGAGCTTAGTGCTCCAAGGTGCATTGGTAAAGATTTTCTCCCATTCTTTAGGCTCTTTCCTAATGTTATAGATTGCTTCCTTTGCTGAGAAGAAGCTTTTTAGTTTGAATCCATCCCATTTATTGATGCTTGATTTTACTTCTTATACTTTCAGAGTCTTGTCAAGTAAGTCAGGTCCTTAGCTCACATGGTGAAGATATGGGCCTACTTTTTCTTCTGTTAGACACAGGGTCTCTGTTCTAGTGCCTAAGTCTTTGATCCACTTTGAGTTGATTATTGTGTAGTACAAGAGAGATGTGTTTAATTTCATTTTGCTACATATGTGTTTCCAGTTTTCCAGCACAATTTGTTGAACAGACTGTCCTCACGGGCATGGAGACACCATGACATCCTCCTGGAAGACTTCCTATCATAGGTATAGTGCTCCTTCTTATCAGTCTCCTTTACTTGTGCCCCCTTATCTAGGGAACTTTTCAAATTGGTGTGCCCTGGAGCTCAATCTTTGAATTTGTTCTTTCTCTACACTCACATACTACTTGATTTTATACCTCCTTTTGCACTAAATTCTAACTGTATGTAGAAAACTCCTAAATTTAAACCTTCAGTCTAAGTCATTTCACTACATTCTATGATATTGTTATAGTCAATAAACTTCAAAGTAGTCCCACTGAGATATCTAGAAAATATCAAAACTTGAGCTACAGAATCGCTCTGCCTCCCCCACCCCCTGCCATACACACCACATTTATTTTCTAGCACTCTCAATTCTCTAAGTAGGAACTCATTCTTCTAGTTTCTCAGGCTAAAAATTGTTGGCACAAGCCTTGACTAACTCCCCCCGCCCCATATATCCTGCATCTAATCCAACAGCAATTTTTCTGGTTCTGTCTTCAAAATATATTAGGACTCTCACCACCACTTTTCACCACCTTTATGCAGCACCCGAGTTCACATTACCATCATTGGTTTTCCAATTATACTTTTAACTGTTATCTCTATGTCTGCCCTATTAGGTTCTTCAATACTTTATCATAAACTGAGAAATCAGAACTCAAAAATAACTTTTTAAAAACAATAATTAGATCATGGCATTCCTCTTAATGTCAGTAATTTCCTATCTTCACCTATAATTAAAAACCAGAGTTCTCACAGGGGTTTCAAAGGTTCTGTCCTGTTTGGTACTTTTCTGACTTTTTTACTTAACGTGATATGAATCATCCTCCCTTGCCTCCTTGCTGTTTTTTTGATAGCCTACCCATGCTACCCCCACCCCAGGGATAGCTCACCTTCCATTTTCTCAGTCTTTAATGTCCCTCCTTTCAGTTGAGAATCCCAGCTGTTGACCAAAATACCAATAGGTGATTTGTCAGGCCCAGAATAGGCAATCACAAAGACTCCTTCTGGAAGGCCTTAGGGAAAACCTGCTCTCCCCACACCAGTATAAGTACAGAGTCAGAGCATTATAGTCTCTAAAAGCTTGGGCCCTCTGGCCAGCCATGCTTTTATGTGCATTTGCATTCTAGCCCATTACTAGTCATATTTTTTTCCATCACACTTAGCTCTATCTGATGTACTATATATTTTATATACTTTTTTAAATTGTCAGTTTTGTCCTATTAAAAATGACACTGAAGAAATCAAGGGTTTTGACTTGTGCATACTATGTATACTAAATTTTAGAATATCCCCTGGTATACAGTAATATATATACATATGTATACATATGATTATATATGTATATATAACATAGTAATATGTATTTGAATATATATTTAGGACTAAATATTACTATCAGTTGGATAAAGTGTTTATACAAATATATTCATATTATTTACTATATACCAGGTACTATTCTAAAATATATATAGAAAAAAATAGTGTGCAGAGTTAAAACTGCATCATTCCAGAAGACATTAGGAAGTGGTGACTTTAGGATGTGATTAGGTCATGAAGGCAGAGCTACCAGGGATGGGATTAGTCTTTTCTGAAACTAGCCCCAGAGAGTTGCCTACCTCTTTCTACCATGTGAGGACCCAGCTAAAAGTCACCATCTGTGAACCAGAAAATGGCCGTCACCAAACTGCATGTGTCAGCACCTTCATCTTGGATTTCCAAGCCTCTAAAACAATGAAAGGTTCCTACTGTTTCTAACTTATCCAATCTATGGTATTTTGTTTTAGCCACCCAAAGATATAAAATAGTAGCATATATAAAATAGTAGCATATTTAGGAAGATAATTCACTGTGACTAATGACTGGTTAAACTTGACCTTTGTTCTCCTTTCCCCAGCTTTAAGACCTTTTAGGGACTCCTAACTCCACTTACAAATAAGATAAATGACCCCTCAGGTATTTAACCCACTGTACTGAGAGGCCTGTGAGGATCTGAATTAACGTAAAGCGCACAGAGATTAATTAAGGCAATCCAAGTGTATCTATACCAGTTGAAAGTGTCTATATGAGGGATATTTTAGTACTACAATATGTATATCTGGTAGGTTGATATTCAGAATATAATGTTTACTTCATGGCAGTTGTTCTATCATAAATCCCATAATATTACATCTAGGAAAATGGGGATATTGATATTGTTTTGTATTAATTTAATTGGGCAGCACATATTCCCACATGTGATAATTACTTTAAAAATAGGCACTAATGAAAAGTGTATAGCTTTTAAATTCTTAAATATGTTTAGAAATTATAGTTAAAACTACCTGTTGATACTAGAATTCAAGACTGAATCCAGCATAGATCCTTTTATTTTAAAATGTTCATGTTTGCATATCTCTTAACTATGCTTCTCTTGTTTAATATTTTTCCATGCCATTTATCTCTTTCATGAGAGAATTTTCAAAAAAGATTTTTATGAAAATCACAATTTCGATAGAGAGATCCAAGATGGCGGATTAGAGGAACCCGCGCTTCAGGACAGTTCCGTAGAAAGAATCCAACAAAGCAGATAAATTGCCTTTCATTATATATATATGGACTGAAAATACCGATATCCTGGATGGTTTGATTACCACTACCAGAGAGAGAAAGAGACAAGCTGTCTGCAGCGGCTGGAGCCGCGAGGCTCCTGCAAAACCGCCTGGGCGGTGCACAGGCCGTGCGAAACAAGGTCAGGGTGAGGAGACCGCGCTACTGCTGCAACCCCAGCCAAACTCACTGCACACCAGCGTGAAACCGGCGATAAAAACCAGCGATAACAGCTGGCGGGATTGGTGCTGGGGAGCCACGGGAGACCGCGGGTCCACACACCAGTTCGAATCCACACTCCGCCTGACGTGACCCTCGGTGTGGCTTCCCGGTGCGATCGGGCAAGGATACGGGAGTCTGGGAGTCTGCGGAGCTACTGTTGACTGGAAGGAGAGCGCCGCCATCTTTGAAAGCTGCAGGGGCTGGTCCTGACAAAGGGGAGGAGACGGAGAGCGACGGCTGCATCCACCCAGGGACTCTACAGCTCTCTGAAGACAACACACAATTGGGTGAGACTTGGTTGGTCAGAAGGGGAAGGCGTTTCTGAGGCTGGCACAGCAGCCACAGGGGACTGCAACTGTGGGTGGGCTTGGGGAGGTGGTGCCTTCTGGAAGATCCCCCTTCCCGGCGCCATTCATCTGCTGACACACACAGTCCCCCTGGGCCACTCCTTCACTGAACTGTGCAGCCGCTGGCCTAGGATGCAGCCTTGATTTCACTGACAGGATCACAGACTGTGATCCAATAGCAATTGGTTTGAACTGGAAAGGAAAAAAAGAGGGGGGCTTCCCAGGGCCCGTTTTGTCTGAGACTTGGGGTTTGACTTTTTTTGTTTTGTTTTGTTTTGTTTCCCTTTCTTTTTATTGGTCTGCTTGATTTTCTGGATTGCAGGGAGGGGTTTTTTTTTTGTTGTTGTTGTTGTTGTTGTTTGTATGTTTGTTTGTTTATTTTTCTTTTTCTTTTTTTGGCTTTGTTTTGTTCTGCTTTTTTTTTTTTTTTTTCCTTCCGCATTGATTGTTAGTGTGTTTATCTGCTTCCGCTCCCTTTTTTCTTTCATTCTTTTACTCCTTCTCACCCTTGTATCTTTTCTTCCTCCTTCATCTTTCATGTTTACATGCTGCCAGTGCATACTAAACAGAGCCAAAAACAAGTTATACGCAAAACTTGGGATTTCTAGAACCGGCGCAATTGAATTGGGTAGCAAAGTGGTGTTATATACAGTTTACTCTCTATTTCCTTGATTCTCTCTCTCCTCTCTCTTACACCAATTCCTACTCTTTATCATTTTTTTTTTCTTTTCCAACTTACTATATATATAAATTGATCTTTTTACCTAATTGTCAACCCCATTCTCTTTCTTCCATCGTCTACTGATACTAAACCACTTCCACTAAACCATTTCAATAGATATCTCTTTTCATACTTTCCAAGAAAGAACAATTCAAGACACTTCCTTCTTCCCAAACATAACACCTCTGTATCCAATACTTGAAGCTATAAAACCCTATCAGAAACGTACAGAGTAAATTGGAAATAATATCTGGGATAACAAAATCTGTACATTGTGACCAAACTTGGATTTTCTGAATAGAAAGTGTTAGGTTTTAAAAGTATAAAGGAATTATAAGGTGATCTGATAGCATTGTACTACAGGAACAACATAAGGCTTTAAGGTAAAATCGAAACAGTCAAGGTCCCACAGTGCAGGAAGAATAGACACACAAGCAACATGAAAAAACAAGGAAAGAAAATGACACAAACAAATCAAGATACCTCATCGGCAGATGTCATGGCAAGCACAGTTGGTCAAATGCCAGAGATGGAATTTAGAAATTACATATGCCAAATGTTTATGGAACTTAAGAATGAACTCAAAAATGAGATGAGGGAGCAGGTACAGGAGGCAAAAGATCATTTTGACAAAGAACTCCAAAAACAAATACAGGAAGTAAAAGATTACTTCAATAGGGAAATAGAGGCTCTAAAGAGAATCCAAACAGAAATTCCAGAAATGAAAGAAGCAATAAACCAAAATAAAAGCTCAATTGAAAACATCTCCAACAGAATAGACCATCTGGAAGATAGAACCTCAGACAATGAAGACAAAATATATGTCTTAGAGAAGAATTTAAACCATACAGCAAAACTTGTTAATAATCATGAACATAACATCCAGGAATTATGGGACAGCATAAAAAGACCAAACTTAAGAGTGATTGGCGTAGAGGAAGGGACAGAGTTTCAAGCCAAAGGAATGAGTAATCTATTTAATGAAATAATTACAGAAAATTTTCCAAGCTTGAGGAATGAAATGGAAAACCAAGTTCAAGAGGCATACCGAACACCAAACAAACAAAATCTCAACAGAGCCACACCTAGACACATTATAATGAAAATGCCTAATACACTGAGCAAGGAGAGAATACTAAAAGCCACAAGAGAAAGGAAGCAAATTACATATAGGGGGAAACCAATCAGATTATGTTCAGATTTTTCAACCCAGACCTTAAAAGCAAGAAGATCCTGGAATAGCATATTTCAAGCTCTGAAAGAAAAGGGATGTCAACCAAGAATCTTATATCCAGCAAAATTGAGCTTTAGATTCGAAGATGAAATAAAAACCTTCCACGACAAGCAAAAGTTAAAAGATTTCACAACTCGAAAGCCAGCACTTCTGAACATCCTGGGCAACATTTTTCATGAAGAAGAAGAGAAAGATGATAACGAAAATCAACAAAGGGAGATATTAAACTAAAGGAAATACCAACCAGAAGAGAAACCAAATCAAGCTAAAGACCATAAGTCAAATAAAAATGGATGGGAATAAAAATCACATCTCAATAATAACCCTGAATGTTAATGGCCTAAACTCGCCAATCAAAAGACACAGATTATCAGAATGGATTAAAAGAAATGACCCAACAATTTGCTGTCTCCAAGAAACACACCTCATAGAAAAAGACATCAACAGACTGAAAGTGAAAGGCTGGGAAAAGTCTTATCACTCACATGGCCGGCGGAAGCAAGCAGGGGTTTCCATTCTCATATCAAATAAGGTAGACTTCAAACCAAAATTAATCAAGAGGGACAAAGATGGATATTTCTTATTACTTAAGGGAACCATCCATCAACAGGATATAACAATCATAAATCTGTATGCCCCAAATAATGGAGCACCTACATTCATCAAACAAACGCTTCTTAAGTTCAAGAGTAAAATAGACCACAACACAGTTATTCTAGGGGACTTCAACACACCTCTCTCACCAATGGATAGATCATCCAAACAAAAGCTAAACAAAGAAACTTTAAGCCTCCTCAAAACAATTAACAATTTAGACCTAACAGACATATATAGAATATTTCATCCCTCAGTAAACGAATACACATTTTTCTCAGCAGCACATGGCTCCTTCTCCAAAATAGACCATATATTATGTCACAAGGCAACTCTCAGCAAATATAAAAAAATAGAGATACTACCCTGCATGCTATCGGACCATAAAGGGATAAAATTGGAAATCAACGACAAAACAAGGAATAAGAAAAACTACTCCATCAACTGGAAGCTAAACAACATGCTACTGAATGAACAAGGGGTTGAAGAAGACATCAAAGAGGAGATCAAAAAATTCCTAGAGGTAAATGAGAACACAGATACATCATATAGAAATCTCTGGGACACTATGAAGGCAGTAGTAAGAGGAAAATTCATTGCACTGAGTTCATTCCTTAAGAGGAAAAAAAAACCAACAAATAAATGACTTAACATCACACCTCAAAGCATTAGAAAAAGAAGAACAGACCAACACCAAGAGCAGTAGAAGACAGGAAATAATTAAAATCAGAGCAGAAATTAATGAAATTGAGACTAAGGAAACCATTCAAAGAATTGACAAAAACTAAAAGTTGGTTCTTTGAAAAAATAAACAAAATTGACAGACCCTTAGCAATGCTAACGAAAAGAAGAAGAGAAAAAACTCAAATTACTAACATTCGTGATGAAAAAGGGAATATCACAACAAACACCTCAGATATACAGAATATAATTAGAAATTACTTTGAAAACTTGTACTCTAATAAAATAGAAAATACTGAATGCATTGACAGATTTCTAGAGTCATATGATTTGCCTAAACTGGATGTGGAGGCTATACATAATTTAAATAGATCAATTACAAGCGAAGAAATAGAAGATGTCATCAAAAAGCTACCAACAAGGAAAAGTCCAGGACCTGATGGGTTTACAGCCGAGTTCTATAAGACTTTCAAAGAAGAACTAATACCAATGCTCTTCAAACTATTTCAAGAAATAGAAAAAGAGGGAGCTTTTCCAGACTCTTTCTATGAGGCCAATATTACATTAATTCCAAAGCCTGGCAAAGACACATCCAAAAAAGAAAACTTCAGGCCCATATCTTTAATGAACATAGATGCAAAAATCCTCAACAAAATCCTGGCAAATCGGATACAAAAACATATCAAAAAGATAGTGCACCACGATCAAGTGGGGTTTATCCCGGGGATGCAAGGCTGGTTCAATATTCGGAAATCAATAAACATAATACATCACATCAATAGACTTAAAGACAAAAATCATATGATCATCTCAATTGACGCAGAAAAAGCATTTGACAAAATACAACACCCCTTTATGTTGAAAACACTAGAAAAACTAGGAATATCAGGAACATATCTTAACATAATAAAAGCTATTTATGCAAGGCCCCGAGCTAACATTATCTTAAATGGAGAAAAATTGAAAGCATTCCCTCTAAAAACTGGAACAAGACAGGGATGTCCCCTTTCACCACTGCTATTTAACATAGTACTGGAAACTCTGGCCAGAGCAATTAGACAGACGAAAGAAATTAAAGGGATTAAGATAGGAAAAGAAGAGCTCAAATTAGCACTACTTGCTGATGACATGATAATCTACCTAGAAGACCCAAAAAACTCTACCAGAAAACTTTTACAACTAGTAAACGAATTTGGCAAAGTTGCAGGATACAAAATCAATACACATAAGTCAAAGGCATTTGTGTACATCAGCGACAAAGACTCTGAAAGGGAAATGATGAAAAATACCCCATTTGCAATAGCATCAAAAAAAATAAAATACCTGGGAATCAACCTAACGAAAGAGGTGAAAGACCTGTATAACGAAAATTATAGAACACTAAAGAAAGAAATTATAGATGAACTCAGAAGATGGAAAGACCTACCTTGCTCTTGGATAGGTAGAATTAATATTGTCAAAATGTCCATACTACCAAAAGCATTATACAGATTTAATGCAATTCCTATCAAAATCCCAATGTCATTCTTCAAAGAAATAGAAATAGCAGTCATGAAATTCATCTGGAAAAATAAGAGACCCAGAATAGCCAAAGCAATCCTGAGCAAGAAAAGTGAAGCAGGGGGCATCACCATACCAGACTTTAAATTATACTATAGAGCAATAGTAACAAAAACAGCATGGTATTGGCACCAAAACAGACTGGTGGACCAATGGTACAGAATTGAGGATACAGAGACTAATACATTTAATTACAGCTATCTTATATTAGACAAAGGTGCCAAAAATGTACAGTGGAGAAAGGATAGCCTCTTCAACAAATGGTGCTGGGAAAACTGGAAATCCATATGCAACAAAATGAAATTAAACCTTTATCTCTCACCATGCACAAAACTCAATTCAAAGTGGATCAAAGACCTAGGAATTAGATCAGAGACAATACACCTAATAGAAGAAAAAGTAAGCTCCAATTTCCAACATGTTGGATTAGGCCCCAAGTTCCTTAATAAGAATCCTGTAGCGCAAGAATTACTACCAAGAATTAATGAATGGGATAGATTTAAACTAAAAAGCTTCTTCTCAGCAAAAGAAACAATCAGTGAGGTGAATAGAGAGCCAACTAATTGGGAACAAATATTTAATACATGCACATCAGATAGAGCACTAATCTCTAGAATATATAAAGAACTCAAAAAACTTTACACTAAAAAAACAAATAACCCAATCAATAAATGGGCTAAGGAATTGAGAAGACACCTCTCAGAAGAAGATACACGATTAATCAACAAATACATGAAAAAATGTTCAACATCGCTGGCAATTAGAGAAATGCAAATCAAAACTACTCTAAGATTTCACTTCACTCCAGTCAGAATGGCAGCCATCAAGAACACAAGCAACAATAAATGTTGGAGAGGATGTGGAGAAAAAGGCACACTCATACATTGCTGGTGGGACTGCAAAATGGTGCAACCGTTATGGAAAGCAGTATGGAGATTTCTTGGAAAACTGGGAATGGAACCATCCTATGACCCAGCCATCCCACTCTTGGGTCTATTCCCAAAGGACTTAAAAACAGCATATTACAGTGACACAGCTATCTCAATGTTTGTAGCTGCACAATTCACAATAGCTAGGTTGTGGAATCAACCTAGATGTCCCTCAGTAAATGAGTGGATTAAGAAAATGTGGTATATACGCACAATGGAATTTTACTCAGCAATAAAAGAAAATAAATTAATGGCATTTGCAGGTAAATGGATGAAGTTGGAAGACATAATGCTAAGTGAAGTTAGTCAGTCTCAAAAATCCAAGTACCAAATGTTCTCTCTTATATAAGGAGGCTATTTCAAAGTATTGTTGGATGGGGTACATAGGAGGATTAGAGGAACACTAGAATGGTCAAGGGAAGGGAGGGTAAGGGAGGGAGCAAGAGGGGAGGGAGGGGGGGAAAAAAAAAGGTGGTTGAATGAGACGGATATCATTTTCCTTAATGCATGATTGAAGACCTAAATTGCACGAATATACTTTGTATACAAACAGTTGTATGTAAAAAGATACTAAATATATGCACTATGAGTTGTACATATTAAAAATTATAAAAAAAAAAAAAAAAATAAAAATAAAAAAAAAAAAAAAAAAAAAAAAAAAAAATCACAATTTCATTAAATGAGATTATAGTCATTCTAATTTGAAAAACTGTTTTTCTTTGAATACCTACAATGCTTGGAAACTTCTGTATCTATTAAGTTATATGACCACTTGTGTTTTCTCCAGATTAGAAACAGCCTAGTTCTATTTCTGTGATAGGAGCTATCTACATTATTTATACTCAAAATTAATTTATGTAACCATTTATTAAAAATATTTATTGAGTATTATTTATTTCCTGACTGGTATTTTAGGTACCAATAGTGAATAATACAAAGTCTGAAGGAGAATATAAACATGCAGGCAAATGACTTATTTCATTTCAGATATAAATTTAAAATATGTAGCATTAGATAAGAGGAACATATATGTTATAAAAAAATGACACAGTGTATTGGGTCCTAGAGCTTATATAATATTGTCAGGAGGATGGATCTCTAATATATATACACATATATATTGTGGATATATCTAATATTTATATGGATGGGTATCATATGTATATAAATATATAAATATTTATTATATATATACATGTATATATAAATATTTGAAGAGGGAGAAAGATTATGGAAGGGTGGTCTGCCAGAGTATATATATATGAGACATTGTTACAGGTATGTATGAGAAATAGAAATGAGTTATAGAAAGGATGAGACATGAAAAACCTTTATGGGAGAAAAGTATTCTAGGTAGGAAGAAAAAAAAATGTAAAATCCTTGGAAGTAAAAAAGGGGCATAGTTGTTATTTTTGGAATGATTATGTCCTCCATATTTATGCTGGACTCTATTCACCAATGGTATAGTAATTGGAGGTGGGGCCTGTGGGCTGTGACTAGATATGAGGGCTCTGCTATCATTCATGGGGTTAATCTCTTTATTAAAATAGTCCCAGAGAGCTGCCTAAGCCTTTCCACCTTGTGAGGACATAGCTAGAAGTCACCATTGATGAACCAGAAAATGGCCCTCATCAGGCATTGCTTCTGCCAGCACCTTCATCTTGGACTTTCCAGCCTCCAAAACTATGACAGCTTCCTGTTGTTTCTAACTTATCCAGTCTATAGTATTTTGTTTTAGCTGCCTAATATATATAAGATAATAGCATATGTAGGATAAATATTCTACTGTGACTAATGACTGGTGAGGAACAGAAAGAGTAGTAGGGGTCAAAGCAGATTTTACATGGAAAAATATACAAGAAGAGTTTTATGACAAGATAATTCACACAGGACCTCATACTTTTGGGAAAATAATTTGAATTTTATTCTAAAAGTAGTAGGAAACCATTGAAGAGTTCTATTTGTGGGAGTGATATAAGTCCATTTATTCTGGTAGCTATGTAGAAATAGAGAAAGGGGTTGTGAGTAGAATCAGGAAGATCAGTTCAGTTAGTTGCATATGTGTCATAAAAATAGAATGTATACAAACAATGATTGAATCAGTTTAAAAAGGAGATTTCTAAAAGGAGAATTCTTTAAGCATCATTTAACAATGATTTAGAGCAATGGTGATTATACTCAAAGCATATGTTGTCTGATAATATAATTTAAAGCCAGTCATTTACACACTGAGCTAATTCCTGCCAATCATCTTCTCTCTTTGGATCATATTCTAAAGGAAATTTATATTGTACATGTAAAATTAATGACACAAACCCCAAATAAAATTATCCATGCTCTCATCTGTTTCTCAGTTCTTTTCTGAACCTGGAGTTTCCCAAGATGTAGAGAAGCATAGATTTATGTAAATGAGAACAATAGGCTGGGCCCAGCTGGTGCATTCCTTAATCCCATGGACTGGAAGTTTGGGCAGGAGGATCACAAGTTCAAAACCAGATTCTGCAATTTAGCAAGACCCCCATCTCAAAATAAAAAATAAAAAGGGTTGGGCATGTGTCTCACTGGTTAAGTGCCCCTGGGATCAATCCCTAGTACCAAAAAGGAAAAAAAAAAAAAAAAAAAAGTAGGACAATAATACCAAAGAAAACCATCTTTGCAAAGAAAGTGAAGAAAGCATTGTAGACATATTATAAACTAATATTTACATAGAAAGGAATTTTTGGAACTACAAGAGCTCATTATATCCCTTCAGAGTGATGTCCAGGTTACCTTTGAGTATGAGGTTCATTTCTTATAAGAATTAAAGTAGTGGTGTGCTCTACCAGTCTTGGGATTATGATGTTAAAACACACAGTCTAAGCAAAGTCATGCTAATTATGTATTAACAATTTAAAAGCATAATTGGACAGTTTATAGAGATGACTTTCATTTATAGTTTTAAAAAACTGAAATGAGTTAGCAAGTTATATCATTGTTGTAGGTGCAAATTTTCCCTTCAGATAGTTTTACATTCTTTATATCTATAACAGACACTGAAGCTGGCTCCTTCTCTTCAGTAGACTGCAGCATAAGGATCCAGCTGTGTACTGAGATTTTCTGCTCTTAAACATATGGCAGAATGGGTCTAGAAAATGTCAGACCAGCTGGGCATGGTGGCACACACCTGTAATCCCAGTGGCTCAGGAGGCTGAGGCAGGAGGATCGCGAATTCAAAGCCAGCCTCAGCAAAAGTGAGGTGCTAAGCAACTCAGTGAGACCCTGTCTCTAAATAAAATACAAAATAGGGCTGGGGATGTGGCTCAGTGGTTGAGTGTCCCTGAGTTTAATCCCCAGTACAATAAATAAATAAATAAATAAATAAATAGAAAAGAAAAGAAAGTCATACCATGCATTCTGCTATGGACACTGTCTCTACATTATTTTACTTTGTACCACCACCTTGACAACTACTGACCTCATCTTACCAAGACTTACCTAGTGTTGAAATGTATGGATAACCATGTATGCCTCACTTTGTCAGTCAGTTATATTAGAATAACTAAGAAATATGTAAAAATTGATGTGTTTTTCATTTGTTATTTGAATTTGACCTTTAAATTCCATGAATACATTGTTTATGCATTTCATTTCCCATTTAAAAAAATCTGCTGAAATAATCAATTCAATAATTATCTTCTTATGGCAATAAAGCTGAATAAACATTCCATGTATTTGCTAACAGTAAACATGATTTTGTTTTAGTTTTTAATCCCATACCTATCCTTGGGAAGAAATATTTCCAATTTAGGGTAGAGGAGTGACTTAGGTTAATATCATGCAGACCATTTCCTCCTTTCCCTCTATATATCAATCCTAAATTAATACAATAGGTGCTCTGCATCCAGCGTGGTTGCACATTGATCCTGGCCAGCTTGTTTACAGTGTTTTGGCAAGTTGCTGATGTACTTCTCCCTAGGGATAGAGCAGGGGTTAATTGCTGTTAAACTCTCAGTGCCAAGTAATGGTTCAGCCTCTCTGCTACATTAAAGATGACACTAATAAGGAAAGAGTGCAGTGGATTGCTCTATGTTGAAAATTGGACTAGTGGTGACAGAAACTTGGAGCAGAGCTGATGTAATAGGAAGACCATAATGTAATTATAACTGCTGAACATGTGTCATACCAAGTTAAATGATACATTAATGAATCAAAACAGGTGATGAAGTGTTGCTCTTTCTGCAGATAGAGGTGCTTTCAAGGTTAGATTGCCATTAATTTAATAATCTGTAATATGGATATTCTTCAAATCACAAATGAAATCAACCTTAATGCTTTCATACAACATTGCTCTTGAGTTTCAAATAGATAAGATAAAAGAAACAAAGCAAAAGTGAGCAGAGTTCAATGCAACTCATTCTGTGTTTAATTTTATAAGAACAGGTTTTACATTGTAAGGTGAGTGGTTGCCCAAGGCCGCCGCCTTGTCCCTGTAGACTACTTGATCATTTTAATCCACAGCCAGCCTGCCAGTAACTCACAAGGGAGCGTAGACCTTTAAAAGCAACAATCACTTCTTTTAAAACAGACCATGATATATTACCCACATATAAAATTTTAGTAAGGTTTATCTTAAGTTCACAAAAGGCAGAATACAATAATATCCCTGAAATTTGTTTTGCTCTATCTGGTTTATTTATCTAAGTATTTGAAAAGCTATTTTCTTTTTAAAATTTTTTCATTAAATTACAAATTCATACAGTAATGGTTGTATGATTTAGTATCCATTTTTTAAAATTTTCTCTCATATTTTCAATAATGCCATTATTGTAATTGTTTCCTTTTTGATTAAAGTTGCTTATAGTTTAATAAGAATATTTTGATTTGTATTTGGCATTTATTTTATCTACTTCAGAAATCTATTTTAGAAAACAAATCTATTTTGGAAAACTAATTGAATTCATCTTCCTTTATAAAGATAATCAAACTTAGGTATTCTATTTTACTGGAACTTATATTAAATGTGAAAAAATTACTAAAATGATGATTTTCAAGTGTTGGGCCTGCTCTATGTTAATTTTCATTATGTGATAACAATTTAATTTTAGCTTTCCCATATATTATCTTCTGTTGTTGACAATTAGTTATCATTGGCATTATTTTACCAAATGAGTGAAACCAGTTACAAGAGTAAACTGTTGATTTTTTCTGACAAAGCACTAATATTGTAAGACATTAGAATATAGATTAATGAATTGAAAAACAAAATACCTGTATTGTGAATGATATTAGTCATATAATTTGCCCTCCTACTAGAGTCCACTTACAATTTGATAATTGTATATGGTCTGAAGAGAATTAAGCAGTTTGTGATACCATCTGTTTTATTATCTTGATGACATTAATAACAATATATGCTATCACTTATAACATGGTTCATTATCTAGAAAAAGTTATTTTTCCTCAAAAAAATTATTTTAATAGTTAGCCAGGCTGTAACTGCCATAGGAATCTAGAACTCAAAAAATAAACCAAACTAAAACAAAAACCTACTTTCTTTTATGTAGGCATTGGATTTTATCTGCTCATACCTTTCCTACTCAGAAGAGGAAGAAAAGCAATATTTGTATCCTCTAGCTTTACTTCTCATGATCTCATACTTCTTGTAGAAGACTGCTCTGTTTAGTCTTGGGTGATATTACAGGGGTGGGGCTCTATGGAAGCTAGTCTTGAAATTGAGGGAGAAGACTATGGAAAGAATTCCTGAGCATCAGCAACCAATGGCTTATATTTTATTGCTTAGGTGGGAATGCTTGCATGCTGCCCCTGGGGACTGTTCATTCATGCATAATATGCAGTGTAGACAAAAGCTTGTACCTAAACTTTTCACTAATAAAGCAGAGGCACTTTCTTTGGTTCACAGGAATTGGAAAACAAAAGCATCAGCCGTGACCAGTGTGAAATGGGAACTGGAGACCCATTTCCTTGAATTTACCAAAAAGTACAAGACCCCCAAAGATTTTGCACTAACTTATGGTAAGATAGGGTACAAGTTCTTGTTAGCTGGGTAAGTGGTAACTCGTGGAGAAGTTACCTGATTTAGCAAATATAAATAGTGCATATGGTACAAGTGAAGCTGAGATGAAATCCACTTCCTCTAAATATTGAGTTCTTATATTGTATAAGTTATTTTCGTAAGTGCTGAATATACATCATTTAATCACTAAAGTTGACAGCCAGATTAAAAGCTCCAACATTCAATAATGTGGAAATCTGTAATAGAAATGTAAACAAATTAATGGGAAAATACAGAATACTATGAAAATCACATGAGTGAGGCTGATGTATAAGAAATACACGAAGTGAAAATTTATCTCTTTACTGTGGGGTTCGATTTGATAGGAATAAATGTAGAGGGAGTAAAGGAAAAGAGAGTTATGGAGACAGGGATGGAAATAGAGATTAAAGTGAAGAGGGAAATATTTTAAGGAAAGTAAATATTGAACTTCTTTTCAAAGATTGAGCTAAATGAGAAACAGCAGGAGAAAACATAAGTGTGGTAATGTTTGAGTAACATAAATAACACTGATGGAATTAGAGTGCTTGAGGGTAGATGGAAAATCTGAGTTTAGAGAAGAAGAGGACCCATCATTACAAACTTTATTTTATCCAAGGCAGAAGGAAGTCAACTAACAATTATTTGTAAAAGAAGTCATGCGCAGATTTGAATCTTACAGATACAAATAAAGGCCACTTGCAGGATAGTGTGAAAATGAATATGAGGGAAGACGTAGAAGAGTCAGGGAAACATCTTAAGAAGAGGGTACAGAAATAAGAATTATGGAAAATGAACTAAGGCATCAGCTTGGATCTGGAGGAGAGGAAGTTGCCTTGGAAGATGTTAAAAAATGTATAACCTATGTGATGTGTTTAATTATTTGTGGGGGATAAAAAAGAGAATCAATTTTGACTCACATTCATAGGCAATTTAATGTCCTTTCTCAGGGACAGGGAAATGTAAAAATGGGGAGGCACCTAGGGAGAGAGTAGGGAAAGGACATAGGACATTCACAATGAACTTGTTGGTAGAACTCAAAGCAAGGTTTATTTGGTGTTTAGAGTTTTGAGTTTCCCATGGATGTAAGAGCATAGGACCAAAGCCTGAGGTTACCACTGTTCAACAGATAAGATCATTGAAAATGCCACTACAGAGGAAGCAGAGATAAGTCAGTAAACTTAAATGATAGAGAACACGTAATATATTACTTAAAAAAATACTATTGACTTTAGTGACAAAACAGTCATTAATGTCTAACAAAAGAAGTATAGTGTTAGAAACTACTTTAAAGTAAGGAAAGAATGGGATATGAAGTACTAAGAGAGGCTATATATTTTCCCCATTAAAAAGGGGGATTTTTTAAAACTAATTTGAGAGTAATATGGCATTGAGAGGGCATGTTAACTTTAATTAGGAAACTTGAACTTCTTTATATGTACAAGTATAAGAATCAGTTGGGGGGGGCAAAAATACAGTACAGGGTAAATAAGCTATTTGATAGTGGGAGATAAGAGGTGAATGAGATTAAAAGTAATCCCAAACCATGGCAGAAAAGTTAGCTTTCATACCTGAGAAAGCTAATTCTTTCATGAAAAGTAAAAGGAATTCTGGTATTGATGGTTTGAGATGAGGTTTTTTTTTTTCTACCTGTTGACTTTTATTATTTACTTGTTTGTTTGTTATTGTTTTGTCCTGTGAGGTAGCAGATGAGTGCTACTCTGTGGGGTATTGAAAGATATGAAACAGTAGATTTGAGAAAACTGATAAACTAATTGAAATAGCTGGGGCTCTGTGAGAAGTTTTTAACTGAGAACTTACAGAAAGCTCACAAGAATCATTGAGGGAATAGCTGTGCAGCCCTCATTCAGTGTCCACCATCTCTATGGGGCATAGGTTCCATGACCCCCACAGATACCAGAACCTGCAGATGCTCAAGTCCCTTGTATAAAATGGTATAGTGCTTGTAAAGATGTATCCTTATGAACATCCTTCTATATGCTTTAAATTTCCTCTAAATTTACTTAAAATACCTATTGCAATGTAAGTTCTATATAAATAATTGTTATATTGTATTGCTTAGGGAATCATGACAAGGAAAAATATCTGTACATGTTCCGTAGAGTCATATTTTTTTCCAAATATTTTTACTCTGTTGTTGGTTGAATGTGTGGATACAGAGGATGGTACTATATTTTAATTTCAGAAGAGAGGTGAAAAAACTACCTGAGTACCAATAGGCCACATTACTTCCAAAAAAGTCAATGCAAATTTGATTGTTTCATCTTTTTCATTTTTTTTAAACTCAATTTCACATTTTCTCCTATTTATTTAGCATTTGGACATGAAAGGATGATTCATTAGTATTCACGCATTTCAAGAACAATGGATAAAGCTAAACATGAAGCTCTGAGAAACTAAAACAAATGAAATGAGAGTATTCTTGTGCCGTTTAGGGGCTATCCAAAGTCAACATGTAGGTTTATATAAGTGGGCTTTAGCTTATAAAGATCACTCCAAAATAAATTGAGTAGGTACAATAATTCACTGAAAATTGTTCCTGAGTTATTGCATGCTCCTGCTGACCACAAAGGAAAACAAAACAAAAAACCCCCAAAAACCTCAAGTCAGCAACTTGCAGTTAATGTCCCCTTGCTTTATGTTCTCTAGCTATTTAATTTTTTTTCCTGGATGGCACTCAGAGTGATATTAAGGTTTTATGATTTTTTCCAGATGATTCATGTATTTGGTTTATCAATTGGTTGTTTTTTTGACGTTATTGTTTAAAACAAGAAATTAAAAGATGCTTGAGAAAGTGTGTGTATATACATTATGAATGGGGACAACACCACAATCTAAAATTTATAGTTACTATCACTTTTTGCTTATGTTATACCTTTCCAAAATATTTTATTTTGATTGAATCTTTTTAAGGCTTTAACTATTCTGGCTGGTTGTTTTGGTTGTTTATTTGTTTGTTACTATTTCAAGTTGTATAATGGTTTTATTTTGTGATAATACTTGTGAATAGGAATATGAGATATGAGATTGGCTGAAGGAATGTTTTTTTAAAACATGGTTAAAACTCTATGCTAAAGAGTCAGAATGACTTTCTCTGACAAGCACTATCATGATGATATTCAACTAATCAAGTACTTCATAATTAAGGAAGTTATAATTTGCTAGCAGGACTCACAACAGCTGCCTGTGGAATAAGACAATATGCTTTTCCTCTCCCTACTGGGCCTAATTCCCCTGTAACCTTATTGAAAATGTGCATGGGCTACAAAACTAAAGATTAACTGTCCAGGGACCTGCTTCCTGGAGCTTATTTAAAGATTAAATCAAATGGCAGGCAATATATATTTGGTAATACGGCTTTGTTGCAGTATTTTCCTATGTAGTGTAAGTGTAATAGAAGGTGATGACACTTTATAGCTGTTTAAAAAAAATAAAAGATTTTTCTAAATGTGAAATAGTTTTGTACTCATGCTGAAATTGAAATGAATAATTTATTTCTTCATAACCAAGAGCATCTTCTGCTTTTTGAAAATATAATAAAGGATCTCTAATTACAAATTTTCCATAATTACAAATTGTTCAGCCTTTTAAAAGGTGATTATTATTCATTATCTATTTATTTCATAACAAATGCCATGAAAGGTGTTAAAGATGAGTTTAAAATGCCAACTGAGATTTTGCAACATTTTAATTAAATAGAAAGCAGTTCAAATATATATTTAACAACATAGCTTTTAGACTACACATTAGTAAATGGATTTCTATTTAACAAATCAGAGAAAGATGGATGAAGATGTTCTGCTTTTTAAAATACTATATTTAGAATGCCTATGCCGAGACAGTGAAGTGTGATTTGTCCTCATAGCAGACATCTGAAGAACAAGTGACATTCTTACACAAAATCCATATTGGTGATGTATTTAATTACAGAGCTGATTGAAATTGACAGCTTTAGTGACCTGCATTTGCACTTGTGGTGATTGATGTATGCTTCAACTCTGGTTACTTTGAAACCAATTCACATATTGCTCAATACTATAATATCATCCTGTCAAATTGCAAACTACATTTTTATAAGTGTGGGGACTGGAGAGAGTGCATGTTTAATTAAAATGAGATAGAGATGAATTGTTTAAAAACACCTATACAACTGTTAAACTGGGACCTCTGCTATTTGGAAGCAGAGAGAAAGAAAATTCAATACACTTACTCAGACATTTATGTTCCCAAAGTCATCTTTACTCTTAGAAAATATATACTTGACTGCATTCATAGGAAGAACGAGTCTTAAAATTTTAGATTGCTGTCTCTAAAACCTTCTATTTTGATATGACATCACCCCTTAAAAATAATAAGTAAAATTAGTGCCATAGATCAGAGGGATCTTAACAGTCTCCAATCTCTAATCCTCTGCCTGCTTTTGTCATTGTTTCATTGTTGCTCAGACTAGTTAGCTGCTAACCTACCAGGTAACTTGTTTGTACAAGAGCACAAAGTTGAACTTTTAAACACATAAACATCTTTTACTTCTTAACTCACTTTCTTGTGAGTAGACATATTAAGGTTATCACCTTTATTATCAAGTGACACATTTAGACACTTCCAACTATATCTTTAATAGTAACATTATTAAATGTTACAGCAACCATTGATAAAACCTTGCTATATGCCACACTCTGAAATATATCCTTAAGATAAATTATTGCTAACAATAAATACAAAAGTTAAGTGATACTATGGCCAATTTATTGTTGTATGGTGAGATTAAGGGAGACTTAACAAAATTTTCAGAGGACTTCATGCAATAAATAGATGAAATTTGAAACTGTTGTGTTGAGACTAAAGCCCACAACCCTTTTTACTATACAACACTGTTTTATAATACCAAAAATACCCTTTTGTTTTAAATTAAAGTATATTTTGATGTTGTTGTTGTTCTGGTGCTTGAGCCCAAGGCCTTGTGCATGCTAAGCATGTACTCTACCACTGAGCTGAACCTCCAGTCCCCAGTTTGATTTCTTGACCTCATAATGATAAAATACTTGTTTCTCAAAGAAGGTAGTTGAACTGTTATGAATAGAAAATCCACAAAACTTGAATGCTTTGGAAATTCATCTTTGTGAAAAAAAGGTAACTGGATAGGATGATGTCTAGTGTAGGTTTCTTACCCGGAGGTTAAATATTTATGCAAGGATTTGTTATTTCATTGAATGATTCTAGTTTTAAAATTTTAAGGCTCACTTGAACTTCTTTTAAATATACTAATAGAATAGATTAGCTTAAATCACCATCCCAAGTACTCAGGGAATCCAGTTCCATCTGTGATATTTCTTTGTTTCCTTAAGCATAAATTCCTTTCCAGTCCCTACCACCTCAAAACTGTCCACACCCTGTTTAACTCCTCATGTGGAGCTCAGCTTTCATAACAATGATCCACTTCATTCTACTTATACACTTACGCTTTCTGCTTTATTCCATAAAATGTCAAGGAAAGAAATCACAACAGTGTCCACAAAAATGGCTGAAAGTGAGAACTAAATTTTGTACATTAAAGTTCCTGAATATTTTGGTCTTCCCTGTACCAGGTTCAACTCCCATTCCCTATTTTTATTAAGTACTCTGTCGTGTTCTCCTCCTCTTTCACTATTGAACCTTTTCTTCTATAAGGGAATGCCATACAAAACACAATAATTCAATGGCATGTAATTTATATGTAGAAAGAAACTACTTCTTTTGGTACAGTCATCTCCCATTAATTTATTGATTTCTTATCAAAAATGAAATTCATGGATAAATTTTATTTAAATTGTGTACTAGATAAAAATGCATACTTCCAATTCTTCCTCAAACTTCTCTCTCTCTCTCAAAAACATATAAGTAATAAGAATGGTATAAACTAACTGGACAGAAAAAAATGTGTAGAAGTCAGCATATGACAGATTCCAGTAAATTTTCATAATATGGAAAGAAAAAAAAAAGCCAGTACAACTAAAACTGAAGAATGTACAAGAATTAAGACACCAACAGAAGCTATGAAGATGTATTTCATGGAGCTCTAAAACAGTTAAAGATTGAAAGTTTTAAATTCTCTTGAAGGTAGATAGGTAGATAGACAAGTAAAGTTCCACTTAGAGAATGAGGCATTTTATGCAAGAAAGAACTTAGTACAGAAAATTAATTTCTTACACAATTACTAGATGGTGGATCAGATTCTGGATCAACCTTCTATAAAAACTGTCAGAGCAATACAGAATAGAAACCCTAAGCAAATTACCTGAACAGTGGCTGAGGAGTTATGGGTTCAAGAATGTACCCATATTGGTATTTATAATGCTGCTACCCAGCTTCTTCTTCTTCTTTTTTTTAATTTTATTTTTATAATTTTTAATATGTACAACTCATAGTGCATATATTTAGTATCTTTTTACATACAACTGTTTGTATACAAAGTATATTCGTACAATTCAGGTCTTCAATCATGCATTAAGGAAAATGATATCTGTCTCATTCAACCACCTTTTTTTTTTTTTCTTTTCTCCCCCTCCCTCCCCTCTTGCTCCCTCCCTTACCCTCCCTTCCCTTGACCATTCTTGTGTTCCTCTAATCCTCCTATGTACCCCCATCCAACAATACTTTGAAATAGCCCAGCTTCTTCTTATAGAAGAAAGCTGCTATCCTACTTCTTAAGAATTTGGAGAGTAGACAATGGATTGATGCTTCACAGAACTTTTATTTTTCCATAACTTAACTTGTTAATGGAAACTGCTAAAAAGGACCAGGAAAATGTCTCTTCATTTTTTCTAAGCCACACACAGCTAGTTTGTATAGATTCATTAGCAGAAAAGCCTGGCAGGAGAGTGTGATGAGATTAAGTAGTCAATGCACACTGTCTCCCTTGGTAAGCACTGAGGCACAGGATTAAAAACACTGAAAACATGACAGATCTTAGATGGATATTAAAATCCAAATTCTCCTTCCTTGTCTTATGCAGCCAGGCGATTACCCTTTGAAAATTCAAACAAAGGAAGGGATATTTGTTTTTCTGGAAAAACAGGAGATTTGAGAAAATAATAAAAGGTGAAATAAATGGCTACAATGATGGTAGGGAGGTAGGGAAAAGAAAAAGAAAGGGAAAAATAAAAGGAAAGGGATAAATTAACCAATGTGATATAGACTATTAAGTTTGGTTCTATAATTCTTTCAGCATAATTTCAAGAATTTAATCAGAGATACTTAGGAAATACATGAAAAATTAAAGGATGATTTTTTTAATTTCAGAAAAACTCAATAAAAGTACATATGTGATAATACCTTGAGTCTGAAAAAAAGAGTTAATGGTCTATGTAAATTCTACATATTGGTAAAAATAGTGACATTTTGTAATATTGAGAAGATACAAAGAAAATGACTATGCATGCATTTATATGGAGATATAGTATTGTTAGATTCTCTATTCATTGGGTATTATTTCAAAACATCCAAGATTAAAAATTTTTAAGAAGCATAGATGTGTTATTTAGACATGCAAAAATTAACATACATAGTAAAAACAAAAGATTGAAGAGTACTGTTTCTGGGAGTGGCTGTGGCTTGGATGTGTCTTAGAAAAAAATGGTGTTTTTGTCACAAATCTTCAAAAAAGTTGAATTTTAAGAATACTTGAACAGATTACTTAGATTACTTTTAATCATGTAGAAATAATATGCATTCATTAAAGAACAGCTGGAAAATGCAGAAATTGATACAGAAGTTAATGAAAAATAAAAAATAGCATGCAGTGTTCTGCTGATGAATATTTTAAAACTTACGTCCACATATATAATGTATATATGTATTTCTAAATTTTGTTTATAAAATCTCCAATTATCATTTAATAAAATCATTTTTTTTTTACGTATCACAGGTATTATACACATATATGTTCACTTCTTTTGGGTTTAGACTATTTACACTTCTAATTGTCATTGGTAAGGCAGAAATTATTACCTCTTTACAAAAATAACCAATTCAAAATATTTAATTAAAATTTCCTCATAATATTTATGTTATCTTTCTAAATTAAATATCTGATTCATCTGGAATTTATTTTCCATTTTATTACAAGGTGAGGCAATAATTTCACCAATTTATAAATGATTAGGTAATATTATATAAAGACTTGAGATGTTCACACTTTTCTTACTCATTTTGAATTTTTCCCTTATAAACGTTTAAATATTTGAATATATAAATGGTTACATATACCTGGATATGTGTACTTTATTATATTCTGAGAACTTTTTCAAAATTGTCTTCTTCAAACCCTTTTATCATTTGTCTATCTACCTACCTATCTCTCCTTTATCTAATTATCCTTTGTTTATTTATTCATTCTATGTTGGCTTATAATCCTAGGGGTCCTCCAAAAACTGTTAAAATAGTTACAATTGATATTCAGGAACTTTTCTTGACTTCAGTATAAAAATTTATATTTTGCCATTAAGTGTTACAGTGTTACAGAACTTTATAGATAAAATAGATCTGATTAATGAGAATTTAATCTCTCTCTCCTTTGACGTAAATATCTATTAGAGATAATATTTTTCAACTGCATTTTCAGTAGCACTTTAGATAATCATGACTTTTTATTATGTCTATAGTTAACATGGAAAATTATGCTGTTTTTCAATTGTTAAGTCAAACTTGCATTCCTGAAATTAACTCAACTTGGTCATAGTATGTTATCTATTTTCTAAGTCATTAGATGGATGTGCTAATATTGTGGTTATATTAAATTTTCTTTCTCTTAATATTTTTGCCAGATTTTGGTATCAAGATCATCCTGCTTTCATAAATGAGTTTCCAAGTGTTTCTTCTTTTTTATTCTCTAGAAGAATTTATCTTACATTGGTATAATTTCTTCACTACATATTTAAGAGTCAACATTAAATCAACTGTATCTGCAAATTATAGTAGTGGAAAATTATACTTTTATCATTAATTTTAATTAATATTCTCTTACAGGAAAATGTACATATCTTCTTTTGTTAGAATTCTTGTTTTACCCAGAATTTTTAAAATGTTATCCAAATTTTCAAATTTATCAAATAGTCATAAAATTTTCTTATTCTTTATTCAGTGTTTAGGATTTGTATTTGTATGTATTTCTCTATTTGTGATGGTGTATGTTTCTCCCTCTTATTTCTTTATATATTTTTCTTTGAGAAAAATTTGCTCAGATTTATTAGTCTGTAAGAAGTGTTTCTATTGATTTTTATCTGTTATATTTTTCGTATTTCATTAGGAGAATATACTTATTATTTCCATCATCTTTAGAATGCTATACCATTTCTAAACTTTGGAGAGATACTTAATTTTATTTTAAATAAAATTTTAAATTTATTTTTTAATTTCTTAAAACACTCTCTAATATTTTTGAGTCTATGAATTTTTTAAGCATTGCCACTGTTTTACCTGATAAATGTTTATATGCCATGTTGTTACTATATTTAGTTCAAAATAGCTTGAGTTCCATTTTAATTTCTCTTTGATGTATGATTTTTTTTTTTTTTTTTTTTTTTTTTAGTTTACAATCCTTAACTTTTAGGCGTCTAGGATTTTTTTTCATTTTTTTTTACTTGTTAACTTCTAGTTTCAATTTAATGAAAGCAGTAAATATAGTAAATAAAGTTATATTTGATTTTAAGGATTTTATTCTTTAAAATGTTATGCATTGCATGGTCCTGCAAAGAAACTATTTGGCAAACATTTGTCTTTTATTTCAAAAAATATATATTTGCCTTTTAATTCAATAAAATATCCCCACACACCAACTTTTTAAATTGAGGTACTGAAATATTTAATATTTTTTAACTATTTGCCAACAGAAATATATTGATTTACAGCATATTTAATTATAAATTAGCCTGTTTTCCCTCTTAGACATTAACTTTATAAACTGAGGATATACTATAAAAATTCTAAGATTTTTCAAAATTTTTGTACTTTTTTAATGGATTAGCATTTTTTTCCATAATACATTTTCACTCTTAATTGGTAGTAATGCTTTTTTCTTTAAAGTCAACCTAATATTTTGTCAAATGAGTTTATGTTATATTCTTTTATTTGGTATATAAATCATATGAACATTTTTTATCATTTTCTTTTCCATTATTTTTGTCTTTCATTTTAAGATGGTAATAAAATAATTAGTTGCAATTGATCTTTATATATAGTATGATAATTTTTTCTTAAATTTCATTATTCTATTTTATTTTCCCTGAAATTTATCATTTTTCTATTTTTTTTTTTTTTTTTTTTTTTTGTTGTAACTCTCTTGAATTTGTTTTTATCTCTTTCTGGTTTTCTGTAATTTTAGTAATTTGAATTATATCATTCTCTTTCTATTGCCATGACATTTATCAATTTTTCTTATCATATTTTTCTATTAATCTCAATATTATAATATATTTTTTAGGCTTTTAATGTTTAATGCAATTCTGTTTGTATTATATTTTAGAAATTTCTGGAACTTTTATATTCTAAGTCACTCTATATGTGCCTTTAAGTTATCTTCCAATTTTATATTTATTTTAATTCTCTCTGAACTTTAACTCACAGATATTTTAAATATTTTTCTGTAGTGTATTTAATAGTCATTGAAATTTAACCTTGTGGTTACACTTCCTATTGACTTTCATTCCTTGTTGTATCTACAGAATTTGTGTAGGTTCCTTTGTCTCAGACTGAAAAATATCTCTTAGCTTTTCTCTTGATATGAGGTTTCCCTCTCCCTCCCTCCCTCCCTCCCTCTCTCCCTCCCTCCCTCTCTCTCTCTCTCTCTCTCTTTCTCTCCCTCTCTCTCATGGAATATATCTTTTGTTTTCCTGTTACTATTGAATACATTTTTCACTTGAAATGCCATTTTGTGGTGCTTATATTTAAGTGCACTGAATATATTATTTTCCATCAACTCTGGCTTCTATTATTGTTATTAAAAGCAAGTCATCAGTATTATTTTTGCCACTTTGAATATAATATATCTTTTTTGCTGAATTGTCTTAAGAATTTTGACTTGAGGAATGGTAGTTTGTCATTTGTTTGCAAACTACTGAACTTTCTGATTTTGCGTCTTGATATCTTTCATTGCCACAATAATATACAACCACTGGGATGCAAACACCACAGATCAGTGATCACTAAAAGGAATAAAAATATGAGCTATGACTTATTACCGTCCAAGTTTACTGTCTGAAAGCTATTGCAAGCCAAAGTTGGTGGAAAGAATCTCCAAATGATCTTCTTTTTCATTCTGAGTTAAGAAGTCAGAATTTGGGGTTCAGGATGGAAAAAACTATTCACATAGCGGATTCTAGAGATATGAAGAATCTTTCCTTTGAAATTTAAGCTAAGTAATTATAAGCATATGTATGTGAAGATGCTACTGAAATCAAGGAAGGATTTACAAAAAATAGGTGGAAAAATCATATTCATCCCAGGTCAGGAATTTTTTTGTGTTTTCATGATTCAGAGCATAAAAACATTTTAAATACAGAGTACCCCCCGCATGAAGGCCACATTAAAAGTTTTTCAAATCCTATTAATAAATTTTGAAACTGAGCAGTTTTTAAAGATAGAGGAATAGAGCATGTTGCTTTCTTGGCTGCCCTGTGGCATGAAACCAAGAAAGCAGACAGGAAGCTTCTCAGCAAGTGAGGTACTAGAAACCAGTACAAGTATATGTCCACAGGGTAGAAACTCTACAGCCTTAGATCCATACTGATAGATGGGTAGACACACAAACAACATGAAGAAACAAGGGAAAAAATCTCCCCAAGCAAACCAAGATACTCTGATAACATAATTTATCAACACCACAGTGGAAGAAATATCAGAGAAAGAATGTACATAGTTAAACTGATCTGCAAAGTAAAGACAGTATAAGTAATGAAATCAGAAAAAATACATGAAGCAAAAGATCACTTTAATAAAGAAATTGAGGTTCTGAAAAAAAAAAAAAAAACAAGCAGAAATCCTCAAAATGAAGGAATCAATAAACCAAATTAAAAATTCAAGTAAAAACATCACCAATGGACTAAATCACTTGGAAGACAGGGTTTTAGGCAATGAAAACAAAATACATAATCTTGAAAACAAAGTTGACTTTGGAGAAAAGATGTTAGAGACCATGAACAGAACTTCCAAGAAATATGAGCTAACCTGAAGAAAAAAAAAAAAAAAAAAAAAACAAGTTTAAGATTTTTAAGATTTACTGGGATAGATAAAGTCTTGGACATACAAACCAAACCAGTGCACAATATTTTTGATGAAACAATATCAGAAATTTTCCCAAACCTAAAAAATAAAATGGAAAATCAGATACATAAGGATTACAGGACCCCCAAATATGCAAAATTACAACAGACCCACACCAAGACACATTATTATGAAAATGCCTAACATACAGAATAATGATAGAATTCTAAAGGCTGCTATTGAAAAACAACAGGTAACATTTAGTGGGGAACCAATCAGAATCTCAGCTGATCTCTCAAGGTAGTCTTGGAATAATATATACCAAGCTCTGGAAAAAAAAAAAAAAAAATGGCTGCCGGCCAAGAATACTATAGACAGCAAAATTAAGTTTCAGAATTGAAAAGAAATAAAAACCTTTCATGATAAACAAAAGTTTAAAAAATTCAGAACTAATAATCCTATACTATAAAACATATCAATATTTCATGAAGAAGAAATAAAAAATGAAAGTGGAAACCAGCAAAGGGAGGAATTACTCTAAAGGAATAGTGAATCAAAGAAGAAACTAATTCAAATTAAAAAATCAAAAATAAACCAAAATGACAGAGAGTAAAATTCATATCTCAATAATAACCTTGAATATAAAAGGTCTAAACTCATCAATTAAAAGACAGAATGGCAGATTGGATTAAAAAAAACAAGATCCAACAATATGCTGTCTCTAAGAGACTCACCTCATAGGCAAAAATAGCCATAAACTTAAGGTAAAGGATAGGGGAAAAACATATCACTTTTATAAATCTCATAAACAAGCAGGGATTTCTATCTTCATACCAGGTAAAGTGGACTTCAAACCAAAGTTAGTCAGAAGGAAGAAAGAAAAACTTTTTGTACTGAGTAATGGAATTATACATCAGCAAGACATAACAATTGTAAATATTTATATCTCAAACAATGGAACATCTACATATATCAAAAAAACCCTTCTCAGTTTAGAGAATCAAAGAGACCACAACACAATAATACTGGGTAACTTTAATACACCTCTTACCACTGTATAGATACTCCAAACAAAATTTTTTTAAAAAGCTATAGAACTAAAAAATACAATTAATAATTCAAACTTAACACACATATATATAATATTTCATGCATCAAGGACTAAAGATACTTTCTTCTCAGCAGCACATGGATCCTTCTCTGAAATAGGCCATATCTTAGGCTATAAAGGAACTTTTAGAAAATACAAAAAAACAGAGATAATACCTTGCATCCTCTCAGATCATAGCGGAATGGGGTTGGAAATCCATGATAAAATAAAAAATAGAAGCTACTCTAATACCAGGAGAATAAATAATATTAAATGATGAATGGATAGCAGAAGAAATAAGGGATGAAATAAAAACAATACATAGAGGTAAATGAAAATAGTGATACAACAGATCAAAATCTCTGGGACACTAGGAAGGTGGTTCTAAGAGGAAAGTTCATGGCATTGAACTCATTCATTAACAGAATAGAAAGCCAATCGATAAATAACCTAACATATCTTAAATCCCTAGAAAAAGAACAACAAGTCAACACCAAAAGCAGTAGCTGACAGGAAATAATTAAAATCAGAGCTGAAATCAGTAAAATTGAAACAAAAGAAACAATCCAAAATTTTGACAAAATCAAAAGTTGTTTCTTTGAAAAAAAAAAAAAAGTAAAATTTGATGAACCCTTAGCCATCCTGATGAAAAGAAAGGCAGAGAGAAAACTCAAATTACTAAAATTTGCTATGTAAAAGGAAATATCACAATAGACTGTAGGTATTCCGACCATGGAAATGTACAGGGACACATTCCCCCAGTGAGAAAATTTCCAGGGAGTAACTGGCACCATGATTCCCATGATTGGGATGCCCAGCAGTTTTCCCCTGAGACTATTAAGATAACTATGCATGTGCACTATCTGGTTTCCATGGTAATGTCCTTGGAGAAAAGGGGCTCTGTGTTTTTATTCACCTTGACATTATCTCAGCTAGCACTCAGGGTTAGAGAAATGCTAGTTAGAATGTAGTCATGATGATGGATAATATGTAGCTTTTTTGGGTTAATAAACATGGCAGCAGAGAGCAGTGGACATTTCACTTCACCTTGTCTGCCTGCTTCTACACTGTGTATGTGTCTGTACTTGTTTCTCTTTCTTTACAGGTTTTCTCCACAGGTTCAAAACACTAGAAAAACTAGGGATACTAGGAACATACCTCGACATTGTGAAAGCTATCTATGCTAAACCCAAGGCTAACATCATTCTAAATGGAGAAAAATTGGAAGCATTCCCTCTAAAAACTGGAACAAAACAAGGATGCCCTTTTTCACCACTTCTATTCAACATTGGCCTTGAAAATCTCCCCAGAGCAATTAGATAGATGAAAGAAATTAAAAGGATACAAATAGGAAAAGAACTCAAACTATCACTATTTGCTGATGACATGATTGTATATTTAGAAGGTACAAAAACTCCACCAGAAAACTTCTAGAACTAATAAATGAATTCAGGAAAGTAGCAGGATATAAAATTAACAGCAACGAATCAATTATTCTCCTTATATATCAGTGATGAATCAACTGAAAGAGAAATTAGGAAAACTATCCCATTCACAATTGCCTCAAAGAAAATAAAATATTTGGGTATCAGTCTAACAAAAGAGGTTAAAGACCTCTATTATGAAAACTACACATACTAAAGAAAGAAACTAAAGAAGATCTTAGAACATGGAAAGATCTCCCATGTCCTTGAATAGGCAGAATTAATATTGTCAAAATGGCCATACTACCAAATGCACCACACAGAGTTAATGTAATTCCTAGTAAGGTTCTAATAATGTTCTTCATAGAAATAGACAAAGCAGTCATAAAATTCACTTGGAAAAATAAATGACCCATAATAGATGAAGCAATCTTTAGAAAGAAAGTGAAACAGGAGGCATCACAGTACAAGACCTTAAATTATACTAAAGAGCCATAGTAATAAAAATGGCATGTTATTGGCACCAAAACAGACATGAAGACCAATGGTACAGAATAGATGACACAGAGACAAACCCACATAAATACAGTTATCTCATACTATAAAAAGTTGCCAAAAACATACCTTGGTGAAAAGATAGCCTGTTCAGTGGTTGTGGAACAACTGGAAATCCACATGTAGTGAATTAAAATTGAAACCCTATATCTCACCATGCACAAAACACAACTCTAGGTGGATAAAATACTGAGGCATTAGACCAGAGACCCTGCACCTTAAAGAAAAAAAAAAAAAAAAAGAAAGAAAGAAAGAAAAGAAAAAAAGTAGGCCCAAATCTCCATCATGTCGGCTTAGAAACTGAATTCCTCAACAAGACTCCTAAAGTGCAAGAAGTAAAATCAAGAATCAATAATGGGATTGTATCAAACTAGAAAACTTCTTCTCAGCAAAGGACACAATAACATGAAGAGAGAGCCTACAGAATGGGAGAAAAATCTTTGCCACCTGCATCTCAGAGAGAGCTTTAATCTCCAGGACATATAAAGACCTCAAATAACTTAACACTAAATAATAATAATAATAATAATAAAATAAAAAATAACCCAGTCAATAAATGGGCAAAGGAACTGAACAGACACTTCACAGAAGAAAAAATAAGAATGGTTAACAAATATAAGAAAAAATCTCCACATCACTAGCAATTAGGGAAATGCAACTTAAAGCTACACTGATATTTTATCTCACAGTCAGAAGGACAATCATCAAGAATACAAGTGACAATAAATGTTGGCTAGGGTGTGGGGAAAAAGGTACACTCATACATTGCTGATGGGACTGTAAATTGGTGGAGCCACTATGGAAAGCAGTATGAAGATTCATCAGAAAACTTGGAGTAGAACCACCATTTGAGCCAGTTTTACTGTGAAATAATGGGGATAAATGAAAAGTTATTTTATAGTTTTTTTTTTTTTTTAACAGAAAAACATGTCATGATAAAATATACAGTTTTGAAAGATTGCTCTGGAATAAATGTAAAGAATGTATATTCTATAAGTGATCAAGAAAGAAGGGACCAATAGTCTGAAAACTATTGTTATATGAGACTTAAATATTTGTTAAAATGATAAAGTCTCCACTGATTTTATTTCCAGAAAAATATCTACTTTATTCCTTTTACTGGGTATTTATGGAAGTTTTCCATAGTACAGTTATTTTAGGGACTGGACTTAGGTTATGGTATGAGAGAATATATATTCTCTTATGTTCTTATAATTGCTTAATCAACAACATTCAATAACAAAAGAAGTTTGGCTGCATTTACTACTTTTAGTAAACTTGTATTATTTTTTACCTCTTTTACTGGTTTTGTTGCTTCTTGATTACTAGATTGTCTTTCCTAATCTATTCAGAAATGTTGCTGTCTCCAAGCGTTATTCATAGTGTTTTATCCACACTTAAATCTTCCACTTCTTGATTTTACATTAATAAAATAGCTTCATTCATTGAGCTTTATGGCCACAAAACATATATATATATATACATATATATATGTATATATATATATGTATATATGTATACATATATATATATGTATATATGTATATGTATATATGTGTGTGTGTATTAGTATATCTCAGAGGAAAACTCAATTATGTTCTAAATAGTTTGATAAAGTTAGAGTATTTGAGGTAAGAAGCAATAGATATGACTGAATAGAAAAATAGAAGCCAGATTATACCCATTCTGGGCCTTAAATTATGAGCTACAAAGTTGATGGAGACAGAGAAAAATAACAATATGAAAATTTAGGGAAAAAACACATTTTAGAACAAAAATAACTGGACAGAAAACATAGTGTCATTTACTATGCAATTTAGGTGCAGGGTACAGATTGTAGGAACAATAATTTCTTCTTATGCATAGTGTACCAAATCACAGGCATTGAGACCACAGGCTGGTCAACCATCACACAGGATAGAATAGTCATTGAATAAAACTTCCAGTCATTACTGGATTATTGGTCTTATACAGGCCACTGGGTCTATTCATATTTATATTCCTTATATTCATCTGTCAACTAACTTCTATTGTACTTCCATAATCATATCTACATTCTTCCAGCTCACACTAGAAGTACTTTGAGAATTTCATCCAGTTATTTGCTTTTATTAGAAATCTCATCTTCCCTGTGGGTCTTGAATAAAGTTCACTAATTTGGAAGAGGTATAGGGTAGGAAAGGAATGGTGTTATAAAACCTAATTAACATATGTACATATTCTCCAGGTATGTGAAGTTTTGTAGTTCATAGCTAAGTCAGTGTTTGAGAGAGCAAAGCTAAGCTGGAAAAGAGTTAGGCACTTTGTAGAAACCAAGACCAAGCTGAGATAACTTCAGGATACAGAAGTGTCAGCTCCATCAGCCATACTGATTATGGATAAATGGGTTCTTAACTGAATTTGTCTCAGTCAGTGTCCCCATAATGTTGTTTTTTGATTCCACATTGACCATGTAGTTGGATGACTGGGGTCCAGCACATTCACTTTTTTATATTACCATTATTAAAAACTTTTTTCTAATTAGTTATACATGACAACAGAATGCATTTCATTTCATTGTACACAAGTAGAGCACAACTTTTCATTTCACTGGTTGTACACGACGTAGAGTCTCACCAATTGTGCAATTATGCATGTACCTAGGGTAATGATGTCCATCTCAATTCACCATCTTACCTGCATGCCCCTCCCCTCCTACCTTCCCATTTGCCCAATCCAAAGTTCTTCATTCTTTCCATTCCCCTCCCCCCATATGGATCAGCATCCACTTATCAGAGAGAACATTCAGCCTTTGATTTTTTGAGGCTAGTTTACTTTGATTAGCATGATATTCTGCAACTCCATCCATTTATCAGCAAATGCCATAATTTTATTCTCTTTTAATGCTCAGTAATATTCCATTGTGTGTATGTGTACACACACACACACACATACACACTCACATATATATATATATATATATATATATATATATATATATATATATATCAAAGTTTCCCTATCAATTCATCTACTGAAGGGCATCTGGGTTGGTTCCACAATTTAGTTATTGTGAATTGTGCTGCTGTAAACATTGATGTGGCTTCGTCAATATAGTATCATGTTTCTAAGACCTTTGGATGTAGACCAAGGAGTGGGATAGCTGGGTTCCTTCCATGCTTTCCACAGTTGTTGCCCCAATTTGCAGTCCCACCAGCAATGTATGAATGTAGCTTTTTCCCTACATCTTCGCCAACACTTATCATTGGTTGTATTCTTGATAATTGTCATTCTGACTAGAGTGAGATGAAATCTTAGAGTAGTTTTGATTTTCATTTCTCTGATTGCTAGAGACGATAAACAGTTTTTCATATATTTGTTGATCAATTGTATATCTTCTTCCAAGAAGTGTCCATTCAGTTCCTTAGTCCATTTATTGATTGGGTTATTTGGTTTTTGGTGTTAAATTTCTTGAGTTATTTATATATCCTGGAAATTAGTGCTCTATCTGATGTGTGTGTAGTAAAGATGTTCTCCCATTCTGTGGGCTCTCTCTTTACCTCATTACTTGTTTATTTTTCTGAGAAGAAGCTTTTTAGTTTGAATGCATTCCATTTTTTTATTCTTTATTTCATTTCTTACACTTTAGGTGTCTGGTTAAGAAAGTCAGGACCTAAACTGACCAAATGAAGATTTTGGCCTACTTTTACTTCTATTAGGCACAGGGTCTCTGGTCTAATTCTTAGGTACTTCCTTCACTTTGAGTTGAATGTTGTGCATGGTGAGAGATAGTGATTTAATTTCATTTTGCTGCATATGGAATTCCAGTTTTCCCAGCACCATTTGTTGAATGGGCTCTTTTCTCCAATGTATGTTTTTGGCCCCTTTGTCTAATATGATATAACTGTACTTATGTGGGTTTATCTCTGTATCTTCTATTCTGTACCATTGGTCTATGTGTCTATTTTGGTGCCAATATCATGCCATTTTTGTTATTATAGCTCTGTAGTATAGTTTAAGTCTGGTATTGTGTTGCCTTCAGCTTCACAATATGTGTCTATTTTGGTGCCAATATCATGCCATTTTTGTTATTATAGCTCTGTAGTATAGTTTAAGTCTGGTATTGTGTTGCCTTCAGCTTCACAATTCTTGCTAAGGATTGCTTTGGCTATTCTGGGTCTGTTATTTTTCCAAATGAATTTTCTGATTGCTTTTTCTATTTCTTTCTATAAGAAATGTTGTTGGGATTTTAATTGGAATTGCATTAAATCTGTATAACACTTTTGGTAGTATGGCCATTTTGACAATATTAATTCTTCCTATCCGAGAACATGGGAGGTTTTTCCATCTTCTAAGACCTTCTTCAATTTCTTTCTTTAGTGTTCTGTAGTTTTCATTGTATAGGCTTTTCACCTCTTTTGTTAGATTGATTCCCTAGGTTTTTTTTTTTTTTTTTTTTTTCTTTTTTAGACTATTGTGAAGGTGTAGTTTTCTTTTTTTTAACTTTTTTTAAAAATATTTTTTGTAGTTGTAGATGGACAGGATCACTTTATTTTATTTGTTCATTTTTATGTGGTGCTGAGGATTGAACCCAGTGCCTCACGCATGCTAGGCAAGCGCTCTGCCAATGAGCCACAGCCCCAGCCCCAGGAGTAGTTTTCTTAATTTCTCTTTCAGAAGGTTCATCACTGAAATCATTTCTATACAGAAATTCACTTGATTTATGGGTATTGGTTTTATATCCTGCTACTTTGCTGAATTCATTTATTAATTCTAGAAATTTGTAGAGTTTTTTTGGATCTTCTAAGTATAGAACCATGTCATCAGCAAATAGTGATAGCTTGAGTTTTTCTTTTCCTATTCTCTTCCCTTTAATTTCTTTCATCTGTCTAATTTCTCTGGCTAGAGTTTCAAGGAGTATGTTGAATACTAGTGATGAAAGAGGGCATCCCTATATTGTTCCAGTTCTTAGAGGGAATGCATCCAATGTTTCTCCTTTTAGAATGATGTTGGCCTTGGGCTTAGCATTTTACAATGTTGAGGTATGTTCCTACTATTCCTAGTTTTTCTAGTGCTTTGAACATGAAAGAGCATTATATTTTGTCAAATGTTTTTCCTTCATCTATTGAGATAATCATATGATTTTTAAGTCTATCATGTGATGAATTACGTTTATTGATTTCCATATTTTGAACCATCTCTGGGATGAACTCCACTTGATCACGGTGCACTATATTTTTAGTATGCTTTTGTATGCAATTTGTCAGAATTTTTGCCTCTATGTTCATCAGGGATGTGGGTCTGAGGTTTTCTTTCCTTGATGTTTCTTTGTCTGGCTTAGGTATCAGGGTGATACTAGGCTCATAGAATGAGTTTGGAAGGGTTCCCTCCCTTTCTATTTCATGGAATAATTTGAGGAATATTGGTATTAATTCTTTGAAGGTCTTGTATAACTCTGCCAAGAATCCCTTTGGTCCTGGGCTTTTCTTGGTTGGTAGGCTTTTGATGGTGTCTTCTATTTCATTGCTCAAAATTGGTCTGTTTAAATTGTGTATGTCCTCCCAATTCAGTTTGAGCAGATCATACATCTGTAGAAATTTGTTGGTGTAATTCAGATTTTCTATTTTATTGGAGTATGAATTTTCAAAATAGTTTCTTATTATTTTCTGTATTTCAATAGTATGCCTTTTTCATCACAAATTTTAGTAATTTGAGTTTTCTCTTTCCTTCTTTTCATTAGGGTGGCTAAGGGTTTATCAATTTTATTTATTTTTTCAAAAAACCAGCTTTTTGTTTTGTCAATTTTTTGAGTTGTTTCTTTTGTTTCAATTTCATCGATTTAAGCCCTGATTTTAATTATTTCTTGTCCTCTTCCACTTTTGGTGTTGATTTGTTGTTCTTTTTCTATGGCTTTGAGATGTAATGTCAGGTCATTTATTTGTTGAATTTTTATTCTTTTAATGAATGAACTCAATGCAATTAACTTTCGTTTTAGCACTGCTTTCACAGTATCCCAGAGATTTTGATATGTTGTATCTGAGTTCTCATTTACCTCTAAGAATTTTTTTTATCTCCTCTCTGATATCTTCTGTTATCCATGCATCATTCAATGGTGTATTATTTAGTCTCCAGGTGTTGGAGTAGCTTCTATTTTTTACTTTATCATTGATTTCTAATTTCATTCCATTATGGTTTGATAGAATGCAGGGTAGTATATTTTTTTGTATTTGCTAAGAGTTGCTTTGTGGCATAACATATGGAATATTTTAGATAAGGGTCCATGTGTTACTGAGAAAAAATGTGTATTTGCTCATTGATGGATGAAATATTCTATATATGTCTGTTAAGTGTAAATTATTGATTGTATTTGCCTTGGTGTCAATTGGTTGTAATGTTGTATATTTGGTGTCCTGTAAGTCTCTTGTATTTGACTTTCTAATTTAGTCTTCAAGTTTTGGAAATTTTCTGATAATATTTCTTTGAAAAGATTGTCCATTCTTTTGGTTTGAATCTCTGTGCCTTCCTCTATCCCAGTAAGTCTTAAATTTGGATTTTTCATACCACTCCATAATTCTTGAAGTTTCTGTTCATGATTTCTAACCATCTTCACTGTGTGGCCAACTTTATTTTCAAGATTATATGTTTTGTCTTCATTGTCTGAGGTTCTGTCATCCAAGTAATCTAGTCTGTTGGTCATGCTTTCTATTGAATTTTTAATTTGGTTTACTGTTTTCTTCATTTCAAGGATTTCTGGGTTTTTTTTATTTTACTTTTTTCATAATCTCTATCACTTTCTTGAAGTAATTTATTTTTTTTGCCTGTATTTGTTCTCTTATCTCTTTGTTGTAATGATCAGTTGTTGCCTGTATTTGCTATCTGTGTCATTCTTTGATTCACAGATCATTTTAATTGTGTATGTTCTGAACTCCTTCTCTGATATCTCTTCTACTGTGTTGAAAATGGATTCTATTATTGTATAATCTTGGTTCATTTGGGGAACTTTCTTCCCTTGTATTTTCATGTATTTTGTGTGTCTTCACCTCTAGCAGTATGGATCCAAGGTGTTACAGTTTCTCTTTGCAGGTTTCTAATGTATTGCCTTGGTGTTGGGCTTCCAGTCCCTTCTGATGTCCCAAGATGGAAACTGCTGCAACTAAAGATGGTGGTGGCAGCAGTGGAAGTAACCCAAAATGGCAGTGGAGGTTTTCCAAATGGAGGCAACTACTTTCAGAGTCAGGGCTGAAAGGGCTGGCTGTGAGATGGCATTGGGCAACCTGTTTGGAGATGCAGTGCTGTGGTGTGTGGTGCTGTGGCAGGAGCCACCTCTAGGCCCTGTCCCTTGTCCCAAGGGGGAGGTTACTACACTGGGGAGGGCTATGGTGATGGTTGCAGTGTTCCAAGATGGAGGCAGGAGTGGTCGTGGTGGGGTGCAAGTTGGTAGATAGGGAGCCTTAGCAGGGGCTCTGCACAGGTTGGTCGGGCTGTCCTGTTCTCACCTGGGCTCCGTTGGGGGTCAGCAGGTTATCTTGGAACTACCTGGGCTCCTGCACAGGCACAAGTCAGCAGTTCTCTCCTGCACATTTACCTTTGAGGTTGGAAAGATGGAAAGTATTCTCCTTATGCCATGATTTTAATTATCACTATATTATTACTATAACTTTGTCATAATGGCATAAATCAGTACTAACTTTCATCACTAGTTCTTAAACAGAACTTTATTTTTTTCCTCTATATTTATGTCTGCTGCCTTACTCTGTGACACAGTAAGCAGTACCTAATTGGTTATTAAGTAAAAAAATTATTAAATAACTGAATATTGAGTATTTTACCAATGCTTTGACTCAGGAATCTACATTCATAATATAGGTATTTTTTGTAAATAATCCTGAAACAAAATACAAATGAAAATTATAAAGATCTTCATGATAAAAAAGGATCATAGTGGTCAGCATTACAAATCTTTCTTTCCTTTTGTTTTGTTTTTTTTTACTAAGAAATATGAGTTTAGCATAAACACTAGCCATTCCAAAATCCCTTAGGGTCTTTTTTTTTTTTTTTTTTTTTTGACGTGTTTAAAATTTTCCTGACACCAGAAAAACAACAGTTGAATGATGACCAGATGGCAGGAGAGCTGTGGTAATTTGCCTGGAAGTAAGACGAGCATTGAAGCATAATGAGCAAATTAGAGATTTAAATATTTTCTACAAGCAGATCAACCTAATGGGGTGGATGAGATCATCCAATGACTTTTTATTCACTTTATTTATTTCCTTTTAAAAAGTTACTGATTCATTGGAATGATGATTTGGGGAGATGAGATGTGACTGGTAGAATAAATGGAAATATTTTTCAGGTATTATCTTCTTAGAACTACCTAGGGTGAATCCTTCCTAATCTTAGAGCATGAGGGCAGGAATGATATCACTGAGGTGCGTAGCTAAAACCTGGGAAGCAATCTTGTACTCTCTATTCAGGAGAGTAAAAGAGGATGAAAATCCCCCAATTGTTCCTTACCTTGTCATCTTTTTAAGGATTATGGGATCAAGGGAGTTTTCATGTCTTGAGACATAATTCTGGTCTTAAAAAATTCTGAAAAGACTCTTTGATGTTAGAGATAATTGCCACAATCAGGTTTTATAAGAATTGATATAAAATCTGTCAGCACCTGAGGCTTTTCCTGGGTTTATGCCTTGGATTTGGGGTTTTCTCACTTTTAATGATATTGTGTTGTCTGAATGATTGACTTAATGGAGGAAGTGAATTGAAAGCAAGGCCCATCATTTTTCCTGTATGGTATGGAATTGAAAAATATGTTGACTAGATTCAAAAACATTTTGAAAATATTGAATGTCTTTAGTTTGCTTTTCTGAGTTATTGGAATAGTATAATCTGACATGTATTTTACTGGCATCTTTTGCAGTTTTCTAACCCAGAAATGACTGATGAGAAATATATATTGCATAAATTAATCAATATTAAAGACATAAAAATGAGTATTTTATGTAGACTGTGATATTAATACAGATAGAAGAATGTATGTTTATAGCATATTTCCTACTTCATGTGAAATTCCAGAGATGATTTTTTTTAATTAAATGAACAATAGAACAATATTTTCTTTTACAAAGTTACTGATTCATTGGTATGATGATTTGGGGGAGAAGTGATGGGTAGCGTGGATGGAAATATTTTTCAGGAATTATTTTCTTAGAACTATCTAGGGTGAATCCTTCCTAATCTGAATGTATGAGGGCAGGAATGGTATTATTGAAGTGTTTAGCTAAAACTTTTGAAAGCAATTATAATTAAACTATTTATTTAAATTTTATTTCTAAAAATATAGTTCCTAATTGAGAATCTTGAAAACTACAATGAAATTCTGCTTTGTTATGTTTTACCAGTAGTTGTTATCACCAAAATATCAATAAATTCATAATCATAATAATGTACAAGATTAAATATGGCAAATTGCATGTGGATATACATGTAATTTAATTTATTTCTGTAACACCAGTTTTTATGTGTGTTTGCTCAAGTATTCTGCAATTGATTTTTTATTAATTCAGTGAATACATATATATGTTGATTTAAGAAGTGGAATAGGAACCTTATTTAAACATGAAATCGTTCATCAAATTTAGTGAGATATGTATTTTGTGAAAGAAAATGCAGCATTCAATTCACGTTATTCTTATGTCCAGCATATTTTTTTTCCATTTGGAAAATTTCCCATGTTAATTATGTATATTAGTGGAACACTTACAATACCTAGGTGTTAGAATACTTAACTTGAGTCACTGAGAAAAGCATGAGAATTCTGTCTGGCTGTTCACTTAGCAATACCAATAAAACAAGAAATCCTTTATATAATTTACTTTAATGATGCAGAGATAGGACCCTTTTTTTCCTGGTGTAAGAAAACTGTAAGACCTTTAATTCGTCTTGGTGTTTTGTGTGTAGAAATGTTTAAAAACAAAGTAAAATAGAGGAAAACAGTTTAAAAGACAGAAATCAAAGCAGGTGAGAGAGACAAAGAGATAGAGAGAGAAATGGAGATTGAGAGGGAGAAACTGAGAAAGGATCCATTGTTATTTTATCTTTTGTAAAATCTGTGTTATTATTTGATTTTCCTATTACGTTAGCCAACAAATTTCATTTTTGCTTAAGCTTATTAGTAGGATTTCTGCTACTTGCAACTAAATGAATCAGTACTAATACATTAGCTTAATAGTGGAATTTGAAAAATGAAGAGTAATTAATTAAGGATGACCAAAAACTCTGTTTATCTAGAAGGTCATGATGTAGGAAAATCATGGTTTGGTGGGTGTAAAAATTTTATTATCAAAACGAATTAACTGAAGGAGCCCCAATTAGGGAGATGGCTATTGCGGTCAGCTGGAAGCCATAAGTTCCACCTGATAATAAGTATGTATGTGACACACCTGTAAATGCACGTGAGGCACCCGCAAAGCTAAAGGTATATAACCAGGTGAAAGCGGTCGGAGGAGTGAGGAGAAGAATGAATTCACTCAGTCAGTCATGCAGTCACTCGGTCGGAAGAAGAGTTCGGGTCGGAGAAGAAGAAAAGAATCAGAGTGGCCAGAACGTAGGCAGAGCGGTTACAGAAGAGAAACCAGATAGAAGAAGTAATTCCTGGACAGAGTCAAGCTGAGGCTCCCGAGGAAGAAAGAAGAAAGAAGAAAGAAGCTCTTAAAGCTAAGCTCTCTCTCTCTCTCTCTCTCTCTCTAAAGAAGAAATCTCTCTCTTTCAAGCTCTCTCTCTTTCTCTCTAAGCTCTAAGAAGAAGAAGAAAAAGCTATCTCTAATCTTTCTCTCTAAGCTCTTTCTAAGAAGAAGAAAAATCTTTCTTTCTCTCTCTAAGCTCTCTCTAAGAAAGTAGAAGTAAAAGTAGTAATAGCTTTACTCTGCCTCCGAGTTTTCCTCCCGGGTTACGGTACCAGGTAGTTTACAATTAACAATGGAATTAAATGTTCCCAAACTCCTTTGAAAAGAAATATTCAGCCGGGCGTGGTGGTGCACGCCTGTAATTCCAGCACTTGGGAGGCTAAGGCAGGAGGATCACAAGTTCAAAGCCAACCTCAGCAATGGCAAGGCACTAGCAACTCAATGAGACCCTATCTCTAATAAAATATAAAAAAGGGCTAGGGATGTAGCCCAGTAGTCCAGTGCCCCTGAGTTCAATCCCCGGTACCAAAAAAAGAAAAAAAAAAAGAAAAGACAGATTCAGGAGAGTTGCCATCAGAATGTGAAAATGGCTTTAATTTAAAGATATTTTAATTCTGAAAATGAGACAAAAGAAGAGAAGCAGTTGCAATTACTCTAAAATTCATCTTTTGATTCTGCTTCTATGTACATATATTAAGAAAGGACAATACAGTAATCCAGAAATACTTAGAAGTTAATTTAGTTATAGATGTTCAAAATATATTGTACTATTACTGATGACTCTAGTTATCTTTAAAGCACATTAAAGTATTGCAGTATGAAGATTGAGCAGGATCTTATTGATGGAAGTGGAAACTATCAGGAAGCCACCAATAATCTATTTTCACTGAGTTGTGTGAGGAGCAGGAACTTTTCTTCAACAAATATTTACTAAGTGCCTACTCTGTACCAAGCACAGGGATAAGTGAACAAGGCAGAACCATTCCCTTTACTCAAAGATTTTACAGCACAACAAGGAGTCCCATCCAAATGGGAAAACTTAATAGGGAATTTATAAACTATGCTAGGAGACGAATGAGACTGTAAAACATATGTAAGTAGCATCTCACCCTGATTTAAAGAGATTCATGGAAGTCTTTTTGGATAAATAGCTGTCAAAATTGATTCCTGAAAGGCAAGTGGCAATTAGTAATAATCATGGGAATAATACAGACAATTAAACAACTTTTACAATTGGACAAAAGATAGCAATTGATAGAGTAAGTAGTTCAGTATGGGTCAAACATGAATAGAACAATTGGGAAAAGATAAGAATGGAGAGGAATTCAGTAACCAGAACTAGGAGATAATTTGAACCATGTAGAGAGACTTCGTTTCTGTCCTGATGAAAAGTTCTGTTCGTCATATGATCAGATTTCACTTTTGAGAGATACCTGGCTGAAGGTTGGTGAACAAAGCCAAAGGAGCAACACTAGAAACACCAAGATAATACAATAACAGTGAAAAGACTACATAGTCAAAATCTGTTACCCACACAAAACCTGTACTTGGGTATTTATAGCATTGTTATCTGTAGTTGCCAAAATTTGGAGCAACCAAGATGCCTTTCAGTAGGTTAAGAGATAAATAGTAAGAAACAGACAACGGAATGTAATTCAGTGCTGAAAAAACAATGAATTATCAAGGCATGAAAAGACCTGGATGAAATTAAAATATTATTTCTGAGTGAAAATGGCCAATCAGAAAAAAACTTATTTACTATTAATCTCAACTATATGGAACTGTGGAAAAGCCAAAATTATGGACACAGTAAAGGATCAATGGCTTCCAGGACTTAGAAGGGCAACAGGGCTGAAGAGGAAAAACACAGAGACATTTAGGACAGTCAAGTTTTTCTGTTTGATACTGCAATGATAGATGCATGCCATTTTACATTTGTCAAAACCTATATACTGGGCAACACCAAGAATGAACACTATTGTACACTATGGCAATGATATGTCAATGTAGATTCAGTTGTAATAAATACACCACTTACTGGGGAATGGTGATATGGGGAGACTGTCCACGTATGAGAGTAAGGAATAGATGTGAACTTTTTGCTCTTTCCATTAAATTTTGTTGTGAACCTAAAACTGCTCTAAAAATAATCTATCTATAAAATTATTTAACGTGTACTATGAAAATGATAGTTCCTATAATGAGGAAAATAGAAGCTTTCAAAGACACTTAGAGGAAATATTTGACCACTATTTAATAAAATAAATAAAGAAATAATGAGTCAGAAGAAATGAGGAAGTATTCGTTGACTCTCTTAATTCACATTATTTGTATGGAAGGAACTTGATTCTTGCTCTATTTTTTAAGACAAGATGATGAGGTGTGTAGGAGCACTCATTAAGGAGATAGCTAAGATTGCGGTTAGCTGTGAGCCATAAAGCATTACCACCTTCCATGATCTCGTGAGACTTGGTCCGGGACATTGCGGACGGGGTCGGCTCCATTTTGTGTTGGTAGGAGGAGTGTGGATTGCGTGTTGGGGTGTTGTTGGAGACGGAGAGAGAAGCTGGCAGAATAAAGAGCCTGTTCATTTCTAGTCTGCCTCTGAACTTATTCCCGCGGCTTTGTTGCTGCAGGCAGCCATCTCTTCAGGCAGCAACAGGTGGTGGCCCGTACAGGGAATTCAGCCAGCAGGTAAGAACTGAAAATGGGAGTGAAAGTAACAAAAGGTCGGATAATAAAAGCCATGGATGAGTTTTTCGATATCGCGGACTCAGTGGATAGTGAGGAAAGTGATCAAGAAAGCATAGCCTCTGAGTCAGTTAATACCAGTGAGAAGAGTAGTGGTGTAAATTCAAAAGTAAGAGCTGCAAAAGCCATCAGAAACTTATTGAAATTAGCCGAAGAATATGTACTCTCCTTAGAATCTGAAATTCAGGATACCAGTAAAAGTGATAGTAGTGAAGAGGAATCAAAAGGTGATTCTGAGAGCACAGTCTCCAGTAAAAAGAACAAAAAGAAATTAAAAAAGAAAAAGGACCGTCAAGTAGAGGAACCACTTGTGTGGGTGGAATCCATACAGAAAATATGAAGGGTATTACTAGGCATTTGCAAACCCTAGAAACAGAAATAAAAAGTCTTTTTGAGCGCTTATGCACTCTCGAGGGTAACTCACAGATACATTGGGAACTGCCAGTATTTGAAAATGAAAATGGACAGAGGGTCCACCAGTCAACAGAATTCAAAACAATAAAAAATCTCAAAGAGGCAGTAATGACATATGGGCCCCAAGCTCCTTTCATGTTGAGTATGTTGGAGTCCCTTAACATCTTTAACTTAACCCCCTCAGACTGGAAAAGTCTATGTAAAGCAGCATTAAGTGGGGGGCAATACTTGGTTTGGTGATCACAATTTCAAGAACTTTGTATAGAAACAGCTAAAAGAAACACAGCTGCAGGGTTTAGAGACCGTAATATAGAAATGCTCACAGGAGAGCGGCAATTTGCAGACTCACAGGCTCAAAAATATTATGTCCCAGGTGTATATGCTCAGATATATGTAGCTGCCTTAAAGGCATAGAAAACTTTACAAGGACCTGGGGATCTACAAGGTAGCTTGTCAAAAGTGATTCAAGGACCTAATGAGCCTTATGCTGACTTTGCTGATTGACTTTTGAGAACTGCAAGTAGATTGTTTGGAGACGTTGATCAAGCTATTGCCATTAGTTGTTCAATTAGCATACGAAAATGCTAATAAATATTGCCAGGAAGCCATCAGGCCATGGAGAAATAAAAAGGATCTTTCCATATATATACAACTATGTAAAGATATAAATGACGCCTTTGTCACAGGAAATATGATTGCAGCTGCAATGAGAGGTGCTTCCCCCCAAAATTTCACAAGGGCTCAACCTAGACATTATAATCAATCAGGATATTCCAGGCAAAATTATCATAATCAATCAGGCTATTCTAGGAAAAATCCCCAAAGAGAAATGAGACCAAGCTCATACGATGCCCCAGGCCGCTGCCCCAGGTGTAAAAAGGGAAATCATTGGGCCAATAAATGCTATTCAAAATTTGACATCATGGAAATCATTTGCCCAGAAATTCAAAAAACGGGGCATGGGGCCCAATGCCCTGGGGCCCACAAATGTACGAGGCATTGGAGGAGGAATATCTTCAAGCATCCACTCAGATGCTTCCCCGACACAATCCCTATTATCCATCCACTCCCTCGCCAGAGGAACAGGAGGAAATGCAGCATTAGGCCTCTGTTCCACCGCCCGAATAGTGTTAACACCTGAAATGGGGGTTCAACTGATTCCCACAGGAGTCAGGGGACCTCTTCCCTCAGGGACTGTAGGACTTATTCTCCGGAGAAGTCCTGAAAGCTTATTAGGTTTGCAAGTGACCCCAGGTGTAATAAACTCAGACTACAAAGGGGAAATAAAAACAATGCTTAGCTCACCCCAAAGTATAAGTTCTGTTAATCAAGGAGATAGAATTGCTCTGCTGCTTCTCCTTCCAAATTTACATAATTCATTTAAAATGAGTATGCCTCACAAAAGGAACAATAGAGGATTTTGTTCTACTGACTCAGGATCCATGGCTTGCTGGGTTCGGGATTGTTCAAGGAGGCCTATGTGTAAAATAAAAATCCAAGGAATAGAGATGGAGGGACTGATAGACTGGAGCTGACTCTTCCATCATTAATCTACGGCAATGGCCCAAGCACTGGCCTCTTCAAAAAGCTTCAACCAGTTTAAGAGGCTTGGGATATAATAACCTCCCAGAGAAAAGTGCAGTAATTTTAAAATGGGAGGATGATGAAGGGCATAAAGGAACATTTCAGCCTTATGTTTTACCTAACCTACAGGTTACTTGATGGGGAAGAGATATTTTGCAACAAATGGGAGTACACCTTGCAACCAAGCCTGCAGATGTTAAATGTGAAAATCTACAGGGTAATCTTAACCCTAAAAGAAATCATTATCAAAAAGTACAGGGTAATCTTAACGCTATAAGAAATCATTATCAAAAGGTACAGGGTATTCTTAACCGTAAAATAAATCATTATCAAAAAGGAAAAAGATATTTGGGGGGGGGGGCAATGAGAAAATAATTTTGAAAATACCATGGCTTTCTGATAAGCCAGTGTGGGTCCCTCAGTGGCCCCTCTATAAAGAGAAGTTACAAGCGACCCACCTACTAGTTCAGGAACAACTAGAAGCGGGACATATAGAACCTTCCACCTCTCCCTGGAATTCCCCCATATTTGTGATCAAGAAAAAATCAGGAAAATGGCAATTGTTACATGATCTTAAAGAAATTAATAAAACCATGCAAATCATGGGCCCTACTCAACCTGGACTTCCTAATCCTGTAGCTATTCCAAAAAATTTCCATCTTATTACTCTTGATATAAAGGATTGTTTCTTTTCCATTCCTCTACACCCTCTGGATACCCCCAGGTTTGCTTTTTCAGTTCCTTCTATTAACAATAATGGCCCTGATCAGAGATATCAATGGAAAGTTTTGCTGCAGGGAATGGCTAATAGCCCCACTTTGTGTCAAATCTATGTAGATAAAGTTATTCAGCCTATCAAAAATAAATACCCAGAGCTTATGTGCCTCCATCATATGGATGATGTTTTGCTTGTTCATCCTAATCAAGAAGTCTTATTCACCATATTTAGTGATATATCAGAAAACTTGAAACAATATGGACTAAACATTGCTAAGGAAAAGGTTCAAATTAGATCTCCAATATTATATCTAGGATTCCAAATTATGGACACTTTTATTAGGCCTCAAAAAATATTAATTAATAAGGAGCATTTGGCCACTCTCAATGACTTTCAAAAATTGCTAGGAGATATTAATTGGCTTCGCCCTACACTAAACCTCACTACCAGCCAACTAAAACCTTTATTTGACATCCTTCGTGGGAACCCTGATCCATCTTCACCGCGAACATTGACTCCTGATGCTAGGAAAGCTTTAAAGTTAGTAGAAAAAGCCATCGAAGGAGCTCATTGTGATAGATTTGATTTAACTCAACCGCTGATGTTGATTATTATTTCTTCACAATATACACCCACAGGAGTATTTTGGCAACAAGGGCCTTTATTGTGGATACATTTGCCTGTCTCTCCTAAAAGTACAATTGAGTCTTATACCTCCATGGTGGCTAAACTTATCCTTCAAGGACTTAAGACTTCTACTAAAATATTTGGCATTCACCCTGCTACTATTATTACTCCCTATTCATCATCACAGTTTGAATATTTATGCTTCAATGATAATGATTGGGCTATAGCTAGATGCTCTACTTCTGCAAATTTTGATAATCATCTTCCTAAGTCTCCTATATTATTTTTTTGTATAAATCATCCTATTATATTTCCACAGGTAATAAAAAATCAACCTATTCCTAGGGCATTAAATGTATTCACAGTTGGGTCCTCAAATGGTACTTCTGCAGTAGTCACTAAAAAAAGAAAATATAACTTACATAACTGCACACAAATCAGCTCAACTAGTAGAACTGGAATCTGTGGTAAGAGCTCTGGAAAATTTTAGAGAGCAGCCCATGAACATTTTTTCAGATAGCCACTATATTGTACATGCCGTCCCAAAATTAGAGCTAGCATGACCAATAGCACCTCATACTCCAGCCTTTAAATTGTTTTATCAAATACAAAAACTTTTGTGGGCAAGAAAAGAACCTCTATTCGCAGGGCATATTAGAGCACATACCAACTTGCCTGGTCCCCTCCATAAAGGTAATCAAAAGGCTGATGACCTTACCCAAACTATCTTTATACTTTCAGTGCTCCAGCAAGCTACTTTATTCCACTCCCAGTTTCACGTCAATAGCACCACCTTGCAGCGTAGGTTTAAAATCACAAAGGAGCAAGCCAGAACAATTGTAAAAGATTGTAAATCTTGTATGACACATTTGCCCAATCCTCATTATGGTGTTAACCCTAGAGGATTAATGCCCAATCATTTGTGGCAGATGGATGTTACTCATGAGCCAAGTTTTGGAAAATTGCGATTTATTCATGTGACCATAGATACATGCTCAGGCATGTTAAAGATGTTACATCTCATTGTTTGCAAGCTTTTGCTGCATTGGGCATCCCCAAAATTCTTAAAGCAGATAATGGCCCTGCATATACGTCCTCATCTTTCAAACAGTTTTGTGCAAAATTCAATATATCCCATAAAACAGGCATCCCATACAATCCTCAGGGTCAGGGCATTATTGAAAGAGCAAACCACACACTGAAAATTATGTTATTAAACCCAAAAGAAGGAAATTGAAAAAGTCCTAGGGACAGATTGGCAGTTGCCCTGTTTACCTTAAATTTTTTAACTTTAGACTCTAATGGTTATTCTGCTGAAGACAGACATTGGAAACTGCACCAACAACATAAACCTTTGGTTTACTGGAAGGATGTTCTTTCAGGTACATGGAAGGGTCCAGATCCAGCATTAATTTGGGGGAGAGGAGGATCTGTTTGTGTTTTTCCAAAGCACGAATCCTCTCCAATATGGATACCATCTAGATTAATAAAGCAGGTACCAAATCATAAGGATCAAGATGAAGTTGTTGAGGAATCAAGATTAATAAAACAAGTACAAAATCAAGAGGACCAAGATGAAAGTATGGAATGATTCCCTCAAAAGAGTCCTTCAAAATATTTCACAACTTAAGTGTCATTCCTCCCAGCCGGGATGAGGAGATCTCTCTTTAGTGTGCACACAATTGTATTTTTTCTTTTTTTCTCTTTTTATATATGTCTTTATGTCTGCATTTGTCTAAATTTCATGTAAATGTGATGTCACAAATATATGTTTGTAGGTTTGTACGTCTGTCCAGTGTGACATCACAAATAACAAAGCGCTTATGAAAAAAAAAAATATAGAGAGAAAGATCCAAATAACTTTAATTCATTTAAATTTAAGAGTATTCAATTTGGGTAAATAATTTAATAAGTGAAGGTACCTTTAATTTTGATTAGTCCCAGGGATTTCTCTTTAGCGAAGAATACGAGTAGTGCTGTATAACCTGATATTTTGGTGTTTTGACATAGGAATGTTTATTTGTAATTAACTTTATTTGTTTTATAGCTGATTAATTTGAGTTATTTCAATAGATAATTTCATGGAAGGTTACAGAGACTTGAGGGTCCAGCTAACAAATTATTTTTCCAAAGTGCCTTTAGCTTTTCTTTACCCTATCTTTAATGCAGTAAATACCCTCAGTCTTTCTTTGTTTTGTTCTGAATATGATATTTTGCCAGCCTATGTTTGTGGGAGCTCAAGCAGCAATGGGTGTGAGCAGAAATCAACTTTAATTTTCTAATCTAATAATTCTATTTTTTTAGTTTGACAACTTGCCTCTTGACTCAGTGCTGGAATAGCACTGCCTTTCCTTTAATAATTGATGCTTGAGTTTCTGGGTAGCAGGCCCTGAAGATATGCCGGTGGCATTGTCTAGACATAAAAAAGTCAGCTGCTGCTACAGCTGCAGGGATCGCGGTCGCTGCAAGCATCCCTGCTGCTCAAGCATCAAACAACCTCACCAGCAGTGTAGCCTCTGTTCTGCATGCATGGGGCCTCCTAGATCAACGTGTTATAACAAGTGGACATTTTGATCTTTCATTGTTTGGGACTTTACGGGACAATGCCTTGCGGGTATTTGTCTAGAGAACTCAGTGTGTTACTTGATAGAACTCAGGGCAGCTGATTTGTTTAAAGAATTTGATATGCTATGCAACTTGGCTCATTAGCAGAGGGCTTGTTGCTTTAAAGCCGCAGCATCTCCTCACAATTGGACGGCTGTTAGTCATCATACACAGTCGATCCTGAAGGGCTCGATTGGATGGCTGGTAGCCAATGATGGGTAAGATCCCCAGAGGGGGACACCCTAAGACAGGCACAGTCGCAAGGGACAGTCTCATGTAGCCGACATATCAACCTAAGACAGGAGTCAAGAGCACAGCCTTGATTATCCGATGATGGGTAAGAATGTTGGTTGCACATGAACGTCCTAGAGCATCCCCTCTTTTAAAACAAAAGGGGGGAAATGTAGGAGCCCTAATTAAGGAGATAGCTAAGATTGCTGTTAACTGTGAGGCATAAAGCATTACTACCTTCTGTGATCTCGCGAGACTTGGCCTGGGACATTGTGGACGGGGTCAGCACCATTTTGTGTTGGTTGGAGGAGTGTGGATTGCATGTTGGGGTGTTGTTGGAGCCGGAGAGAGAAGCTGGTAGAATAAAGAGCTTGTTCGTTTCCTGTCTGCCTCTGAACTTTTTCCCAGGGCTTTGTTGCTGCAGGCGGCCATCGTTCCAGGCAGCAACAGAGGTGGGGATTATAAGTGGGCTATTCCAGTCTTTTTGACTTGGGATACCAGTTGTTTACTGTTTGTCTTGAGTTACTAGCTCTCTGTCACTTAGAGGCATTGGAATAAATAAGAATTTGCAATCCAGGTTTTCTAAGAAAGGAAGTAACTGTTCTAATGCAAAGCTCTATATGAGGACGTTCTCTCCCACTTGCAGAAGAATTTTTCAGTCTCCTTTCCTTTCATTTTATTCCAAAACATTTATTGAAGTGTACCAAGTATAGTTCTTGGAACTTTTATCCAAACTCACTCTTTTGGTTAAGGAGTGAATGCCATGACATATGTCTCCTAGAAGTATCTCTTTTAATATAAATAATTTTTAATTTAAATAATAGACAACTCACTTAATCTGCTCCAAAATGAACTCTTAGGAGGAGTAAAAGTAGTGTCAAAAAAAAAAAACAAAAGTGGACTAGGACAGATCCCTGAAAGATGTCAACATTAAAGAAAATTTACAAAAATGTAAAGATAGAAGAACCAGAATGGTGGGAGAAAAATGCTTTGTCCAACACCAGGATTCAGGATATATCGGTGGGGTGGGGTGGGGTGGGGGATAGGGATATGAAGGGTGGTATCTCAAGACAAATGAGGAGATTATTTCACAGAGAAAAAGGTGGCACATTCACTGTATTTTGGCTTCCTCCCTCATCATTAAACTGAAAGTACTCTCACCAGGATCCCTAAAGATTTCTTTTGCTACATACAATATACACATTTCAGTTTATTTGCCCTTAATTTCATCTTTAGCCTTTAAAAAATAGCAAGGCTATTGTTCCTTCCACAGACCCACATTGTGAGACAAGAGAGTCAAAGGATCCTTTCCTTCTGTCTCTGATGCTTGATATAGGGACTTCCCTCATCCCTAACATATCTATAACACTCTTTGCCTGATTCAGCTGAACCAATTTCCAGCCAATTCAGAATGAACACCCACCTACGTTTTCAAATAGTTTTACTCATTGCATTATATTATAGGCTCTCAAAATAAAGCAAAGGGAGTTTAAAGAAGAGAATTAAAGTGAGAGAGAAATGAGAAAAATATTTAGAAAGAAAACAAGAAAAAGAAGGGAAAATGAAGAAATAAAGACAAAAAATAGGTAGAAAATATTTACTAAGACATAGTTAAACTTAGTTTTTTCTTCTTCCCCCAAATCAAATAATCCATTTTGAAAATAGTTCACATGTAGTTCACAAAGTATTTACATTACTTTACCTTAAGTGGATCTATTTTAACTCCAATTAACTGTTTATTCAAAATAACAGATTATAAATATGGTTTATGAATTCTAAATGGGTCTACTTAAAATTTATTGTATATAAATTTTCTCACTAAAATTTTAAATATTTGTTTTCAGAAAACAGCAAGCCCTTGCTAGAATTTAAAATTAAAATGCAAAGGAAGCATTTAACTTTGATAGGGTCATAAATTTAAGCAACCTAGGGCAAAAGATTTCTTCCCAGCCAAGTGGTGCAGATATATGTCACTGCTGTCATCATCTATAATTTTTCCCTCTTGCCACACTGTTTGTGAGAGCTAGTTTGGCCAGAAAGCATATTTTGAATTGGGCAAGTAGTAAGTTTTTCTCTCTAACTTGGTCTTTCAATCTTCATGGTGATCCTGCTACCAAGAAATTAAAGAGTTTCTGATAGAGGTCAGAACACCTTAGTGGGTTTAGGTAATGTGATAAACTTGCCCTGAGGATGAAATTAACATTTGTGCTTGATTCTACCTTATGAGGCATTTATAGTCTCACTCGATAAAGGAAAGAATGCCCTTGGGAGAATAGCTAGAATCAAAGATCAAAACTGAAAATCAGTAGAGAGTAAATTGTAAAATATGTTCACTGGTTAAATTATGATCATCTTTCCAAACATAAACTTTAAAAATGATATTATCACAGAAATTGCCATATAACTTTCTGTATTTTTAACTCAGATTATAATCAAAAACTCCAGTTGTGTTTAAAACAAACATGAAGAATCTCTGAAGATGTAAGAAGATAGATGAGCTGGAAACTTCTGAACAAGAGAACAGTATGATGTTGTCTGAGTGTTTCCCTTGTTGCCTCATATATCCTAGTTTTTGAGCAGAAAAAGTTTGCTTCCAAACACACACACACACACACACACACACACACATACACAATAACAACAACAGAAACTGATCTCCATAGCCAAAGAATAAGAAGCAGGGAAGCATAGCAAAAAAGAAAACTTTCAGACAATGACTCCACTCCAGCCAACTACAACATAATATAAACTATAATCCCATCTACAACCATGCTGTCCAAGGTCTTCTTCCTCATGAAGATCTGTCAAGGTACTCACAAACTCCCACTGGAGTGCTGTCAGAGAAGAACAAGCAGGGAGAGCCTGGTTCTTCCACCCAAACAGGTAGTAATGAGGTTCCCCTACTCCTAACTTTGATGGTGTCCTAAGTAGCCTAGTGCAGAGTCTAAACCATTACCCAGCTATAAAAAGCCTTCCTCCAACAAATTATCAGTAGAGATCTTCTGATAAGTTAGATCTTTTATACGAGCCTTGCATTAGAAAGGAGTCTGCACCAAGATTATGCCAATAGAGACCTAGGGAACCTGGAAGGCTATCTCCACCTGGCAGTAATAAGATCATATCCTCTACCTCTTTCCGTATTAGAGCAGAGAAAACCTGCTAAAACAGCATTTTATAAAAAAAAATCTAGACTCTCAGAACATAATATGAAAATGTCTGGAGTTTACAAGAGAATCACTCATTTCATCAAGAACCAAGAAGTCTTCCAGCCAAATGAGGAAAAAAAAATAAATATACGTCAATATCAAGATGACAGCAATATATGAAAATAATTATACAGCATGACCAGCTGGGAATTATTCCATAATGAAAGGCTGGTTCAATATCCAAATATTGGTAACATAATGTATATCAATAGACTGAAGAATACAATCAATATAATCTATACCAATAGGCTGTTGAAGGCATCACAGCATTATTCCCAGTACCCAAAAATCAATCTAAATGCCCCAGAATGAATGTGTGGTTAATGAAAATGATGTATATATATACAACAGAAAATTTTACAGTTTTCAAGAAAGAAATCCTGATGTTTTCAACATCAATAGACCTGGAAAAGTTTGTTTTGTGAAATAAGCCAGGCACATAAAAACATAAAATGCTTGATCTCATTTATATGATGAATCCATAAAAGTTGAACTCACAGGGCTGGAGTTGTAGCTCAGGGGTAGAGCACTTGCCTACAATGTGTGAGGCACTGATTTCAATTATCAGTACCTAATATAAATAGATAGATAGATAGATAGATAGATAGATAGATAAATAGATAGGCACACTGACAAACAAAAAATAGTTTTAAAAAAAGTTGAACTCACAGAAGCAGAGGGTAGAATAGCATTTACTAGAGGCTGAGGCATGGGGAGATTGGGGAGAAGGTTGGTAAAGAATGTAAAATTTGGGTTAGATGTGACTGATAAATTCAAGAGCTTTATTGTACATCATGTTCACTATAGTTAATCATAATATATTGCATACTTGAAAAATGCTAAAAGTAGATTTTATGTGCCATCATGAAAGAAAGGATGTTTGTGAGATAGCGCATATGTTAATTTACTTGATTTAGCCATTTCACAATGTATGTGTGTGTGTATACATATATATATCTATAAACATTATGTTGTATACCATAAATATGTATAATTTTGACAATAAAACATAAATAAATGCAAAAAATAAATAAAATTTTAAAACTTTTGCTCTGCAGAAAGCTCCTATTCAATAGTAAAACTAAAATATAGGCTAGAAGAAAATGTTTGAAAACCACATATTTGACCAGATTAGTATCTGGAATATGTAAAAAGCTCTCATAGCTCAATGATAAAAGAGCCAAAAGGCTAATTAGAAAGTGCATAAAATAGACATTTCACTGTAAAAAACAGTAAAAATGGGCTGGGTGTGGTGGTGTGAAGGAGCCTATAATCAAGGAGATAGCTAAAGATTGCGGTTAGCTGAGAGCCATAAAAGATGTTCTAGTTTCCACCTGATATTAATACATTATTCAAAGAATCTTTGTATGCCCGTGAACACTGCGTGACGCACCTGTAAGCTCGAGCTGTAAGCACGTGTCCTTGTTAAAGCTATATGTATATAACTGGGTGAGGTTCATTAGTGTGTGTGGGAAGAAGAAGAAGGTGGTGGTTGGAGTTAGAGCGTTTGGAGTGATTGCTGGAGCCAGAGAGAGAAGAAGAATAAAAGACCTTTTTTCATTTTCATCCTGCCTCCGAATTTTCCTGCAGCGTTCATTGCTCCAAGTGGTTTCCACTTCAGGCAGCAACAGGTGGTGGCCCATACGGGGAATTCAGCGGCCAGGTAAGAAAAAAGAAAATTTAAAAATATGGGAGCGAATATAACAAAAAGTCGGTTTATAAAAGCCATGAATGAAATTTTTGATATTGAGAACTCAGATAGTGAGAAAAGTGAACAAGAAAGCATATCCTCTGATTCAGTTGAGACCAGCAAGGAGAGTAGGAATGTAAATTCAAAAGTAAGATCTGCAAAAGCCATCAGAAGCTTAATAAAATTAGCTGAGGAGTATGTACTCTCCTTAGAAGCTGAAACTCAGGATACTAGTGAAAGTAATAATAGTAACAAGGAGCCAAACCATGAAAGTATGGTCTCCTCCACTGAGCCGGTTAGGAATTATGAAGCTAGTAGTGAAGAGGAATCAAAAAGCGATTCGGAGAGCACAGTCTCCAATAAAAAGAACAAAAAGAAATTAAAAAAGAGAAAAGACCATCAAATAGAGAAACCACTAGTGCCCTCTGCTCCTTCATGGGTAGAATACCTAACAGAAACAATAAGGAGTATTGATCAGAGTGTACGTGCCCTTGAGGTAGAAATTGGCGGCCTTTCTGAGCGCTTATACGCTCTTGAACAACAGAGACCACAGGAACACCTAGAACTGCCAGTATTTCAAAATGAAGAGGGACAAAGGTATCACGAGTCCCTAGACTTTAAAACAATAAAGAATTTTAAAGAGGCGGTAATGACCTATGGGCCTCAAGCTCCATTCACATTAAGTATGATAGAGTCACTTAACACCCTAATCTTAGCCCCCTCAGATTGGAAAAGTCTATGCAGAGCGGTACTAAGTGGGGGACAATACCTAATCTGGAAAACTCAATTCCAGGAACTTTGTTCAGAAATAGCAAAGAGAAATGCTGCAGCAGGTTTCCCTCAACGCAATATAGATATGCTCACAGGGGAGGGTGAGTTCGCCGAACTACAAAATCAGCTACAATACGATCCCGGTGTGTATGCCTAGATACACACTGCAGCTGTGAAAGCCTGGAAGACAATATTAGGCACAGGGGATCTGCAAGGCAGCCTATCAAAAGTTATACAAGGGCCTAACAAACCTTACGCTGATTTTGTAGATAGACTCTTAAAAACAACATCTAGAGTTTTTGGCGAAGTCGAGCAAGCTATGCCTCTAGTTATCCAATTAGCATACGAGAACGCTAATAAATATTGCCAGGATGCAATAAGGCCGTGGAGAAGTAAAAAAGACTTATCAATTTATATCAGACTGTGCAAAGACATTAACAAGGCTGTTATCACAGGCAACATAATTGCTGCAGTGATGAAAAATTCCTCCCCTCAAAATTCCCAAAGGATTCAACCTAGAACAGGATATTCCAGACAAAATTATTATAAATCAACCAAGATATGCTAAGCAATATCCCCCAAGGGTAATAAGATCAAATTCATACTGTGCTCCAGGCCGATGCCCCAGGTGCAAAAAGGGTATACATTGGGCCAATCAATGCCATTCTAGATATGATATATATGGAAATGATTTATCCAGGATTTCAAAAAACGGGGCACGGGGCCCAATGCCCCGGGGCCCACAAATGTACGAGGCACTAGAGGAGGAAGGCCCTCAGATTCAAATGATTCCTCGTCACAGTCCCTCCTACCCATTAACTCCCTTATCAGAGGGACAAGAGGAAGTGCAGGATTAGATCTCTGTTCTACTGCCTGGATGGTCCTGACACCTGAAATGGGGGTTCAGCTGATTCCTACGGGAATCAGGGGACCTCTCCCTTCAGGAACTGTGGGACTAATCCTTGGGCGTAGTTCCAAAAGTTTATTAGGCTTTAATGTTATACCAGGGGTTATTGATTCAGATTATAATGGAGAGATTAAAATAATGCTAAGTACACACAGGGGCATCATCTCCGTAAATCAAGGAGACAGAATCGCACAGCTGCTCCTCATTCCCAGTCTCCATAATTCTTTTAAAAGCATGCCACAAAATAGAAATAGCAGAGCATTCGGTTCCACTGGCTCAGGACCTATGGCTTTCTGGGTCCAGGACTGTTCACGGAGGCCTATGTGCAAATTAAAAATTCAAGGTATAGCTGGGCGCAGTGGCGCATGCCTGTAATCCCAGCACTTGGGAGGCTGAGGCAAGAGGATCACGAGTTCAAAGCCAGCCTCAGCAATGGCGAGGCACTTAGCAACTCAGTAAGACCCTGTCTCTAATAAAATACAAAAAGGTCTAGGGATGTGGCCCAGTGGTCGAGTGCTACTGAGTTCAATCCCTGGTACCACAAAAAAAAAAAAAAAAAAAAAAAAAAAAAAAAATTCAAGGTATAGAGATGGAGGGGCTGATTGATACAGGAGCTGACTCTTCCATCATAAATCTACAACAATGGCCTCTACAGAAAGCCTCAACCAGTTTAAGAGGCTTGGGATACAGTAATACCCCAGCACAAAGTGCTGTAATCTTAAATTGGCAAGACAATGAAGGCCATACAGGAACATTCCAACCCTATATTTTAAAAAGCTTGCCAGTTACCCTATGGGGAAAAGATATCTTACATCAAATGGGGCTACACCTAGCGACCAAGCCTGCAGGTGTTAAGAATAAAAATCCTAATCATAATAAAAAAGGCAAAGGACATTTTTTCTAGGGGCCACTGAGAAAACAATTTTAAAAATACCATGGCTCTCTAATAAGCCAGTTTGGGTCCCTCAGTGGCCCCTATCCAAAGAAAAATTGCAAGCGGCCCATCAATTAATTAAAGAACAATTAGAAGCAGGACACATAGAGCCTTCCACCTCTCCCTGGAATTCTCCCATATTTGTAATTAAGAAAAAATCGGGAAAACAGAGACTATTACAAGACCTAAGATAAATTAATAAAACAATGCAAATTATGGGACCTACCCAACCTGGACTTCCTAATCCTGTAGCTATTCCAAAAAACTATTACCTTATAACTCTTGATATAAAGGACTGTTTCTTTTCCATTACCCTACATCCTCTGGATGCCCCCAGGTTTGCTTTTTCAATTCCTTCTATCAATAATAATGGCCCTGATAAAAGATATCAATGGAAAGTATTGCCGCAGGGAATGGCAAATAGCCCTACAATGTGCCAACTATATGTGGACAGAGCTATACAGCCCATTAAAAACAAATATCAAGACCTCATGTGTCTACCTACATGGACGATGTTTTATTAGCTCACCCTAATCAAAAAATCTTATTTAATATATTTAGTGAAATAACAAAAAATTTAAGAAAATATGGATTATATATAGCAGAAGAAAAAGTTCAAAGCAGATCACCTATACTATATTTAGGCTTTAAAATCATGGATACTTTTGTTAAACCCCCAAAAATTCTAATAAGTAAAGAACATTTGACCACCCTCAATGATTTCCAAAAATTATTGGGAAACATTAATTGGCTTCGCCCTATGTTGCCGCCTGAAGCGCTTGGAGCAACGGAGCCGCGGGAAAAACTTCAGAAGCAAACTGGAGACAAACAGCTTTTTATTCTGATAACTTTTCTCTCTGGTTCTAACACGACTAACACACGCCAAACACACCACTAAAATGGCGCTGACCCGATCAGCAATTTCGGCCAAGTCACTCGAGATCCCGCAACAAGTCCCGTGAGACTACGGGAGGCGACAAAGCCCAAATCTCCACGGCTCATAGTCAACCGCAATTCAAGTCAATCCCCAAACAGGGCTCCTGCATTTCCCCCTTTTTGTTTTAAAAGAGGTAATGCTCTAGGACGTCTATGTGCAACCAACATTCTTACCCGTCATCGGATAATCAAGGCTGTGCCCTTGACTCCTGTCTTAGGTTGATATGTCGGCCACATGAGACCGTCCCGTGCGACTGTGCCTGTCTTAGGTTGTCCCCCTCTGGGGATCTTACCCGTCATTGGCTAACCAGCCATCCAATGGAGCCCTTTAGGATCGACTATATATGATGACTAACAGCCGTCCAATTGTGAGGAGATGTTGCGGCTTTAAGGCAACAAGCCTTTTGGTGATGAGCCAAATTGCATAGCATATCAAATTGTTTAAACAAATCAGCTGCCCTAAGTTCCATCAAGTAACACACTGAATTCTCTAGACAAATACCCGCAAGGCATTGTCCCGTAAAGTCCCAAACAATGAAAGATCAAAATGTCCATTTGTTGTAACATGTTGATGTAGGAGGCCCCATGCATGTAGAGCAGAGGCCACACTGTTAGTGAGGTTGTTTGATGTTTGAGCAGCAGGGATGCTTGCGGCGGCCGCGATCCCTGCAGCTGTAGCAGCAGACGTCTTTTTTATGTTTAGACAATGCCACCGGCAAATCTTCAGGGCCCGCTACCTAGAAACTCAAGCATCAATTATTAAAGGAAAGGCAGTGCTATTGCAGCACTGAGTCAAGAGGCGAGTTGTCAAACTACAAAATAGAATAATTAGATTAGAAAATTAAAGTTGATTTTTGTTCACACACATCGCTGGTTGAGCTGAAAATTAAAGTTGATTTTTGTTCACACACATCGCTGGTTGAGCTTCTACAAACATAAGTTGGAAAAATATCATATTTAGAACAAAACAAAGAAAGACTGAGGGTAATTACTGCATTAAAGATAGATTAAAGAAAAGGTAAAGGCACTTTAGAGAAATAATTTGTTAACTGGAACCCTTGAGTCTCTGTATACAGAGCAATTTTTTACCTGTTGAGATAATTGAAATTAATGAGCTATTAAACAAATGAAGTTAATAACAAATAAACAATCTTAAGTCAAAACACCCAAAATATCAGGTTATATAGCACTAGTCATATTGTTTGCTAAAGAGAAGTCCCAGGGACACCTATAAATCAAAATTGAAAGTACCTTCATTTATAAAATTATTTACCTAAATTGAATACTCTTAACCTAAAATGAATTAAAGTTATTTGGATCCATATATATATATATTTTTTCTTTTTCATAAGCGCTTTGTTCCTTGTGACGTCACACTGGACAGACGAACAAACATACAAACATATATTTGTGACGTCACATTAACATGAAATGTAGACAAATGTACAGACATAAAGACATGTATAAAAAGGAAAAAAAAATACAATTGTGTGCACACTAAAGAGAGATCTCCTTGTCCCGGCCGGGAGGAATGACACTTAAGTTGTGAAATATTTTGAAGGACTCTTTTGAGGGAATCATTCTGTACCTTCATCTTGGTCCTCTTGATTTTGTACCTTTTTTATTAATCTTGATTCTTCAATAACTTCATCTTGATCATTTTGATGTGGTACCTGTTTTATTAATCTAGATGGTATCCATATTGGAGAGGATTCGTCTTTTGGAAAAACACAAACAGATCCTCTTCCCCAAATTAATACTGGATCTGGACCCTTCCATGTACCTGAAAGAACATCCTTCCAGTAAACCAAAGGTTTATGTTGTTGGTGTGGATTCCAATGTCTGTCTCCAGCAGAATAACCATTAGAGTCTAAAGTTAAAAAATTTAAGGTAAACAGGGCAACTGCCAATCTGTCCTTAGGACTTTTCCAATTTCCTTCTTTTTGCTTTAATAACATAATTTTCAGTGTTCGGTTTGCTCTTTCAATAATGCCCTGACCCTGAGGATTGTATGGGATGCCTGTTTTATGGGATATATTGAATTTTGCGCAAAACTGTTTGAAAGATGAGGACGTATATGCGGGGCCATTATCTGTTTTAAGCATTTTGGGGATGCCCAATGCAGCAAAAGCTTGCAAACAATGAGATGTAACATCTTTAACTTTTTCTCCAGAATGTAAGGAAGCAAAAATCATGCCTGAGCATGTATCTATGGTCACATGAATAAATCGCAATTTTCCAAAACTTGGCTCATGAGTAACATCCATCTGCCACAAATGATTGGGCATTAATCCTCTAGGGTTAACTCCGAAATGAGGATTGGGCAAATGTGTCATACAAGATTTACAATCTTTTACAATTGTTCTGGCTTGCTCCTTTGTGATTTTAAACCTACGTTGCAAGGTGGTGCTGTTGACATGAAACTGGGAGTGGAATAAAGTAGCTTGTTGTAGCACTGAAAGTATAAATATTGTTTTTGTAAGTTCATCAGCCTTTTGATTACCTTCATGGAGGGGACCAGGCAAATTAGTATGTGCTCTAATATGGCCTACGAATAGAGGTTCTTTTCTTGCCCACAAAAGTTTTTGTATTTGATAAAACAATTTAAAGGCTGGAGTATGAGGTGCTGTTGGTCCTGCTAACTCTAATTTTGGGACGGCTTGTACAATATAGTGGCTATCTGAAAAAATGTTTACGGGCTGGTCCCTAAAATTTTCCAGAGCTCTTACCACAGCTTCCAATTCCACTAGTTGAGCTGATTTGTGTGCAGTTATGTAAGTCATATTTTCTTTTTTAGTGACTACTGTAGCAGTACCATTTGAGGACCCATCTGTAAATACATTAAATGCCTTAGGAATAGGTTGATTTTTTATTACCTGTGGAAATATAATAGGATGATTAATACAAAAAGATAATATAGGGGACTTAGGAAGATGATTATCAAAATTTGCAGAAGTAGAGCATTTAGCTATGGCCCAATCATTATCATTGAAGCATAAGTATTCAATCTGTGATGATGAATAGGGAGTAATAATAGTAGCAGGGTGAATGCCAAATATTTTAGTAGAAGTCTTAAGTCCTTGAAGAATAAGTTTAGCCACCATGGAGGTATAAGATTCAATTATACTTTTAGGAGAGACGGGCAAATGTATCCATAATAAAGGCCCTTGTTGCCAAAATACTCCTGTGGGTGTATATTGTGAAGAAATAATAATCAACATCAGCGGTTGAGTTAAATCAAATCTATCACAATGAGCTCCTTCGATGGCTTTTTCTACTAACTTTAAAGCTTTCCTAGCATCAGGAGTCAATGTTCATGGTGAAGATGGATCAGGATCTCCACGAAGGATGTCAAATAAAGGTTTTAGTTGGCCAGTAGTGAGATTTAGTGTAGGGCGAAGCCAATTAATGTCTCCCAGTAGTTTTTGGAAATCATTGAGGGTGGTCAAATGTTCTTTATTTATTAAAATTTTTGGGGGTCTAACAAAAGTATCCATGATTTTAAATTCTAAATATAATATGGGAGATCTGGTTTGAACTTTTTCTTCTGCTATATATAATCCATATTTTTTTAAATTTTCTACCACATCACTGAATATATTAAATAAGATTTTTTGATTAGGGTGGGCCAATAAAATATCATCCATGTAATGTAGACACATGAGGTTTGGATATTTATTTTTAATGGGTTAGATAGCCTTGTCCACATATATTTGGCATATGGTGGGGCTATTAGCCATTCCCTGTGGTAAAACCTTCCATTGATATCGCTGATCAGGGCCATTATTGTTCATAGAAGGAATGGAAAAAGCAAACCTGGGGGCATCCAGAGGATGTAGGGGAATAGAAAAGAAGCAATCCTTTATATCAAGAGTAATAAGATGGAAATTTTTTGGAATAGCTATGGGACTAGGAAGTCCAGGTTGAGTAGGCCCCATAACTTGCATGGTTTTATTGATTTGTCTAAGATCATGTAACAATCGCCATTTTCCTGACTTTTTCTTGATCACAAATATGGGGGAATTCCAGGGAGAGGTGGAAGGTTCTATATGACCTGCTTCTAATTGTTCCTGAACTAGTAGGTGGGCCGCTTGTAATTTCTCTTTAGATAGGGGCCACTGAGGGACCCAGTCTGGCTTATCAGAAAGCCATGGTATTTTCAAAATTATTTTCTCAGTGGCCCCGAAAAAAATATCTTTTTCCTTTATGATAATGATTACTTTTAGGGTTAAGATTACTCTGTACTTTTTGATAATGTGTTCTTTTAGGGTTAAGATTACCCTGTAGGTTTTCACATTTAACATCTGCAGGCTTGGTTGCAAGGTGTACTCCCATTTGTTGCAAAATATCTCTTCCCCATAAAGTAACCGGTAGATTAGGTAAAACATAAGGCTGAAATGTTCCTTTATGGCCTTCACCATCCTCCCATTTTAAAATTATTGCACTTTTATCTGGGAGGTTATTATATCCCAAGCCTCTTAAACTGGTTGAAGCTTCTTGCAGAGGCCAGTGCTTGGGCCATTGGCGTAAATTAATAATGGAAGAGTCAGCTCCAGTATCTATTAATCTCTCCATTTCTATTCCTTGGATTTTTATTTTACACATAGGCCTCCTTGAACAGTCTCGAACCCAGCAAGCCATGGGACTTGAGTCAGTGGAACAAAATCCTCTATTGTTCCCTTCTTGAGGCATACCCATTTTAAATGAATTACGTAAATTGGGAAGGAGAAGCAACTGAGCAATTCTATCTCCTTGATTAACAGAAGTTATACTTTGGGGTGAGCTAAGCATTATTTTTATTTCCCCTTTGTAGTCTGAGTTTATTACACCTGGGGTCACTTGCAAACCTAATAAGCTTTTAGGACTACGCCCGATAATAAGTCCTACAGTCCCTGAGGGAAGAGGTCCCCTGACTCCTGTGGGAATCAGTTGAACCCCCATTTCAGGTGTTAACACTATTCAGGCGGTGGAAACAGAGGTCTAATCCTGCATTTCCTCTTGTTCCTCTGGCGAGGGAGTGGATGGGTAGTAGGGATTGTGTCGGGGAAGCATCTGAGTGGATGCTTGAGGATACTCCTTCTGCAATGCCCCGTACATTTTTGGGCCCCGGGGTATTGGGCCCCGTGCCCCGTTTTTTGAATTCCTGAACAAAGGATTTCCATGGATGTCAAATTTTGAATGGCATTTATTGGCCCAATGATTTCCCTTTTTACACCTGGGGCAGCGGCCTGGGGCACGGTATGAGCTTGGTCTTATTTCTCTTTTGGGATTTTGCCTAGAATTGCCTGATTGATTATGATAATTTTGCCTGGAATATCCTGATTGATTATAATGTCTACGTTTAGCCTTTGTGAAATTTCGAGAGGAAGCACCTCTCATTGAGGCTGCAATCACATTTCCTGTGACAAAGGCGTCATTTATATCTTTACATAGTTGTATATATACGGAAAGATCCTTTTTAGTTCTCCATGGCCTGATGGCTGCTTGGCACCATTTATTTGCATTTTCATAAGCTAGTTGAACAACTAATGGCATAGCTTGGTCAACATCTGCAAACACACTACCTGCAGTTCTCAAAAGTCGATCAGCAAAGTCAGCATACGGCTCATTTGGTCCTTGAATCACTTTTGACAAGCTACCTTGTAGATCCCCAGGTCCTTGTACAGTTTTCCATGCCTCTAAGGCAGCTGTGTTTATCTGAGTATATACATCTGGGTCATAATCTGTTTGAGCCTGTAAGTCTGCAAATTGCCCTTCTCCTGTGAGCATGTCTATATTATAGTTTTCAAACCCTGCAGCCGCGTTTCTTTTAGCCGTTTCTATACAAAGTTCTTGGAATTGCGATCGCCAAACCAAGAATTGCCCCCCGCTTAATGTTGCTATACATAGACTTTTCCAGTCCTAGGGGGTTAAGCTAAAGGTGTTAAGGGACTCCAGCATACTCAACGTGAAAGGAGCTTGGGGCCCATAAGTCATTACTGCCTCTTTGAGATTTTCTATTGTTTTGAAATCTACTGACTGATGGACACTCTGTCCATTTTTCTTTTCAAATGCTGGCGGTTCCCAATGTATCTGTGAGTTGTCCTCGAGAGCGCATAAGCGATCAGAAAGACTTTTTATTTCTGTTTCTAGGGTATGCAAATGCCTAGTAATACCCTTCATATTTTCTGTAATGGATTCCACCCATGGGGAGTAGAGGACACAAGTGGCTGCTCTACCTGACTGTCCTTTTTCTTGGTCTTTTTTAGTTTCTTTTTCCTCATTTTCTCAGGATCACTTTTACTAGATTCCTCACCACTGCTAATTTCACTGACAGCAATATCCTGAAGCCCAGGTTCCAGTGAGAGCAAGTATCCTTCAGCTTTTACCAATAACTCCCGAATAGCTTTAATAGCTTGGATTTTTGTCATTTTTGGGTCTCTTCCAATACTCTCTTTACTGGTCTTAGTTGGCCCAGTGGAATCTACACTTTTTTGATCACTTTCACTTTTGTCTATATACTCCTCACTGAGAACAGAGTCAGGTATATCAAGGAGTCTTTGCATAGCCTCTATCACTTGGGATTCAGTTATATTCGAACCCATCTTTAGAGACCTTTCAGTTCTTACCTGTCCGCTCCGAAGTTCCCCGTACGGGCCGCCACCTGTTGCCGCCTGAAGCGCTTGGAGCAACGGAGCCGCGGGAAAAACTTCAGAAGCAAACTGGAGACAAACAGCTTTTTATTCTGATAACTTTTCTCTCTGGTTCTAACACGACTAACACACGCCAAACACACCACTAAAATGGCGCTGACCCGATCAGCAATTTCGGCCAAGTCACTCGAGTTCCCGCAACAAGTCCCGTGAGACTACGGGAGGCGACAAAGCCCAAATCTCCACGGCTCATAGTCAACCGCAATTCAAGTCAATCCCCAAACAGGGCTCCTGCAGCCCTACACTAAGCCTCACTACTGGACAATTAAAACCTTTATTTGATATCCTTCGTGGGAACCCTGATCCATCCTCACCGTGAACATTAACTCCTGAGGCCAGGAGAGCTCTAAAATTAGTAGAACAGGCCATTGAAAGATCCCATTGTGATAGATTTGATTTTGCACAACCACTAATATTGATTATTATTCCTTCACAATATACTCCAACAGGAGTATTTTGGCAACAGGGACCTATATTATGGATACATTTGCCTGTCTCTCCTAAAAGTACAATTGAGTCTTATACCTCCATGGTGGCTAAACTTATTCTTCAAGGACTTAAAACCTCTACTAAAATATTTGGAATTCATCCCGCTACTATTATTACTCCTTATTCATCATCACAGGTTGAATATTTGTGCTTCAATGATAATGATTGGGCTATAGCTAGATGCTCTACTTCTGCAAATTTTGACAATCATATTCCTAAATCTCCTATACTGTCCTTTTCTATCAATCATCCTATCATATTCCCACAGGTAATAAAAACTCAACCCATTCCTAAAGCATTTAATGTATTTACAGATGGATCCTCTAACAGTACTGCTGCAGTAGTCACTCAAAATGAAAAAATGATTCATATCACTAATCAAAAATCAGCTCAATTAGTGGAACTCGAAGCTATAATAATAGCTCTGAAAAATTTTAAAGAACAGCCTATGAATATTTTTTCAGACAGCCACTATATTGTACATGCTGTCCCTAAATTGGAGCTAGCAGGTCCAATAGCACCACATACTCCAGCTTTTAAATTGTTTTCTCAAATCCAAAAGCCTATGGCAACGAAAAGAACCTTTATTTATAGGTCACATAAGAGCTCACACTAATCTGCCTGGTCCTCTCCATGAAGGTAATCAAAAAGCTGATGCCCTCACTAAAACAATATTTATATTTACTACAGTACAACAAGCTACTTTATTTCATTCCCAGTTCCATGTTAATAGCACTACCTTAAGACAAAAATTTAAAATCACAAAAGAACAAGCTCGTAGAATTGTAAAAGAATGTCCATCTTGTGTAACACTTTTGCCCAATCCACATTATGGGGTTAACCCACGAGGTTTGATGCCCAATCATTTGTGGCAGATGGATGTCACACATGAGCCAAGTTTTGGAAAATTACGATTTATTCATGTCACCATAGATACATGCTCAGGCATGATTTTTGCTTCTTTACATTCCGGAGAAAAAGTTAAAGATACTATATCTCATTGTCTGCAAGCTTTTGCTGCATTGGGCATCCCCAAAATGCTTAAAACAGATAATGGCCCTGCATATACATCCATATCCTTCAAACAATTTTTTACAAAGTTCACTATTATCCACAAAACAGGTATCGCTTATAATCCTCAGGGACAAGGAATAATTGAAAGAGCAAATCGGACACTTAAAAATATGTTACTAAAGCAAAAAGATGGAAACTGGAAAAATCCTAAGGACAGATTGGCAGTTGCCCTGTTTACCCTAAATTTCTTAACTTTAGATTCTAATGGACATTCGGCTGGAGATAGACACTGGAACCCACACCAACAACATAAACCTTTGGTTTACTGGAAGGATGTTCTCTCAGGTACATGGAAGAGTCCAGACCCAGTATTAATTTGGGGGAGAGGATCTGTTTGTGTTTTTCCAAAGCACAAATCCTCTCCAATATGGATACCATCTAGATTGATAAAGCAGGTACAAAGTCAAAAGGATCAAGACGAAGTTATTGAGGAGTCTAGATTGAATAAACAAGTACAAAATCAAGAGGACCAAAATGAAGGTATGGAGGTATGGAGTGATTCCCTTAAAAGAGTCCTCCATAAATTTACAACTTAAATTTCATTCTTCCCAGCCAGGACAAGAAGATCTCTCTTCAGTGAGATACACAATTGTACTTTTATTCTCTTTTATATATGTCTTTATGTCTGTGCATTTGTCTAAATTTCATGTTAATGTGATGTCACAAATATGTTTATATGTGCGTCTGTCTAGTGTGATGTCACAAATAATTAAGCGCTTATAAAAAAAATAGGTAGATAGATATAGATCCAAATAACATTAATTCATTTAAGCTTAGAATATTCTAATTAGATAATCAATATATATATATAGATAGATAGATATTCATATAAGTTAAGAATACTCTAATTAGATAATCAATTATAATGATAATCAATTTTGATTTTTAGTTGTCTCCGGGACTTCTCTTCAGCTGTGAATATGTTTAATGTTGTATAACCTGATGTTTTGGTGTTCCGACATAGGGTCGTTTATTTGTTATTAACTTCATTTGTTTAATAGCTGATTAATTTGAATTATTTCAACAGGTATAGGATTGCTGTGTATATAGAGACTCGAGGATTCCAGCTAACAAATTATTTTTCCAAAGTGCCTTTAGCTTTTCTTTATCTTTAATGCAGTAAACACCCTCAGTTTCTCTTTGATTATTTCTGAATGTGATATTTTGCCAGCTTATGTTTGTGGGAGCTTAAGCAGCAATGTGTGTGAGCAGAGATCAACTTTTATTTTCTACTCTAATAATTCTTTTTTCAGTTTGACAGCTCACCTTTTGATCTCAGTGATGGAATAGCACTGCCTTTCCCTTAATAATGGATGTTTGAGTTTTTAGGTAGCGGGCCCTGAAGATTTGCCGGTGGAAATGTCTAGACATAAAAAAGACGGCTGATGCTACAACTGCAGGGACCACGGTCGCTGCAAGCATCCCTGCTGCTCAAGCATCAAACAACCTAACCAGCAGTGTGGCCTCTGCTCTGCATGCATGGGGCCTCCTGAATCTATGTGTTATAACTTATGGACATTTTGATTTTCCATTATTTTGGGACATTACGGGACAATGCCTTGTGGGTATTTGTCTAAGAGAACTCAGTGCGTTACTTGATGAAACTAAGGGCAGCTGATTCGCTTAAAGAACTTGATACGCTATGGAAACTTGGCTCGTCAGCAGTAGGCTTACCGCCTTAAAGCCACAGCATCTCCTAAAAATTGGACGGCTGTTAGTCAACACACAGTCGATCCTAAAGGGCTCTATTGGATGGCTGGTTAGCCTATGACGGGTAAGATCCCCAGAAGGGGACAACCTAAGACACAGCACAGTCGCACGGGACAGTCTAATGTGGCCGGCATGTCAACCTAAGCCAGGAGTCAGGACAGCCTAGACTCCCATGACGGGTAAGAATGTCGGTTGCACATGGACGTCCTAGAACATCCCCTCTTTTAAAACTAAAAGGGGGAAATGAAGGAGCCTATAATCAAGGATGTTCTAGTTTCCACCTGATATTAATACATTATTCAAAGAATCTTTGTATGCCCGTGAACACTCTGTGATGCACCTGTAAGCTCGAGCTGTAAGCACGTGTCCTTGTTAAAGCTATATGTATATAACTGGGTGAGGTTCGTTAGTGTGTGTGGGAAGAAGAAGAAAGGTGGTGGTTGGAGTTAGAGCGTTTGGAGTGATTGCTGGAGCCGGAGAGAGAAGAAGAATAAAAGACCTTTTTTCATTTTCATCCTGCCTCCGAATTTTCTTGCAGCGTTCGTTGCTCCAAGCGGTTTCCGCTTCAGGCAGCAACAGTGGTGCGTGCCTGGGATCCATGCAGCTTGGATCAAAGCCAGCCTCAGCAATTTAGTGAGGCCATAAGCAACTGAGTGAGACCCTGTCTCAAAAAAATAATAAATAAATAAATAAATAAAAAAACTAATTTTTAAAAGGGCTGGGATTGTGGCTCAATGGTAAAGTGCACCTGGGTTCAATTCCTGGTATCTCCCATCTCCCAAAAAGAAAATGAACACATAAAAATATATTCAACACCATAGCTATTAGATAAATGTAAATTAAAACTATACTGAAATATCACTGCCCGTGCATTATTGTGACTCAATTTAAAAAATATTGACAATATCAAATGCTGGTAATGATGTGGAGAAATGGAATAACTCATATAGCTGGTTGGAGTATAAAATGGCACAGTCATTATTAAAAATAGTTTGACAACTTTTTAATAAACTAAACATACAAACATTTACCATTTAATTCAGAAATTACACTTTAAGATATTTATCCTGAAAAGATGAAAATATGTTTACACAAAAACCTGTAAATAAAATTTTATAATAGATTTATTTGCAACAGCTCAGAATTGGAAACAAATGTCCTTTGGCGAATGAACAGTTTGATTTATTAGATAATGTATGTTATATATGAAAATTTTAAGTATATTGCTAACATTGAATAGAAAGTTGAACTCATGCTAGAAGGATCGCATTTTAAGACTCCATGAAAATCAGATTTTGTTGTGTTTTGTTTGGCTAATCAGTTAGTCTTAAGTAAAAAAAATCAAATGAAAATCTAATAAAACGTTGCAAATTTACAAGTTATAGCATTTAGTGCAATTTGTGTTAAAAAGTACAAATGAAGTTAAAAAAACTTTGAATTTAAATAATGAAACAAAAATGCATGTTCTACATTGTCAACTGACAACTTTTCATGTAGGTGACATGTACACTGTAGGTGTAAAATCATATTTTATTTTTAGACAATTGCAAGCTGCTTACTGGTTAGTTGAGAAGCTGAGAATCATTTATCTTTTATTACTTATGCTACTTTCTATTTGTGGGTCAGGCAAAGGTAACCTAGATAAAAGAGGATAAAGCTAAGACCTAAAAAGTGGCTAAAAATAATAACTTCTTATGATGTATGAAAACCTTTCCTTGGTGGATCTACACTAAGTTTTCAAAATGCATAGTCCTTACATTGGGCAGATGTCAGTATTGGTACTTATTATTGTTATCATTATTTTTATGTTTGAGCAGGTCATGATGGTAGATAGGGGGTGTTTTAGTAAGTGTTTTCCCAGAGAATAGTATAAATAAGGCAAAGAAGAGAAAAATTGGTTGTCTTGGTTCATATTTTTGTATTCCAGAGGTTACCCTTAAGTAAGTAGCTTTGTTTGGCATAAAGTCAAGAAAGAAAAGAAAAGAAACACTCTTGTGTTCTCATTTCCTCCACATATAAAAACACAATTATGGGTCTTTTTAAAAAAATATTTATTTATTTGTTTTAGTTGTACACAATACCTTTATTTTTACATGGTGCTGAGGATCGAACCCTGTCCGCGCATGTGCTAGGGGAAGCACTCTACTGCTGAGCCACAACCCCAGCCCCACTTATGGGTATTTTAATAACTTCATTAATAAGTTCAGTAAATGATGATGTATTATGAGGAATAAAAATAAAATATTAAATAATATTGTATGCTGCAATATAAAATGTGAAAACTCATTTTTGTTAATTGAAATTTTTCTTTGAAAATGATGACGATGAAACCTTTAGAATCTATTTGAAGAAATTTTAAAATACTATAAAACATCATAGACTATTTCCCCCCCATGAACAAGTATTGTAAGCTATTTATTTGGGATTTGAGGGCTTCTCAAAACAAGAAAAAGAAAAGAAACAGAAAACTGAGAAATAGAAAACATAAACATATCTTCGATGTTTAGTAATGGCAAAAGATTATTTAGAAGAAAAAATCATACATTAGAAAGACACATGAATGGTCAGCTGTGATAAGCAGAGGCGACTCCATTCTAGATTACCCGCCATTTTAAGGTCGGATGCACCCCTGTTCCAGAAATGAACCTGGAACAAAGAACCAAGTTACACAACACCTGCAATAGAATCCTAGAGTGCAGTGAGACTAACCCACCCTTAAACCGGCTCCACCTGAGCGCATATTAACCCACTCTTAAACCGTCTCCACTGAGGGCATATTAACCCTGTGCCTTATAAACCCTGCCCTTGCTATGAGGTGGTGCCATCTTCTACCACCATACCTTGTGTGGCCCGGCTGAAATAAAGGCTTCTTTGGCTGTTATGTAATGGCTTGTGAGACTTTTTTTTCCTGCAAATAGGGTAAAACACAGCTAAATAAATTCCTTAGTAAATTCTAAAAAGAAAATAAAGAAATTAAAAGAAAAAGAACTTGAAAAGGAAAATCAAAGTGAACATTCAAAATAGGTAAAAGTTTTGCTCCATCTTAGGAACCACTATATGAATTTTATAGCAGTCCTTAATAGAATACTAAAGGATTTCTATTTGGAGGTTCATAAGCATGCCACACAAATCCCCCAGTGACTGAATTTATAGCTCTGTGGTTTTTGAATTTGGCTTCAATTGTGCTTTATGCTTGCTAGGTTAGTTCTGCATTAGATTCTAGCTAAAAGAATCTTTTCAATTCCATATTGTCATATAAGATATGTTTCCTTCTTTTGAAATGTTACTATATATGTTTTCAGATAAAATATTTGACATGTATTTGGAGAAAATTACCACTTTAATTAAAAATGTTTTTAGCCATTGGATGTACATAAATTATTTTTGTTATTATTTTTCTGCCTATAAAGCTGCCCTTTGGGTTGAGAGGTAGAATATTCTTCCAAATAATTGTTGTTTTTGTTGTTTCAGTGTCATTGCTATTGCTTTATCACTCATCTTTTTACTTTTTTCTTATTTATTTTTCTTTCTTAACTGTCAAGAATTTCTGTTGTTACATGTTACATTCACAATTGAGTGCCACATGGACTGGGTCACTAAGATTAGACATTATCTGTCGCCGCCTGAAGCGCTTGGAGCAACGGAGCCGCGGAAGAACTTCAGAAGCAAACTGGAGACAAACAGCTTTTTATTCTGATAACTTTTCTCTCTGGTTCTAACAACGACTAACACACGCCAAACACACCACTAAAATGGCGCTGACCCGATCAGCAATTCGGCCAAGTCACTCGAGATCCCGCAACAAATCCCGTGAGACTACGGGTGGCGACAATGGCCAAATCTCCACGGCTCATAGTCAACTGCAATTCAAGTCAATCCCCAAACAGGGCTCCTGCAATTATCTGTCCTAGTTAGTCTGGGCTGCTATAGCAAAATACAAAAAAAAAAAAAAAAAAAAAAAAAAAACCCACAAATTTATTTTTCACAGTTCTGGAGGCTAGAAAGTCCAAGATCAAAGGGTCAACAAATTAAGTATCTGATGAGAGTTTTCTTCCTCTTCTAAAGCTGTCATCTCACTGTAAGCTCACATAGGAAAGGGCAAGGGCACTCTCCTGGGATGCTTTTACAAGGGCACTAATACCATTAATGTGGGCTCTGCCACTGTAACCTAGTACTTCCTACTGTGCTTCCTCCTAAAACCATCACCTCGAGGATTAGCATTTCAACATCTGAATTTCAGGTATATGCAAACATTTAGATAATAGTCCTAAAAATTATTAAAATAAAGCTCTTTATATGTTAAAGTTAAAAAATCTGAAGTGTCCCGTGTCCTTTTATGGAAACAAAAACTATTGGCTAGTATTGAAAGCAAAATTATTAAATGTATTAGGCATGTTTTACCTATATTCATTTAATAAATTTACTTTCTCTAGCTTTACCTATCTCTTCAACTAATGTCTTTTGAAATAAAACAATATTACATCTGTAAGTAAGTAGTTCCTAATGAGGTATAAAGTTTTTAATGCTTAAATACTACCCATTGGTTTTCCTTTTTTTATAAAACATACATGGTGTATAAAAGTATCCAAGTGGTTAGATCCACCAGGAGGCTCTTGGTGATGATGGACATCAGACTAGAGTAATGACAGTGAAGGTAGAGAAAAATAGATTCACTTTGGATATCATTGAGAAACATTAGTAGGACTTGATGTTAGTTGGACATGTACTCCAAGTCAAGAAGACCTAGAATTTTCTGACCTAAAAATGTGGGGATGTTGTTATTTATTGTCATCAAACCAGGAAAAACCTCATGAGAAAAAAATGGGAGACTGGTTTCATTCATCTTGCAATTTGAAGCCAAAATCTATCAGTTAATTTATTTGTGTACAACATTAGTTTAAAGAACCAAAAGAGCTGAGCATCCTTGCCTTGGTCTCTGGCCAGATCAGCCTTAGAAATAGCTCCATTCTCTTGCAGTCATGGAGAAAAGTCATTGCTGCTAACTTATCACAAGTCACAAAGAATTTCAAGAGATTCACAGCAGCTGCTGCTCCTAGACCCATATAGGCTTTGTGGGTTGAGCAGACAGCATATTGACTCATTTCTGACCAAGATAAACATTGGCCTCTTTTCCTGGGTTTTCCTGCTGCCCCAGAGGCATAAGCCATTTAAAACGTGTGCCAAACTCAGAAATACAGGACTGTGGTTCTTCAAAGGCAATTTTTTTTTTTTTTTTTTTTTTGGTACCGGGGAGTGAACTTAGGGGCACCGGACCACTGGGCCACATCCCCAGCCCTTTTTTGTATTTTATTAAAGACAGGGTCTCACTGAGTTGTTAAGTGCCTTGCCATTGCTGAGGCTGGCTTTGAACTCGCGATTCTCCTGCCTCAGCCTCCCAAGTGCTGGGATTACAGAAGTGTGCCACCGCGCCCGGCTTTCAAAGGCAAATTTTGACCATTTGAAAACAAAAACCACATAGATAAGTTGCTTTCTCCTCCAATTTTATTTTATTTAGAAATGTAATGCTATTGTAGTCTCTTTAACAATATCTTGTGAGACTAAGAAATCACCTTGTCATACACTTGTGGATGACACTGTAACTAACATCTTTGTGCTGCCTCTTTCCTTTCCAATTCATTTTCCTTTTCCTATGTTCCTGCTTTCCTGAGCAGTTTGACACATGATATGCAGCCAATGGTGCAATAAACTTATCATTTAAACTATTCATCAATCAGATTGACTGAATGTATTATGCTTTCAAGGCTATATTAATTTTCTTGCTCTCTGCCAAATTCTGGTCTACAAGACTATTTATTAATTAAATTCCACAGAGAACCATACTGGTCCATTTTATTTGTGGCATAATGCTAGTTATGTCCAATGAACAAGACATGGAACATCTCTTACATATTCTAATAAGACACACAAGAAAAAAGATAAAAGAAATATTAACAATTGGAAGTAGACTATTATAATATGAATTTCAAAATTATCTCAATGATCCATACCTGAGAAGGCCAAGATTATCCAGTTCCAAGGGCCTAAGAGGGTACTCTTGGGATTTTACCATTAATTCTACTAGATGCTCCAGGTCAGTGCCCAGACACTTCCCCCAAGACATTAAGTCTCCTGCTCAAGATCATCACTAAGGACATGTGTGGGCTCCTAGTTCTGAACTCCTAGTTGGTTCAATAGTTGTTCTACTTCCCCTTTTTTTCTTTTGTATTGGCTCTTTTTAGTTATACATAACATTATGATTCATTTTAACACAATTATAAAAACATTCCACCTCCCTTTTCTATGTTCTAGGTTTTGTAACCTTTTCTTACCTGCATCTTTGTTGTAGAACAAAAGAATATTCTTCTTCTCTCTTACAGCATTTCTATGCACAACTACTTTAATTCAATGGAACAGTTATGTCCATAACACTCTGCTAAACATTTTGAGGATGGAAAAATGAGTTAAAGGTAATGGGGAATCTATAAATCAAATTGCTTTAAATATCTTGAAAAAGTAACTGAATAAAGAAATATTTAATGGTCTAGCCTTCAAAAAACTGAAGAGTTCTATTATAATTAAAATAAATATTTCCAAAAAGAAAAAAAACAACCAACCAAACAAACAAACAAAAAAAAAAAACAATATGATGGCCTTTCTAGAACACTATGAAGGCCATTTGTAAGGAGAAATTCACACAGTAGATCAAGTGATGAGTAGTACTGTTGGTTGTTTACTTTATTAGGAAAGAGAAGTGACCAGAGATATCAAGATAAAGCTGAGCTGTGGTGAATTACTTGATTGGTTAGTAGAGTCTGAAAAGGAAGGCAGAAAGGAAAATGGCACAGGGAAGGACCTATGTGATTTTAAATTTGAATGGGGATGTATGGTCAGATTCTGATGAAGCTAGGAATATTGCACATATAAATTTAACTATGTCCTCTTTGTCAGCAAAAGCCATCAAACTACCCCTGCCTAAAGAATTTAATTCTTCTTTACCTAAAGAAATGGTAATAATTTTTCATAAAGTAGTTACCTTGCAAGATACTACTGATATTCCTCAGCAACTATCTACACCACCTCTCTTTGTTTCTCAAAGTGGTTGGCAATTTTATTTTTAATATCATTTTCAAAAATTTTAGAATATTTTAAATTTTGCCAAGGAATGTGAATGTAGTACAGAGAGTTCTCACATCTTCCACGTATAATTTATCCTATTATTAATATATTACATCAATCAATTAAATTGCTATCATTGGAAAATCAATTTGCTTCATTAGTCACAACTCAATGAAACTATATTAATCCATAATTGTTTACACAAGCCCATACTTTATTAAGATTTTCTTAGTTTTTATGTTGTTGTTTTCCAGTATCTTGCTCACAGTACTATATTACCTTCAGCTGTAATGCCTTCTCAGGCTCTTCTAGGCTCTGACAATTTTTCAAACATCATTTTGTTATTCATGATCTTGAAAATTTTGAGTATTAGTCAGGGTTTTGGTAGAATGTTCCTCAGTTGATGTTTATTTTATGGTTTTCTGGTGATTAGATTTGGGTTGTGAGTTCTAGAGAGGAAAATGATAGAGAGGAAATACAACGTCATTCTCATCACATTTTATGAACATGACATTGCATCTCTCTCTCTCTCTCTCTCTCTCTCTCTCTCTCTCTCTCTCTCTGTGTGTGTGTGTGTGTTGTGCATACCTAATTCAAAAATTCAAAAAATTTTGAGTGCCTGTGGAAAATTTCCTCACCTGATTTTATGTAATCAGTCTCAGACAAAATTCAAGCACACTAAAAACATTGTGTTAAATTACCTTCAAGCCTTATGTCTCCCGTGGATAGCATATAGTTGGATCACTATTATTATCATTTTCAACCAGGACAAAGAATCTTGTCTTTTGATTGACTTGGAATTTTTATTCTAATTATATTCAACATTATTTCTTGTATTTAGGTCTGTGATTTTACTTTTTCTTTCCTTAGAATGTCCAAGATATATATAAAACATAAGTAAATTTTGTGTCATATCCCCAAAATATCTCATTATGCATATAAAAATATTTCAAATTTAAAAAAAAAAAATGATTGATATCCAAAACATTTCTTGTCCCAAGCATCATTTCAGACAAGGTATAATCAGTTTGTATTTTCAGTTAAAATTCAATCTTTTTATTTATTGTTTCCTTAAATTGTTCCTATGTTAATTATTGGGAAGTCTTTTACTTGACTACTCAGTGCTTTTGACATAACCAAATCATTGTGGTTTTATTGGTTCAGCATTTCTTTACTTTCAGGCACTATAAGATGCTCCAGTTCTATTAAATACAATGTTAGTTATAGGTTTTTCATACAGAACTTTTACAAGGTTGGATAAGTTGCTTTCTACTCATAGTTTATTGCATGGGAATTCATTGAATTTAAATATCATGGAAGAATGAACTGATATCTTAACAATATTAAATGTTCCAACCTAAGAACATACAATCTCTCTACATATTTAGGTTTACTTTGATTTCTTTTGAATGTTTATTATAGATTTCTGCTACATATTCTATACAAATTTTGTTTCGCATACCTAAAGATTGACTATTTTATGCTATTGTAATTTTTTTTAAAACTTCAAATTCAAATTATTATCATTGTTATTATTATTATTATTTACAGAGTAAAGGAAACATGCTTTGGATATTAACTTTGTACCCTATTTACTTGCTATCCTGAGAACTATATTTGGTTATTCTAAAGTTCTTATAAACTTTCTAGAATTAAAAAAAATATGACTACCATGTCAACTTCAAATGTTATTTCTTTTTTCTAATTTTATAGACCATTTATCTTATTTTAATGTACTATGTAGGAATTCCACTTGTTGTGTAAGACTGGTGAGAGTACATGCTTGCCTTGTTCATGATCTTAGGATAAAGAAATATAAATAGCAGTAGTGTTTTTGTGTGGGTATTTGTATTTCTAGTTGAGAATGTTTCTCATTGTTACTAATTTATTGAGAGACTTTATTTTAAAATCACAAATAATATTATATTTTGTCAAATGTTCTCTTTTGCACTAATTAATATGATAATATGATTTTTCTTCTTAAGCCTGTTGTCTTATGTTGAACATGGCTTACACATCTTTAATAAATGTCACTCTTGAATATAATTTTTTATACATTGCTGGATTTGATTTGCTAATACTTTGTTGGGAATATTTGATTTGCTGTTTATAATAGATGTTGGTCTGTTATTTTTCTCATAATACCTTTTCCTAGTTTTGTTTTTAAGTGAAGTTTCACAGCCTGTGCTGTGTGTTTCATGTACATTTACTTTCTGGAAGATATTGTGGAGAATTGGTATTGTTTCTTGCCTAAATATTTCATAGAATTCATCAATGAAAGCATTTGGACCTGGTACATTTTTTTGGAAAATTGTTAATTCAGTTTTATTAATAGACATAATGTGTTCCAATTATGTGATTATGCCTTTTTACATATGTAAATTTTGTTAATTTGTCTTTCAACCAACTGTTTCATTTAATATAATTTTCTAAATATATGAGCATATAGTTGTACACAACATGTTTCACGGCTCAAATGTGGTCTAGCTTAGTAAATGCTTTATCTTAGCTTGAAACTAGTATGCATTCTGTTGATATTGGTTAGAGTATTCTATAAATGGCTATTAAGTAATATATTATCAAGTACCAATTATATACATTTGATTAATGGTGTTTTCAGTTCAGTTTTTGCCTGCTTGGTCTATAAACTACTGAGAGAATGGTTTTAAAATCTTGAAATATAATAATGGATTTGTCTATCCATTTGGTTCTCAGTTCTTGTATTATGTACTTTGACATTTCATTATTAGATGCACACATTTAGAATCTTTATGTTTTCTTGGAAAATTGTCAATTATTTTTTTCTGTTTGATACTCCTCCATATCCTCAATCGTCCTTCTTATCTTAAAGTCTGGTTTGTCTAATATAAATACAGATATTGCAGATTCATTTTGATTAGTGTTGGTATGTTCTATTTTTCCAGGCTTCATTTTCTCTCCTTGCCAGTAGTAATGAAACAATCATTGTTTAAGATATATTTTCATTTTATGTCATCTCAGCACAATCATTTGGTGTTTTGAATTTAGTGTTGATAATATACATTTTAAAATAACAACAGTCCACTTTCAAATAATATTGCACAAGTTTATATATAGTACATGTTTTTTGAGTATTTCCAGTATGTTCATACTGTTCCTCAGATATCCCTCTCATGCATTTCACTTACCTCTCTGCAGTGATAACCCAATGTATTGTTAGTATTATTTGTTTCAACTGTTTTATATTAGGTCAGTTATTTTGTCTTCTTTTATTCCTTATATGATACTCTTATAATCTTCATGAAGAGTTAAGTTTCTGATGTATATCATTTTCCTTTGGCCAGAAAAATTTCTCCTAACAATTTATTTTTGGCAGGTCATGCCTGCTCATGATGAATTCCTCCAATTCATGTGTCTGAGATATTCTTGATTTCCTCTTCACTTCTCAAGGACAATTTTACTGCATATAAAATTCATAGGTTGAATACTTTTTTTATTTCAACACTTAAATATTTGCTTCTCTTCAGGTTTACATGGTTTCAAATGATAAGTCTACTGCAGTTCTTATTTTTCTAAAGATGATGTTTTTTGTTTCTCCTCTGGCTTTGTTCAAGATTATATTTAATTTTCTGCAGTTGTTTTTTTTTTTTTTTTTTTTTTTTTTTGTGGTGCCGGGGATTGAACTCAGGGGCACTCGACCACTGGGTCACATCCCCAGACCTTTGTTGTATTTTATTTAGAGACAGGGTCTCACTGAGTTGCTAAGTGCCTCGCCATTGCTGAGGCTGGCTTTGAACTCGCGATCCTCCTGCCTCAGCCTCCCAAAGTGCTGGGATTACAGGCGTGCGCAACCGCGCCCGGCTAATTTTCTGCAGTTTGATTATGACATGCCTAATTGTAGATTACAAGGTATTTATTCTGCCTAGCATTCTCTTCATTCATTTTGCAAATTCTTGGTCTTTATTATTTGACATATTTCTTCTGCTTCCTTCCTTCTTCTCCTTCGTTTTGTACTTAGGCTTTTGTTGCACTTTTGAAATTTCCCTGCATTTCTTGTATATTGTTTTGTTTTATTCTTGCTTTCTTCTCTCTCTTTTAAGTTTCTATTGATATATCCTCAACTGCGTGTACACTTTGTGATGAGAAAAGAAGGCTAAAGAGGGTGTAGTGGGGGTAAATGTCCTACCTGCTCTGGGAGAATATTGGGGCTAAGGCTTTTTTTCCTGGGGATTAGATTTTTCTATGAAAAGCATTTAAAACATATTTCATAATATCTTCTCTTCATCCTCTGCCAGAACTATGAATGATATTTTTGGATATTCACCATGAGATGTTGATGGGACTCTTGAAGTGAAAGGCCATGAAAGTGTGTAGCCCTCAAAAGATTTTGCATATTCCTCTAAGACTTTTTTATTCTCAAAATATTTGACCTTCAGAATCCATCAATTCCTCACAGTTTCTATTCAAATATTTCTACCAGTTTATGGTTTAAGTGTCTTCTGCTTAGGGTAAGAGAATTTTGTGAGGAAAGTTCCAATTTATAGAACTAGAACCGAACCTCTTCGCTCTAAGAAAATACATGTACCTTTGAGAACGGTCCTTGGAAAAGAAAAGAATCTTCATTCTCGGAAACCTTTGGAGTTCTTTACTGTACACAGTCCTATCAGCATTCTGGTCTTCTGGCCTCCCACCAGAATCACCCAGGAAGCTCCACTTAACAGTCTAAAACTTTTCTAATTTGCATCACTAAACTTTCCAAAATTCCTAAAAGTTCCAAAAGCTTCTGAACCACATGGTCATGCTAGTCATAGCAATGACCCCACTTCTCAATACCAATTTGTGTTTCAGTCAGCTTTTATCTTGCTGTGACTAAAAGAGCTGACAAGAACAATTTTAAAGAGAAAAAGTTGACTGGGGGCTCACCGTTTCAGAGGTCTCAGTTCATACAAGGTTGACTCCATTCCTTGCAGCTTGAGATAAAGTAGAACCTCTAGCCGGGGCTAGAGGTAAGGTAGGAGGAAGGGTTGGCTGAGGAAAGAAGCTCAGGACTTCACATGGAGGTGGGGGAGGGAGAAACAGACTCCACACACCAGAGATAAAATATATACCCAAAAGGCATGCCCCAATTACCTACCTCCTCCAGCCACACCCTACTTGCCTATAGTCACTCATTTAATGTCCTGGGATTAACACAATGATTGGGTTAAGACTCTCGTAATCCAATCATTTCACCTCTAAAACTTCTTGCATTGTCTCATGTGAACTTTTGGGTGACACCTCACATCTCAAACATAATAATCATTCCATACCACACTCTTTCATTTGTCTGGATATGAGATTTCTATTATCAGTATATATTCTTTCATTTATATGAGACTTGTAAGAGGATCTATCAAATTGGTACAAAATAGTACATAGGAAGAAATAAATTAGGCTTATGAAATGCAGTTGAATTACTCAACTAAGCCAATCACAAAGAACACAATGTCAATTAGTTAGTTTTAATTTCCACTAAAGCTGTTCCATAGACCTGAAATTGGAAAGCATTTGATTTTCAACTAGTATAGATAGCTCAAGGCATAGCAAAAATGCTTTCCTCATCTTGCTAAGAGATCAAACTCTTTTTAAAATGTTAACCTCTATATCAATCATAACATAATCAGAAGTGCATGAATCTGTCTATACTGAGAGATATAAAAATATTTGTCAGTGCTTTAAACATTTTTCACAGCCAAATACATTATTTAATTCAAAGTTAAAGGGCTTATACTAAAGTTCAAATAATTTTAGTGGATTAGGTGTCATTATGTGAACATCTTTGTCAGCAATTACTGGGTATAAAAATATGAAAACAAGTACAATTTGTCTAAAATAGACATTTTTCCTTTGAAAGGTAATATGAATGTTTCTTTAGTTGCCCTCTTTTATGAAAAACTAGAAATTAGAATCAGCTAGGAGAGTGTCAAAAATTTACCTTCACTTTTCCAAAACTGAAGTTCAATTGAGTTCTAACATCAAATAAACAGTCTTTACCTTTAACATTGATGCACCCAAAAGACAGTTTCTACTCATTTTGTATGATTAAAGCTACATTAGGAATATAAATGTATTAATTTATAGATACAGATACTAATTACTTAATATTGAGTTAAAAAACAGGCACTAATATGTGTGGAATAATTGATTCTTGCTGTAAAAGAAAACCATAATAAAGGACTTGAAAGTGCTGTCACATTTCACATAACTAGTAAAATCTCAGAATATTTAAAAAAAATATTCTGGAAGAAAATGTCTTGGGGCTTTCTTACTGAGAATGAATATGTTTGAAAAGATCAAATAATATTCACATATGTCAAATACAGGTTTTAATAACACTTAGAGATAATGAATAAAATTAAAGTAGGTCAATTTAAGTCATTTATTTTCCAAAAGGAGTTACACATCATAATCACTACTTGTTAAGACATAATTAAAAGCAAAAGATGATATTTACCAGAGAAAGCTCAGTTACTGAATGTAAAAAAAATTCAACATGAGTTATTTTATCATCATTTAATTTTCACATTTATCTCTTTTATTACCATTTAAGCATTTTTAAATTAATGGCCATGTAAATATGATAATGTGATAATAATTGACATAAAGAGTAAAGATCAGTCATGAAAACAGAGTGTCTTTGTTTAACCGCTGATGTTTTAGCAGTCTGCTATTTTTGTGATTGAAAAATAAATCAGATATTTTCTAGAAGATATTAAAAAAAAAAAAAAAAAACTCATGGCATTTATGTATCTTATCTCTGGGAACAAATTATTCCAAAAAAGGTGAAATGCATTTCTTGGGTTCATCAAAACTAATCCTAAATTTAAAACATGATCTTTACATATACATAGTTTTTGCTTTAGTAAAACTTTTATTCTATGTAAGTATCTAGCACTAAGTTTCTCAGATCATGATTTCAAAGAGATTGCTCTCATTAGAGAGCATAATTAGCTTAATAAAAGTATGTCATGGTTCCACATAAATATCTAATTTCCTTTTATACCCAAGAAACTGTTTCTTTAAAAAATGTGATTAAACTTCTGAAAATCTAGTGAGTATAGTGCATGGATGGGTTTTCTATAATGGCCATCAGTTAAAGTGACTATTCTGAAAGAATTATGGATAAGTAATATTCTTTCTAGAAATTAGTATAATTTCTTAATTTTTGAAGGAAGTAGAAGGTGAATGAACCAGAATCAGCCAAGGGAATGATAATTTAAGTAAAAGAGGTGATATAATCTTTACTCTCTTATAGACATAGGAGATGGGTTTTTTTTTTTATTCTACATTTTGGAAGATTTCAAAGAATGATTCACTTATCTATTATTTGTCTATTATTTAAAAAATAACAATTATTACTGTTTCAATCATATTATGTGAAATTAACTACAATATGTACTTGATAAAATTTGCTTTAAAATTTGCTCTAAGACTAAAAATGTATTAACACTTTTTCTCTTCTCAATCTGAATTTATAATTAATGAGGTAAAGCTAATTAATACTCTATAAAATAATATATTGCTGATGGAATTATATAAACATGGCTTTCAGTAAAATCTGGTTTCAAAAAAAAGGAAATACTAGTCTAAAATTTTTCATACACACACATACACACACACACACACACACACACACACACACATATATATATATATATTATTTTTTAAACTTTATTTTTCTTTCATCTTTTTCCTTTTTCCTTTTTCTTATTCTGACTTGTTTTTGGTACTGGGGTTTGAATCCTTGGACTCTTTGACATTTTACCATAAGCCACATCCCCAGCCGTATTTATTGTATTTTTTAAATTTTGAGACTGTGTCTAAGTTGCTTAGGTGCAGAAGCCCTGATTAAAGTGTTGACTGAGACCGCGTTTGTTTACCTGGAGAATTGCTGCCCTCCGGGATCTCTCTCACGGGACTTGACCTGAGACCTCGCGGGACTTAACAGGAGACCTAGAGAGATTCAGACCAGAGGAAAAAGCCTGCCGGCGCCATTCTCCTGCTGGACTGTGTGAGAGTGGGACCTTGCCCGGGAGAAAACTTATAAAGTGTTTGCTTTGTAAAAGCCGTTGTGTATGTGTGTGTGTGTGTGTGAATGACTGTAAAAGAGAAAATTAAAATAATCTTTTTTTTTCTATCTTGTTTCTTTTTTCCTACAGCTCCGTTGCTTAGAACAGCAGCTTGCCTGCTTAGGGACTCACTAAATTGTTGCATCTGGCCTCAAACTTGTGAACCTCCTGCCTCACCTTTCCAGTTCCTGGGATTACAGGACTGAATCACCACACCCAGTATCTTTTTGCTTACTTTTTCTGAAAGGAATATACAATTTGTGTTTTTTTTGTGGCTGATGTTTTTAACTTTTTGTTCAATATTATATTCATGAGGTATATTCCTGGTACTACATGCTGTCATTTTCATTGAATGCTTTTATTACATCCTTTGAAATTATCATATACTTTTTCCTTAGTTTTATTTAATGAGTGGAAAATCACATAATCATTCAAATGTTAAAACATCCTCATGTTCCTGAATTGAACCCAGAAACACAGACTGTTTGTTAATATGTAAGATTGTATAACAAATACGTCTTTTAGAAGTTGCCTATAAATTTATTGTTTTGTAATTATATTTTCAGATTATATCAGGACTATTTTGATCTTGTGAAATGGAACTCTTCCTTTTTGTATTCTTTTAAGGAGTTTACAGAAATGTGAATTATTTTTCTTAATTATTTAGTAAAATTGAAATTTTAGCTTTGTGAGTGGACCTGGAACTTCTTTTGTGAGAATTACTTTTCTTTTTTTTTAATTCAAAGTTGCATTTATAATAGTAGTATGCATTATAATTCATAATAAACATATAGAGCATCTTTTTACAAAACACTGTTTGTATACAATGTATATTCCTACCATTCAAATCTTCAATCATGCATATAGGATGATGACATCCATCTTATCCAACCACCTTTTCTTTTTGTCCCCTCCATCTCCCCTTGTTCCCTTCCTTCCCCTCCTTCCCCTTTGACCTTTCTAGCATTCCTCTAATCCTCCTATGTACCCTGACCTGACACCACTGTGAATCAGCCTTCTTATATCAGAGAAAACATTCGGTATTTGGATTTTTGAGATTGACTAACTTCACTTAGCATTATATTCTCCAACTTCATTCATTTACCTGCGAATGCCATTATTTTAATAACTTTTATTGCTGAGTAAAATTCCATTGTGTATATGTACCACATTTTCTTTATCCATTCATCAATTGAGGGACATCTAGGTTGGTTCCACAATCTAGCTATTGTGAATTGTGCTGCTATAAACATTGAAATGACTGTGTCACTGTAATATCCTGGTTTTAAGTCCTTTGGGAATAGACTCAGGAGTGGGATGGCTGGGTCATAGGGTGGTTCCATTCCCAGTTTTCCAAGAAATATTCATACTGCCTTCCATAATGGTTGTACCATTTTGCAGTCCCACCAGCAATGTATGAGTGTGCTTTTTTCCCCACATCCTCTCCAACATTTATTGTTGTTTGTGTTCTTAATGGCTGCCATTCTGACTGGAGTAAAATGAAATCTTAAAGTAGTTTTGATTTGCATTTCTCTAATTGTCAGCGATGTTGAACATTTTTTCATGTATTTGTTGATTAATTCTGTATCTTCTTCTGAGAAGTGTCTTTTCAATTCCTTAGCCCATTTGTTGATTGGGTTATTTGTTTTTTCGGAATTAAGTTTTTTGAGTTCTTTATATATTCTAGAAATTAGTGCTCTATCTGATGTGCATGTATTAAATATTTGTTCCCAAATAGTTGGCTCTCTATTCACCTCACTGATTGTTTCTTTTGCTGAGAAGAAGCTTTTTAGTTTGAATCTATCCCATTCATTGATTCTTGATATTAATTCTTGCACTACAGGATTCTTATTAAGGAAATTGGGGCCTAATCCAACATGTTGGAAATTGGAGCTTACTTTTTCTTCTATTAAGTGTGTTGTCTCTGGTCTAATTCCTATGTCCTTGGTCCACTTCAAATTGAATTTTGTGCATGGTGAGAGATAAAGGTTTAATTTCATTTTGTTGCATATGGATTTCCAGTTTTCCCAGCACCATTTGTTGAAGAGGCTGTCCTTTCTCCACTGTACAGTTTTGGCACCTTTGTCTAATATAAGATAGCTGAAATTATATGTATTAGTCTCTGTGTCCTCAAGTCTGTACCATTGGTCCACCAGTCTGTTTTGGTGCCAATACCATGCTGTTTTTGTTACTATTGCTCTATAGTATAATTTAAAGTCTAGTATGGTGATGCCACCTGCTTAACTTTTCTTGCTCAGGATTGCTTTGGCTATTCTGGGTCTCTTATTTTTCCAGATGAATTTCATGACTGCTTTTTCTATTTCTTTGAGGAATGTCATTGGGATTTTGATTGGCATTGCATTAAATCTGTATAATGCTTTTGGTAGTATGGACATTTTGACAATATTAGTTCTACCTATCCAAGAACAAGGTAGATCTTTCAATCTTCTGAGGTCTTCTATAATTTCTTTTTTTAGTGTTCTATAGATTACGTTATAGAGGTACTTCACCTCTTTTGTTAAAGTTGATTCCCAGACTTTTTTTTTATGCTATTGTAAATGGGGTAGTTTTCATAATTTCCCTTTCAGAGAATTTGTCACTGATGTACAAAAATGCCTTTGACTTATGGGTATTGATTTTGTATCCTGCTACTTTGCTGAATTCATTTACTAATTGTAAAAGTTTTCTGATAGAGTTTTTTGGGTCTTCTAGGTATATTATCATGTCATCAGCAAATAGTGCTAATTTGAGCTCTTCTTTTCCTATATGGATCCCTTTAATTTCTTTCGTCTGTTGAATTGCTCTAGCCAGAGTTTCAAGTGCTATGTTAAATAGCAGTGGTGGCAGGGGGCATCCCTGTCTTGTTCCAGTTTTTAAAGGAAATGCTTTCAATTTTTCTCCATTTAAGATAATGTTAGCTTGGGACTTTGCATAAATAGCTTTTATGATGTTGAGATATGTTCCTTTTATTCCTAGTTTTTCTAGTGTTTTGAACATAAAGGGGTATTGTATTTTGTCAAATGATTTTTCTGCATCTATTAAGATGATCATATGGTTCTTATCTTTAAGTCTATTGATGTGATGTATTATGTTTATTGATTTCTGAATGTTGAACCAACCTTGCATCCCTGGGATAAACCCCACTTGATCATAGAGCACTATCTTTTTGATATGTTTTTGTATTTAATTTCCAGAATTTTGTTGAGGATTTTTGCATCTATGTTCATTAAAGATATTGGCCTGAAGTTTTCTTTTTTGGCTGTGTCTTTGCCTGGCTTTGGAATTAATGTAATATTGGCCTCATAGAAAGAGCCTAGGAGAACTCCCTCTTTTTCTATTTCTTTAAATAAGTTGAAGAGCATTGGTATTAGTTCTTCTTTGAAGGTCTTGTAGAACTCGGCTGTGAACCCATCAGGACCTGGACTTTTTCTTGATGGTAGCTTTTTGATGGCATCTTCAATTTTCTTGATAGAAATTGATCTGTTTAAATTGTGCATAGCCTCCCGTTCTAGTTTGGAAAATTCGTACGACTCTAGAAATCTGTCGATGCATTCAGTATTTTCTATTTTATTAGAGTACAAGTTTTCAAAGTAACTTCTAATTATCTTCTGTATATCTGAGGTGTTTGTTGTGACATTTCCTTTTTCATCACAGATGTTAGTAATTTGAGTTTTTTCTCTTTGTTAGCATCGCTAAGGGTCTGTCAATTTTGTTTATTTTTTCAAAGAACCAACTTTCAGTTTTGTCAATTCTTTGAATTGTTTCTTTAGTCTCAATTTCATTAATTTCAGCTCTGATTATAATTATTTCCTGTCTTCTAATACTCTTAGTGTTGATTTGTTGCTCTTTTTCTAGTGCTTTGTGGTGTGATGTTAAGTCATTTTTTTTTTTTTGTTGTTGTTGTTGTTGTTGTTTTCTTTTAAGGAATGGACTCAGTGCAATGAATTTTCCTCTTACTACTGCCTTCATAGTGTCCCAGAGATTTCTATACGATGTATCTGCATTTTCATTTACCTCTAGGAATTTTTTTAATCTCCTCCTTGATGTCTTCTTTAACCCCTTGTTCATTCAGTAGCGTGTTGTTTAGCTTCCAGTTGTTAGAATAGTTTTTTTTTGTTTCTTGTTTTGTCATTGATTTCCAATTTCATCCCATTATGGTCTGATAGAATGCAGGGTAGTATTTCTACTTTTTTATATTTGCTGATATTTGCCTTGTGGCATAATATATGATCTATTTTGGAGAAGGAGCCATGTGCTGCTGAGACGAAAGTGTATTCATTCACTGAAGGATGAAATATTCTGTATATGTCTGTTAGGTCTAAGTTATTAATTGTTTTAATGAGACCTATAGTTTCTTTATTTAGCTTTTGTTTAGATGATCTATCCATTGGTGAGAGAGGTGTGTTGAAGTCCCCTAGAATAATTGTGTTGTGGTCTATTTTACTCTTGAACTTGAGAAGAGTTTGTTTGATGAATGTAGGTGCCCTATTATTTGGGGCATATAGATTTATAATTGTTATATCTTGTTGATGAATGGTTCTCTCAAGTAGTAAGAAATATCCATCTTTGTCACTTTTGATTAGCTTTGGCTTGAAGTCTTCCTTATTTGATATGAGAATGGAAACCCCTGCTTGCTTCCGCAGCCCATGTGAGTGATAAGACTTTTCCCATCCTTTCACCTTCAGTCTATTGATGTCTTTTTCTATGAGGTGCATTTCTTGGAGACAGCAAATTGTCAGGTCGTTTTTTTTTTTAATCCAGTCTGACAATCTGTGTCTTTTGAATGGTGAGTTTAGGCCATTAACATTCAGGGTTATTACTGAGATGTGATTCTTATTCTCATCCATTTTTATTTGTTTAAGGTATTTAACTTGATTTGTTTTCTCTTCTGGTTGGTATTTCCTATAGTTTAATATCTCCCTTTGTTGATTTTCTTTGTTATTATTCTTTTCTTCTTCGTGGAATATTTTGCCCAGGATGTTCAGAAGTGCTGGCTTTCAAGTTGTGAAATCTTTTTACTTTTGTTTGTTGTGGAAGGTTTTTATTTCATCTTCAAATCTAAAGCTCAATTTTGCTGGATATATGATTCTTGGTTGACATCCCTTTTCTTTCACAGCTTGAAATATGCTATTCCAGGATCTTCTAGCTTTTAAAGTCTGGGTTGAAAAATCTGAACATAGTCTGATTGGTTTCCCCCTAAATGTAATCTGCTTCCTTTCTCTTGTGGCTTTTAATATTCTCTCCTTTGTCAGTATATTAGGCATTTTCATTATAATGTGTCTTGGTGTAGATCTGTTGTGATTTTGTACATTTGGTGTTTGGTAAGCCTCTTGCACTTGGTTTTCCCATTCTTTCCTCAAGTTTGGAAAATTTTCTGCTATTATTTTATTGAATACATTACTCATTCCTTTGGCTTGGAACTCTGCAACTTCCTCAACCCCAATCACTCTTAAATTTGGTCTTTTTATGTTGTCCCATATTTCTTGAATGTTCTGTTCTTGATTTCTTACAATTTTTGCTGTGTAATCTACATTTTTCTCCAGGGTATATATTTTGTCTTCGTTATCTGAGGTCCTTTCTTCCAAGTGGTCTAATCTGTTGGCGATGCTTTTAATTGAACATTTAGTTTGGTTTATTGCTTCTTTAATTTCCAGAATTTCTGTTTCATTTCTCTTTAGAACCTCTATCTCCCTATTGAAGTAATCTTTTGCTTCCTGTATTTGTTTTTGGAGTTCTTTGTCAAAATGATCTTTTACCACTTGTATTTGCTCCCTTATATCATTTTTGAGTTCATTCTTAAGTTCCATAAACATTTCGAATATGTAATTTCTGAATTCCATCTCTGGCATTGGACCAACTGTGCTTGCCATGAAATCTTCTGAGGAGATATGTTCATTTGTTTGAGTCACTTTCTTCCCTTGTTTCTTCATATTGCTTGTGTGATTTTTCCTCTAGCACTGTGGAACCTCGTCTATTTTGTTTTTACCTTAAATCCTTATGATGCTCCTATAGTACAATGCTATCAGATCCTCTTATAAATACTTTACACTTTAAAACCAAACACTTACTATTCAGATAATCCCGGTTTGATCACAATGTACAGATTTAGTTAACTCAGATATTGTCTCCAATTCACTCTGTATGTTTGTGATGGGTTTTATAGTTTCAAGTGTTGGACACAGAGGTGATAAGTTTAGGAAGAAGGAAGTGAGGGTATTGGGTTGATCTTAGGAAGTGTGAAAAGAGAATTCTATGGAAGTGGTTTAATATAATCAGACAAGAGGGGAACGAGAGTGAATGATTTAGTGGAAAGACTGATTTATATATATGCCAAACTTATGCAACTGTTGAGAGAAGAAAAAAAGAAAGATGGAAAAGCAAAAAAGAAAAGAAAAGAAGAAAGAGGAAAAAAGAGAGAGATGACAAAGATGTAGGGATTAGTGTAAAAAAGAGGAAAGAGAAAGTGAGAGGAAAAAAAGAGAATAAATTATATATAACACTGCTTTGCTGTATAATTGAGTTGCCCCAGTTCTCGAAATCCCAATTTCTGTGAATAACTTGTTTTCAACTCTGTTGAGAATGCAATGGCAGGGTATAATTAGGAAAGATGAGGGAAGAATAAAGGAGACAAAAGAGAGAAGAAAGAAAAGAAAGAAAGAAAAGAGGAATAAAAGCGAACAAACCCACAATCAAACAACAACAACAACAACAAAGAAAACCAAGGTCGAACCCAAGAACAAATCTCAGGAAGAGAGCTCAGTCAAACAGCACCCTGTGAAGTCCTTCTTTTTTTTTCCCTTTCAGTTTAAGCCAGTTGTCCCGAATCACGTTCAGGTAGTTATCAAGAACCTGGGAAGCTTGCAGACCGGGAAATGTTTTCCTGCTGTCCTGTTGTGGGATCGCCTTTCGGTGGTTGGTGGGCTGGGAAAGTCTGCCAGTGGGGGCCTACCTGGGAAGCTTGCAAGCCAGGGCTTTTTCCGTCGGGGTCCCGTGCTGGCATCTCTCGGTGGGCAGGCTGGGAAAGTCTTCTGTAGGGCCTAGCTGGAAAGCTTGCAGGCCGGGACTTTTTCCGCTGGGGTCTTATGATGGGATCTGAGAATTACTTTTCTTAATAGATAAACTTTTAAATGAAAAAAAGAAAATTTAGATTTTTATTTTCTTTTTTGTTTAGTTTCGGAAATGTTTCCTAAGTGTACCTCCTATGCATTTTTCTATTTCATTGACACATTCATATTTATTGGTATAAAGTTGATCATTACATCATTCCTTCTTCACACCAATGCATTTTAATTATTACTTTTTAAAAAAAATTGTAAATATACAAATTTTAGTTGGATATATTTATGGGATACAAAGTGATGTCATTTTATGAATGCAATGTGAATAATTAAATAAAGATGTTTACCAAATATATCATCTCAAAATTTATCATTTTTTGTGAAGATATTTTGGAATTTACCCTCTTAGCAATTTTTAAATGTATGTTATTATTAGTTTCATGCTGTGTGAGATGTTTTGAAGTTAGAGAGAGCATTCCTCTTGTCTAATTGAAGCTTTGTATCCTTTGACCATCAGTCATCTCTCCACCCCAGTCCCCATCCACTCAGCCTCTATAACCACTTTATGTTCTGTTTCCCCAAGTTTGTTTCATATCCTACATAATAGTGAGAACACCAATGTTTGTGTTTCTGTGCGTGGTAAATTTCACTTAGCATAATGTTCTTCAATTCCATCCATGTTGTTTCAAGTGACAAAATTTCTCTTTTCAGGCTAAGCAGAATCTCTGTGTGTGTGTGTGTGTGTGTGTGTGTGTGTGTGTGTGATGTTTTCTTTATTCATTCATCTATCAGTGGACACTTAGGTTGTTCCATAATTTGCCTACTGTGAACAATGTTTTAATGAGCATGAATGTGAAGACTTTTTTTTTTTTTTGAAAAAAATTATTTCAAATCTTTTGAGTAAATACCCAGAAGTGGAGTTGTTGGGTCATATGTTAATTTTATTTACTTATTTTTATTTTTTGAGGAACCTCAATACAGTTTTCTATAAGGTTTGTACTAATTAAAATTCCCACGAACTGTAAAATGTTTCCTTTTTTATACTTTCTCACCAGCACATTTTATAACTTGTCTTTTGTAATAGCTTATTCCTGATCTCCAAAGAAAATGTTTATAGTTTCACTGGTAAGTATAATGTTAGCTCTGAGCTTTCATATATGACTTCTATTTTGTTGTTCTATTTTGTTCTACATTGTTCTATTTTTTATCATGCAAGAGTGTTGCATTCTATCAAGTACTTTTCGGCATCAATTAAGATGGTCATGTGATTTTTATCTTTCATCCTTAATGTGGTATATTACATTAATTGATTTTCTTAATTTGGAACAATCTTGCATCTCAAATGCCATACTGATATGCCATACTGATCTCTACAAGGCATTATAGGTTGCTATTTTTAATTTTCCCCCCAAATTTTTTTTTTATCACTTTAGGGATATTTGACAAAATAAAAGCCATTTTGAAATAAAATATTCCAATTGTGAAAGTGAAATTTTCCAAATTGTTAGTTACAAAAATTAAAACAAAAACCACTCAACACACTACAAATAATTTAAATATATGAACATAAAAATATAAAACATAGATAGAAGGAATTCTGACAAACTTCAAATCAGTGTTTACTTCTGATATTAGAAGATGGAAAATTTATTCTCAGGGTCACTAAAGGAAACATGACTCACCTCAAAATATCAAAAATCAGGACTAAGTAGGATTACTTGAACTAAGACTAATTATGAAGGAATGTGCAGGAGGTAGGACACTATGCACTAAAGATGGATTTGCAGCAGAAAAGCTGTCCCATTTCTAAATCAGGTCTCAGAGGAAAGAAAAGTAACCCAATGTTAGCTGTGATTTCAGTTGGAAAATAGTCACCACAAAGTGGTCATTGTCAGAGGATAAAGTGACCAGATGTTAACTCTTCTCTCTCTTTTAACCTTCTACTAAGGCTTTCCACTGGCATCCTAAATGAAAGGAGTAAGGGAACCAGTTGAATCAATAGATATAGAGTAAGGATGGAGAAAACTAGTAGACAGCAAAATAGAAATTAAAATTAATGTTTTCTCTTAAATAATTAAGACTGAGAAAACTTACACATTTTAAAATATTATTATTTTTGTTTAGACATGACATCACTTGAACATTTCATCCTAGGTTTAGAGAAATTTCCATGATATGAGTTTTTCTTTTCTGATGGGGAAGGTGAAATTCACTTTCCCAGTCTCCATTCTTTCTGGAAACTGGAAACATGTGACCTAGGAGCTGCTGATCAAAGGGGCCAAGTAATATTTTAATTCATAAATTAGAAATGGAGAAAGCAGCATTGAAAAGGCTTAAGCTTTTGGTGATGTGAAACCACAGGATTCTTGGAGGCAGAGTTGCAAGGCGAATTTACCTCAGGATTGAGAGTTGAATTGTTTGTAAACCCTAGATCAGTATTTTGATATTTGTGTGATAAACTTTCACAAATTTATATTTGTACGCTTATACTAACTAATATATTCTATTTTTGCAAATATGAAACATGATACAGCATTTGGGGCCACACTGAAGCAACAGAAATTATAATCTTTCAATAATATTGTAGCTTGTGGTACAAAAACTAATAGTATGAAAAAATATGACCCAAGCAGCCCACTATGTTCAAAGACAGAATCAGTAATAAATTAATTTCTTTGATCAACAATTATAAAGAGAACATTGAAGGTGAACTGTCAAGGCACCCAGTAGCTACTGGCACTAAAGAGCATGATGGGCACAAATGGTTGAAAAATGGGGGATGAACTTGAAGCTTCTAATTGCACCATAGGTAAGTAAATGCTCAAAATTCTTGGCTTGTTACATGTTCAAAAATCTGGGTGAAAATAATCTGTAATTTTTTATAAGCCAGGTAAAATAAAACTTAAAATTCGCTTCATGGTTTTCTAAATTCTCACAATTTTGGAGGATGGGATAGTCATTTATATGAAAATTAGAATATAGGTTTGAAAAGATAGGGACCATATTGGAAGGGGAAACCATCAGATGGTTTAGATGGCTTAAGGAACTGTAAGAAGCCTGATGTTTTATTAAATTGCTCCTGTGGTACAGTGGGAAGAGATGAAGATAGAAATGGTATTGCACTGATTTTTATGAGTAATGAAATGCAAGATATTATAAGAAGTGTCAAATTGAGGTCTGCTCATTCCCCAAATTCAAGTTTTCTCACATTTTGAGTAAAAGAAAGATTGTTCACATAGGACTCCACAATTTCTTGGCAGATTCACATGATAACCTGTAGGAACCATGGTAAGGTTAAGAGGACAATTAAGAGACATAGACATCCTATTTCAAATCGTACATTTACACTATGTATACTTTCTTGGACAGATGTTTTGTGTGTGCCTCCAGTTTCTTATCTGTGAATGCAAAAAATATATTAACTACCTGCTAGAACAATTGTGAGAATTAAATGAGGTAACAATTATATCTTAGGAAAGAGTTTGAAATAACATATGCATTAAATTAAGAAAAAAAAAATATTTTTGGCCAGTCTAGAATTCAGATGGATCTTTAAAAAATTACAATGATTCATTACAAGTTAAATTGTTAAATTCACTGTTTTGATCACTATGCCAGATCTGACAACTTTACTAGACACCATACAAGTGTACATGCATGTGTCTCATACCTATTTTTTTTTTTTTTAACTCTTGAGTACAAAATGCAGTCAAGTGCTTTTCCCTCTGAATTTCAAACAGCTGGATAGCTAAAGGAGCCATTGTCTCTCACATGGTAAAGAAAATAAATGCACTTTCTAAACTGAAGTCTGTGTCATTTCTATTCATATTGCATAGATCTTGATACAACTTTTATGTAACAGGATAAAAACTCTTTCATTTTATTGATAATAGTAGTGCTAGGTGATCGTGCAAGAGATGTTTGTATTTCTTGCAAAACTCAAATGACTATAGACAGATGAGAGAAAAGATGATTGAAAATAATGTCACCTTAATAAAGTTCATTATCAAGAAAAATAGCATTTCCATCAGCTGAGATTTGAACATGTTCACAAAATCTTGATGTGATAGGAGCTCAATGCTTAGTGCAGTCATGCTGAGCAGTGGGACCTGAATCAATGCCATCACTGCAGAAATCAATGAGTTACTGACAAGAGGTTTGTTATGAAAGAGAATTGGGGCCACTCTGATTGTTTCTCTTGTATGCTCTTTTGCATTTCTGCCTTTTAATATGTGATGACACAATGTCTAGCTGAAGCTAGATGCTGGTCCCTTGATCTTGAACATATTAGCCTCCAGAACTGCTAGGACAGATCTGTGACCCAGTCAGTTGACTTTTGTTATAGAAACACAAATGGAGTAAGATACTATCCTTCTTCCAAATCTATTTTAAACCAATTTACTAGTAATTTCTTATGTTTGTTCTTTGCTTTATTTAGTTTAACTTATCAGATGGTCTCTGTCATTTAATATTATAAACTAACTCATTTATATTATTGGGAGAATTGAAATGATTTCATTCCTGAAATAATTTTTCTTTTGTGTTTCATACTTGTTAAAATTTTCTGCATTTTTAATCTTCTCACATTTAAGCTAGATTAGTTAACTTTCCTTTGATCATTGTTAGTTTTAACTTGTGCTTTGAAAGGCACTGAAGATTCTGTCTAGGAAATACAATACCATATGGCTACAAAAAGCATGTCTAGTGCTTTCACTACTTCTGCACTGCAACTGCCACTTTATTGAATACTGCTCCAAGAGCCGAAACCACTGCACTCTCTGGAAATGGATGACATTTCCTCCATGTCTGCTACCTGCACTATAATGGGTGATATATTATCCCTATTGTTTCACATAGAAATCTAAAATAAATCTACAAAAATATACAAAATGATCTATACAAAAGATTTAGATAAGTGGTGGAACTTAGAACCATACTTTCAGTTCCAAAGTGAATGAGATAAGTGTTCTGACTCATAAGATGGTGCTTGATCAAATGCAGGAGAGAGGTTCAGAAGTACAGTTGCTGGATACCAAAGATGATTAGCAAATACTATTATCAGGGGCCTCCTGTTTGGCTGTTTTTCCATCATCAAAGAAGGAAAAACAAACAAAGAATACTCACAATTTTATTTCTGAGTTATGTTAAAAATAATTTAAAATATGTTTAAAAAGCTTTTTTTTTTTCCTTTGAAGAAGAACCATAGGCTTTTCCAGACTTTGAAAATCAGATTCTGAGTTCTTTAGTGTTTACTCTTTTGTTTTGGTCATCTTCATGATTTTGTAGAAAAAAATCTGTAATTAATGGACTAAACCTTTTAGGGAACCATATACAATAAAACCCAAACAAAAAGAAGAAGAAGAAGGAGAAGAAGGAGGAGGAGAAGGAGGAAGAGGAGGAGAAGAAGAAGTAGTACTAGTAGTAGTAGTAGTAGTAGAGGAAGGAGGAGAATGAAGAATACCAAACACAAATCATTTTCATTACACAGCAAGTGAAGACTTGTCAGTTTATGCTGTTTTCATTTCAGCAATTAATAGTGAGTTGTGTTAGTTTCCTCAGTGGTCACAAAAGGAGATGATTCTAGATTATAAAAATTAGGAAAATGTAAATGGTAATATGTCTACAGAAATTTTTGAGTCTACTACAAAAAAGAAAATTACTTTATAAATTTCACTTTCTATAGCACTTGTAGAAAAGGGAAAATGAAGAAATCTAAAGAGACAAAGAAAAGACAAAAAAATATAAAAGTAGCAAGAACAATTATATTAGTATGAATATAATTTATTAGTATTATAAATAAGAGGACTAAATATCTGAATCTTGGTAAAAATAAAAAAATGTGCATAAGTGGTTTACAAATGTCTGTAGTATCTATTCTCATACAGTGAATAAAACAATTTGTTAATATATATGTCAAAGATAAAGAAATATTTATATCTTGATATGAAAATAACAAATTAAAGTTATATATGAATTATTATAATTTAATATAAAATGTAATATAAAATAAGTGGAACATGGATGTCCTCCCTATATTTATAAAATGTAACCCCTGAAAACATAAGAAGGATGAATCTCAGTATTTTCATTTGACCAGACTTTGTGATAGTACTTTCATTGAATCATTTATTTTCAGGTAAATTTCAGCTCTTCCAACCCACCACTTGTCTTGTTTTCACATCAGATTTCTTTTTAGTGGACCCATTAGCATCCATTGGAATCTTGGCTCGCTTAGGAAATGGTACTCAGTGGTAGTGATTTAGTATTTCAACCAAATTTACTGATATATTTATTTATTTCTCTATGTTAGTAAGTTTCTTCCAAATCCAGAGGTCATTTTGTACCCTCATGTGCTTTTAAGTTTAAATTTTAACTCTAATGCATTCATTATTATTTCATAGATATGAAATAGAAAATGTATTAATTATAACAATTATAATACAATTTTAATACTAGAGATCAAATTGGTTAAGGTGGTAATGGTGGCAGTATAAAGGGATGGTGTCAAACTATAAAAATCAAGGCCTGTTTTTGAAAGGAAATAAAATATCTTTGGTGCTAGGATAGATAATATGTTACAGGAAAAAAAAATAACATGTTTTTTATTTCCTCTGTCTCAATTTCTCTCTCCCCTTTCCTGTCTTTTATTTGTTATATTTAATTAATTTAATTATCTACTGATGTATTTTTCTATTTGTTTCTACTAATAGTTTGAGCCTTAAAAGACAGTCATTTCTAGGTGAATTTTTCTCCAATGCTATCTTGCAAAGCCCCTCTGAAGAAGTTTCTGCTTCTCTTGTAGACTTCAGATCTTATAAATGGGTTCACCTCACATAGTGCATAATACAATCTTTAAACTGACATTTTTTACATCAATTATTAATTCTGATTTTAAAACTTTGGTGCTTCAAAAAAAGAACTATCTTGGTTTGCTGATTATAGTGGCTTGTAAAACTATTTTAATTGTACATGGAAATTCCTTAGGCATCCTCAGTATCAAAGTGCAAACATTTTGTAGTGTATGTTACTTCTATATCATCAAATTTTTTTATTACAGGTTGATATTTTAGTTGTATTCTCAGAATTTGACTCCATTGGCATGTCCTGGGAGATCAACTCTCTAGCTTTCTGTAGAAAGACTCTGGAAGCCTTTAGCTATACTTCTCTAAGATTAACTAGTTATCTAAAACATTTTTCATGCCTATAATGTGTATGCTCTCTTCCCATTAACACATCCCAGATCTTATTTAATTGCATAGCCATAGGCATGATGAGAAAGAAATTGTCTTTGAAAAGCACATCTGCTTTTAAATAAGGAAAATGTCTTATTCTTGGTGTGTATTTTTTTTTTCCCTAGCATTTTCTATCTCTAGGGTGGAATATCACCATTTTTAGAAGAGAACCCTAATGAGAGAGCTTGCATATGCATATGGTATTCAGTGTGACATTAGCAGGTGCAACACTGTTTTAAAGACAGCAGTTAGGATTTTTTAAATGAATGTGAAAATACTTAGGGAACTCCAATCTGTTTGATTTAAGCTAGAGGATAGTCTCCACTTTGGTTATTCTTCCATATTCAAAACACCTTGTAACTGTATCTTCTTCTTTCTATTAATGATAAAAAATAGGCCATTAATATTATAGCCTATATAAACATACAACATCAATTTATATCAGTTTAGAAGACACGACTGTGAGACATTTTAAGAATTCTCTGGAATCCTGTTCACAGTCTAACTGCTATGGCAGAAATTCAAATCCCCTATGTTGATTTCATTAAAATGTTGGCATAATCACTTTGAAAAAATAAAAAGAAACACAAGAAAGACCTGTTTTCATTTGGCCTAGCTCATGTTTAAAATATCAGTTCAAAGACCAATCTTATTATCTTTTTCTTTACAGTAATCACCCTAATCTGTTCATTTAGGTAGTCCATCACTCTATGTTTAAGATTTAATATTTTTGGGTTATTATTTGAGGAATCATTGACAATTTCAATATTGATCAAATATCTTTCCCAGCTCATCTTTAGAACATTAAAGGGCTTAAAAATCTACAAGCATTTTGACTAGTCACAAATATAAAGTAGAAAACAATGAGTTACAAAGCAACATTATAAAGTATTTTATGTACCAAACAGGAACACAGGTATTTATTTTTAATTTTTAAGATAACTCTTGAGATTCTCTGTCATGCATTTGAATATAAAATAGTATCTATTTGTGTTTTTTTTTTTTTTCCCCACTAATTGTAGCACATATGCTAAGGTTGAATTTCAACTAGAAACTCTATGAATCAGCATCATAAATTGGGCTACTAAGGATTCCATGGACAGTGCTTATTTATTTAATGGTTGCTATATTGGCCAGGTAGTGTGCAAGGGACGTTGTATTGATTCATTTAGTCTTCTAAAATGATTCCAGGAGTAAATGTTACTGACCTACATTTAATGGTCAGGAATAAGACCACCTCCTTAAAGTAGCAGAATACTAGAGCTCTGCTGCAGATAGGGCACAAATCACATCCATGCTTCCTCAATGACCTCCAGGTAATGTTAGTAAGTTATTTTCTGGTCAGCATTGCATATCTGGTCCCCTTGCTTACTCTAAATTGTACTATATTTGGTTTTCTATAGTCAAACTATATTTTTCCAATCTAGTAAGTGTATCATAGGTAGTATACCATTGTTATTTTAATTTGCATTCCACCAATTATTAATGAGAATTAACAAGAAAAACATTTTTCCTTATATTTTACAGATATTTGATGTTCACTTCTGTAAAGTGATAGTTTGATTAATTTGTTTATATTCTAGTGGGTTAATTCCTATTGATTTATAATAATTTATACATCTGTGTGTTTGTATGTATGTCTATCCATGTACACTATTGATATATATTTAGGGATATAAACAGGTTCTGAACGCAAGTATTTAGATATCTGACCTTTTGTTGTCTTAGTGAATGTAATAAAGATAGAACTTCATTTTTCCATGTGAATATCTTCTATTATTCCTAGAACAGACAATATTTTCCTTGTGGATATATAAAATATTTTGGTGTTCACATATTTGTTATTTCTTTCCATATTTTATTTATGATGCATTAGTTTCTGTTTATTGGGCAAAAATATGGCATTAACTTACTTATCAGGTGCTTTGTATCATAATTTAATAGAATACCAGTAAATTTTAAAATTAGTGGATTACAAAAGAGAAGTAGACAGGAAGAGAGAGAATAAAAGTGAGAACAAACAAAGAAGGAAGGTAGAAACAAAGGATGGGATGGAGGACAGGAGGAAAGAAGAAATTATATTTGGGATTTGGATTGGGATTATATTTTCTATATGAGTGTGTTATCCCTATTGAGTCTTTAATTCAAACTTTTATCTCAGTGGTCTTTATGCTGTTTCACTAAAATTTTAAATGTATTTTGTAGATGATCTACATGTTTTCTTGTACTTATGTTTCAATGGCAATGCAAATGATACCTTGTTTTGAATTTTATTGCCTAATTGTTAGTTGATGTATATAAATGTATAATTGATTTTTTTTGTGTGTGTGTGTGGGTACCGGGGATTGAACTCAGGGGCACTCGACCACTGGGCCACATCCCCAGCCCTTTTTTGTATTTCATTAGAGACAGGGTCTCACTGAGTTGCTAAGTGCCTCGCCATTGCTGAGGCTGGCTTTGAACTCGCGATCCTCCTGCCTCAGCCTCCCAAGTGCTGGGATTACAGGCATGCGCCACCATACCCGGCTGTATAATTGATTTTGAAGTACTTGTTTTGTACCTAGAAATTAGATAATCCTCTTATTAATTGTAATATTTTTTTTCTCAAATTTCAGGGGTTTAATAATATCATCTGAAAGTTTAACTGCTGTATTTAGTTTGTTTTCATAATCTTCCACTGCTATTTTCTTCTACTCTCCTAATATGTTCACTTGTAACTCCAGTTAAATATTGCACATAAATGATAAAATTGGGCATCTTTGCAGGGCATGGTGGTGCATGCTGGTAATCCCAGTGGCTCAGGAGGCGGAAGAAGGAGGATTGTGAGTTCAGAGTCAGCCTCAGCAATTTAGGGAGGCCCAGAGTAACTCTGCGAGACTCTGTCTCTACATAAAAAATATAAAAAGTGATGACGATGAATATGGCTTAGTGGTTAAGCACTCCTGGGTTCAATCCCTGGCACCAAGAAAAAAAAAAAATGGGACATCTTTGTATTCATCATATTTCAATATTTCACCATTGAACATGGCAACTCCAATTTTGTAAAAATGTAGTATTATTTTTACATATCTAGGTACTCAATTTGGTAATGTCTGTATGTTATTCCATGAAAATATTTTTCTTGTTATGTTCTGTCAAATTAGCTATATTTCTTTGCCTTTACTTTCATGAAGTTTTTCTGTGAGGTATGAAGGTGAAAATTCCTTCTATTCATTAAAATAAAACTCAAGATAAATTAAACTTAGCAGAGTTTAATTGAGCAAGGGATGATTCACCAATTGGGCATCCCTTAGAACCAGAAAAGGTTGAGAGAGCTCTGCTCCATAAGGTGGGCAGGAGCATTTATGGGCAGAAAATGGAATGTAGTACAGAAACAGCTTGATTGATTATAGGTCTACCTTTGCCTCATTTGAACATGTCCTTATCAGTTGGCTGCCTGTGACTGACTGCAACTCAGATTTTGTGATTGGCTGAGACTCATTTATTTAGTACAAAAGTATACTCTGGTGTTAGACTTGCAATTAGTTCATGTGCTCAGTTGAAGTTCATTATATAAAGACTCCTGTATGCAGGCATCACAGGTCAAATGTAATCTATCCTTCCTTCCTCACTCCCTCCTTCTTTCCCTCCCTCTCTTCTTTCTTTTTTTCTTCCTTTCTTCCACTCCCTCATTCATTTTTATTCTACTTGAGATTTAGTGTATTTCTTCAAAGTGTCAATTGCTCTTATGTATGCCTATGACAGGATCAGTACAAGTTGACTAACTCACTCTAACAGGAAAGTACTATGAAATTTCACGTAATTGAGAAGGGATTTCTTTGTACTCATCTTGACTTTCATTTAAATTCCTTTTCTACCACTGAATTTCATCAAATTTTAAGATCTTTGTATGGATTGAGAATGCTTGTGAGAAAAATAGATTTCAGTTTTTTGCTTATTCTTCTAAATTTTTTTCTTCAAATAGGTATTGACTTAATAACTCTTTACTATAGTATATACCCTTGAATAATTTAAAGAACATTAAAAACATCATGTCTGCCATTTTAAGTTATTTTGGGTTTTTTTTTTTTTTTATTCAACGTTGTTGTATATATAACAGTATCATTCTTTACAATTCATAATACACATAAAGAACACTGTTTGTATACAAAGTATATTCATACCATTCATGTCTTCAAACATGCATTTAGGGTATTGATATCCATCACATTCTACCATCTTTTTTTCTCCCTTTATACCCCCTTGCTCCCTCCCTAACCCTCCCTCCCCATTGACCTTTCTATTGTTCCTCTAATCCTCCTATGCTCCCCAACCCAACCCCACTGTGAATCAGCCTCCTTATATCAGAGAAAACATTCAGCATTTGGATTTTTGGGATTGGCTAACTTCACTTAGCATTATATTCTCCAACTTTATCCATTTACCTGTGAATGCCATTATTTTATTCTCTTTTATTGCTGAGTAAAATTCCATTGTGTATATATACCACATTTTCTTTATCCACTCATCTACTGAGGAGCATCTAGGTTGGTTCCACAATCTAGCTATTGTGAATTGTGCTGCTATAAACATTGATGTGGCTGTGTCCCTGTAGTATGCTGTTTTTAAGTCCTTTGGGAATAGACCCAGTAGAGGGATGGCTGGGTCATACGCTGGTTCCATTCCCAGTTTTCCAAGGAATCTCCATACTGCTTTCCATAATGGCTGCATCATTTTGCAGACCCACCAGCAATGTATGAGTGTGCCTATTTCCCCACATCCTCTCCAACATTTATTGCTGTTTGTGTTTCTTAATAGTTTCCATTCGGACTAGAGTGAAATTAGATCTTAGAGTAGTTTTGATTTGCATTTCTCTAATTGCAAGTGATGTTGAACATTTTTTCATGTATTTGTTGATTGATTGTATATCTTCTTCTGAGAAGTGTCTGTTTAGTTCCTTAGCCCATTTAGTGATTGGTTTATTTGTTTTTTTCTGGTGTTAAGATTCTTTAGTTCTTTGTATATTCTAGAGATCAGTGCTCTATCTGATGTGCGTGTAAGTAAAGATTTGTTCCCAATTAGTAGCTTCTCTGTTCACCTCACTGATTGTTTCTTTTGCTGAGAATAAGCTTTTTAGTTTGAAACCATCCCATTCATTAATTCTAGCTTTTAATTCTTGTGCAATAGGAGTCGTATTAAGGAAGTAGGAGTCTAATCCAACATGATGGAGGTTTGAGCCTACTTTTTCTTCTAATAGACACATGGTCTCTGGTTTAATTCCTAGGTACTTGATCCACTTTGAGCTGAGTTTTGTACATGGTGAGAGATAGAGATTCAGTTTCATTTTGTTGCATATGAATTTCCAGTTATCCCAGCACCATTTGTTGAAGAGGCTATCTTTTCTTCAATGTATTTTTTTGGCATCTTTATCTAATATAAGATAGCTGTACTTGTTGGTGTTGGTCTCTGTGTCCTCCATTCTGTACCATTGGTCTATAGGTCTATTTTGGTGCCAGTGCCATGCTGTTTTTGTTAATATTGCTCTATCATATAGTTTAAAGTCTGGTATTGTGATGCCCCCTGCTTTACTCTTCTTGCTAAGGGTATTTTAGCTATTCTGGGTCTCTTATTTTTTCAGATGAATTTCATGACGGCTTTTTCTATTTCTATAAGGAATGTCATTGGGATTTTGATTGGAATTGCATTGAAACTGTATAATGCTTTTGGTAATATAGTTATTTTGACAATATTAATTCTACCTATCCAAGTACAAGGAAGATCCTCCATCTTCTAAGGTCTTCCTTAATTTCTTTCTTTAGTATTCTGTAGTTTTTGTTATAGAGGACTTTCACTTAACTTTCATTAAGTTAATTCCTAAGTTTTTTTTTTTTTTTTTTTTTTTTTGATGCTATTGTAAATGGGGTAGTTTTCATCATTACCCTTTCAGAGGATTTGTCACTGATGTACATAAATGCCTTTGACTTATGGGTATTGATTTTGTATCCTGCTACTTTGCTGAATTCATTTACTAGGTCTAAAAGTTTTCTGGTGGAGTTTTTTTTTTTTTTTTTTTTTTTAATCTTCTAAGTATAGAATCATACCATCAGCAAACAGTTCTAGTTTGAATTCTTCTTTTCCTATCTGAATCCCTTTAATTTCTTTTATCTAATTACTCTGGCCAGAATTTCAAGTGCTATGTTAAATAACAGTGGTGAAAGGGGGCATTCCTGTCTTGTTCCAGTTTTTAGAGGGAATGCTTTCAATTTTTCTCCATTTAAAAATGATGCTAGCCTGGGATTTTGCATAGATAGCTTTTATAATGTTGAGGTATGTTCCTGTTATCCCTAGTTTTTCCAGTGTTTTGAACATAAACAGGTGCTGTATTTTGTTGAATGCTTTTTCTGCATCTATTGAGATGATCATATGGTTTTTTATCTTTAAGTCTATTAATGTGATGTATTACATTTACTGATTTCTGTATGTTGAACCAAACTTGCATCCCTGGGATAAACCCCACTTGATTGTGGTGCATTACCTTTTTGATATGTTTTTGTATTTAATTTGCCAGAATTTTGTTGAGGATTTTTTCATCTATGTTCATTAAAGATATTGGCCTAAAATTTTCTCTTTTGGCCATGTCTTTGCTGGTCTTTGGAATTAGTGTAATATTGGCCTCATAGAATGAGTCTGGAAGAGTTCCCTTTTTTTCTATTTCCTGAAATAAATTGAAGAGTATTTGCATTAGTTCTTCTTTGAAGGTCTTGTAGAACTCCGCTGTGTATCCATCCGGTCCTGGGCTTTTTTGGTTGGTAGCTTTTTGATGGCATCTTCTATTTCTTCACTTGAAATTGATCTGTTTAAGTTGTGTATAGCCTCCAGATCCAGTTTGGGCAATTTATATGACCCTAGGAATCTGTCAATGCCATCAATTTTCTATTTTATTAGAGTACAAGTTTTCAAAATAATTTCTAATTATCTTCTGTATTTCTGAAGTGTTTGTTGTGATGTTTCCTTTTTTATCATGGATGTTAGTAATTTGAGATTTTTCTCTCTTTCTTTTCATTACCATGGCTAAGGGTCTGTTGATTTTATATATTTTTTCAAAGAACCAACTTTTAGTTTTGTCAATTCTTTCAATTGCTTCATTAGTCTCAATTTCATTTCTGATTTTAATTATTTCCTGTCTTCTACTGCTTTTAATGTTGATCTGTTCTTTTTTCTAGGGCTTTGAGGTATGATGTTAAGTTATTTATTTGTTGATTTTTTTTCTTTTAAGGAATGAACTCAATGCAATGAATTTTCCTCTTAATACTGCCTTCATAGTGTCCCAGAGATTTTGATATGATGTATCTGTGTTCTCATTCACCTCTAGGAATTTTTTAAGCTCCTCCTTGATGTCTTCTGCAACCCCTTGTTCATTCAGTAGCATGTTGTTTAGTCTCCAGGTGTTAGAGTAATTATTTTTATTTTTTATTTTAACATTGATTTCTAATTTCATTCCATTTTGTTCTGATAGACTGCAGGGTAGTATCTCTACTTTTTTATATTTGCTAAGAGTTGCTTTGTGTCATAGTATGTTGTCTATTTTAGAGAAGGAGCCATTTGCTGCTGAGAAGAAGGTGTATTCATTTTCTGAGGGATAAAATATTCTATATATGTCTGTTAAGTGTAAGTTATTAATTGTATTAATGAGGACTAAAGTTTCTTTAATTAGCTTTTGTTTGGACAATCTATCCAGTGGTGAAAGAGATGTGTTGAAGTCTCCTAGAATAATTGTGTTGTGGTCTATTTGACTCTTGAACTTGAGAAGGGTTTGTTTGATGAATGTAGGTGCTCAATTATTTGGGGCATATAAATTTATAATTGTTCTAACTTGTTGATGAATATTTCCCTTAAGCAGTTATAAATATCCATCCTTGTCCCTTTTGATTAACGTTGACTTGAAGTCTACCTATTTTGATATAAGAATGGAAACCCCTGCTTGCTTCCACAACCCATGTGAGTGGTAAGCTTTTTCCCAGCCTTTCACCTTCAGTCTGACGATGTCTTTTGCTATGAGGTGAATTTCTTGGAGACAGCATATTATTGGATCTTTTCTTTTAATCCAGTCTGACAGTCTGTGTCTTTTGAATGGTGAGTTTAGGCCATTAACATTCAGAGTTATTATTGAGACATGATTCATATTCCCATCCATTTTTACTTGTTTATGGTATTTAACTTGATTTGGTTCCTCCTCTAGTTGGTGTTTCCTTTAGTTTGATATTTCCCTAAGCTTATTTTCATTGTTATTTTTCTTTTCTTCTTCATGGAATATTTTGCCCAGGATGTTCTGAGGTGTAGGCTTTCGAGTTGTGAAATCTTTTAACTTTTGTTTATCATGGAAGTTACTTATTTCATCCTCAAATCTAAAGCTTAATTTTGCTGGATATAATATTCTTGGTTGACATCCATTTTCTTTCAGAGCTTGAAATATATTGTTCCAGGATCTTCTAGCTTTTAAGGTCTGGGTTGAAAACTCTGCACATAATCTAATTGGTTTCCTCCTATATGTAATCTGATTCCTTTCTCTCATGGCCTTTAATACTCTTTCCTTATTCTGTATGTTAGGCATTTTCATCATAATGTGCCTTGGTGTGGATCTGTTGTGATTTTGTACATTTGGTGTTTGGTAAGCCTCCTGAACTTGGTTTTCCCATTCATTCCTCATGTTTGGAAAATTTTCTGCTATTATTTTGTTGAATAAGTTACTCATTCCTTTGGTTTGGAACTCTATACCTTCCTCTATCCCAATAACTCTTAAATTTGGTCTTTTTAACCTATCCCATATTTCTTGAATATTCTGATCATGATTTCTTACCATTTTCGCTGTGTGTCTACATTTTTTTCCAGATTATATATTTTGTCTTCATTATCTGAGGTCTTCCAAGTGATCTAATCTGTTGGTGATGCTTTCAATCAAACATTTAATTTGGTTTATTGCTTCTTTCATTTCCAGAATTTCTGTTTGGTTTCTTTTTAGAACCTCTATCTCCCTATTGAAGTAATCTTTTGCTTCTTGTATTTGTTTATGAAGTTCTTTGTCAAATTGATCTTTTAATCCCTGTATTTGATCCTTCAAATCATTCTTGAGGTCATTAAACATCTGGATTACGTACCTCCTGAACTCTTTCTCTGACATTTCATCTACTGTGCTTGTGATGGGATATATTAAGGATATATGTTGATTTCTTTGGGACATTTTCTTCCCTTGTTTTTTTTTTCATATTGCTTGTGTGACATCTTCTAGTGCTGTGGAACCTTGACTTTTTTTGTTTTTACCTTAAAGCCTTATGATACCCCTGTAGTATAATGTTATCAGATCCCCATATAAACACTTAACACTCTAAAACCAGACACTTTGTTATTCAGATATTCACAATTTGGTCATAATGTACAGAATTAGTGAATTCAGATATTGTCTCCAATGTACTCTTTAGGTTTGTTACGGGGTTGATAATTTCTAATACTGGACACAGAGGTGATATGCTTAGGAGGAAGAAGGTGAAAATATTGAGTTGTTATTTCTTAGGAAGTATGAAAGAGAATCTATGGATGTAGCTTAATATCAGCAGAAGAGAGAGGAAATGAATTGGAGTGAACAAGTTAGTGGGGAGACCAATATATATATAAACCAAGCTTATGTATATGTTGAGAGAAAATAAAAAATGTCCAAGTAGTAAAAATTAGTGAAAAAGAGAAGAAAGAGAAAGTGAGTGAAAAAATACAGAAGAAACTATAACACCTCTTTGATGTATTATTCATTTGTCCCAGTTCTCAAATTCCTATTTCATGTATAAGACTTGTTTTCACCTATGTTAAGAGTGCAAGGGTGGGGTGTAAATAGGGAGAGGAAAGATAAGGGAAGAAATAAAAAGAAGAAGAAAAGAGAAAAAAAATAATAATAGGAAAAAAATAAAAAAGAAGTGGGGGAAACAAGACTAACCAAACAAAACAATAAAGAATAAATGAAGGAGAGAGAGAAAAATGCTCTCTCATGCATGCATACACACACACACACACACACACACACACACACAGTTAAAAAAAAAAAAAAAAAACAAAAACAAGACAAATCCACACACAAATCTCAGTCAAGAATCTCTAGGGGGAAGATTTTCTGTATCCCTTCACCACTGGTAGATGTTTGAGGCCGATGATGGATTTCCAGTTTCTCTTGTCACCCTCCAGTCAAGTTTTCACAGAAACTGCCCTGGCTGCTGTAGAGGAGTTGTGGGTGGGGTTAAAGTCTGCATACCTGGTTAGCTGAGGAGGTTGGGCCACTTGGTGAATGGCTCTGAAAGATGATCTATCAAGAATGTGTCTACCCGCCAGGTCACTCCACAGCTGCTGAGTTAAGGGTCCCATCACGCTGGATTCAGATACACGGGATCCCCCACTGACTGACTTTGGCCCCGCTAGATGTAGATTACCCTCAGGGTTTGCACAAATTCCTCAGATGCATGCTGGATTCCACTTCTCCCTCCACCCCCCTTTCTCTGTCTGCTGCAGCCACTTTCAAAAATGGCCGTCATCAATCACCCCAGGCATTATGGCATCCCCCCAGGACCCAACTAGCGTTCCTGTACGTGCAAACCCGCCAGGCAACTTGTGTGGAAACAAGCTGGGTTACCAAGCTGTCCACATCTGTCTTTCTGCTCTATTGTTATTGCTCCTCTGTTTTTGTTCTTCCATGCCCTTTCCCGCTGCCTCTACCACAGATATTTCTGCGACTATTCGTTTCCTGAGCGGCGTCTGTGCCAGTCAGCAATTTGGAGACTCACCCTCACTGTAAACTGCGGTCCCAGTGCCCCAGACGCAGGAAGGCCTTGGCTGCCCCGAGGTTGCAGAAATAATGCTGGAAACTCCAAGATACTCTCACTACTGCACCTCCGCCTACTGTCAGATGCCCAATGCCGCCACTCTCCAGTCCGCCATCTTTCTCTGTTATTTTTATAAAGAGAAATTAATACTATATATTACCAGAAAGATAAATGATACTTAAGTTAGTATTTTCCATTGTTGTGCAATATATCCTTATTCACCAAATTATATGCCATGCAGTATTTTGTATATGTGAGTTGTATCAACGAATATAAGAAATGTCACTAAGCTCACAGAGTTTATATTCTAGCTTATTTTCTATTTTTTTAGAAGTAAAATCTATGAAATAACACACCTAGTTTGCTAGACTTCAATCTGTAGGCTAACACATTAGCTAATAAATGCTAGTTTGAAATTACAAATGAATAATAATAGGTCTCCTACCTGTTGCTGTTGCTGTTTTTTTTTTTTTTTTTTTTTTTTTTTTTGCTTCATTAGTGGACAAATGCATCAGAGCTCCAAGTTCTTTTTTGTGATGGTTAATCTTGGTTGTCAATGGGACTAAGAGATGCCTAGAAAAAACCTGGTAAATCACACTGCTAGGTTTCTCTGTGAGGGTGTTTACAGAGGTCAGTCCCTGTGAGTCAGTGAACAGACGGGAAGACTGTCCTGAATGTAGGCTGGAGCATCCAAGCCTCAAGGTCCAGAGGGAACAAAGAAGGGGGAGGTTCCCCTATTCATAAGGGCACATGTTCTAGTCTTCTTGAGCTGGTGCATTTTTCTCCTGCTGCCATCAGCTATGGCCATCAGGCTCCAGGTTCCTCACTCAGCTTTTTAACTTGGACTCCAGTTGAGTCTCCAGGGACATTTCAGGCCTTAAGCCTTGAGCCACATCATTGGTCCCTCTTATTCTGAGGCTTCCAGCTTCTCCAATTGAGCAGGTACTGGTTTCCCTGGCTCTCCAGCCACTGTGGGACTATCCAGCCTCAGCTAGTGTGAGTCATATTTACATATACATACTACTGGTTCTCTTCCTTTAGAGATTCCTAATATTCTCTTTTTCAATCACTAGTTAATTTAACTTGCTAAAATCTTTTTTTTTTTTTTAAACCACTAAAATAATTTGGTGAAATAGTGTAGATATGCTTTCTGTTAAAATCTGATATTATCTTAAATTTGAGCTCATCTTAACATACACAGCATCTCTTTTTCCTTTCTCCTCCCTGGAGAGGCCTGCCTGGATATTTGATCTCTCTCTCTCTCTCTCTCTCTCTCTCTCTCTCTCTCTCTCTTTCTCTGTAAGAGTGTGTGTGTATATAAATATCTCTCTCACTTTCTCTCTCTTTGTGTGTGTACGTCTGTGCTTGTGTAAATAAGTTTATAAGTATATAAATATTTTGATTGTTAATTTTTTTTCCTCTGATCTACTTCAGCATTGTTACAGACCTTTCTCTCTCTCCTAGTTTTGTTTTTTCCCCCTTGACTACATTTTAAAACTCTTATTTGTTATAACCATTTGAGGCCAGTGCTGTTTGTCCTTGTTTCTTTTACACTACAATTGATTTTTAACCATCCAAAGATGAACTGTGACTTCCAACTGCTCTCTGGCTCTAGTTGTTGCAATTCCTTTTTTGAAATGGCTGAGTGAGCAGGAGATGACTCACATCAGGAGCAGGGCATGAAGCAAATGATTTCTTCCCTCATGAATCTTTGACTCAGCATTTGGCAAATTCTAGGGATGTTGAGGCATTTCCAATTGTATCCTTCTTCTACTTTTCCTAGATTGTTCAAACATTTTTGATCAATTAATACTTCATAAAAATACTCATATTTTTGCAACTCCTTGACTTGAAAATATCTGAAAAATATGACAGTATTTTCTTTCAGTAATAGTTGTGGTGCAAGTTAAAAGAAAAATGTTACTCAGGGTAATTTTAATTTACCTTATAACATGAATGTTTTCATAAAATATTTATGAAAATATTTTAAAATGATTATTTAATAGAGCATTGACTATTGGTTTTCATTATATAAATTAACATGGTGTATGGAAAATAATTTGATCCTGTGACAGGCAGCCTCATGCTTGTTCCAATACAAATGACTCATCAGAATTTAAAGGGAATCACAGTTTTACTTTTACTAATAATATATTTTAGGCAACTGATACATGCTGTGTGGGTCTTAGTTTGGTCATATGTAGAACCAAGAGATTAAACTTCATGCTTTCTAGGATTCCTTAGTGTATCTTTTATATATTTATTCATCAATTTACTAACTTAACTTACTCATAGTAAAATTTAGTTTTCCTTTTGTCATTTATCCCATGAACTTTATTTGTATAGATTTGTGTACCCACCATTGTAAACAAGAAAGAGAACATTTTTATCATCCCCCCCAAACACTTTAAGCCACCCCACTCCCTGTTGATGATATGCTTTCCATGGCTATAGCTTTTTTTTTTTTTTAAATCATATAATGTGGGCACATTGGCATACTCCCTTAACTCCATTTATTTTAGAGGCTTTTGTAGGAAGATCACAAGTTTGAGGCCAGCATCTGCAACTTAGAAACTGTAAGCCATTTAGTGAGAATCTATCTTTAAGAAAGAAAAGGACTGGGGATGTAGCTCAGTTATAAATTACCCCTGGGTTCACTCCCCAGTGGGCCCCTCTTCCAAAAAAAAAATCACATAAATTGAGTCATACAGCATGCAACATTTTAAGACTGGTTTATTACATTCAGAATAATGCCCTTGAGAGACATCCAAGGTATCATGTGAACCAAAGTTCTGCTCATTTTAATTTCTGAGTAGCATTCCATTGCTTAAATATACCATTGTTTTTCTATTCTCACCTACTAAACATCATTCACTTATTTTGGTCTAGGAAATTATGAATAGAAAATATGAAATATTTTGATGTTTTTTCAACGTAGTTTGAGGTTTACTTTAAGTTATTTTATTTTATTTATTTATAGATATGTAATTGCTTTAAAAGTATTTATAGAAAAGACATCTTTCTCCTTTACTTTTGTATCATTGCCAAATATAATTTAGTCTTGTATATGTAGATCTATTTCTGAACTCTCTAATTTATTGATCTCTTTATATCTTCACTGATCCATTCAACCACAGTCTTGATTATAGAATTAGTAGATTTATCATAAATTTAAAATTCAGTAGCATTAGTTTTCCATCTTTTCCTTTTTTCACAGTTGATCATTTATTCTAGTTTCTTGAGCTTCTTAGTCTTCTACAATATTAGATATTTTTTCTTTCTCAAAGCAATTTATTTTCATCTGTGGAAAGTAACATTCATTTGAGAATATACATATGCCATCCAATAATAGAGTATATAACAGACAAGAAAGCTTTACCGTCTACAATGCACCTGGCATTCCCCCGATTTAGTGCCCTACACCTGACAATTTCAGGTAAGCCAGTTTTCATACTCTATGCTGCATTGCTGCTCAGTTCTTTCTTCTGAGTTTAATTTCATCTCACAATAATCCTTTACAAGTTCCTTAAGTAAAAGTCTCTAGGGAAAACATTCCTTAGTTTGTGTTAATTTTCACCTTTATGTTGATAATGGGTTAAAGTAGTTTTAAATCCATGCTAATATTTATTTTTCCTTAACATTTTGAAGGCAATATTTCATTGTTTTTTGCTTTAATTTATTGGTTTATGTTCAGTGTAATTGCTATTTTTATAGGCAATCTTTTTTTGTTTGCTTTTTAATGTTTTGGTTTATTTGTGCACTTTTGCCAATTCTTTTTAAGTTTTCTATGTACAAATTTAGAATTATTTAATTTACTGAATCATTTTTGTACCTTATTTCTCCTTTTATGTTAATAATAAATGCCTGTATCTGTTGGATGAAGTTTAAATGCTAAAAAATAATAAGTTTATTAACAAGAACACAATAGCCAGGTTGGTGGTGCTTTGAAACCCTCTTGACTCCAGAGGCAGAAGCAGGAGGATCACATGTTTAAGAACAGCCTCAGCAGTTTAGTGAGGCCCAAGCAACTTGGCAAGATCCTGTCTTAAAATAAATACATAAATAAAAAGGACAGCATGTATAACTCCATTTTAACTTAGACATTAGTCTAATTCTCTCTCCTGGCTAAGTATGGATACGTTTAATTTAACTTTTAGATGTAAGTGGCCGTTTTTTCATGTTTCAATGCATTAAACTCTTATGCAGTATTGACATATTTATTATTCATTTATTCACACAAATTTTTGAATGTATGATTATTAGGTTTCTTTTTTCTGTGGATAGTTGTCAAGAATTAATTACACTCTCAACTGAAATTTATTTAAGGAAATACAGAAATCCAATGCCCATGGGGATAATGGGGGTTAGTGCAGTTTCTCTAAAAGAAATGCTTGGACCATTAGCTGATAGGAACAAAATATTTATGTCATGGATGAACTTGATTGAAGTTGAATGCTAATCCAGGAAGGGCTTTATAGGGTTCTCAGACTTACTTAGGTTTCTTTGGACCTCTCAGATATTATAATATGAATTTGTTGACTGATATGTTTTCATATTGAGTCTAGGAGACCTACACTATTTTTCTCTTTATGTTTTCTTATTGTTATCTTAAATAAAAACAATAATAGCTTGATCATTAACATGCAGTCTAATAAATCAGATTGGAAGGAGTATTACAAAATGTAATCAGAACACATACACTTATTTATATTTTAAAAATCTGTACAAAAAAACAGTTTTTCAACAAATGTTATATAATGTCATCAGAATGCAAGAAAATACAATAATTGTTGGTTACATACAAAACTGTCTTTGAATGTCAGGAATTTAAAATAAAGACTGCAATGAGCCGGGCATGGTAGTACATCCTATAATCCTAGTGAGTCAGGAGGCTGAGGCAGGAGGATTGTAAGTTCCAGGACAGTCTCAGCAATTTAGTGAAGCCTTAAGCAACTTAGCAAAACCCTGTCTCAAAATGAAAAATAAATAAATAAATAAAAATAAAAAGGGCTTGGAGATGTGGCTCAGTGGTAAAGCACCCCTGAGTTCAATCCACAGTTCAAGAAACAAACAACAACAACAACAACAAAAAAAAAAAAAAAATGAGAGAGAAAAATGAAGTTAAATAACCAGTTTTACCATAATACTGTTCAATATGTATTGAAATGGAGTAGAGGTGCTTAACCCAGAGTAGTAAAGAAAGAAAAGCCTTAATAAAGAGGTGGATGCATGTTTTCTTGGACAAAAGACAAAAACAGAGCAAGCAAATGGAAACTGCATCCTAAGTAGGAGGAGCAAATTCAGAGGGACATGGGACCATACTGCATCATTTTCTTCCATATCCACTATTTGAAACTCCAGATCTATTACCTTATCTGTTTGTTTCTTACCTTCTTGTTAATTTCATGGTTAACCTGAGAAATAATTACATATGGGCAATTTGCTGCCCTTCTCTGGTCAACGATTTAGTCTATGTAGACTAGTATGAATAAGAGTCAATCATTGAATGGGAGGCAAAATCATTCTAGACAAAAGAAACAGCATCTGTTTCTAATCTGGTAACTGAAAAGACAAGTCTTGCATCTTCAGTGAGTATGAAATAAACTCTGAAGTAGAGAGTATAAGGAAGAGAAGGTCAGAGTTGCAAATGGAGAAGTAAGTAGCATGTTGAAGTGTTTACACAGAACTCCATCAAGCTTTTGCTTCACCTTAAGGAGTTCATATGACAAGATTCATATTTTAGAAGGAGGAAAAAGGATCACGTGTATAATGCCAAGAATGTGAAATAGAACATGGCTTTTGAAGAACTAAAAAAAATTGTTCACTATAACTAGAATCTCTGAGTGCTCATAATATGGGTGGTAGATGAGGCTACAGCAGAAGGCCCAGGTCAAATTGTGGAGGGTCTCTTATGTTAAACCAATGAATTTGCAACAACTACAAAATTCAAACAAGAAAGAGATTTCTGAACATTTTGAACCAAATTCACTACTAATATTTACATACTTCTTTGGAGGTAATGAGTCATTCAATTAAAATAGCTGCTAGAATCTGGTAAAATATATCTGATTAATTGTCATTATTTGTGGTGCCGTGGATCTAACACAAGGCTTTGTGCAAGTTAGACAAACACTCTGCCACTGAGCTGAAGCCCAGCCTTGATTAATGTTCTTTTCATGAGTTGTATGCATTGAAGAATTCCATATAAATGTATTCACTTTGTTTCCTCTTATAAGGTTATATTAATCATAACATACACTTAAATAAAATTTTCTAATTTATAACCTTTTAAAGAAATCATTTACCTTAATATTCACAAGAAAATCAGTAGGATGGATACTTTAATCCCATTTGGAAAGTGTGAAAACTGTGACACATTTTACTTAATATGTTCATTATCACAAAGGTAACAAGTGATATTATTAAATGCAGATTGTGTGTCCTGGACAGTTTTTATGAAAGCCTAGTACATTTAAAAATGTTCTGATATCTGGGTGCAGTGTCACACACCTGTAATTCCAGTGGCTCAGAAGGCTGAAACAGGAGGATCAAAAGCTCAAAGCCAGCCTCAGCAACTTAGTGAGGCCCTAAACAACTTAGCAAGACTTTGTCTCAAAATCAAAAACAAAAAAAAAAAGGGTTGGGATACAGCTCAGTAGTTAATCACCCCCTGGTTTAAGTTCACAGTATCAAAAAATTAAAAATAAAATAATAAAAATACTCTTAGTTTTTTTTAGTGACTTGAAGAGTTATAAAAGAATCTGGATTTATTTCTATCAAAGCCAAAAAAAAAAAAAAAAAAGGCAATGTGGTTAATTCTCATCTATATATTCAGAGGGTCTTAAATGGCCCTGAATGTTTTTAAACTTTGATGCTTGGCTACATTTTTATCCTGGGTAATTAAAATACCATTTTTCACATTAACTGCAAAAGAATTTATTATAGTGTTTTACAATACTTTCACAAGAAATATTTTATTTTCTTATGTTGTCTCCTATGAAACTAAAATACTTTACTTAAATATTAAAGTCTTTTGTATAAAATGTCTACTTTTGGTATCTCTGTAAGAGTTTTATGTGTGTGTATATGTACACCCAATTTTGTATGATTTTCAAATTTTAAACATTATCAAAATTCCTATTCATTTGAATTCAATTTCTTTTTTAAAAATTTTATTCTATCACTTTTATTTCTTTTTCAGTTGTCTTTGATAACACCATTATTGATTTTAATGCAGGATATTTCTTTTCCTATGATTAGTTGATTTCAACAGGTGTATTTAAAATTGTAATTTGCTTTTAGTGTTATGTGTTCTTGCTGCTGGTAATTTCTACCATAGGAATTTTAGATGATATTTATTATAGAATCTCACCTATTTTTTAAAGCATGTATATGACATGGACATCCCAAGAATATATTTTTTGGCTTCCATCAACTAAAGCTTTTTGCCAGAATGTGACTGTAGCATCTAATTTAGAGAACCACTGTGTGCCTGCTATTTCCCCCAGTGTTTTTGTTTGAATTGGCAGGTCACAATATTCCCTTTGGATATTTTTATTCTCAACTTTAGATACATGCAAATATCAAATTATTGTCTATTTTGTCAACAAATGCCACTGAGAGAATTCAGGCGTCAATTCTTTGCATGTGATGCATGATGCTATTTTCCTATTACATAGTTAAACTTATAATCCAGTCTGGTCCAGATTTCAATAATATTGATGTTTTTCTAATTGCATGTATCAGTGACCTCATATATCCTATTGACTCCAAGAAGTAATAAGTTGGAAATAATCCAGTGTCTTTAACTCAGCAATAAATAATAATATATAGTGTATTGGACATATATACTGTGTTTCAGAGTATAAAATATGCTATCACATTAGTCATATCCCAAGCAATTGTCTGACCTGTTAAGAAGAAAAAATAAATAATATGAAATATTGAATAAAACAAGATGAAAGCAGTAAAGAATTTACCCACATAAATCAATGAAAATTAATGCAAAACACATAGTAATTTTTATAGTAATAGTGCCCAATTGTTATATTGGTACATGAGTAATTAATTATTTGAAATTAATGATTATCAATCTAAGCAACATAATGTGCAAAGATAGGTTTAAATGTGGCAAGACTTCATGTTAACAAAGATGGAGCTGAATATAGTGAAAATAAGCTTACTCATAAAGGAAGAATTTTTTAAAAAAGGAAAAAAATGTGTTTTTTTAATATTAATGAGAGAGAAGTTTCAATGAAAATGCTACAGGTCACTTTTAAATAATTATATCCTATGTATTATATCTAAATATTTGTGGATAAAGGTACAAAAAAGAGTAAGTCCAATGAATAAATTAATCTGTATGGAATTTGGCTTAATGTCAAAATTTAAGTATGTGAATTTTATTTTTCTTAACTAAAAAATTACAGCTGTACTATAGTTTTGGGTTCTTAAAAAATGCTAGTAAAACAATACAGTCAGCCAATAATTCTTTCTTCAGCCAGATGCTCCTTCAAGAGGTAAGTAGAAATTAAAGAAAGCCTTAGATGGGCAAATTTGAAAGAATTTGTGGCTGGCAGAACTGCCCAATAAGAACTACCAAACTGAAGCCTTCAAGCTGAAATTGTAGGCCATCATGCAAGTGACTTGAATCTACATGAAGAAATAAAGAGCATTAACAAAGAAACCTACATAGTTAAAGATAATACAATATAAATATATTTTTATTTTTTAAAACTTTTCCTCTACCTTATTTTAAAAATTAACTGAAATCAAACAATAATTATAAAAGTTTTTTTTTTTTCTGAGATTTAATGAAAGATGTTACTTCTATAACACTATTAGCACAAAGGAGATGGGAGGAAGTAGAGAGTGTTTCTACATACTATTTAAACCAAGTTAGTACTAACCCAAACTAGATCTTTCTTGTATTAAAACATTATGTGAAGAGAAACCATAAAACATTCACTAAAATAGAGTAAAAGTAATGAAGAGGTAACTAAATAATGTCTATCTAACAAACAACAATAACAGAAAGGAATAAGGAAGATTAAAGGGAGATAAGTCATACAGAAAATAAACACAAAAAGATAAATGTAAATCCTACCTCATCAATCATTATATTAAATGTGCCTGGATAAAACATTCCAATTAATGGGCAATACTTTAAAGTGGGTAAAAAGAAATTGTGATCCAACTTATATGTTGTCTAAGACAGAGGCAGTTTAGATTTAAAAGTACCTTAATTTGTATTAAAAGTATGGGAATAATGTTCCATATAAAAAATCTTGCCTTGAAACATTGAGAAATCACACTTTTATGTAGCATGATTCATCCATGGTATATGGAGACTGGATGCTTGAAATAAAGATTCTGGAGGGATATAGTTATAGGGTATGACTATAAGTTAAGATACTCCTTCAGTGTTCAAGATAACATAATTTCAGTTAAATCTGAATGTTTGTGACTTCCCCAAATTCATAGATTGAAATCCTAACCTTTAAGGTTATGGTATTAAAAGATGGGGACTGTGGGATATGATTAGGAAAGGAATTACTGCTCCTTAAGAAAAAACAAAAAGTCACAGAGACACCCTTACTTCTTTCATCATTTAAAAATGCCTGATGAAAAGGCACTGTTTAAGAAAAAGATAGTGGACTCTGAACAGACACTAAATCTGCTAGCCCCTGGAACTTAGACATCCCATCCTCTAGAACTGCAAGAAATAAATGCCTGCAATTGATAGCATCTTGGTATAGCAACCAGAGTGGACTAAGACCCCATGAGAGTAGATGTTTAAGGTCGATGGGATGACTTCTTATTTGAAGCAAAGTGCTTGAGAAACTAAAAGGACAAAGTTCTGGAAGGATCCACTGACTAGACAGCAAAGTCACCAAAAGTTTTGGAAAGAGAGGCTATGGGCAGAAAGTACTGATAATTCAATCTTTAGTGAATAAATAAGAGTGTCTATAAGGCAAATAAATTATATGTACAAGGAAAAAAGAAGGTAAAATATTCTTAGGGAATTCACATAAAATTTTGCTTTATTTAAAAGGAGAGATGCCAGGTGTGGTGGTGCATGCCTGTAATCCCAGCACTTGGGAGGCTGAGGCAAGAAGATCACAAGTTTAAAGCCAGCCACAGCAATTTATTGAGGTCCAAAGCAACTTAGTGAGAGCCTGTCTCAAATTAAAATAAATAAATTTAAAAGGACTGGGAATGTGGCTTAGTGGTTAAGGACCCCTGAGTTCAATCCCCAGTGCCAAAAATAAATAAATAAATAAAAACAAATAAGGGTGAGAAAGAGAAAAAGAATGTGTAGCCAATAAATGACAAGAAGATATTAAGAGACAGCAACTTTGCATTATGACTAATACTTTGAATATGAAGAATATAGCCTTCATTGGAAAGAATTATAGGGGAAGAAATAGGCTTTGGAAAATGATAAGATTTAGTTACATCAATAACATGAAGGAAATGTGTCAGTGAGCATTTCATATGGAAATGAATTATGCTGATGATAGCTTGTGAGCTCCAATGAGGATGATTAGGAAGAAATCAGAACTCAAGTCATATTTGAAAATTCAGAATCTTAAAGAGATCTTAAAGGAGTAAGACCCAGATGTTGAGAATTGGAATGAGAGACTTTGACATCTGAGAGAAATTGAGGTAAATTAGGAAGAGATCTAAGGTGGAACTGTTCCTGGGACCCTCTGTAGGAAAAGTAGAGCATCATTTTCACCAAGTAGTCTACTTTCATTTTTATTTATTGTTTTTAGATATACATGGCAGTAGGGTATATTTTGACATATTATACATACATGGAATGCAACCCATTCCAATTTTGATCCCATTCTTGCAGTTATATAAGATGTGGAGTTACACTGGTCATTTATTCATATATCAGCATAGGAAAGTGATGTCTGATTCATTCTACTGTCTTTCCTATTTCCATACTCTCTCCCTTCCTTTCATTCACCTTTGTCTAATCCAATAGTAGTCTCCTTTTGAGAAATTGGTCTGACTAATTACTGGGATGAAATTTTAGAATAAATGCATGATTGCCTTGTGAGGAACTAAGAAGCAATACAGGATTTCTTTAACGTGCTTTAGTGAGTATATTAATCTGGATGGGACACTAGAGTGAAATTCCAGTGAGTGCATTAAACAGCAGAAATCTGTTTTCCAACAGTTCTGGATACTGGAAGTCCACAATTATGGAGCTGAAATGGTTGGTTTCTGATGAGGGTTTTCCTTGATTTTCAGATGACCACTTTGTGTTCAAAAGGCCTTGTTTTGGTGCTCATATACTCTTCCTCAATAGGGTAAGGGTCCAGCCTTTTGACCTATTTAACATTAATCATATCCCGAAGTCCCTATTTCCGAACATAGTCACATGGTGAGGTTAGGGCTTCAACATATAGGTTTTGGAGAAACACAATGCAGTCCATAACAGGGAGTGAAAGACCATGAAAGAGATATTCTTGCCTGGAGTGTTTGAAACATTGTAAAGTTTACTTGATTATGTGTGTCTGTACCTGTGTGTGTAAAATAAATATATATATGTAATTACATATTTATATGCATATATTTATAAATAGATATATAAATATCTGCATATGTTTATGTATACCTATATATGCATACATGTCTGTAAATATCTACATATTTTATATATTTAAATATATGCATGTATTTATAGATATAGATATATGGATATATGAAATAGGTAAAGATTTATTCATGTCAATAATACAAGGCTCTCCATGTATTGATGCAGAGTCAAAATAGACACAGGACCTGTAAATGTTCATCTTAGCCCTTAACAATCTTTTGTCATTAGCATTCCAATTTGTTAAAACACCAAAGTTGAGAAGCTGCTCCACAATTCTAGCTTCTTAGTCACGATAGAAATCAAATGATGTGACTTTTTGAGATTGTTTTTGTTTTTACTATTATTCTGTTCTTTTTTTTTTTTTTTTTTTTTTGTACCAGGGATTGAACTCAGGGGCACTCGATCACTGGGCCACATCCCCAACCATTTTTTGTATTTTATTAGAGACATGGTCTCACTGAGTTGCTAAGTGCCTCGCCATTGCTGAGGCTGGCTTTGAACTCGCGATCCTCCTGCCTCAGCCTCCCAAGTGCTGGGATGACAGGCATGCGCCACCACGCCCGGCTATTATTCAGTTCTTAAAATTACTATTTTCATGTTTCTTAAAACATTGAGAACTCACAGAATGCCAAAGACTATATTTGAAGATTTCTTTGAACAAACAGTAAGGAATAATAAATTAATAAAGTCTGTAGGTTGTTGTTTTTAAAAAGTTGTTTAAATACAATGTATCCATTTACAATAGAATTATAAGACATGAAAAGGAAGACAAACTTATAAAATTAATTTTTAATAAATACTTATATCCACCATAAGTTAAATTAATCCACATAATTTCCAATAAACCTCTGGTCAGAACGTTTTTCTTTAGTGTCCATAATGATGTCATATCGCCCTCCTTTTCTTCCTAACTCTCTGTAGGACATCCTTTATAATATCAATTTACTATGTTTGCTTATACTACATCCTTTTCTTTTCAAGCAACAGTACTATAATTTTTAAATTATTTTAAATTGATGGGTAAAATGACATGTATGCACAATGTACAAGATGATATTTAAAATTATATATACAGTGTAGAATAACTAAATGTAGCCAATTAACATATGCATTACCTCATAGTTATTGTTATTGTGTTAAGAATACCTTGTATCCACTTTTTTGGCATGTTTCAAGAATAAGATTTATTTTTAATTATAGCAACCATAGTAATGATGACTTGTTCCTCCTATCTAACCAAAATGTGTATTTTTTTACCAACTACCCTTCCTCCCCCAGTATATCCCAGCCACTGATAACTATGATTCTACTCTCTCACTCTATGACATAAGTATTTTTAGATTATACATATATAAGTGATGTCAGACATTCACTGAGTCTCTCTATTCAGATCCCTTTTCCACTTTTCCAAGAAGACAATTTTTTTTTCTTGCTATTGAGTTGTTAGCTTCCTTATGAATTTTGGATATTAACCTCTTATCAGATGTATAAATCAAAAGTATTTTCTCCCATTCCATAGAATATTTTTTCACTCTGATTGTTTCCCTTCTGTGCAGAAGAGTTTTCATTTGGTGTAATTGTATTTGTCATCATTTGCTTTTTATCCTGTGCTTTTGGGCTCATTCTAAATAGTTATTGCTGAAACCAAAGTCATGGAACTCTTCTCCTATGTTTTCTTCTAGTAGTTTTATAAATTTAGGTCTTATAATCAAGTCTTCAATTCATATCTAGTTGATTTTGTGTATGGTTTGAGATAAATAAAGGTCTGATTTTATTTTTATACATGTGGATATCTTGTTTTCCAAGTATCATTAATTGAGGATTAATTATTAATCTTTTCCCCATTGTGTGTTCTTAGCTACTATTTTGAATCCGTATTCAGCACAAGTTCAGGATAAGAAATAGGATGACAATAATAGGTTATAGTTTGGGCATCCTAATCCTTCATGATCCATTAATTTCTCATCAAGAATCTACAAACCACTGAAAGTATGTCTATGTATCCTCTCAGCTCGTGAATCTCCAAAAAGGAACCTCTTAGAAACAATTTGCATAGGTGATGTAGTTTTCAACTATGATAAGAATGACTTAAGTAGTAATGGGGTTTAATGAAGAAAATAATATAAAACAAGAGGGAAGACATTAGACAGTGGGATCAGAACAAGGAAGGGTAGAAAGCACAATCCAAAGCACTTTTCTGAGCTCCTGGAGTGTCACTAGTCAGTTCTGAAGTTGGATAAGAACATTGAATAGGAATAAGACAGGACCTATTCTAAGTGTCCTTGCTTTTTAATTTATGGTAGAAATTATTACTTGTTGAGGATGATGAGTTCCACAAAATTATTTTATAAAACTTTTCACATGAGTTATATTTTCATAAAATTCCATTGAGCTTTTAATAATATAAGCCCCCATGTTTTCAAACAGAACAATCTGCATGTTTGATTATGATAATTTTGTTTGCTTCTTGGGTAAATCAAACATTTCTCATTCACATTCAGCATATCAATACTTTCCTAATTTATAAATGTTGTTCCTTTCACCTACAAAACCATAGCCACTGTTTTCTTTGCCTATCTTCTGGGTAAGGGTCCCTAAATTACAGATTTTCATTAGTGCAATTTCTTAAGGTACATACATACACATCACCTGCGTTTTCCATTTGTTGCTTCCCTCACCGCCCCCCCCCCCCACCAATCTGCATCTGAACTAAACTGGTATTACTTGTATCTGGCTCTTCCTTTTCAGGAAGGCCATTTGTTTTCTTACTGACAATGCAACTTGGCATTGATGGCTTCTTGTCAATAGGTCAAATTGCTTGGAGAAGGTTAATTAGAGAAAAGAAGCAGTGGCCATGGTCTTTGGAAGGAAGTTAATTTTTCAAATCAACTAATTGTATACATATAAATATTTTAATTTCTAAACAATGGTTCTTTTGTGACTAAATCACAGTAAATCAGATGATATGAAATCTGGGTTTTGTATTTCTTGCTTTTTATCAAAGATAAGACGTTCTGAAGAATACACATAAGAGATTTAACAAGACGACAGAATTTAAACACGGGATTGCTTTCTGTACAAAACCAAATTATAAACTCTTATTACAAATGAGAACTTAAATAATATAATCATGTAAGTATTGTTGATATGCTTAGTGGATATCTCTTACTGGTATTCAATTTAGCTTAGGCTATATTTTGGGAGGATTTTTGTCCTTCTAGACACTTATTAAAAGAGAAACATGAAAAATGAGGCAGGACTCAGATATAAAGGTAACAGCTTCAAAAAGAGGGATGAATCATTGCACATTCAACAATGGATCTCATCAAAATTGTTCTTAGCATCACATACTTTACATTCAATGGTCAATGTATGAACAAACTAGTGACTGAGCTATGGGTTCCCCAACTCATTTATCACAGCAGAACTATATCTTTCACATTTCAAGAAAATTACAGAAAATAAAACTGCAATAAAACCAAAATGCTGGAAACAGAGATGACACCCATGACAACATTAAAAAAAGGATACTGAAGATGTGCAGCCATCCGCACAACTTACAATTAATGCGGCACAAGATCGATGTCTGGCTTTTTCTGGTGCAGTATCTGAATGAACCTAAAACAGGACCCAATGGGAATACACCAAGAGCACATGAACATATGCACATTGAAATATGTTATTAATTTTAACTAAAATATATCACTATGTGTGTGTGCATGTGTGTATGTCTCCATATATTTTTCTGTGGGCTCAAACTTAAAATCATTAGAGATTTGTAAATATGCAACTTTTGTAAATCTGAACCATTGATGAAATGAGTCTATGGTTTTCTTCTGAGCTAATACAATGCAGTTTTCCCCAAATACTTATTCTTAACTGTATTCACTTCTTATCTGGATATTTCTCTTAGGCAGACTGGTCCTGAAGCAGCTATTAAAATTAAAATCTTCAGATTGTATTTTTGTGTGTGGGTATGGATAAGGGGAGAAAATGAACGGGTAAAATCAGGGTAAAGAAGGTAGTATATCAGCCGGGCGTGGTGGCGCATGCCTGTAATCCCAGCACTTTGGGAGGCTGAGGCAGGAGGATCGCGAGTTCAAAGCCAGCCTCAGCAATGGCGAGGCACTTAGCAACTCAGTGAGACCCTGTCTCTAATAAAAAAAATACAAAAAAAAAAAAAAAAAAGGGCTGGGGATGTGGCCCAGGTCTAGTGCTGCTGAGTTCAATCCCCGGTACTAAAAAAAAAAAAAAAAAAAGAAGGTAGTATATCATTTAAGCTCAACTTTACTCATGTAGAAATATCCTAGTAATATCATAAAAATTAAATTACTATATACTCTATGCATACATAGAATGTTTTCAAAATGTAAATACCCCAGGACACATGAGAAGAAAATATTTAGGATTTATATTCATAATATTTTGTATTTTTTCAACTAATATTTATACTGTAGGGATGTAGTTTTTAAATTCATACTATTCTACATGTTGGCAAGGTGTGCTGATTATTTTTCAGATTGGGGATTGTTGCTAAACTTTACCAACTGCCTTGTATCTGACACTGCTTTCCACAGGCAGGTTACAGAAAGATAGGTTTTCTTCCTCTCAAATTTTCACAAGTTGTTTTAGAACACTGCATAGGGGATAACAACCCAGTGTATATGTTTCTATCACTTATTTTTTTTTCCCCTGTGGGTGACTTTTGAAGGCCTAACTTCTCAAGGCCAACTGTATACAAAGAGAGAACAAAGTTTAACATGTATATAAGATACATTTAGAAGACACATTAGTGAAAAATTTAGTTTAAAAAGTACACAGTCTTTCATGGAATTTACTTTTCCCTTAAACATTAAAAAATATTGCATTTTAAAAAGAACTTATAGAAATCACTTACAATGGGAAGAACATACATAGGAAAGAAGAAAAATTAGAGCATAGTCTGCCAATAAAATATCAATCTGTTTTCATATTTTAAGTTCTTGGAGGATACAAATGTGATTTTGTCATAAGTATACTCCAATTTGAAGTCCACGTTTGTGTTTAATAATGGCCTTTTGTAAATTAGTTTGCATGTTTATGAGTATTGTTTACCACCCCATTCCAGTGTTTCTCCAGGAGTATAGGCTATGCTCTCTAGTGGAACTCTCCTGAATCACCTCTGAGATTTTCCTGTGCTACCTCTGCTACCACTTATCATGTTTCATTGAAAATCTGTGCCATAGAGAACCATATTTACTGACAGCATGCATTTTTGTGAGAAAAGAGACATCATGGCGCTTCATTATTTCAATATATTCCCTGCTATCAAACCAGGATAGGAGATATGTGTTTTCTACAATGATTTCTACAAAGTGGGGTATGATTAGATACTTATTATTAAAATAACATCCCATATCCAACATATTACTATTAACATAATGGTTAAAAGCTTAGACTTTGGAGCCAAACTATGAACTTATAAATTTTATCTTTGCCATAGTCTAGTTCTAGTATTGTGGAATAATAATGTAAACTATCTAAGTTTCCTCATCTGTAATTTGAGAAAATTATTTATACCCATTTCATAGTCTTATTGTATGGATTAAATAAGAAGCATTAGGCTAATGCATGCAGCATAGTATGTAGTAATTATTAGTTTGTGTTATTTTTTCCTTATTCCTCTTTTATTTTTCTCAAAATCCAATATAATTTCTTATGCACATACAGTACTTAATGAACTGTTGAATAAAAGAATGAATTAAGGCCTATAGATACTCATCTCCCCTCCCCCCTTTTTTGAATCATAGATTTAAGGAATGAATAAGAATACAGGAATTATTCTGCCTTTGGAAAACCCAATTCATTCTACTTTAACTGCTTTGCACTTTGTCTTCATTCTTCAGTACATTGATTCCCAAATAGTTTTGTGAACAACCCAATAGCCTCACCAGTTTTGACTTGAATTGGAAGGCTTTGTCTAGCCTGAGATTACATATACCAACCAGGAGAGAAAGAACACAAGTCACTTGTTCTTATCCTTGTTTTTAGAGACTGATGATTGTGAGGACATGAAATAGCTAAATGATTTCCAAAATAGCCTAAACTTTGTAACTAGTATCAGATTTTCTGTGGTATTAAATGATACAAAATATTATTTCTTGTACAAAGAATCACTTCCTGATTGTACAAGGAATCACTCCTCGTGTTTGTTTTCTCACTTCTCTTAACGTTCTTTATTGTGGCAACGAGCATTTGGAGCATTCTATGTTGAATCAAAAATACTTACTCAGTTGTAAATATTTCTTTCTTCTTTTTTTTTCCCCCACCAACACAATCTCATTTATTCTTTATTGGAGAACATAAATAATAATAAGATTAATCATCTTTAAGTCTTATTTTCCTTATTTCACAATCACATCTAAAGAAATATGCCTTTTTTCTGTATTCACTAATAAATCTTTATGCTTTTATATTTTTATACCTATTACTTCATTTTCACATTATTCTCATTTATATTGCCTTCCATTTTTAATACTTAGATTTCCCATATTTAGTGAGTTGAATAGTGGTTTACAGAAAAAGATACATCTAAGTCCTCACCCCAGAAATTGTTAATGTCATATTGTTTGGAGGGAGAAAAAGAGATTTTATCAGTGCAATTAATGATCTTAAGATGAAATCATTTACGGTGGCCCAAAATCCAATGGCAGATGTCCTAAGCAGAGGGAGATTGGAGAGAGAGAAACATGGAGAAGACAATAAAACTAGAGACAGAAATTGGAATGATGTATTTACAAGCCAAGGATCAGCAAAGGTTGTTCATAGCCACCAGAACTGTGAGAAAATAGATTTCTATTACTTTAAGCTATCAAATTTGTGTAATATATTATGGCAGCCATGATAACCTAAAATATCATTCCTCAAAAATTCCTTTATGTTTGTAATAAGTAAAAGCACAAATTTTGGAGCCATACTACCTAGATTTGAGTTTTTAATACCACTTCTAGATGTTTGGTCTTTCTGTACCTCAAATTTGTCATTTGAGAAAGGGGATTACAAGTATTAATTACACATTAGATTATTGTAAAAAGTAAGTTACTATTTGACTTTGGTTTAAGATTATTCTATGTTTTCTTTTAAAAATAAATGGATCAATAAGCTAATGTATCCCATAAAGTTAGGTTAAACTGCCCAGTCTTCACAGGCCTCCTGGTGAACTTCTGATATATTTTCTCTTACTTCCCTTATTTTTTAATGAAATTAAATGTTCATATATAAAAGTGCTTAATTAATAATGTCCAACTAGATTAATTTTTCACAATGGAAACACAATAAGCCATCCAATCTCTTTTACTATAATCTCACTGAGGACACTAGTCTTCTGATTCATAACAGTATGGGTTAATTTTACCCCTTTTAAAATTTTCCTGAATGGAATGATACAGTGTGCACTCTATGGTCGTTTCTTTTGCTCAAGAGTATGTTTGTGAAATTCTTTCATGTTGATCCTTCTCACTGAAGCAGATGATATAATACAGTTATATAAATATACTAATTGTTTTTGTTGGGCACTTGATTTTTTTCTAGCATCAGTTATAAATAATGGTGCTCTAAATACTTTGTTAACATGGACTTTGGTGGACACACATTTAAGCAGTATTTTTTAGGTGTTTACTTACTTGGAATTTCAGTGTCACAAAATGTGACATTCAGCCTTATAAATACTATATTTTGTCAAAGTGGTTGTAAAAAAATGATACTTCACTTGCAGTTCTTCCACACACTCTCCAATAGTTGGTATCATTACTACTTGTTTTATCATCCACTTTTCATTTCAATGCAGATTAAATTTAAATTTGCATTTCCCTGATGCATAATGAAGATGTCCATATGCTCTTTTATGACTTTCATGTTTGTTTTTTGTCCACTTTTCCCTTGGATTATATGAAGTTTTTATTCTATTGATTCATTGCATTCTTTACTTATTATGTATAATTTTTCAGATGTGAAAACTGCAATATCCTCTCCCAGAATATACTTTGCCTTTTAACTCTTTTTGTAGTGTCTTATGATGAACAAAAGTTCCTAATTTTAGTGTAGTCAAGTTTATCATCTTTCCCCTTTGGAACAAGTGCTCTGTACATTGTGAAGAATTTTTTTATTTTACCTTTGTTGGGTCTTAAAGGTTTTTCTCTTGCTTTACTCTGAAAATTTAATGTTTTACAATTCACATTTAGATGTTAAATTTATCTGGAACACTTTTCATGCATGATTTAAGGTAAGAGTCAAGATTCATTTTTTATGAAGAGACATGCAGCAGTTATTGAAAAGATCATTCTTTTAAATCTGTAGTGCAGTGTCAATTTAGACAAAATCAAGACATTGCATTTCTACAATTAGATAGTAAGTTTGAGAAGGAAATGATCATCTTTTATGCCATTTTTTTGAGGATTTCATGAGCATGATCAATTGTTGAGACTGGACAGAAAAAAGAATTGTGGTTTATACTGTTTAGTATATTAGTATCTTTTAAGTTATTTATTCTTGGAATGAACTAACACTTTTCTTCTCTGAAACCATATTTCTTATTCTATTTGATTAAGTTAATACTTAGAATCATTCACAAAACCCTATAACTGAAAAAGAATGTATTTTTTCTTTAGTTACATTATTATTTTTTTTTTCCTGTTTCCCTGTGCATGTGTTAAATCAGTCAAGCATTCATAATACATCTGTGTTCACAGATCTTAGCCAATACTAGGTACTCAATGAAATACTTTTTGAATGTACAAAGGGAATGTTTTAGTCAACTTTTTCACTGCTGTGACCTAAAGACTTTATAAGAACAATTAGAGGAGGAAAAGTTTATTTGGGGGCTCACAGTTTCAGAGGTCTCAGTACAAAGATGAGCAACTCCATTTCTCTGGGCCCAGATTGTGTGGCAGAGGAAAGGAACTCAGATCTTGACACCAGGAAGCAGACAGAGACTCCACCATAGATAGAATATATGCCCCAAAGGCATGCCTCCTCCATGACCTACCATACCAGCCACACACCACCTGCCTGCAATTACCACCCAGTTAATCCTTATCAGAGAATTAATGCACTGGTTAGGTTAAGGCTTTCATAGTTCAGTCCTTTCACATCTAAACTTTCTTGCATTGTCTCACGCATGAGCTTTTGGGACACACCACATATCTCAACCATAAAAGGGAAAATCCTTTTTTTCCAAATAGTGTACTCATGAAAAAAGACAAATACAATATACCAAAGTCAAAAGATGAGATGAAAAATATTCATAATTTTCCAAGCTACATTATTTTATATCATTTTATATTATGCACACATATAGTGTATATACTATATATATTGTGTATACAAGTATGTATGTGCATGACCTTTTATACAGTTCTTACATATTTGTCAACTATAGGAATAAATGAACTGAAATTCAAACATCTCTGCAGGTTAGTAATATGTTTTAACATGTTTATGTAGAACAATAAAATGTCATTTTTCTGAAAGGTAACTCTAAATTCAATATAGCCATCCCTGTAGGATGCAGCATCTTTGCAAAGCTGTTAGCCTGTTATTTTCCCAGGACATTATTAATATATGAAAAAACTACTTACCAAAATTTAAAGGACTACTTTAAATAAAAAATATATCACTTGGGCATGTATTAAAGCAACACACTGCATTCCATAAACATGTACAATTATTTTATTTCAATCACAAAATTAAAAAACAAGGGAAAAATTTGTAAAAATATATTGCACTTCAAATCATTCATTCTTTCTTTCATTCAAGAACAGTGTTAGGAATTAAAGTTACAAAAATGATAAAAAGTTTCTGAACTTCTTCCTGCTTTTGTACATTACTTTCACATGAAAACACTCATTTAGGTTTCCAAGTAAGAGGTGAAATATAGGCCAATTGTGAGGTCAGGGATGCTAGGTAGGTTTCCACCTTCAGGACAGAGATCCTTCCTCTCTCTATCAAACATAATTTTTCTTTTCTTTGTTTTTTTTTTCCTTACTTCAGGTTGAGCTTATACTTACCTATGGATGCATACAAACACTAATAAAGTACATCTAGAGGTCTTTTTATTCAGCTCGTTGAATATGCATTGCTAAAACTCAGGTACCATATAGAATAAAATATAATATACTTGATATATAGCCTTTCATACTCAAGGTATCCCAAAGCACTTTACAGAGCAATGACTTAGATAATGTAGTGCAGTGATTGTGTTGGCAAACTTGACTGTCATTACTAACTCAGCAATAGATCACAGTCTAGCCTTGAACAGTATAACCTGTTTGAGTGAGAAGCAAAGTTAGGTAAAATTTTAAAAATTATACCCTGATAGATTTTTAAAATGACTTCCTATATTGTTATTCTTCATAGGACTGATGTTTTATTTAACAGACCATTTTATCACAATTTTATTAATAATATATTCCAGACATTAATGCAATAGTTTTCATTAGATTGTATATTTAAAAAATAAAAAATGTGATAATTAGAAATTAGAATTTAGTTCAAGTCATATAAACTTAAGCCTATTTTCATAGTAATCATAATTTTCCTGTGTTTCACAAATAAAGCTGGGATAAATTTGTATGTTCTTTATAAGGGTGAGGGTTATCTGAAATATGTATGCTTATTATAATTTATCTTATTGATATGTGTGATATACAGTACTAGAAATTTTATTTATTTTACTTACAAACTCACACTATTTCTGTAAGATAGATATTATTACCTTCACATTATAGGTAAAGAACAGGTGCAGAGAGATTGGGGAACTCACTCAAGGTCACCTTCCTAACAGGAAGGAAAATGGGTTTTAAACCTAGCTCTGTTTTGTTCCAAAGGGTGTGACCCATCTTCCACATCAAAACTTATGAAGTATCAAGACAAGGATTAGACTTTATTATTCAACATTGAAATCAGAAAGTAGATTGAGATTAATACAAATAGGTCTAGGCTAAGTTTATACCTCAGATACAAAACATAAATCTCTAATGAACATAAAGTTACAGTAACAAATGAAGCTATTTTCAAGATTCAGAAATAATTTCAGATGTTTTCAACATCCAAACATACTCACTATGACGACTTGTGGAAGAAGCAAATCTCTCCAATTGGATGTTAACAAATGAGAGGCCAGAGGCAATAACTAATTATCCTCTTGCACATAGTTATCCAACTTCTATAGTATTTGATCATGAATAAACTTACAAGGTTACATATTTATTCATTGCCTATTATGTGTAAATTTATAAGCTATGGACTATGTACTTACAAATATGAGCTAAATATAGATATTGTTTTCAATAAACTTAGACACTATTTATGCATGTATTTCAAAATGCTGATATCAATCACTAAAATAAAAGTATAAGGGAAAACGTACTGAGACTATAAAGGATGAAAAACTTCCAATAGGGAGATCAGAGAAGATTAATAATTTGAAGCCATGTTAGTTAAAAATGTGCCCAGGTACAATGTTTACCAAAGACACAGTTATGCCTTCTCTCCCAAAAGTTGTTCTTTTTTTCTCTTTCTTGTATTAAGAATATCAGTTCTTACATATCAGGCATTTATGTAAGAAACACACACTGCCCTTTTGATATTTCTTTTTCATTATATAGCCCATCTACCTTGGAATTATGTCAGTTCTAGCTGCAAAAGGATTGTTTTCTTTTTTTCCCCCACAGTTCAAGACAATCATGCCTCGAAGCATTACTGAGCAAACAAGGATATGACAAAGTCAGTTGAAAGAGTCGATGGTAGCGATGATTTACCCATTGCTTTGGAAATGATGGTTAGAAATAATTGCAACAGGAATAAAAGTATCTGATGAATTGAAAGTGTAGAACAGAAGCACTATTTGTCATAGCTGAGCACATACCAGACACTGCTGGAGTTCCAGGCCCCATTACCAGAATTTTGATGCACTAAGTCTGGGATGGGGTTGGACAGCACAAGTTGAACAGGTTCTACATGAAGCTACTACTGCTGTTGGTTCATGGCCCACTCTAAGAGCCATTTGGTTAGAGAAATATGTGGTATTTCTTATTCTCCTTATTTTCATCATCAGCTAATTTTTTATAGCTGAGCATGATGGCACATACCTGTAAGCTGAGTGGTTCCAGAGGCTGAGGCCGGAGGATCACTGGTTCAAAGCCAGCCTCAGCAACTTAACAGGGTCCTAAGTAATTCAGCAATATCCTGTCTCTGAATAAAATATAAAAATGGGCTGGAATGTGGCTCAAGCAGCCCTGGGTTCAATCCTTTGTATCCCCCCAAAAAATCATAATTTTCATATCTGGTCTTTATCATGTTTTTAAACATTGCCTATATGTCATTTGCATTCTACTTATTTTCCAAGTATTTCCAAATTTTAATTTTCAAATAAATTATTTGAAATTGCATTATATTTCTTAATGGAATTACTTTTTAAAAAAGAGCCTTTCTGGACTTTTTGAAACTCTGTCAAAGATCCAAAATCCTTCAATATAATTTCTCAAGAGAAGTAAATGAATACATTTGGGTGAATCAGAAAAACTGAACTTAAAAAAAAATAATGCTGAGTGGGAAAAAAAAATCAGAAAAAGTATATTAGCCAGGCGCAGTGGTGCATGACTGTAATCCCAGCGCTTGAAAGGCTGAGGAAGGAATATCATGATTTCAAAGCTAGCCTCAGCAATGGCGAGGTACATAGCAACTCAGTGAAACCCTGTCTCTAATAAAATACAAAAAAGGGCCAGTGGTCAAATGCCCAGTACCAAGAAAAAAAAAAGTATATGGTCTATGATTCTATTTATTTTACAAAAAAAATATATATAGATGAATGAAGTGTTTGTGATGGAAGATGAGGATAATGCTTTCCCTTGGAGTTGGGGTAGGTAGTGGGTGGAAAGTAGCCATAGGGTGATTATGGGGATGATGGTAATATTCTATTGATTAACATGTGTATGAATTCATCAAATTATACACTGTGTATATTTCTCCATGTTTTTTATAATGTGATAAAAATCCCTATTAATGAATCTAAAAGCATTGTTTGACATGTGTTATCTAATGCATATGTTTAATATAATAAGGTCTTTTGTATTTTCTTGAAAAATTTCTCCACTGGAAAAAGTGATTTGAAGTAGTTACTATGGCAAAATCATTTCTTAAAATTATTATTTGGGCAAAGTGGTTTTTATAAGATAAAAATGCCTGTTGTCTTTGTACATTTTCAACAGAACTTACTATAGAATGTTTAACATTCTCATCAAGACCAATCTTAAAAAAAGATCACAAATGTGTGTACAAGAAGACCGAGTTTATATATTCTTTAATTTATAGAATTAAATATTTCTGTTACTTCATGCAAGTAAGTTAGAAAAATGGAGTAAAAATTAATTATTTCTAACTTTAAAAATTGTTTTATAATCTCATGAATTGATAATTCTTTATATTTGTATTATTTATATATTATTTTATATTCATTACTTTGATTCTCTTGCTTATAATCTATTCCATGAGCATTGTGTCATAGTTAGCTGAATTATAAAGAGGTGAAATAATTGGTTATTCAGTCAGTGATTCTACTGGATTAAAAACAAGACAGGTTGGTAATGATGCAGCCAAAGTGAATAAAAAGAGAACAGGTAGGCACATATGGTACAACATCTGCTTTCAAACTTAGAAAATATCTTCTCTAATCCCTGAAGCTTTCTTGGCTTTTCTTCTTAATTCTCTTTCTTTGCAGAAAGTACTGTGAAAACACATCCTGACTATTTTTTACATTTATTATAATTTTTCCAAATATTAAATCACTACAATTTCCATTTCACAGTTTCTGATCCTATCACAAAAGCTTCTGAATACTGAAGCAAATAGATTTAGAATAGTTAAACATAATACTGAATCTGAATCTCAAAGAGAATCTTTCTCTTCTTTAAGTGGATTCAGTCTGTTTCATTCTTTACCTTTTATGATAGAAGGTAGTTTTTGTTTTTTGAAAAGTCTGTCGATGCATTGTAGGAATGTTATACAAACAAGTGTATTATATATTTTACCTGTAATGTTCCTCATCTTCACTGAAGATAGCTGAATGCATGCAGGTATAATTATGAACACAGTGGTGCTTTGAAAATACACTTCAATCTCTTCTCTCCTGCCCTCTTAAAAGTCTGAATAAAACAAATTAGGGTTTTAAACTGCAATTTTTGATTCCTGATAATTCAGAATCTCTTATAACTCAGAAATTTAGGTTTGTCTATAAAAAAGTATCTTCCCATTTATTCAATGAATAAATTCTACTTAGAAGGAATTACTCCATTGCATAAATACCTTCTAATAAGTTTTAAATCACCCATCAGTAATATTTATTACGGCGCACTAGCACCAACACATGACCTTTTGCAACAAGCTTAACACACTCCTGCAGAGTTATCCTACTTTTTAGTGGGCATCTTCCATACCAGAATTTTTCCTGACATCCACCTCGCTGATCTTTACAACTGTCCTATAGGCTATCATTCCCTCTAGACAGACTAGAAACTGAGGCTTGAATCTGGTAAACCAGTGACTCTTATGTCACAGAGCTGGTAAAGGTGAAGGCTAGCTCTTCATTCCATTCTCAGTCTTTTGATTCCATGACCAATGTAGCGCAGATACTGTGTTAATGTATCTAATTTATATTTTTTTAATTCATGTTTATGAATTTTATTGTCTTTCTTCTATTTGAATTAAGCAAGGGTGAATATATGAATGCTAAGTCCATATGAAGTGAAGCATAGTGCAGTCATCTTTAGAATGAATGTAACAATTATGACCCCCCATAACAACACTGGGCAAATATTGCCTATTAGAATGCTCAGAAAAACATCATATAGAACAGTTATGGAATTGCTTTGGGGAGATTTAAAATATTGTGATGATTAAGATGCATTTGGAAGATGTACTAATTCCTTTAAATCCTTGGTTTTACCATTAGAAAATCATCTCTTTAGAATTCTAAATGCAGATAATGTTTGGAAAGAAGTTGTTTATATTTTTTCTTGTCTCTCTGAAACAGAACAAAAATGATGTTTTACTCTACTTCAGTGATGTTCTTAAATGTTTCTATAGTTTTGCCTTCTTTCATATTATAGCCTCACACAAGAGATGATATATTCATAAAAATACATTTCTAACATCTTTATGTTGAGTTAGCATTTAAACTTCTGAATAGTTTTTATTTCTTTTCTACTGATCACAGTCATTTTTTGCCGAATAATGGCTTTTGTGCTCTAAAGGTGGCTTCCTTCTACTTGTACATCTAATTTGTTCATTGTGACCATGAGTTAAACTCAACAAGTGACCTTAGAATTACTTACCAGGTATTCATGTTATTATTATTAAAAACCATTGTATATTATCAGCATCTGCTTCAATATCACCCTTGGATTATTCTAATCTGACCTATTGTCTTTAGACGCAGATCTTCACTCAAAGTATAGGCACCCAGCATTGGAATAATGGGGAAAGGAAGAGTCTATTCAAAGAGAAATACAATGTAAGAGAATTTGGTATTATAGCACCAGGTGACATGACGCTATTGTACTGTATTCCATACTCACAAAAAAATCAATGACTCCTCAAGTGCATTTACTAAAGAGAAAACAGAATGAAAAAGAGACAGGAGAAGGATAGAAATAATCAGTTCTATTCTCCTGAGGCAGGAGTCCTGCTAAGCAGACTCTTTAAGGAAAGAGAATATCATTTCCCTGCCTGACCAGGACTAAAGCTGCTGCAGACAAGAAACCTATGGCTCTCTTAGGAACTGCCACTTTTGTGGTAGGGAAGATTTAAAGGACTTATCCAACAGCCAGGAACACTAGATAACATAAGCACCATTTTTATGTAGCAGTGGCTTCATAGGATTTTCTTCCTACATGGCCGTAGGTTTTGCTGGTGATTGCTGCATCCCTATACCAAAAATGATTCAGTAATGTGAAGAAAAAGGGTGGAGGCTCTGAGTGACTCTTTTCTCAAGCATTTCTTGTTTGAGTGCAATTAAAACAATTTCTCCCCCAATGGGAATGGAATTGCTTATAAACTGTATAGTCAAATATTATTCAACATCACAATGTATGTGTGTGTGTGTGTGTGTGTGTGTGTGTGTGTGTGTGATGCTGGTTCCAGTTGAATTGGGAATAAAATCCAGTATAGAAAGTTAGCATGCCTGCCTGTCTGAATAAGTGATCCACAACCTGCCTTTTTAATTGGGCCCAGAAATTGCATTACTTGAGCACAGTAGGACCCAAAGAACACAAACTGGCTTATATAATCTCTTCTCTTAAAAATGATCAATCTAGCTATTAAATACAAAACTATGCTTCTGAATCTTATAGAAGCCTGTAATTTGATTTTCACTTGACTGTGCATTTTAGCTAATTATTTAAATATGAATTTATTACTTACATAGATGAACCTGATTGACAGTACATTTAGGCCTTTCCTGGTATAGTAGCATACTCTTATGCTACCTGACAGACCCTTAGATCTTCTTTAAGTATAGAAATAACACAGGCTTACTTCTGTGGCTCTATTTCTATTAATAGGTGTTGAAGGTGCATAGGATGGATTAATCATCAGTACCCAGCCTTGTAGTTATGATAAATACAACTTTAAAGTTCTGTTTTGCTTGTCTCTCAGAATTAAGTTTTTAGCTCTTGACATTATAAGATTAGAATCATTTGTTTTTCTTTTAGCATGGTTGGTGAGTACTCAGAAAACTCTTCAGAACTGGCTGTAGCCCTTTAGTAGGTTCTAACTAAAGGTTTTAGCTGAACCTGAGATTGCTTAAAAGATTTAAATGTGGGCTGGGGCTGGGGCTGGGGCTCAGTGGTAGCACACTTGCCTAGCATGTGTGAGGCACTGGGTTCAATTCTCAGCACTACATATAAATAAATAAAATAAAGGTCTATCAACAACTAAGAAAAAAAAAAAGATTTAAATGTAAGTTAGCTTACTTTATTACAGATTTCTTATCTTTACAATGAAGATCAAAATGGAAATAAAAGTGTAACCGGACTAGAGAAACATAAAACATTATTATTATTATCTATCTTAACTTCTTATCTGTTCTTTAGCCACTGAATCTCAGATTTCTAACTTTTTTCTTTATTCCAGTCAAGTACAGTTCATTGAGCATTGAGTGCTCTCTTATACTTGCTTACTTCCTTCCTTGAGTCTATCAAGAGTTTTCTTAGGATTGAGTCTCAGGGTATGTGAATACTTTCGCCACTCATTCCCTTTTCACTATCTAAATATTTACATATTCTTATAGAGAAATGGCTTACCTTGTAAGGTTGGGCTTGATTCCTTCTAGATGGGTTTAGAAACTAGCAGAGACAATGGAATCCCAAGTAAATCTATTCTCATTTATTTATCTTACATTGTAATTAAAATTTAGATGATCTAAGAAATAGCTTTTAATAAAAATGTGTTTGGTTTGATTTTATCAATGATACAAGTGTGAAAAATCTGTTTCCTAATTTTTACAGCCACTTACTTTCGTTAGGAAGTTAAATTAGAGAAAATGTCTTTATAGAAAGAGTGATTGAAATCACATTTTTTGGTTTTTCTAAGACCAATAAATTTCATGTGTTTAAAAAATGTACACACTTTCTCAGGAATGAAATGAAAGAGACTAAGAGAAAGTGAGTAATTATGGTAATAGTATTTATTGGTAAAAGTCATGCCCAATAATTATAAGCATATATTCATGTAATATAGGCTAATAAATATGATGATGAATACTTATTTCATATGTGTAGTTTCATTATACATTAATGGTCTTACATATTTTTATAAAATATTATTTGCTATAAGAGATATATAAGACAGGTTATCCCTTCTTTGTGTTAATATATGCATGTATGTATATATATATAAATTTTATATATTTTATATACAAAGATTTTATATATAAAGATTATATGTGTGTGTATATATATGTATACATGTATATACATATATATATATATATATATACACACACACACACAATCATGCCTGAACTAAGAAGTTAGATTTTTATTTTAAATTTTCTTTCTGTAATTTGATTTGAATGATTATATCATTTATAGAGATAAATCTACTTTCAAGGAACTGTAGCAATGCTCTACATTTATTTATTTATTTATTTATTTACTTTTGTATGGCCTGAGAAGGGATTTTTTTTTAGGATGAAAAGAGATGGATAATAGCAGCCTTGGAGTACAAAGCTACTATGCATTGTTAATTTTAAAAAAAGAGAGAGAGATATGTCTGCATTTGCTATTTTTAATACAGCTGGTTTTTTATTCTTCCATTTCTTTTGCAATAAATGAAACTTTCATATTCCATTGGTGGGATAGAAAGGCAAAACTGGGTCTTCGAAGACCTCTATCATCACCTCCATCATTATTCCTGTTCTGATGACAAAACAGAGCATGCCGTCAAAGTCCTCTAGGTACTACCCTTATTACATGTGTCACTGGAGAATGTTTGCCATATCTGCTTTAACACCACAGACATTTTAAGTAGGTTATTCCATCACTTTGCCATTTTGATTATGACAACAAAATGACACCATATTGAAATGGATTTTGGAAAGAAAGGCTAACTGTCCAAAGAGGTCCATGCTCACTCTAATTAAAATTGGCTTAGGTGGCACAACCTTCATAATTCAGAGTATGACTATGAAGGATATGCGTGTTGAAAACCTCCTTTGCTCATTAGTGCTATTTCTGTCAGACACTACTACCTGCTCTTTTCTTAATGAATGCTAAGCCATCTCTTTAGAAGATTGTGCTGCTTCCCTGAACTGAAGGAACTGTCTTATTTCCTCCCAAGTTCGTCAGGAGTAAAATCGGGGAGTCACCTCTTTGACATTTCCCAACCTCTGTACTTATTTATCTCTTTGAGACCCTGCGCTCCAGAGATATCACTGTCTTAATTAAGAAGAAGGATGTGACCATGGTAAATTGACTGATTTCATTGATTAAGGACTAGCTGTACAAGTAACATTGATTTTAACAGTGGGTCTACATAAATGTAATTGTTCGAACATGGGGCTGCATAATTATGGTGATGTACGAGAATAGTTGGTTTGTCCTTTTCAACCTTCACTAACATTCTTTTGCATGATAATGTACCTTGTGCAATTAGCAGAAATCTTAAATGTTACAAAATGTCTTTTGTGAAGACATGAAGTAATAATTTTATTCTAATATAATTCAACAACATCAGACAGTTTTTCCTTTTCTTTTCATTTTTCTCCTTTCTATATACATAAGATGATATACATGGTAACATGAATGTTGATTTTGACCTTTTAACACTGATAACCAACCCCTATAAATATATACAAATGACTTATTATTTATTTCAAAATAAATATATTACATAGTCTGTTGCTAAAAAATATTTATTGGTAAATATATATCTTAAATGATGTTATCCATACCAGGGCTTAAATCTAAAGTAAATTCCTATAATCTTCCTACATATTTATGAAAAAATATTGCAAGGTTACTAGGTTTGTGGAAGATAGATGGTTGTTAAATTATTTATGTAAATTCTTCCTTAATAAAGCAAACACATATAAACCACAATATAAGAAAAATAATTCAATTATTGTTTTATGTACCACAACTATACTTAAATGAGACAAAACAAAATTCTATAACATATTGCTGTTGGGCCCTTACTTAGTAGGAACTGAGTTTCTAAGTAGATGATATTAGGCTATAGGCAGTCAAGCGCTTGGATGCTTAATGATCTGAAGAGGAAGAAAATTCTAACATTATACAAAAGTGAATTTGAAAGGAAAAAAAAAACACGATAAGAGGATAACAAAATTACCTAAGAAAAAAATCAAATTAGTCCTGTGACCTTTAGTAACTATGTACCCATACATAACAAAGAGTGGCTCATAAAATAATGCAAGAGCTCATTCTTCATATGGCTCTATTCTTTTATTCACTCGTAGGTCAACTAAATAAATAATTCTATAAACTATTTGAAAAATAGTAGGTCTCCATATTGATTGAGTTGGTATGTTTGTTTGGTTGTTTCTTAATTGCTTGTTTTTCAAAAGTTCAGCATTACAGCTTGCACTAGGACAGAAGGTTAATGACTAAATTGACAGTAGTGCTATCATTCTCATATACCATTAGCATCCTAAGCCTTTCTACATAATCAAATCACATGGTCACTTTTATATAAATTGATCTCTGTTCCATTGCCTTATATATGGAACACATACACAGAATTAACATAATACATTTGAAATATCACCCAATGTATATTCCTTTATCAATAAGATAATTTCCCTCCCTGCATCTCTCCTTAATTGAAGGAAAGTTTAGCATTTGTCTTCTTCACTTCCCACTTCAGAAAGAAAAAGACACACTCTTATCCAATCCTACCTAATAAATCCTATCCAATATTTATAGGAAGTAGAACACTTATCACTTTGTGGAATATGGGAAGAATGTAGGAGATGGAAGTATTTAAAGCAAGTTGTCTAACATAAATTTTCTCATTTCCTTCAACTGGGCCAGAATCCCTAAGTAATTTGACAGGATGTGGTAGATGCCAAACCAGAGGAAGCTTTTGTTGGGACTCTCTTTGGAATGCTGAAGGACACTTGATGTGCAGGGTGGCTCTCTGATAACTCAGGATATCTGCTGTGTAGTGAAAGTAACAGAAGAGCACACTAGAGAAAAATCAGTGCTCTCACATACTTCTCTGGCTTCTGTGGAAACTAGAAAAGAATATCATGTGATGTGTGTAAGAGCGAAGTCCAAGAACAGCCTTGGTCCCCAGTTCCACCTGCCCTCTGCTTATAGTTCTGAGAATAACTGTGAAATGTGCTGATAATGCAATATCCTTAGACAAAAGGGAATTATCTGGAGTAGCCAGGCTTTATCCTTATCTCTTCTAGATCTGGAGGTCTTACAATTCTTCTTTCAAAGAATCAAGTTGCACTTGGGATATAAAACCAAGGATAGAGTGCTTTTAGAGTTTTTCAGCTAAAGTACCAAGTAATTGAGGCATGTTCCGATGAGACTCCATGCATCCTAGGTAGCTTTCCTCAGGGTTTCCATGAGTCTAAGACTTCTGTAGATTCTTGCTTCCCATCTGTGACTAATAAAGTTTCTCTGTCTTATGTGTGTGTGTTCTTCTGTTCCACAGGGCTCATACTCTGGCACCTAGGTTTATGTGAAACCCCTGCCAAACCTAGGAAACTGCAATGTGAAAGTACCTTAGGGGAAAATGAAAGTAACTGAGTTGGAAGTTAACATACCTAATGTGGGGCCACTGTAGTCAAGGGAAAAGGACACAGGTGGTCAACCCAGAAATGGCTTTAAGAACCTTGCAAAAATTCAGAGAGGTGTGAAGTTCCTATAAAAGTCAATGGGAGGCTAATAAAGCAAGGAAATTTCATCATACTGTGATTTAAGAGAACAAGTTGGACACACATCGCCTGCATCTTGGGGCCCAGAAGTGCAGTGGTCCCAGGAACTAGACCAAAGAGACACTCTGCCACAGAGAAAGTAAATGTCTAAGCAGTAGCACAGAGATAACAGAAGGACTTGAGACTCAGTTACACTTTATCAAGAAGCCAGAGAACACCTGAAGCATTTACATACTGTCTTGGAATACTGACAATTGCAACATGAAGAAGAAACAAGGTAAATATACAAATGACATCTTTGTCCTCAAACTCCATCAACAGTTAACCACAGGATGAGTCAAATACAATTAATCTGTTCATTCATACAAAATAAAGAAGTAGCATTTTCTTTCATGTGAGCAGAAATATGTTCAATTTGTGCTCACTATTTCTTTTTTCTTTTTTTTTTTTAACTAGAAATGGTCTTTTCTACTTGGTTATGACATCATTTTTAATTATGCTTATTTTATATTCAAATCTGTCAGGAGAATGTTCCATTTGGTTGAGCGGTTGAGTTGGGAGGAAAATGCTGTTTGTCAAAAGTACTGTGCTGAGTACTTGAAAAACAGGACATTATTTTGTCTTTATCAAGCCCCAGTTCATACATCTTAATCCAGTGATAATAACGAGGAGAGGCATTCCAAGATGTTAGAAACACAGGAGTGTAACCCAACCTAAAGTTTGTATCTTTAATACACACGCACATGTGCCAATGCACAGTAAAGAGACAATTCAACTATAGGGAAGAACACATAAAACATTTAAAACTTTTTTTTTCTTTTAAACTCTAAAGACTTATACTCACATTTACTGTAGCTGGAGTCAGAAAAAGAGATCATTGCATAAGTTCATTTCTGAAATACAAATAGTTTTTACTTGTCAGGCAGAAAAGGCACATAAAGCAGGGAAGAGGAATCAGACCTGAAATATCAAAGGAAATTTGTAAACCTGTAAATCATTTGGAAAAATTGGAACATCAACACAAAATGGCAATGCTGAGAAATTAAGCAACTGAATTGTCAGAGCCAAATGACCAGTGACTCATGCTTTATTAGGAGGACTTTATACTTCATGCCAAAGACAATAGCATACTACTGAAGGTTTTGAGGAAGGAGTGTGGTATAATCCAAATTGTATTTTAAAACATTCTTCTGACATCAGTGTAGAATTTCATTTGGAGAAGTCACTGAGAAACAAAAACTCCAGAGGCTTGTGCAAAAATCCGAGAGAGAAAGAATATCTATGTGAAATAACCCAGTGGCAGGTGAAAGAAGAGACAGGATGCATTTGAGAGATAAGAGGAATTATCATCAAGCGGAAATACAACTCGATTTTTCTACAAACCCTGTGGGGAGGGGTGAGTAATTACCACATGAACAAATATAGAAACAGTTTTGGGGCCCTAATTTCCCTGATACTCCCTTGATTACTCTTGGGCTCTCCTGAGACTGAGTTTATGAATTTTTGATAGTCTTGGCTGTCAGTTGAGCAGTGGATCATAGCTAATAGGGTCAAATAAATCTCTAATTTTTTCATAAGATCAAATGTGCATAAATGTTTTACTTTCTTCTTTTTGTGGGTGGAAAACAGGTTCAATGCATATTTTATCACTTTGGGGCATATATGACATATAAACACTATGTTTAGACACATAGATTTTTAAATGGTTTTATATTAGTAATTTTATAGATTAGTAGATGCAAATATTCAGTTGAGTTTCTTCATAGAATACTGAACAAAAAATACCATGTAAATGTATACCTCTTTCTTTGCAATTGGTCTTGGAATGTTCTTTCCCTTCAACAAAAATAAAAGGTAACATTTTTTAGTAATTTCCTATGTATTAGGAAGGACACTGAATACTACACAAGTGTTTTCTCATCAATGTTCAGCTATACAATAAGGTAGGTGCTATTATAAGAAAAGTGAGACTCATGCAGTTGCCTTGAGGGCATCTGAATCATACTGATAATTAGCACAATTTGGATCCAAACAATTGGACTCTGAGTTCTTTAACATACAATAAATTACATTTTCCTGAAAGTGCCTGGATAGTAGTTGCTTGATAAATATTTGTCCTTCTCTAAAAAAATGTTCAATTTATATTAAGAATTAATTATGTAACTACCCTCTCTGAAAGCAATGGATAGACATCAGGCAATATGATCAGGGAACTGGCATGAACAGATTTTCTTTTTAAGCAACCCAGTTTGATTCCCAAAAGGACACTACACATGACAAGGGCAAGATTGGAGGTAGCAAAACTAGTAAGAAAGCTATTTCAATGCTCCAGTTGCGCTTCAAATAATGCAATGGCTGAAGAAATGCTGAAAAAAAATGTATTTGATACAGATCATGGAAGAAAAATTAGAACTTAATAAGTAATAGGATATTATGAATTGGGAAGAGAAATAAATTGCTTTTTACATAACACAAAGGTGTCTGAAATTCACAATTGCTTTCCTTTAATGATACGTACAAGGGTGTGCCTCATAATTTTTTCTGACCCAGAATTTTTTGCAACAAATTTGAAATCCTCATACAAAGAGAGGAAACATTGTTTTATATGTAGGAACTACAAAATGAGACAAAGACAGCAAAAAGCTATTAGAAAAGAAGATATAGCTAAAAATGTGACATTTGAATACTAAGGTGTCTTAACAGTTCTCTTTTATGATCTATTTAATCTCCACTTTCATCTATTTTTTTCTTCTTCTTCAAGTCAAGTTAGCAAGTGTTACTTAAGAGTCTACTATGTAGACATTAACAAAGTGAATTCTTGGGAGCTGATAGGTGCTCTATTGAATATTTCACCTATTAATTTTCTTATTTTATAATTGAATAGAGAAAATATATTTCCATTCAACAATACATTTATATTGGCATAGAAAAAGTCAAGCAAACTCAAATTCTGTGTGAATTCAGAATTGAATGAAACATTGTGTGCAGTTCTTGGAAGGACAGACCTTGACAGCAAAGCAAGGTTTGGGTTAGCTTTAGTAAGCTGCTGTGACCATGTTACTACAGAACATTTCCTAGTCAATGTAACCAATTGCACCTCTCTGAAAAATGTGTCTGCCCTTATGACATATATACCCTTATGATAATGGTTAGAACTTGAATTGTCAGAAAACTGGAACAAAGAGAATTGTTGCCGCCTGAAGCGATGGCCGCTTGGAGCAACGAAGCCGCGGGAAGAAGTTCAGAGGCGAACTGGAAACAAACAGCTTTTTATTCTGATAACTTTTTTCTCTGGCTCTAACAACGACTAACACACACCACACACCACCAAAAAAATGGCGCTGACCTGATCAGCAATCTCGGCTCAAGTCACTTGAGATCCTGGGCCAAGTCCAGTGAGACTACGGAAGGTGACAATGCCCAAATCTCCATGGCCCATAGTCAACGGCAATTTAAGCCATCTCCCCAAACAGGGCTCCTACAGAGAATGGTATTTATTAAAGGATCCCCAGTAAACCCACATATTGGGAAGGGAGAACCCATAATGGGAAATGGTAGGAGATGTTTTAGAGAAATAAAGTGAGACCATTTCATCGTAACCTCTTGAAGCATATCAGCTCCTTGGGAACACTCCTTTCTGTAACCCACCTAAAATTGAATTTCTTGTTCTTTCTTTGCCACTAGCCTTGGTACAAAGTCACAGTCAAAGAAACATCAGTTCAACTTCAGAAGTGTCCAAGAATAATATGAAGCTTTACTTTAGTGTTCCTCATTGGAACCGCAGAAGCTTTACAGTGTATCAAATAGAAAAATCTTATAACATCTCTTTAAGTATCTCTTCCTCTTTTCTATATTCCTCTCTCTTCATAGACCCTGCCATTACCACAATTCCACACTACAGTTGCTCATTTATTCTAGTGAATAAAAATGTCCATAATTTTCGAAGAAGAACAAAACTGTGGACCAACTTAGAATGAATAGTGAGAAAAGTTTTAAAATTTTTATTGCTTTCATAAATGTATTCATGGGTATGTTGTGATTTAGTTTCTGTTGTTTGGATGTTTATTTTTACTAAAATAACATTCTCCTCCACTTTTTTTTAAACTTTTGGATTGGCCATTTACCTCTTCTATTGCTCTTGAAAATTATATTGCCTGTGTGAACCAGTCATAGCCTACTAACTTTTGTCCTAGAACACATTATAATTTTTCTGATAGTGAATTCCATTTCAGCTCTTTTTGGAAGCTGTTCAGTTGTCCACATCATGTCCCTTCACAGTGCAGTGGTAACAAGTGTGAGTAGGGTATGTCCTGAGGAATTCGTCCCTTGTGAGTATGTTTGCCACTCTACACTGGAGCAGGAGTGGCTGAGAATCAGGCCATATGAGATGCATACTTTTGCCCAGTCTTATGAATAAAAGCAAACTAGAAGACAAAATTTCTACCCAAAGCTGTGGACTGCTTTAGTGTGAAGACCATGCTTGTTTTTCTATATTAAGACCTTTCTTGTTCAATATCAAGAGAGGAAACTTGTTTGTATCAATTCTAAATAGCAGTTCATGAAAACAAAGGTATTACCATGTTTTAAATGCTCGTTTGAAGGAGTAACCTACAGTGATAAAATTCTATCCAATGCATCACCTGACAAAAAAAAAAATTCATACAAAAGATTTCCCTCACAGAATTATAATTAAAAAATGTGGAAGGATTAAGGGAAATGGAAAAGCACCATTAGAACAATAATTGCTACAGGCACCATTGACTGATGAATACTAACACTGGTGAGGAAAGTTTAGAGAGAAACATCCTCAAAGAATCTCCCTCCAAATGTTTATTAATTACTCTGATGATTTTAACACAAAGTCCACCTATTCTTGTATTCTTTTCCCATGAGGTGAAGTTTATTTCCTCTTCCTTCAAATGTGAGCTGGACACGATTCACATAATGAATAGACTATAGAAAGGGAAGAGGCCCTTTGTAGTGAAGAAGCCTTACAGGCACCATCTTAACCAAATGCTGGCAATAACCTTAGCAATACTCAGGCATGTTGCTATCAGCACCCCCAACTTGATAAAAGAAGAAATAGCTCTGTGGTACTCTTCTCCAGAATCCATAAAATTTTTTGAATCAAGGGAAAACATTAAACCCATATTAATAAACATTCTACAAATACCTAAGCAGTGCCGTTTAAAAGTTTAAAGGATGTGAAAAACAAGTTCTTCCATGATAATTTGTACAGATTGGAGAAAACTAAATTTAATGGCAATTAAATACAATATGGTATCCTGGATCAGATCCTGACAGCATTATAAAACTTGGGCAATAGGGGCTGGGGTTGTGGCTCAGCGGTAGAGCGCTCGTCTAGCACGTGCGCGGCCCGGGTTCGATCCCCAGCACCACATGAAAATAAAACTTGGGCAATGGGAACAATATCTGCATTTCAATTTTAGAATAGTACTGATGTTAATTTATACTTTTTATAATTTAAGATATCATCTTTATTAGGATAATAAAAGCTATTAACCATTAGAGGAAGCTCTGTAGTGGGTATATTGGCACTCTCTATTCTACCTTAGCAACTTTTCTAAGGGCCTTATAATCTTCCACAATAAATTTATAAAGCAATATTTTAATAAATGTAAATGCAAAATTACCTGTCCCTCTAAGAAAATATTTATAAACATGAAAATCCCTGTTGAAAATTTTATTTACATGAGCTGTAAAGAATTCCTTTTTAATCTCTTCATGTACTTTTCCTCATCCCACGACACTATTTTCAACTTCCTTTCCCTGATGTCATTTGTTCAGAACTTACCTGTAAGACAAATAAAACAAAAGTAAACACCAGGCACCTACAAATGACTTTCCCTACTGTAAAGAGTTCATTGGGGATTTTCAAACACTGAGTCTTGAATTAATTTGTCCCTAAATACTAATTAGTAAGGTCTCTTTATGTTAGGAGAGAGCAAGATGGAGGTGAGATTAGAATTATGTTCTCCTGCTAGCTTTCCTAGGTATCAGATCCTCCCTGAAGAGATTTGGATCCCTTAATAATGATAGAAGCTAGGCAATGAATCTAAAGTAAAAAAAAAAAATAAGTAAAAATTAAAAAAAACCCCTCTGGATTGTAATTCTTACTTTTTTAACCTCTTTAGCTTCAGTTACTTGAACTACAAAATTGGGATAATTGCCACCAGAAGCAGTTGCTTTTCTTACATATTTGAACACCTTTCAAATCTGGGCACTTTCCTATCTACTTATACTCACCTCTCCAGACCAGGACAAGAGCCTCTCCAGTACTTACTTATACCCACACTGGCCCTTATCTAATCTGATAGTTATCCAGGGATTTATGGCATCTTTCTAAAACACATATACATTACTCCTTCCTAATGATTCTAAGGCCTTCCATGGCATGTGAAAGAAACAAAAACTTCTTAAATGGCCTGAAGATTCTATAAGCTCACAATGCATGTACTTTAGGTCCCTCAAGTGTCACACCCCTTCATTCAGCCTTCAATGCTCATCTTGCACCCATTTCCCCATCCCAGTGCCTCCTTACACTGCTGCTTCTGTGTGGAACATTCATCTCTTCCTCTACATCACTCCAATTTTCACTTCTCCTTTCAAATCTCAGTCTGAGTCACTTCCTCAGAAAATACCCTTAGAGCTTCTTTTTTATCACAATGCAAACATCTACTCTTTAACATGAAATTCAGAAGAAGTTTTACATGTATTCATGTGATTATTTTATTGATATGTTTAACTTCTCCCAGATAAAGTTATAGATTTAAACTTTCTGAGAAAAATTCATATTTTGGCTTAACATAGAGTCTATTAAACTGCTTGGCAGTTTTCAATTCGTGAAAATTATTGGTTGAATCTTTGCCATGTTTGGAATATTAAATAAATGTGTATATTATCACTAACTACATCATTACTTAAATGGTATCTTTGCTCTCTACAATCATGACATTTTTAAAGTTTAAAAAGAGCTGAAGTTTAGAAAGGAAACTCTAGGATTATTGGAAGGTAGTTACCATGTCTTGGACAGTTTAGTAGAAAAAGTAAAAAAAAAAAATGACAGTCATTCTCATTATCCTTGGTAGCTTTTCTCTGTAAAGCTAACACATTTAGTGAAATAGTAGTGTTTTTTGAACCAGTGACCCTAAAAGAAATACAATGTTAGATTCCTCTGAGACATTTTTAGGTTCCTGGTCACATGTTTGTCGACTGATCAATATATAACCTTATTTTATATGTATGTCTGTTTAAAGAAACTATCTAATATATAATGTTGATTCATTAACATTGAATTCATAGGCAGCAGCACTGTAGCCAATGCCTGTGCCAAGCTCATCTAATACAGGCATTGCCTACATAACGCATATCACAACTGCACACTTTTTGCATGTAGGAAACACTAGACAGCACTTCAGCAATAAGCCTGCTGGGCATTTTGAACAATTAAATCACCAACAGAGAGGCCACAAAGAAAAAATGTGACCCTAAATAGACTGCAAAAAGGACACTTGTTTATAGTATGACAGCTGAAACTAGAACCAGAATGCTACCTTTTCCACCTCAACTCAGAATGTGTTGATGAGGGAGCCCACATTTCTCGCCAGCCTACACATTTCCATGAATGACTGTGCTGTGGGTATTAACTTTGGAGCTACAAATTTTCGTAGGTGGGTGAATCCCCAAATATGGAATCAGAGGAAAATGAAGATCACCTGGATATGTTGCTTCAAGTTAACATAAAAGTGGTTTCTCTCATATTTTCTTTCTAAAAATTTGAAAGTTGCATGTAGGCTGAGAGATTTAAGAATGTTCAGCTTTATCAGAAATAAATCACCTCATCCATTCTGAAAAAATTGGATGAAACATCATTATCAATTTTGACTTGTTTCCTCTCATAACATGGAATCAATTAAAATGTCTGTAGCAAAATATGTTAGTAAAGTCATTGTATTACCACATATTCATAATTTTAAATACACTGAATACATATTTTTAATACGGTTTATTGCATCTTTAGTTTTTTCCAAATAAGCTGACATTAAAGTTTGGCACACCCCACATACATTTACCACAGTGTGGTCCTTATTCGAGACCTAGGTGTACAAAGGATGACAGTTGCAATGGTACATCCATGAGCAACTGTGAGAGTTTGGAAGATGATGACACAAAAATGAGGCCCTTTGTTCAAGCTGAAGCCATGCAGATATAAAATAAAAAATAGCATTTTATACTTTTTATAGGTATATATGTGGTTTATATGAAATGATCACTTATATATAAATCTATATTACATTATTATATAAGTAATATATTGTACAACGGAAATGATAATCCACTTAGTATCATTTTAATGCTACATTTTATGACACATTTGCATGGTCATTTTTAAGATCAGAGACATCAAAAAAATTGTTTTATGCAATTAAAAATGTTTTGGTTTTGCTAGGTGCGGTGGGACACCCCCATAATCCCAGCAGCTCAGGAGGCTGAGGCAGGAGGATCATGAGTTCAAAGCCAGCCTCAGCAATGGCAAGGTGCTAAGCAACTTGGTGAGACCCTGTCTCTAAATAAACTACAAAACAGGGCTGGGAATGTGGCTCAGTGGTTGAGTGCTCCTAAGTTCAATCCCCAGTACCAAAAAAAAAAAAAAAAATTAGTTTAACTTTTCTTTAAAATATGACCATTTTGAATATAGATTATGCACCAAAAGGGGAGAAAAGAGAGCAAAAAATGTTATAACAGTTACATTAAGAAATAAAATTTGGCATCAAAACTATAAAATATATCAAATTTTTATTCCAGAAAACAATGGTGAGATTCTTTAGTGTGTATTTGAGTTAGGACATATATAGACAACACCTGAAATAAGAAGGAAGGGTGTCTTAACAGAGGTTAATATTCTATGTTTTGTGATAGAGGATAAAAGCATCAGATCATAAATGCCTGACCAATAACAACTTAAAGAATTTAGGCATTCCAGTGCATGCTTGTTCTTATTGAACTGATATCAGAATTAAGAACATTAGAAAATAGGACTGTGTTTTGTGTTTGCACAGAGTAGTGGGAACACTTGCACATCCAAGCCAAGGCAGGATAATATGTACTTTTTCACTTTGAATCCTTATTCTGTTTACACTACCTTTCCCTGACCTCTACGATTTCTCTGGATCTCAGTGGCTGTGGAAAGGAATTGATTTTACCAGGACTTCTAATACCGGCAGTCTTCTATTCACTTAAATCAGTGTTTTATTTCACCTTCTGGGGCAGGAGTGGGGGATTAGAGAAGAAATGGAGTTCAGAGAACAGGTAAAATTGTTTTGCATTTGTTTGTTGTTCTTGGAACTTCTGAGAGTGATCTGTCTCATTACATTTTCTCTTTCTTTTGACTCTCTTTATATATCTAACTATCTACACACACACACACACACACACACACACACATGTTTAATGGAATAAGTTTTTCTTCCAATCTGACTTTGTATTTAAAATCATGACAAAGTGAAGGATTTCTCATACTAGAGTCCACGAGAATTATTTTTCTCTAGTGAACTCAAAGCTGTTGGAGAAAGTGCTAAGTACTACTTTTAGCTGACTACATGTGCTGAGTAAATGTTAATGAGGTGAATAACAATTTGACGACAACTGGTGGAATCTGTAACTACATTTTTTCACTGGCAGAGCAGAAACAGCAAGGTGACTTTTCACACACTTGAATCGACCTGTCTCATCTGATGTTAAAGAATCACCATCTATCTGCAAATGTCTAAATGAGAAGCTGAGTCTGCAAGTCAAGGGACTACATTTATATTGACTTTTTGATGTTTGTGTGTAGCTATGTTTATATGCTTACGATGTACATTGAACCGCATGTAGACATATCAACAGGATTTTAGTTTTTGTCATGCAGATTATAGCTGAAACATGGACATATAGGCAGCCCAACACATGAACATACTTTAAATGATGAAAATGATGGCAAAGAATCACAGATCTGGAAAATCAGTGAGGGCAAACTCAGTGAAGTATATAAGTCAAAGACAGGAACAAAATTACTTCTATGGCAGAAAATATTTGTTAGAAAGCTGTAAAATATAGATGTTTCTAAGTGACGTGACAAGAGAAGTGAAGTTCAGAATTCTACACTTCAGATATTTATGCAAGAAGTCAACAAGTAATATTTAGATGTGTTTGTGTCTGGTAAAATGCCTATTGATTAAAGGTATTTCAGATCTCTGGCTGCAAATTAAATGTGATGAACATAGCAGTAATGATTGTGAGGATTGAGTAGATAGAACTTCATCTGCTTACACAGAATTTTTTTATCCTAAATTGAATTAGTTTCTTCTATTGTGGAAGCATTAATTTATTTCCTTAAAATTAAAAAGATCCTAACATTTTCATTTAAAATCCAACTCAGTTATTCACATTTGTTATCTTAAAATTATACAAAAGCACAAAAGTATGTAACATAAAAGGGCATATACAAGGCAGAAGAGAATAGACATGAGTTAGAAGGCATTAGATGTGTGGTGTTTGTGGAAGTAATACAGAGAGATTCCCAGCTCCTCGATTTTGTGTAAACATATGACAGAGTTAGCGCTTCTCGAAACAGTCTTTGCCTTTCTAGAATATGCCAGTGGAATGACTTCCTTTCTCTAATATCACTCTATTTAAGATCTAAGAATTATCTGATTCCTCTATTGTCCTTCTCACCACTCCAATTGAGAAGTTACTGAATGTTTAGGATCACAGTGTAAACAGCTGCCTAAATCTTGAATGATGCTTTCTAATTGGTAACTTGACATTTAAAGTATACAGATAATTTCGTCCTATTATCAAGTTAAGGTTGTTTTTCTTTAAAAGAGAAGAGCCTTTCCCCAGTTTTGACAGTTAATTCACTGTATCACAAGTCATTAAAAATCATTGCAAAGCTGTCTATTGTAAATAATATCAGAGTGCATCTATATATTAAGTACATGTATGTTTCATAATAATATGCTTTTATATCTTACTCATCTCATTAGATTCTGAGTTTTTCAGAACTTTATTACCCATCCCCAATCCCTAACTCTGCATCTTATACACAAATGAAACGAAAAATTAGTTTAATGTATGAAAATTGTTAATTCATTGAAAAGACTGTCCATTTGTCTGTTTTTAATCCTATTCAAGATCAGAAAGTAATTTTATTAATATCAGTGTCTTGTAAAAGGATCTTATTTTTTTCTTAGCCATGATTTTCTACATTTTGTGTAATTTGAAAATTTGTTATTCAACTCTGAAATCTTCTGTAGTGCACTATTATTGAAAAGGATATTAAATATTTACTACATATGTAAATAAGAAAGTTGAATCAGCCATATTGTTACAATGATTTGTAAAATCACCAAACTAACAACAACAAAAAGCTTCAAAAATATAAATTCAGATGCAGGGATCTATGTAACAATTACAGAATGTTCATTACAAATAAGAAAGTGTTAGTTAAAAATCACAATTGCTCAGATTTTTTTTCATTGCTACATAAATCTCTAATTAGTGATACTTGTCTCATTATTCTAAAACATATAGCAATGAGATTTGATTATAATAATACCTTAAATAAAGAGAATTTAAAAATTAATAATCAGATTTTTCCAGAAAAATCTTTAATATTTTGTTCATAACTCACTAGGTTCATGCTGAGCACTTCGTACTACACATGTAGATCTAAAACCATGCAAAATTGGTAAGCTTTAGCAAATAAAACTTTCAATTTTTAATGGTCTCTAAAATAGTCTTATGTAGATTAGAAGAAGCTTGGAAACATATAATTTTTAAAGTTTTCTAACTCAAAAGCTAATACCTGTCTGAATTTTTTTAAAAAACAGTATTTAACTTAATACAATAGTGACCTTTTTCTAGTAATTTGCAGTATGTATTATTCCTTTAGGGGAATATTGTGACGCATCCTGGTAAGATGAGCTTTCCTATGTAAATGCTACCCTTTTAAGGTCAAAAGCTGTACTCAGTTAATGATGGAAAATGAAAAATGGTCTGGTGCTTAGTACAAACAACATCAAAAACCCAAAGCTTTGTGAAATCCTCTAATATATTTTAAAGCAGATATAGCTATTTCAATTTATACACACACACACACACACACACACACACAGACATATAGCAATAGACACAGGTTTATGCACACAAAAACATTAGTTTCTAGAGCACAACAGACTTATGCTATTATTTTAAATATTAACTTGAACCTAAATTTATACTAAAAAAATTAGATAAATGTTACTAAATATTGTTCGTATTGTACATTTAACAACTCTTTAACTCTTTTAAACTTTGGGCACGAATCTAGTTTATTATCATAATGAATCCAAAACCCACATTGAACCAAACACCCACAAAATATAAATAAGTGCATCTTTCAAATACACTTCAGTGTCAAACTTCTAGGTACACAATTAGAAATTTATTTTTGAAAGAAAAAAAGAGACTGAATCTTTAAAATAATTATTTTTTTCCAATTTTAGAAAAAAAAAATAAGATCTTTCCCTTCTATAGCATTACCTTAGTTTAACAAGGTGGTGTAGTCCAGAAAACTAAATACCCACATATTATATTTACTTTGGGTAAAATCAGTTTTTCTAAGTGGAAAAAAGTAAGAATAAAAGCACTTAAATGGAGGGGAAAATAGAACCTCTGCAGAACAAGTTTAAGAACAGCAGTAACCCATAAAGCTGTCAAATGGCACTGTTAACTACAGTAATTTATTCTATAATTTAATGTAATCTTGACCCCTGTCACATGTTAATACAGCATGAAGAATAATGGGTAAAAAACATGCTTATTAATGAATTGTAGAGTAATGTGACATTGTTTTTTGCCACATTCCTTTGAAATATCTTAATATTGGAATTAGCGGAGCCTAGACCATTTCAGTATGTAATTATGTCTATCCATATTTGATAGTTAATGCTGTGATTAAGAGATATTTAATTTTTAATTATGCTAGAGGTAGTGGATTGATTTTTGAGTCAAGGAACACAGGGATAGCTCTAGACATGATCTCTGTTACATGGATTGTAATTTGTCTGGTGGGAAAGCTTCTGCCATCTTAAGTAGAAAGACAAACTAGAGCTAAGCAGGGCAATTGTTTAACTGATAATCTCTACTCTTTTAATATATTATCTGGTTAAAATACTTGCAAGGCAAATCGGATAAGTGCAATTTGTTTTATCTAGTGTTGACAGTTCACTATTATGAAAACATTCCATTCTCTATCCTTCCATGAACTTCCCATTTCTTACCTCCCACAAAACACATACATGAATAATACTAACAATAAAGTATGCTACTGATATTTTCATCTCCAGATCATTTTATTAAAGTTACCCTTAGCCATAAGCTAAGATTTTATAGATGGAAGAAAATATATATAATTTTATTTAAAGGAACAGAGTCCTTTGTTGGGAAGCACTTAGGGGACAGTTTTTTCCTTTCCTTTCATTGTGAGTTTTCCCAGCTTCCACAGCAACACTTTTCCCAATTTTTAATATCTAAGTAAAGTGAATTCACTAAAATGGTGTGAAAATGACAAAAGTTTCCCAAATTCTCTGGAAAAGGACAGTCACTTCAGTCTACTAAATGAATGTGCAAAGCCATGATAAAGCATTATCGAGAGGATTGTATGATAAATTTTAATTTTTATTGGTTTGACAGTCCTGGGCAAAGTAATGAATAGTACTGGAAACACAGACCTAGATGAAATTGCAAGAGACTGCAAGATTTTACAAATGTATTTCACCTAAACTTCTCCAAACATATGAAAACACAAAACATATTCAAACACTTTAAAAATGCAACTAGGCACAATAAGTACAACATTTTTTCATGTCATGGTGGGACCACCTTCTACCTTTGTTAAGTATCAGTAGGGCAAGGTAAGGGTAGGCAGTAATCAAAATGTTTGTTTTGCTTCATTTTTGCTAAACCAAGATGTCTCAAAAACTTCCCATTAAATGGAGTTTTCACCTGACACCATGTCTTCACCTTTTAAAAAGAGCTGGCAACCTCCCAGCACTTTTGCTTCAACTCACAGGATATACAGTGACTTGTTCACCTATCAGCTACATACAGACCAGCTAGTCCAGGCCGTACTATAAATATAGGATGCTTGAAATGTGGACTTGACAAATCTCAACTGAGTATCACAATATTACATTACAGGATAATGAAATATTTGCATGCAAATTTTAACTTTTTCTTGGGCTACATAGAGGAAAATGTAGACTTTTGCAAGGATGGGTCTACAGTGCATGCTTACTTAGAATCTAGGATGTCATTTTTCTCCTGTAGGTCCTTCTAACTCAATGCAGTCTCTCCCAAAAGAATCAATCTGCAGATCACCCCAACTTTCCTTACATAAATGTCCTAACATCCTCAAACATTCCCCTGCTGCTGACTGCTTTCTAAGTTTTGAAGCTTCTGGCAGTTCTTCAGAATTTGGTGAACATCATTTAGTCTTCTTCTTAGAGATTCTAACCTAGGAATAATAAGGTGCTCTAATTCCTGTTCAGTAGCTCCCACCAGTTAAGTATCTATGAAAAGAATCACATCTATATTGTCAGCAAGTATAAATTTCACTCATATACAAACATTATAATCATTCAAGAAGTGAAAAATGGTGCCCTATTACTTTTTGTGAGCTATATACTATTATTAAAGAGAGAAGCTCATGGCACTCTTTGGCCCCTTCCTAGAAGCATTTAGCCCTGTTTGTCCCTCCTGTTCTGATTGGATATTTAGGACTTGTTAAAATCTACCTTTAAAAAGCAGGATGCTAGGATGCATTTACAATTGCTTCCACTCTTAACTGATAAGGAGTGGTAAGATTCCAGGCTCTGAACTTGCTGAAATTGAACTCAGTGGTACCACTTCTTAACTCCTTTTGGGAAATTTGCCTAATCTCTCTAGGCTTAGCTTATTTTTCCATTAAAAACTTACCTAATTGATTTTACATAAAATTTTGAAAGAGCAACATGCATGTGTATACATACATATGCACATAAGTTATGTAACATACATATTTTTAATATACGTTTGTACATGTATGGATATGTGCATATATTTGCAGACTGAGGAAGAAAGGTTTAGAATAGTGCCTGACATATATTAATTCTGTTATCAAAGATCTGGTTAGAGGAGGGAATGGCTGCCAAATGTAGTTCAAAAAGATTTGTTATCTCCTGCAATCAATCACTGTAAAGCTTAATTATTCTGATTGTTTGAACTTTGGAAATAAATGAGTAAATCAAAATATTTTCTCTACCTCTCTCTTTCCACCAAACTTTGCCCACCATTCTTTTTTTTTAAATGTTTTTTTAGTTATACATGGACACAATATCTTTATTTTGTTTATTTATTTTTATGTGGTGCTGAGTATGAACCCAGTGCCTCACATGTGCAAGGCAAGTGCTCTGCCACTGAGCCACAATTCAAGTCCATGACCACCATTCTTATCAGTGTGAATTTTTTTTTCTACCAGAACCTTGTTGGTAGTAACCACTTGAACCCTAAAATGCTCTCAGTTCAACCCATCTAAGAAGCTTTTTTACTACAATTGACACAAATTTTGTTTTGCATAGTGATAATTTTTACAACATTTTCACATTTTAATTGAAATTGATATTTGGAAGATCTACTAATAATAATGGATGTTATTTAAACCTAAAACTTTATTGAAAGAGGTACTATATACATACATGTTTGTCTGTGTACATGGTGAAGTTGATCACTATTCAAATGAATCAGTGATTCTGCACCATTGAAGCTGTGCTGAGCATAACAAAAAAAATGCTTAAACTGGAACAAATTTGGAAATGTATGAAAATGACTTCCATTAGAGGACGTTTCCCCAATAAAACATGCAAGTGGGATTTTCAGTATTACTAAACTTTAATATCACTTTCATGGATGCATTTTATGTGATTTTCAAATGTTGCAAGATGTGATTTGCTGAAAAAAAGTTTAATAAATATAGTCTTCTAAAAAATATGCAAGTATATTGTGACAAGGCATATTATTACTAGCTTAAATATTGCTTATCATATTGAACCAAAAAGTACCCATATTTGAGAAAAATTATTAAAGGTAAGGTGAAATGTGACATCAGAGGACCAATTTAACAATTTAAAAATGTGTTTGAAATTGACAGATGGTGACGCAGTAACAGAGACAGATGAGATAAATATTAAGCATAAGGGCACTTCAAAGAAGACTTATTTTGATATACTCACAGGCCAAGCTCTCTGATACAAAGTCTCCATCAAAGATTCCATCAAAGTTTTAGTGCTAAAATGTTTAGGTCATTTATGCTTTTGTCATTGCAATAGCATTAAATTCCTACATAAGTAAACTTAAAATAATTTCTAGTGGCTTTATACTTACTGAAGCATCTGGGATAGACTTAAAGTTAAAAAATTAAACTCTTTTTCTGATTTTTCTAAGTTTTGGAAAATACCTAGTATGCTACAAAGAACAAGTGCTTAAAAATGTAGAAAAATTGTTTCATGCTCTATTTCTACCACAAATTAAGTAATATTGGGTATCCTTATATACCTTGTACTTTTTAATAGTATATATATATCAATGTCATGATTCTGTACTTCATAAAGCTGATGTAATGTGCTCTCTACATCATTTCTGAGTGAACAGAGCCTCTGCTTTCATTTTCTTTTTATTTTGTTCATTCTTGTTATTTAGTATATGGTCCCCCCTTCTCAATTTCATCATATGTAAGATCCTTTAGTTAGAACTCAGCCACACATGATGCTAATACAAATGTCAGTAAGTAAACTACCTGTATTGAACACTGATTATAATTCAAAAATAGTGTGGGATATAAAGACATTATTTTTCCAGACATCTATAGAGATCCTCCTTTGTTCTAAACATCTTTCAGGAGATTTGGGTAATAAGAGTTAAACATGAAACTTTCAGAGAGATTGCAGTTCTGCAGATAAATTCTCTGTCCATATTTATGCATAAATATATATATGATAATGTTATATATACATGTGTATATAAAATATGAATACAATGATAAAAGCTAAATTGTACAATCACTGTACATCAGTGAAAACTACTTGATGTTCATTACTTCATGACAGCTGCACAATAGTCCTATGGAGAGGGTATATTTTAATCTACATTTTGATGTTGAGAAATGAACATGCAGAGGATTGGAAGCTTCATAAAGTTCACCCCAATGTGAAAGGTACAGCAAAGAATTGACAAATTTTAACTCCCCACACTTTACATATAATCACTTCCCTGAGTCAATTAAGTTTAATTTTCTGTTTGTATGTGGTGTGAAAAAAGCAGGGACAGTTGGGGTTAAGAGAGTAGAGAGAGAGGGTGAGGTGAGAAAAGAAAGAGTAAGATACAATGTCTTCAAATGGAGATAATACTAGAGCTTTGAAGGTTAATATCTGAATAAGGTTTACCAGGATAAAATTGAGAGTAGGAATAGAAAAGTGTATTTTAGATAATGATGAATAAAACTGGAACATGAACAATTAAAATGGAAGGGAAAGAGGGAGTGGGAGAAAAATAGGAAATTTATACTGTGTCCAGGTTCTAAATGGCTTTGAATTTATACTTTAGAAGTTATACATTACTCTATAGAGAGAAGAAAGGTTTGAAATTTTGCAAAGAGAATTCTGACTACAATATAGAGGATGAGTTAGAAGTGAGTAACAGGAAGAATGAAGCAGATACTAGTCAAATGGAATATAATAAAGATCTAAATTTATGATTGTCAATAGGAATGGATAAAAAGAAGTAACAGCAAAATTTCAGTGATAAAATTGTTAGGATCTTGTGACAAATTGAATATAGGAGCTGAGCAAAACATGGATATTTCTGGTTCAGTCTAAATAATGGTACAATTAATATAACAAAGAAAAGAATGGGGTGATTTATGGCAGGAAAATAATAAAATAATCAACATGAATATGGTATCATGAAGAAAATAATCATAGAACAAGTAAAGATAGTATATGATCACTTACCACACTGGCATAAAATGGAAAGTTTTTATACAGTAGGTATGATTTCCTTCAGGAACTCTCAGAGTTTTTTCTTCATACTATAGTAGCTGCTATTCTTAAGATCAGGAGAACAGTATCACGGAGTTTTAAAACTTGTAAGCATGCTTTTCTAAATATAAATTTGGGGAATGATAAAAGAAAAAATTGGAGGAATGAACTGAATGGGTTTACAGACCAGAAGACTCAGAGTGAAAAAGACCTAGGCTACAATTTGACTTTATTCTACTGACTCTGTGATCCCATTATAATTTATGTTGAATTTTGGGGTCTCCAAATTGAAGCATAATCTCTAACCCTGTATCAAATGACTTTCAACAGATCTGTTTACACCAGTGTATGGCCAACAAAGTAAATGGCCATGTCTCTATAGGGGAGCAATGGGGAGGTCGTTACTGTGTTTTTATGACTTTGCAAATTCTTATGTGTAGTAATGTGGTCTTTCAGTTGCTTGATGGGTCATATCCAAGAAATCACTGCCCACTCAAACATCAAGAAGTTTTTTCCTTATATATTCCTTCCTGTAGTTTCAGCTCTTACATCAATTACAAGTTGTTTCTTAATATGACGTAATACATCTAGTTTTCCCAACACCATTTATTGAAAGAACTGTCCGTCCCGCATTGTATGTTCCTATCACCCTTGCCAAAGAACTTGTCAAAGAACTGTTGATGAGTGGATTTATTTCTTGGTCTTCTTTTCATTTCTATTCTCTCATATGTCTGCTTTTATGTCCATACAATTATGTTTTGATTACAATAGATTTGTAATAGATTTTGAAACTGGAAAGTGAGATGCCTCCAGTATTTCTGTTTGCTCATGATTGCTTTGAATATTTTAGGTCTTTAACAGTTCCTATAAATTTTAGAATTATTTTTATTTCTTTAAAGAATGTTTTGGAATTTCAATAGCAATTGCTTTGAACCTATATAACCACTTCAGATATTGTGGACATTTTTAAATCATTAATTTTTCTTAATGGATTATTTTGCATTTTTCTGAGTCTTCTTCATTTTTTTTTCACCAGTGTTTTATGGTTTTCAGTGCACAAATATTTCATGTTTCATAAGTATTTTATTTTTGTTGCTATTATAAATAGTATTGTTTTATTCTTTTTTATAATCCATTGCTTGTGTATAGTAACATGATTGAATTTTATGCAAATAACTTTTGCAAATAACCAAAGCAGTCTTGAGCAAAGAGAACAAACCTGGAATATTTTACTTACTGACTTTAAAATGTAGTACAACTTAGTTCACTTATTAACTTTAACAGGTTTTACTGTTGTTGCTATTGTCAAATCCTTAGGGTTTTTTATGTACTTGATCATATCATTCACAAACATTTCATTTTTATTTTCCCTTGTAATTTGAATGTATTTTAATTAATTTTTCCTTGACTATTTTCTCAGGCTAGGACTTCTAATACTATTTTGAAAAGAAGTGGAGAAGTAAGGCATCTTCTTGTATCAGACCTTAGAAGAAAATATTTTATATATTTTTTTATTCATTGTTATGATAGCTGTGGATTTTTCACATAAGAACTTCATCATGTTCCTTCTTTATCATTTTTTTTTTGGTAGTGCTGGGGATTAGAACCCAGGACCTTATACATGCAAGGCAAGCACTCTATCAACTGAGCTATATCTCCAGTCCCCTTCCATACCTAATTTGTTGAGAGTTTTAATCATAAATGGATGTTTTCCTTTGTTTTTTGTCAAATATCTTTATCTACATCTGTTAAGATAATCATGTGCTTTTTCTTCTTCTATTTAGTTAATAAGGTGTATCACATTGATTGATTTTTTTTAATGTGTGTTAAAACATCCTTTTGTTCTTGATGTGTTCAATGTGCTATTGAATTTGGTTTACTAGAATTTTGTTGTAAATTTTCACATATGTATTCACTAGAAATATTAACCCAGAATGTTCTTTACTTGTAGTGTTTGGTTTCAATATCAGGATAATGCTGGTCTCAGAAAATGAGTTTGGAAATGTTCCCTCTTCTTCATTTTTATTTATTTTTTGGGAGGGTGATATTTTAACAAGTATTGGTCTTAATTCTCTGAGTTTTTGGTAAAATTGACATTTGTAGCATCTGAATCTGGGTTTTTCTTTATTAGGAGATTTAAAATATTAATCCCATGTCCTTATTTTTTTATTTTTTATTTGTTTTAATTAGTTATATATGACAGCAGAATGCATTTATGCACTTTGATATATTATACATAGATGTGGTATAATTTTTTTATTTTTCTGATTGTACATGTTGTAGAATCATATTGGTCATGCAGTCATATATATATATACATAAAGTAATAATGTCTATTTCATTTGATTATCCTTCCCATCCCCATACAGACCCTCCCCTCCCCTCTTCAACTCCCCTAAACCTAAACTAAGGTAACTCTATTCTTCCCTAATGCCCCCTCTTATTATTCAATAGAATATTATTCAGCTTATAGAAGAATGACATTATGGCATTTGCCAGTAAATGGATGAAGTTGGAGAATACATGCTAAGCAAAATAAGCTAATACCAAAAAACCAAAGGCCGAATGTTGTCTCTAATATGTACATGCTAATTCATGTCTGCAGGAGCCCTGTTTGGGGATTGACTTTAATTGCAGTTGACTATGAGCCGTGGAGATTTGGCCATTGTCGCCACCCGTAGTCTCACGGGATTTGTTGCGGGATCTCGGGTGACTTGGCCGAGATTGCTGATCGGGTCAGCGCCATTTTTAGGGTGTGTTTTTGGCGTGTGTTAGTCGTTATTAGAACCAGAGAGAAAAGTTATCAGAATAAAAAGCTGTTTGTCTCCAGTTTGCTTCTGAAGTTTTTCCCGCGGCTCCATTGCACCAAGCGCTTCAGGCAGAAACAGGTGGCGGCCCGTACGGGGAACTTCGGAGCGGACAGGTAAGAACTGAAAGGTCTCTAAAGATGGGTTCGAATATAACTGAATCCCAAGTGATAGAGGCTATGCAAAGACTCCTTGATATACCTGACTCTGTTCTCAGTGAGGAGTATATAGACAAAAGTGAAAGTGATCAAAAAAGTGTAGATTCCACTGGGCCAACTGAGACCAGTAAAGAGAGTGTTAGAAGAGACCCAAAAATGACAAAAATCCAAGCTATTAAAGCTATTCGGGAGTTATTGGCGAAAGCTGAAGGATACTTGCTCTCACTGGAACCTGGGCCTCAGGATATTGCTGTCAGTGAAATTAGCAGTGGTGAGGAATCTAGTAAAAGTGATCCTGAGAAAATGAGGAAAAAGAAATTTAAAAAGACCGAGAAAAAGGTCCGTCAGGCAGAGGAGTCACTTGTGTCCTCTACTCCCCCATGGGTGGAATCCATTACAGAAAATATGAAGGGTATTACTAGGCATTTGCATACCCTAGAAACAGAAATAAAAAGTCTTTCTGATCGCTTATGCGCTCTCGAGGACAACTCACAGATACATTGGGAACCGCCAGCATTTGAAAAGAAAAATGGACAGAGTGTCCATCAGTCAGTAGATTTCAAAACAATAAAAAATCTCAAAGAGGCAGTAATGACTTATGGGCCCCAAGCTCCTTTCACGTTGAGTATGCTGGAGTCCCTTAACACCTTTAGCTTAACCCCCTCAGACTGGAAAAGTCTATGTAAAGCAACATTAAGCGGGGGGCAATTCTTGGTTTGGCGATCGCAATTCCAAGAACTTTGTATAGAAACGGCTAAAAGAAACGCGGCTGCAGGGTTTGAAAACTATAATATAGACATGCTCACAGGAGAAGGGCAATTCGCAGACTTACAGGCTCAAACAGATTATGACTCAGATATATATGCTCAGATAAATGCAGCTGCCTTAGAGGCATGGAAAACTGTACAAGGACCTGGGGATCTACAAGGTAGCTTGTCAAAAGTGATTCAAGGACCTAATGAGCCGTATGCCGACTTTGCTGATCGACTTTTGAGAACTGCAGGTAGTGTGTTTGCAGATGTTGACCAAGCTATGCCTTTAGTTGTTCAATTAGCTTATGAAAATGCAAATAAATGGTGCCAAGCAGCCATCAGGCCATGGAGAACTAAAAAGGATCTTTCCGTATATATACAACTATGTAAAGATATAAATGGCGACTTTGTCACAGGAAATGTGATTGCAGCCTCAATGAGGGGTGCTTCCTCTCTAAATTTCACAAAGGCTAAACGTAGACATTATAATCAATCAGGATATTCCAGGCAAAATTATCATAATCAATCAGGCAATTCTAGGCAAAATCCCAAAAGAGAAATAAGATCAAGCTCATACCGTGCCCCAGGCCGCTGCCCCAGGTGTAAAAAGGGAAATCATTGGGCCAATAAATGCTATTCAAAATTTGACATCCATGGAAATCCTCTGTTCAGGAATTCAAAAAACGGGGCACGGGGCCCAGTACCCCGGGGCCCACAAATGTACGGGGCATTGCAGAAGGAGTATCCTCAAGCATCCACTCAGATGCTTCCCCGACACAATCCCTACTACCCATCCACTCCCTCGCCAGAGGAACAAGAGGAAATGCAGGATTAGACCTCTGTTCCACCGCCCGAATAGTGTTAACACCTGAAATGGGGGTTCAACTGATTCCCACAGGAGTCAGGGGACCTCTTCCCTCAGGGACTGTAGGACTTATTATCGGGCGTAGTCCTAAAAGCTTATTAGGTTTGCAAGTGACCCCAGGTGTAATAAACTCAGACTACAAAGGGGAAATAAAAATAATGCTTAGCTCACCCCAAAGTGTAAGTTCTGTTAATCAAGGAGATAGAATTGCTCAGTTGCTTCTCCTTCCCAATTTACATAATTCATTTAAAATGGGTATGCCTCAAGAAGGGAACAATAGAGGATTTTGTTCCACTGACTCAAGTCCCATGGCTTGCTGGGTTCGAGACTGTTCAAGGAGGCCTATGTGTAAAATAAAAATCCAAGGAATAGAAATGGAGGGATTAATAGATACTGGAGCTGACTCTTCCATTATTAATTTACGCCAATGGCCCAAGCACTGGCCTCTGCAAAAAGCTTCAACCAGTTTAAGAGGCTTGGGATATAATAACCTCCCAGATAAAAGTGCAGTAATTTTAAAATGGGAGGATGATGAAGGCCATAAAGGAACATTTCAGCCTTATGTTTTACCTAATCTACCGGTTACTTTATGGGGAAGAGATATTTTGCAACAAATGGGAGTACACCTTGCAACCAAGCCTGCAGATGTTAAATGTGAAAACCTACAGGGTAATCTTAACCATAAAAGAACTCATTATCAAAAAGTACAGAGTAATCTTAACCCTAAAAGTAATCATTGTCATAAAGGAAAAAGATATTTTTTTGGGGGGCCACTGAGAAAATAATTTTGAAAATACCATGGCTTTCTGATAAGCCAGTGTGGGTCCCTCAGTGGCCCCTATCTAAAGAGAAATTACAAGCGGCCCACCAATTAGTTCAGGAACAATTAGAAGCAGGTCATATAGAACCTTCCACCTCTCCCTGGAATTCCCCCATATTTGTGATCAAGAAAAAGTCAGGAAAATGGCGATTGTTACATGATCTTAGACAAATCAATAAAACCATGCAAGTTATGGGGCCTACTCAACCTGGACTTCCTAGTCCCGTAGCTATTCCAAAAAATTTCCATCTTATTACTCTTGATATAAAGGATTGCTTCTTTTCTATTCCCCTACATCCTCTGGATGCCCCCAGGTTTGCTTTTTCCGTTCCTTCTATGAACAATAATGGCCCTGATCAGAGATATCAATGGAAGGTTTTACCACAGGGAATGGCTAATAGCCCCACCATATGCCAAATATATGTGGACAAGGCTATCCAACCCATTAAAAATAAATATCCAAACCTCATGTGTCTACATTACATGGATGATATTTTATTGGCCCACCCTAATCAAAAAATCTTATTTAATATATTCAGTGATGTGGTAGAAAATTTAAAAAAATATGGATTATATATAGCAGAAGAAAAAGTTCAAACCAGATCTCCCATATTATATTTAGGATTTAAAATCATGGATACTTTTGTTAGACCCCAAAAAATTTTAATAAATAAAGAACATTTGACCACCCTCAATGATTTCCAAAAACTACTGGGAGACATTAATTGGCTTCGCCCTACACTAAATCTCACTACTGGCTAACTAAAACCTTTATTTGACATCCTTCGTGGAGATCCTGATCCATCTTCACCACGAACATTGACTCCTGATGCTAGGAAAGCTTTAAAGTTAGTAGAAAAAGCCATCGAAGGAGCTCATTGTGATAGATTTGATTTAACTCAACCGCTGATGTTGATTATTATTTCTTCACAATATACACCCACAGGAGTATTTTGGCAACAAGGGCCTTTATTATGGATACATTTGCCCGTCTCTCCTAAAAGTATAATTGAATCTTATACCTCCATGGTGGCTAAACTTATTCTTCAAGGACTTAAGACTTCTACTAAAATATTTGGCATTCACCCTGCTACTATTATTACTCCCTATTCATCATCACAGATTGAATACTTATGCTTCAATGATAATGATTGGGCCATAGCTAAATGCTCTACTTCTGCAAATTTTGATAATCATCTCCTAAGTCCCCTATATTATCTTTTTGTATTAATCATCCTATTATATTTCCACAGGTAATAAAAAATCAACCTATTCCTAAGGCATTTAATGTATTTACAGATGGGTCCTCAAATGGTACTGCTACAGTAGTCACTAAAAAAGAAAATATGACTTACATAACTGCACACAAATCAGCTCAACTAGTGGAATTGGAAGCTGTGGTAAGAGCTCTGGAAAATTTTAGGGACCAGCCCGTAAACATTTTTTCAGATAGCCACTATATTGTACAAGCCGTCCCAAAATTAGAGTTAGCAGGACCAACAGCACCTCATACTCCAGCCTTTAAATTGTTTTATCAAATACAAAAACTTTTGTGTGCAAGAAAAGAACCTCTATTCGTAGGCCATATTAGAGCACATACTAATTTGCCTGGTCCCCTCCATGAAGGTAATCAAAAGGCTGATGAACTTACAAAAACAGTATTTATACTTTCAGCGCTACAACAAGCTACTTTATTTCATTCCCAGTTTCATGTCAACAGCACCACCTTGCAACGTAGGTTTAAAATCACAAAGGAGCAAGCCAGAACAATTGTAAAAGATTGTAAATCTTGTATGACACATTTGCCCAATCCTCATTTCGGAGTTAACCCTAGAGGATTAATGCCCAATCATTTGTGGCAGATGGATGTTACTCATGAGCCAAGTTTTGGAAAATTGCGATTTATTCATGTGACTATAGATACATGCTCAGGCATGATTTTTGCTTCCTTACATTCTGGAGAAAAAGTTAAAGATGTTACATCTCATTGTTTGCAAGCTTTTGCTGCATTGGGCATCCCCAAAATGCTTAAAACAGATAATGGCCCCGCATATACGTCCTCATCTTTCAAACAGTTTTGCGCAAAATTCAATATATCCCATAAAACAGGCATCCCATACAATCCTCAGGGTCAGGGCATTATTGAAAGAGCAAACCGAACACTGAAAATTATGTTATTAAAACAAAAAGAAGGAAATTGGAAAAGTCCTAAGGACAGATTGGCAGTTGCCCTGTTTACCTTAAATTTTTTAACTTTAGACTCTAATGGTTATTCTGCTGGAGACAGACATTGGAATCCACACCAACAACATAAACCTTTGGTTTACTGGAAGGATGTTCTTTCAGGTACATGGAAGGGTCCAGATCCAGTATTAATTTGGGGAAGAGGATCTGTTTGTGTTTTTCCAAAAGACGAATCCTCTCCGATATGGATACCATCTAGATTAATAAAACAGGTACCACATCAAAATGATCAAGATGAAGTTATTGAAGAATCAAGATTAATAAAAAAGGTACAAAATCAAGAGGACCAAGATGAAGGTATAGAATGATTCCCTCAAAAGAGTCCTTCAAAATATTTCACAACTTAAGTGTCATTCCTCCCGGCCGGAACGAGGAGATCTCTCTTTAGTGTGCACACAATTGTATTTTTTTTCTTTTCTTTTTATACATGTCTTTATGTCTGTACATTTGTCTACATTTCATGTTAATGTGACGTCACAAATATATGTTTGTATGTTTGTTCGTCTGTCCAGTGTGACGTCACAAAGAACAAAGCGCTTATGAAAAAGAAAAAAAAATATATATATATATGGATCCAAATAACTTTAATTCATTTTAGGTTAAGAGTATTCAATTTAGGTAAATAATTTTATAAATGAAGGTACTTTCAATTTTGATTTATAGGTGTCCCTGGGACTTCTCTTTAGCAAACAATATGACTAGTGCTATATAACCTGATATTTTGGTGTTTTGACTTAAGATTGTTTATTTGTTATTAACTTCATTTGTTTAATAGCTCATTAATTTCAATTATCTCAACAGGTAAAAAATTGCTCTGTATACAGAGACTCAAGGGTTCCAGCTAACAAATTATTTCTCTCAAGTGCCTTTACCTTTTCTTTAATCTATCTTTAATGCAGTAATTACCCTCAGTCTTTCTTTGTTTTGTTCTAAATATGACATTTTTCCAACTTATGTTTGTAAAAGCTCAACCAGCGATGTATGTGAACAAAAATCAACTTTAATTTTCTAATCTAATTATTCTATTTTGTAGTTTGACAACTCGCCTCTTGACTCAGTGCTGCAATAGCACTGCCTTTCCTTTAATAATTGATGCTTGAGTTTCTAGGTAGCGGGCCCTGAAGATTTGCCGGTGGCATTGTCTAAACATAAAAAAGACGTCTGCTGCTCAAACATCAAACAACCTCACCAACAGTGTGGCCTCTGCTCTACATGCATGGGGCCTCCTACATCAACATGTTATAACAAATGGACATTTTGATCTTTCATTGTTTGGGACTTTATGGGACAATGCCTTGCGGGTATTTGTCTAGAGAATTCAGTGTGTTACTTGATGGAACTTAGGGCAGCTGATTTGTTTAAACAATTTGATATGCTATGCAATTTGGCTCATCACCAAAAGGCTTGTTGCCTTAAAGCCGCAACATCTCCTCACAATTTGGACGGCTGTTAGTCATCATATATAGTCGATCCTAAAGGGCTCCATTGGATGGCTGGTTAGCCAATGACGGGTAAGATCCCCAGAGGGGGACAACCTAAGACAGGCACAGTCGCACGGGACGGTCTCATGTGGCCGACATATCAACCTAAGACAGGAGTCAAGGGCACAGCCTTGATTATCCGATGACGGGTAAGAATGTTGGTTGCACATAGACGTCCTAGAGCATTACCTCTTTTAAAACAAAAAGGGGGAAATGCAGGAGCCCTGTTTGGGGATTGACTTTAATTGCAGTTGACTATGAGCCGTGGAGATTTGGCCATTGTCGCCACCCGTAGTCTCACGGGATTTGTTGCGGGATCTCGAGTGACTTGGCCGAGATTGCTGATCGGGTCAGCGCCATTTTTAGGGTGTGTTTTTGGCGTGTGTTAGTCGTTATTAGAACCAGAGAGAAAAGTTATCAGAATAAAAAGCTGTTTGTCTCCAGTTTGCTTCTGAAGTTTTTCCCGCGGCTCCATTGCACCAAGCGCTTCAGGCAGCAACACATGTCCTTAATTTTGATTGGTCTGTTTAGGCTTTTTTTTTCTTCTCTATTTAGTATTAATAGATGTATTAAATGTAGTCAATATAGTCTCTGAATAAATTATTTCATGGTATTTGAGCTTTATGAATCTGGAAATACATATTTTCCTCCATTGTTTGGGAAATTTTTTAGCCATTATTTCTTTAACTATATTTTCCACACCTTTCTGTTTTTTATCTTATTATGAAACTTCTGGACTATGTATGGCAATTCCCTTTCTTTTCCTTCTCTAGTAAGATAATTTTAAATGTCCTGTATTTGAATGTGCTTGATTATTCCTTTAGTTTTTTTTTTTTTTTTTTTTGCATTATCTGTTAAAATTTTCTATTGCAATTTTTATTTCATTCATTGTGTTCTTCAGTTTGAGAATTTGTATTTATTTCCTTTTTGTTAATGGCTCTGTTTTTATACTTTTCACTTTGTTTTTCCTGATATCATTAAATTGTCTTTCTAAGTTCCCTTGTACGTCCTTTGTCCTTTAGCTTCCTTACAACAGTTTCTTTTAATTGTCAAATTTTTGTATATCTCAGTTTCTTTGGTTTTAGTGACTAGAAAATTATTGTGTTCCTTCCATGGTGTCATGTCTTATTGAATTTTTTGTTAGTTTATTTCTTATATTGATGTCTGTGCATTTGAAGGAACACTCACTTCTTCCAGACATTCCAGACAGGGTTTGGTGGAGAAAAACATTTGCATTTGGACATGACTGCAAAAATACAGGTTGGGTGGGATATATTGATTTTGGCTCCAGCAGTGTCATATTTCCAGTGCAGATCTGACTAATGAGATAAGCATTGGGAGTGGAAGTCAAGGTTGTTTTGTCTTTAGGATCCAAATCTGTGAGTATCTGTAATAGTAGTAATGGCTGTTGAACTCCTTGCCGGCAAAAAGTTCTGAGACACTCAATCTTTTTTCACCATGGGACAAAGTCATGGCAAGGGGGTCTCTCTTGGTGCTAAGTCCACAGTACAAGCAGGTGAGGTACTCTATTTATTGTCTAGTGCATGGACATATGGGAAAAGGGACCAAGGTACCAGCATTTATGAAAGCAGTTGCAGACTTAAGGTCTATAATGATGTGCAAAAAGAGTGACCACATCTTCATTTTCCAAAGTATAAGACACACTCAGACCAACCATGGCTCTAAGATCCAGTGCATAAAATGTTGATGATAGCAGCTGTGAAACTAGTGTCTAAAGTGATGGTATGGGTAGAATGGACACAAAGATAGAATCTGGATCACATATGACACACATATGGAATATTCATAGCTCTGAGGTCTAAGGTACACATGTTGTTGGAGGTGGTGGTGGCTCTAACAACAGGGAGGTACAGCAAGGGATACTTCTCTGGAGTCATGGTAGCACCTTCTTGAAAGTATAGAGGTTATGTAGTGGTTTGGATTCTTGACAGTTCTGGGAGCTGAGATCAACATCACCAAAGACTACAGGTATCCTCTGCTGTTAAAGCTGTGGCTCTTCATGGTACTGGTGACAGCTGCTGCTGATCTCCAGCTTTTCCCTTCTCCATACTGGGGTAATGTTGATAAGATAACAGCTGCTGCTGATCTCCAGCTTTTCCCTTCTCCATACTGGGGTAATGTTGATAAGATGTACTTATTTTGCTCTTCTATGTTATTTCTATGTGATGATTCTTGGTGTTGTTTCTTTGTTTTCATTCTGTATTGTGGCAAGAGCTTTCTTGCTTTCTTCTCTTCTTCTTTTTGCTGGAGTTGGGGGTACTGAGATTGAACCCAGTGATGCACTACCACTGAGCTACATACCCTACCCTTTTCTTATTTTAAAATAGGGTCTCACTATGTTGCAGAGGCTGGCCTCAAACTTGTGATCTTCTTGCCTCAACCTCCTGAGTTGCTATGATTACAGGTATGCACCACTCTTCCCAGGCTCCTGTTAATACTTAATAGCACTCTGGAGCTCTACCAAAGTTATTTTCATTGATATATAGCTTCTTGTTAGTTATTTTTGTATTAGGGGTGACCATTGAGAACTTCTGGTGGACATGTTGCTTATAATAGTCTTGTTTCTTTCATGTCCTGACTATTGTGATTATTGATGCAATGAATATAGTAGTGAAAATACTTCCTCGAGATCCTGATTTAGTTTCCTTTGAATATATAAATCAATATTAGACAGGTCATCTAATAGTTCTGTTGTTAATTTTTTGAGAGCTTCCATTTTGTTTTTCATGAAGCCTCCAAAAATTTATATTCCCTTTCTCAGTGATTCATTGTAAAAGAGTTTCTTTGCTTTTGTTTTTGTTTGTTTGATAATATCAGGCATGAGATTATACCTCATTTTGGTATATTTACATTTCTTTGAAGATTAGCAATATTGAATATCTTTTCATATTACGGTTGGCCATCTGTATGTCTACTCTTGAGAGGTGCTTATTCAGACAATTTTTTATTTTCCCCCAGGTTATATGTTTATTTTTGTTTTATTGAGTTACAGGACTTCCTTATTTATGTTTGATATTAACCCTCTATTAGATGTATGGCTTGCAAATATTTTCTCCCATTCTGTTGACTACTTCTTTACTCTGTTGATTATATTCTTTGCTTTCACCTTATTTCACCACATTATCATTGCATATTTCATGCCTTTTTTTTCAAACTTTTTAAAAAAAAAAAACTTGCTATTATTACTTAAAATAATTTATTTTTAAATTGTCTTTGGTACAAGATTAGGATGCATGAGATACTCATGAATATATGTTAAAATGGAATAGTCCAAATCAATGCACATCATTTCCTCATGACAGTTTAAAAAAACATTTTTCCAATCTGAAAAAAGATAGTTAACACATTAGTTGTTATTGATTTATACATTGCAGGCAAAACGTTACACTTGACAAAATTAACTATAGTGTTTTGAAGTATAGCCTTACAAAATTTACTCTTCTGTGTCTGAATATTCTGCGCTGCTATCATTGGTTTTGTTACTGAGGCACCATCCTCAGTACCGTTTACATATTCAGCACTCCAAACAAACCACGCAAGTCAACTTTTGGAAATATAGTGATGGGTGTATGCACTGAGAATTCCATGCTCTCATCTTGTAATATACAAGAATACAAATGCACATCCATATGCCACTGGTGAGTACATTTCTCCTCTGTTTACCTTTCAAAGAGCACGAGGAACTATGCCTTGCAATGATTACATAATAAAAGGTGATAAACAAATTTTTCTTTTGTAAAAGCAAGGCACAAAAATCATGCAGGGTTGATGATTATGCAGTGAAATAAAGTAGTTTGAAATAATTCTGCATGAATACTTTTTATTTTGTTGCCTTTGCTTTTAATGTCATATCTAGTCTGTCATTTCCAGTTCAAGGTTAAGAAGATTTTTGTTTTCTTCTAGAACTTTTATAGTTTTGGTTTTTATATCTGAGTTTTTATTCTGTTTTGAATTGATATTTGTATATAGTGTGTGGTAAGGATCCAATTCACTCTTCTGAGTGTGGATATTTAACTTTCCAACATCATTAATCAAAGAGAATATTCAATGACCATTGCATATTATTGGCATCTTAGTTGACAATCTCTTGACTATAGATGCAAAAATTTATTTCTGGCTTCTGTGTTCTATTCCATTGACCTATATTTTTGTTTTATGGTTGTACCTGTTTTGGTTATTTTACTTTGTAAGATATTTTGAAGTCCAGGAGTGTGGTACCTGCAGCTTTGTTCTTCTTTCTCAAAATTGCTTAGGCTATTTGAAGCCTTTTGTTGTTCCACATGAATTTTAGGATTATTTTTCTATTTTTGTAAGACAATGTCATGGGAGTTTTGATAGGCATTATGTGAACTATATGCAGATTATTTTAGTAAGAATGAACATATTAATAATATTTCTCAAATCTATAATTATGAGTGTCCTTTGATTTATTTGTGTCTTTAAAATTATTTGGTCCATTTGTAGTGTTCAATATACAAATCTTTCACATATTGTTAATTTATCCCTCAACATTTTATTATTTTTGAGTCTTTCAAAATTAGAAGAAAGGAGAACATTTCAATACTCATTTCCTGAAATCAGCATCATTCTGACACCAATGCAAGACAAAACACTACAGAAAAAGAAAACTAAAAGTCAATATTCACAATGAACATAGATACAAAATTCTCAACAAAATACTAGCAAACTGAATACTACAGCCCATTTAAAGAGTAATGTACCACGACTATGTAAGATTTAACCATTGCATGAAAAGATCATCAAATATATGAAAATCAGTATTATATTCTACATTAACTGAATAAAGGATACAAATCACCTTATCATTTCAACAGATGCAGAAAAGCACTGACAAAATTCAACAGTTTTTCATGGTGAAAGCCCTCAATAAATTAGGTACAGAAGGAACTTATCATCACAGAATAAAGACACACAGATAACATCATACTCAATGATAGAATGACAAAAACTTTGTTTCTAGATCCACAACATGGCAAAGATGGCCACTCTTGTCTCTTATTTCTTCTATTCAATATGAGATATTCAAGCTAAAGCAATTATGCAAGAAAAAGAAATATAACCAAATTGGAAAAGAAGAAATAAAACTATCTCAGTTTGAAGATGACATGGTATTTTATGTAGAAACTCCTAAGACTACACACACACACACACACACACACACACACACTAATGTTTGAAATAATATACTCAATAGAGTTTATTACAAAAATCACTTGCATTACCTTGTGTATATGGCCACATTTTCTTTACTATTTATCAGTTGATGAATATTTATACATTTTGTGATTCTTGTAAAGTACAAAACAGAATGAAATCCTGTCATTTGCAACTATATTGATAGAACTGGATATCATTGTTTTAACTATAATAAGCCAGACACCAAAAGATTAATTTCATATTAACTTACACATGTTTGAAATGTACAAAAGTTCATCCTAAGGAAGTTGAGAGTAGAATGATGGTTATCAGAGATTGCAAAGAGTAGAAAGGAAGGAGGGTTGGGGAAAAGTTGATCAATGAATATTAAATTATAGTTAGCTTAGAATAAAGTTCTGATGTGCTATATTGCACAGTAGGACAAATATAGATATCAATATTGTACTATATATTTCTAAATGCTGGAAGAAATAAATTTGAGAGTGTTCACCATAAAAAAATCTTAAATTTCTAAGGAGATAGATGTATGTTAAACATAACATAATGGGGGCTGGGGTTGTGGCTCAGTGGTAGAGTGCTTGCCTAGCACGTGCGTGACCTGGGATCAATCCTCAGCACCACGTAAAAATAAAAGGCATTGTGTACAACTAAAATAAATAAATAAATATTTTTTTTTAAAAATAACATAATGTATACATACATGAAACCGTTTCATGGTACCCCATTAATATTTATATTTTTATGTTTTACACGTCAGTTAAAATAAATATAGTAAGATGAAATCTTAGAGTAGTTTTGATTTGCATTTCTCTAATTGCTAGAGATGTTGAACATTTTTTTCATATATTTGTTGATTGTTTGCATATCATCTTCTGAGAAGTGTCTGTTTAGTTCCTTGGCCCATTTATTGATTGGGTTATTTGGTTTTTTGGTGTTAAGGCTTTTGAGAACTTTATAAATCCTTGAGGTTAGTGTTCTATTTGATATGCTTGTGGTAAAGATTTGCTCCCATTCTGTAGGTTCTCTGTTCACCTCACTGATTGTTTCTTTTGCTGAGAAGAAGATTTTTAGTTTGAATCCATCCCATTTATTGATTCTTGGTTTTAGTTCTTGTGCTATAGGAGTTTTATTGAGGAAGTTGGGGCCTAAACTAACATGATGGAGATTTGGACCTACTTTTTCTTCTGTGTGGTTCAAGGTCTCCGGTTTAATTCCTAGGTCCTTGATCCAATTTGAGTTAAGTTTTGTGCATGGTGAGAGAAAGAGATTTAATTTCATTTTATTACATGAGGATTCCCAGTTTTCCCAACACCATTTGTTGAAGAGGCTGTCTTTTCTCCAGTGAACATTTTTGGCACCTTTGTCTAATATAAGATAACTGTAGGTATGTGGGTTCATCTCTGTGTCTTCTATTCTGTACCATTGGTCAACTGGTCTATTTTGGTGCCAATACCAGAATGGCAGCTATAAAAAAGACAAACAACAACAAATGCTGGTGAGAATGTGGGAAAAAAGGCACCCTCTCACATTGCTGGTGGAACTGCAAATTGGTGAAGCCAATCTGGAAAGCAGTATGAAGATTCTTAGGAAAACTTGGAATGGAACCACCATTTGACTCAGCTATCCCACTCCTTGGCCTATTCCTAAAGGACAGCTTACTACAGGGACACAGCCACATCAATGTTACGGCAGCACAATTCACAATAGCTAGATTTTGGAACCAAACCAGATGCCCATCAACAGATGAAAGGAAAGGGAAACTTTGCTATATATACACCATGGAACACTACTCAGCACTAAAAGCGAATAAAATCACGGCATTTGCAGGTAAATGGATGGAGTTGGAGAAAATAATGCTAAGTGAAGTTAGCCAATCCCCAAAACCCAAAGGTTGAATTATCTCTTTGATATGAAGATACTAACTTATGAAGGCAAGGGAGTGGGGATGAGAGGAAAGAAAGAGCTTTAAATAGAACAAAGGGGGGAAGGAAGTGGGGCAAGGGGATAGGAATAATGGTAAACTGAGTTATCCATGATTACCCTAAATACATGTATGAAGACACAATTGTTGTAAAAATACTTTATATAAAAACAAAAAAACTTGAAAAAATGTGCTCTTTATATGTAATATGAAATGAAATGTACTCTGCAAACATGTATAACAAATTATAATAAAAAATAAATAAAATAAATAAATATAGTAAAATCGGTAATTAAAAACAAACCAGTTGCATTTTTATTTACTAAGAACAACCTATCTGAGAAGGAAATTAAGAAAGCAATTCCATTTACAATAGTATACCCACTTTTATGAATCTTCTACTATAGGATGGGAACAATAATTCTGGTAATGCTTTTTCCAGGCTCCAAAACTGTATACCACAGCCATGTCCAAGAACCCATTTCAGTGTATTGAATTCTATAACTTTGAAGAATGCTTACTTATCCAGCTTTATATTTTGCATTGTCTTGTTTATATTAGCAGAGCTTATGACTTAATTGACTTATATTTATTTTCATTCAGTAGGAACTGAGTATTTAGTCTGAATATGATTATATTTGATGATAGTAGCAATTATAGTTGGAGTTACCAAGAAGAAAAATGGTGGCACCTCCAGGGGAAGACAAACATTTACTTATATTCATTTCACTTAAAAACTGTGAATATTCTCACACAAAATGATTGGGTTCTCTCTACTTAGAAAGGAGGTTTATTATACTTCAGGATGCCAAGGGGTTCCAGTGCAATCAGAAGATTCATGTTTAGTGCATCAACCCAGACATGCCTTCCCATGTCTCAGGGTTTCACTTTGTTCCTCTCAGGACCATGGCACAGGTTTGTCAAAGATTAGAATCTATTCTCCAGTGAATCTGCTACTCTTTTAACTAAATAATAGTTTTTACAAAAATCATAGTTTTCATCAAGTTCACCAATTTTATTGTAATATAACCAGACCTATGTATTTATGTATTGTCTATCATTGCTTTTTACCACAATGGCAGGGTTGAGACAGACCACATGACTCATATAAACTAAAATATTACTATTTGGCCCCCTTAAAGAAAAGATTACCAGCTCATCATACAGACATTTTTCTCACTAACACACGCATTTCCAAATTCTCCCTTTGGCTTATGAAAAGAATGCTACTCTAAGGGCATTTGGATTTCAAGCCTTCTAAGGCTCTAAATAGGGAAACAAGGTAAGCCATAATATAATTTGACTTGTGACCTACAAAACTGTGCAATAATAAAATTTTGTCACCTGAAGCTGCTAAAATTGTGATAATAATTTATGGCAGCTATAGAGACCAATTAGATTGATTTCATGGAGAAACAAATATGTGTAAAATAGTAAAGGCATAATGCAGACTACAGATGTCAAATAATTAAGTCATTATTAATGTAAACAGACCTAGTTAGTAATCTGTTAATTGTATGTCTTTGTGTGATTTCATTTTAGCACACATTTCTACACTTTGAAATCCTAGAACATATCCAGTTTATAAGTAAATCCATATCATATATTCTGAAGTCTACAAGGCAATGGAAAGTTAACTCAATGCTTATCATGACATCTAAATAAGGGGGCAGTCTTTAATCAACACACTGAAGGATCCTCTTATTTCTACGAATAAAAACTTGGCTTGCCAGAAATCTAATTTCAAGAGAAAGATCTGTTTTATCTCATTCTCCCAAATTCTCCTTGATATTATGTCTACTATTTGAGCTGAGTTTATTTTTTGTCCCAATGTGTTTTTCCTAATACTGTAACTCTTGGGTTTGAAATCAAACCCAAATCAAATCAGAATTGTTTGTTTGTTTGTTTGTTTTCTCAGTTTTTGTCTATAACTCCTACCATATTGATTGGATTCAGGAATGCCTGGGACTCCACATTCATCATCACCATTCCACATCAAAAAAAACCTCTCTAGGAATCCTCAGATCTACACACATGTAGAATATTTTCCTGATGGCATATTGTGATGCATTTAACATCCATCTATTCTAGTGGCTAGCTACCCACCACATTGCATGTGGAACCTATGTATGCCAGGCATTTGCTCACAGAACAAGGATATTTAGTAAGTGTGAAGAAAATAAATATGTAAGACTTTATAGGCTATCATTTAATCTCCAGGATTTTTTTTAACTCCAAGATTCCTGCCCCAATAGAATGTTCTATTTACTTCAAAGAGCTCTACCCCATCCTTGATTGATAACCTCCAAGAACCTCTCCTTTTTGTAATGGAGCATAAAGCTTCTCATAACAATTACATAGGTGCTTATCTATTGTCTCACTGAAGCATCCCAGTAGCCAGTAGTGAGGATTGCTTCTAGTAAACAAGGCAAAATTCTTGGACAAGTATACGCCTGTCTTCTAATGAACTCCTTTCCCCTTTCAGAAATTAGCAGAAATTCTTAGGAAATAGAAGCAAGCAAACAAATAGAGACTTGCAATTTAATAAATCTTATTTTAGTTCTTCAAGTTTGTGAATTCATAATGCTTTGTATTAATCACATCCAATAGTCTCTAAGATGATAATTCTCCAACTGCACAGTGTAAACAATTTCTTTTTTTTCTTTAATTTTTTTTAGTTGTAGATTGTCACCATATTATTATTTATTTTTCTGTGGTGCTGAGAATCAAATTCAGTGCCTCACAGTGTGAGACAAATGCTCTACCACAAGCCATAGCCCCAGCCCAACAATTTCTGACTTGCAATATTTTAAAAGCTATTAGAGCCCATATCTTGTTAACTCCTACTTTCTAAAAACATAATCCCAAGAACTGTTTATAGTGAAGTTATATTCTTAGCTACTCATATATTATCCACCAGGGGAATAATCTATGAGTTGCTCCCCAAAGTAACCTGAACATGATAGTTTATCTCAATATCGCATTGCATTCCAAAGGAATACCAGGGGACAATCAAATACCCCTCTAACACACACATATTCCCAAATAGAAATGGAATACATTGAAATATAATTGGAATTCTCTTGACAAAAAACCCAAACTGAAACAAAACAAACAAAAATAAACCATATTCTTTATTTAAACGATGCCATTCATTAAAATTTTAGGCTAGCTGCTCAAAACCTCTCTTCTATCTTCTTTCTCCCACCCCCTCCCTTCTCCTTGCTTTCCCCTCGTATATTCTTTGCACCATAAGTCAATTTTCTGCTGTTTTTTTTTTTTTTTTTTTTACCTCTTTATTCTCACCAAAGGGAATACCATTCTGGTTCATAATAAACATGAAAAATAAAATGTATCTCAAAATACTGATTTGAGGAATAAACAAAATAGTGACTGTAAAATGTCAAACACTCTTCCTATAATTGGTAAAAATAATCACATACATTGTATTTTATTTTCCAATAAACAAGCTTAGAACAGTGATCTATATTTAAAAGCAAAATGATTTTAGAGAACTAAGAACAGACAGAATCATGAAAGGCTAGCAAATATGACATAGGGTTCTCCTAATTAGGTTAACTGTTGAAATGGGTTAAGAAATTACCAGAATCAAAAACAGATTCAACATGTAGGGATCAGTATATTTGGTAGCTTAATAAAGAAGATAATAATGAATTAATCAGTTACTATCTATTGAATATTACTATATTTGAGCCCTCACCTTGGTAGTTTTGTTTCTTTTCTTATTTTAATTTGTTATATATGACAGCAGAATGCTTTACAATTCATATTACACATATAGAGCACAATTTTTCATATCTCTGGTTGTACACCGAGTCATGTAACTCATTACTAATACATATGTGTGTATATAATATCACTCATTTTAAGAGCAATTTATAATTTATAATTCAATTATACAAGAAATTAAAAATAAAAAATTAACCCCTTAATTAATAATTTAGGGAAGGAATAATGTTTGAATATATCTAAATAGTTTAATACATAATGTTTGAATACATCTCAATATTTCAATTATAGAATAAGATGTATATTTTTCTTCCAATCTGTAGTATTTACTACATACTTATGATGCACTAAGCACTATGCTGAGTATTAAATATGGATGAAAAATTATCTGCCCACATTGGAACTTATGGTTTATTGTGCAAAATAAATCATAAAAACTTAGAATAAGCAAACAAACAAGTGAAAAGTTTTGGGAAGGTAACATTAACAACACCATAATAGGAAATATGAACTTAGAATGTTCCCATATGTTCCACTAAGCACACAAATTTGAAACTGACAGCAAAAAAAAAAAAAAAAACTTGAAAAAAATCACATTAAAAATACGCATATATATGTACACATATGTCTATATAATACAATAATAACATAATATAAAAATCTTAAATTATTTCAGGTTTTCTACAGTTTAATATAATACAGTTTCTTGTAGTTGAAATATAAACTATATTTTTTTAGAACAAACCAACATTACTATCATTAAACATTTCCCTTGTTATGAAATTATACTGCTCTTCATAATTTACATTCACATAACACCTTCAGTAACCAATACTCTCATATTTCGTATACAACATTACTTCTCTATAAAGAATAACCTCAAAAGTTGTTTTGTTCCTGGAAGTTCTGATTTTTCTGTTCCTCTAGAAAACTTGAGATCAACAAACATTGATTCATAAAATACACAAGATTCATGAATTTCTGTTTGAGACATTTTTATGCATTACTTCAAGAACTAGCAGTCATTTAACAGTTAGGCTTAATTAACAGTAATAAAAATGAAAAATTATTACATATGAATTTTTTCCAAGCAGAAATTTCCACACAAATAAACATTGCCTTCTTTTCAACTTGGAATGAACTTTAAAATTTTGATTTATGTGTAATATTATGTATAATTTTCTTAAAAAAATTTAATACGATAAGCTTAATAATTAGGCAAAATAAGAATGCCATAACCAGGAAGTATCTGGGTACTTAACATGATAACATTTTTGTTACTGTCACTTATTTCTCCAGTTAAAATCTACTAATTCCTCTATTATTGGAATCATCCAATTCCCAACTAAATTTCTGTTTCTTCTTCATCTCTAACTAGTTGATCAAAGAGTAATAAATACAAATTCTTTGGATGTCAGCTGTTATAGAAATAAAACCTAATCATTAAATTCCTATGACATATATTTGACTTATTTGGAGATATATTTGTTACCCCATTTTCCTTTCATTGAAAAACAAGATATGATAAACCACATGTCTAAGATACAAATTCTTATATTTCTGTGAAATTGCAGCTATAGATGTCATCATGAGTAGGAACTTTTATAGTATCATAAAAATTCAGTGTCACTATATATTTATGCTGCTGAAAATGTCGACATTTATGGCAACTTCTACAAGGACATATTTTAAAATGATGCTAAAACTTGATGCTGCAACTTTTATTTTGTTAAAAAGTAAGATTAGAGAACAAAAACATTTACTCTAATTTTTGAAACTGTCAATATGGATGATTAATTTTCTAAATTCTCAAGTCATGTCAAGGTTTGATGGGTACTTAAAAATTGGATCAGTCAAAGTTAAAAAGCATAAAAGTATGTTCATGTATTATTCAAATATAATAATTAATTGATGCATATAATTAATATTCATTTACAATGCATTTAATACAGATTTTTAATACCTGATAAAATTATTAATGATGCTACCATATGATGATGCTTATTTAGAAATTATAGATAATCACAGGCTTATATAAGGCTATTTTATATCAATTTATTTTCACTCATATCCTAGGGCAAGTACAGTTACCATTTTGATTAATGAAAAAGAAAAAAAAAAAACCTCTTAATATTGATTGTCCAAATCTGCCATTTTATGCAGAAGGATTTTCCCCTTTTTAGCAATAGGACTTCCTTGGTAATGAGGAAGAATAACCTTATTAAAAGGTCTAATTCTGGCATCTACTGAAGAACCAAAGAAATTTAACATTCAAACCCAACTTCTATGTCAAAAATTCTGCTGTGGACTTTTAGGCATATTTTGACAATGTTAGTGGTAGAAACTGGCAAAGATTTTTAAAAGTTCAAACCAGAGTGTCTCTCTCTCCCCATCTCTCTCTCTCTGGATCTCCTTCCCTCTCTCCATCCCCTCCTCCCTGTCTCTCTCTTCAGCAATGGCTGAATAAATTGAAATCCACCAAAGATGCTCAGCCTTACCCTGTGAAAAATCCTGTCATCACAATTAGACATTCCAAGAGCTCTAGTCCAACCCTCAGACACAGGCTTTCTGCCCCTTGAGCTCAGGCACTGTTTTACAGTTGCTATATGTGTGATATTGCTACCAGAGCTCTTCCTTAGTTTAAGGGCTTACATTGAACTAGATTATGAGACCTGAATAATTTCATTGTTCTTAAGTTTCTAGCTAGAAAATGTGCTGTTATGATGTTTGAGTAATGGTTTGTTATAGATAAGATGACTGAAACTCAAACTTATATAAAGCAAAAAATATGTTATTGATATATTTTTGCATAACTGGTTGTGTTGTTGCATTTGAATACATTCAGATGTGATCTCTCAATAAGTACTTTGTTTATTTGGAATGGATAAAGAATTGCAAATTGAAGGATAAGTTTCATGAGCTTATTAAGTTGCCCAAAATTCTAACAACAAGTTGTATGTAATGAAAACAAATCAGGAATTACCACATACAGGAAGATGGAATACACCTACATTTCTTTTTTTATGATATTAAGTATAACCCAAATCATTGGATATTATAGATGAATAAAACAAGAAGACTATGAAAGGTGAAGTATAGAAAGCAGAATTGTTAAGTCATTAGAACAGTTGGTGTTAGAGATTTGTTTCTTAGCATTTTTAAAAAAATGTTACACTGATTGAAGACAATTAATTTCATATTTGTAACATTCATTGCTAGTATATAGAGGTAAAATTAAATTTGAATTTTGCTTATTGATCTTTGCAATGGTGAGCTGGTTTATTAGTTCTACTAGTTATTGTATATAATTTTAATACAGAATCACATTACTGTGAAAAGGCTAAATTAATTTTTCCATTTCAATCTGTATGTCTTTTACTAATTTCTATTACTAGATTGTTCTGACTAAAACCTATAGTATCATAACAAATAGAAATAGCAGGCATAGAGAGCTTTGCCTTACTCCTGATTTTAGAGTGACAGATCACCATTTAGCATGATGTTAACTTAGGTATTTTGCAGATGACTTTCATCAGGTTGAAGAAGTTCCCTCCTATTCTTAGTTTATCATGAATAAGTGCTGCATTTTATCAGATGTTTTTCCTGCATTTAATACTATAGAGAGCAGTTAAGAACACAAAAATGTTTCTGCATAGAAGATAGATTTAACTGAAAACTTCAAACATGTGTATGTAAAGAAGTGAAATGCCATCATAAATGGCAAATACAAGCTAATAATTGATAATAATAACTCAATAACAGAATATGTGCTTATGCCCATTCTGTGATAGTCTGAAATAATTATTTAAAAGGAATGTGTTTGAAATATTATAGACTAAGACTACCTTTTACTGGTCATAAATTGGTTATAACTTATCAAGAAAAAAATATGATAGTATATGAAGATATAAACTACTCAGTTTTGGAGAAAGGGGGTAAGTGCAGATGTATCAACCATGGAAAAAGGTAAAAAGTCTTAGTGCTCTTGGAAGGTACACAATCACACTAGGTTTAGAGTAAAGCCAGAGAACTAAAGGGAAATTAGGTTAAAAGAGTCCTGAAAATATGTGAAACTTTTGGGCAGAAATACTGAAAGTTTAAAAAGTGAGAATATTAAATAAGCAAATGGAATAGAATATTAAATAAGCAAAATGGAATAGAAGAAAAGGTATAAACAGGAATAGTTCTGCTTTATGTCTAAATGCCTGGGTTCCCAAAGTGACTTGGTAGGTATGGTGGGAGGGAGTGGGGAATGAATGAAGCAAGCCAGGACCAGGACATGTGCCTTGCACTATTTCTGCCTTCTGCCCTGGCATTGACAGTACTCATCTATACTAAGGCAGGGCTAAGCATGCAGAGGGTCACCAGAGTAGATGCAGAATTCAAGGAACTGACATTAAAGCCCAAGCTTTCCTAAGCGCCATAAATTACAAAGGCTACCTGATGTTTAGCTGGACTCTAAGCCTCTATCCAGAGGCTAGCTATACTAAGGAGACAGTAAAGCTGGAATTCTTGTTTCCAATTCAGAAACTAATGAGGCAGAATACCCTGGTAGCTAAGACCTCTGCTTTAGACTTAAAACTGAGAACTAATATTAAACAGGGTTTAGCAGCATGAAATCTGCATGAGTTACAGGGTTATTTGTTAAGCCTCAGTTTTATTCATTCATGAAAATTTAGTTTCTCTCTTTTTTTTAAATTGCAGATATATTCAGAAAAAAATCAGCAATGAGATGACTTCTCAAAATAAAAGTCATATATTGGCATGATTTAGTCATTAATTCTGTTTCCAACCCCATTAGAAAAGATTAAAAAAATCATTTGAGGATTCTTATTACAGTTACATGAATATTAGGATTTATGGGGCTGCTTTTTAAAAATCAAGACTAAAAGTATCCATATAATAGTATAATGACTTTCAAATTTTTAATTTATTTTTATGAAATTTGAAAACTACTAGCAGGATTATCTTATTTTCATTATATTAATTCATATTTGTGGTTTTATGGCAAGTAATAATGAATTTCTATGTATAATAATGATACATAGTTTTGTTTTTAAATACATTTATTGGCATAAATGTGAATAGTTATGAAAATTGCAAAAAGGGTAAGTTGCTGGTGATGGATGTAGCAGCAATTTGAAGGAAATATGCCAAATGACTTAACTTTAGGAAGGAAGATGTTAATGTAAGAAAACAGTTTGTGGCAGTCTTAACAAAGAATAAATGACATAAATGATGTTGATAGAAACACTGATTTTAAACAAGTCATCTGGGTCTTAAAAAATAATGTAGGTTGAAATATATACAAATGTAAAAACTAACATACAAATACCTATACAAATGCTCTTTAATTAAACATACAACTTTAATATTTTTCTGTTTCAGCACACAAAAATCCATTTTCCTCTTGTACCACAGGTCTAGGCAATTGACACATGTATATTCCTCTATCCTTGGCCTGATGTCTTCATTAGTTTGTCAAGCCTTCACATATTTTAGTTACTCCCCTAAATCTTCATTATTTACTAAGTCACAACCAGTCCTAATAACACTCTATTCTCTATATAACCTTGATTATGAATGTGTTCTTAAATATATCCTTGGATATATATTAATGTGAAATAAATAGCTTTATATCCAGTGTATGTTTGTGCTCATTTCTGTATAATTTACCAAAAAAAAAAAAATCTAGTTGAATTTGGAGAGCTTTTGGTCAAGTGGAGAAACACTTTTGAATATCTCCTTGTACCAGTTCCTCTTTGAATTCCATTAACTTCCAGAAAACACAGTATCTACATGCAAATTTATGTATAAGAGAAAATAATTAATACACAAAATTTAAAATGATGCTTTAAAATGGTTAAAGTGGTAACATAGAAACTATTGTTAGCAATAAACTTTCATTTTTTCTTATAATTAATATTTCAATATATACATGTTCAATGTCTATTCCTTATTTCACAATTTGGCATACAGAAACTTTGGAATTTTATAATATAACATAAACAAGAGTTTTATTAACATCATTATTTCATATAAGAAAATTATTAAGTGAATCAGTAAGATATAGTATATAAATACTTTTTCTTAATAAGCAACTGGTTCTAGAATCTAGACTCTTCAGCATAGTTGGCAAGCTTTGGCCTATTGCAATTTGGTACAGTAATTTAATTGTTCCTTATCCAAGGATTAAACTGGAAAAAATTAATATCTCAGTGTGCTATTCTATTGTCTAAAATTTAGGAGGAGCGATAATACTTTCTGCTGAAGTGGAAAGATGTTATAATAATGTATAACATAATATGAACACAGAAATTAATTTAATGATAATAATTGCTAAAATTATGGAATTCATGTACATATGCTTACAATGTGCAATTACTGTGTTTATTTTTTTATACTTAGTGATAGAGAATATAGTCAATAAAAGGCTGAATCCTTTCTTAGTTTTCTGTCAACCTTACACACATCTAAATGTTCTCTCTCCATTCATCTAATTCCTCTTTCCTTAATCATCTTTTAATCATTTACGGATATTTAGTTTTAAAGTTCATGTACATTAACCTCTTTCCATTATTTTTAAGTTATAAGTTATTTTTCCATAATGAAGCTAAGAAAAATTATAACTTGAAAATGTCCCAGAGAAATAACAATTATTTGAATATTTACTATTATAATTGTAACTTGAGCCTTACATCACAAATCCTATTTTTCATTAGTATTTAATCCTTTATTTGTAAACTGGATGTTACGTTGAGAGACCATTTTCTTAGGATTTACAAGGAATAAATGTTTTTTAAGTAAGATATGCCAAAGAACAAAGTTCACTAATTTGTGTCCACAACATCATATGAAGGAGACATAAAGTCCACAATTTCTTCTGCTAGTATTATACTCAGGAGTAATGTATGTGTATGTGTAATTAAGTAGGAATGCAACATAAATAGTCTCTGATATCAACATAAACAAGAGTCTACAATATTTATTACAGAGATGCCATTCCCTGAGAGATGGTGTTTTCCTTAGTAGAAGGTGGTAGTTGCATATAATAAGTCTTCAACCAGATATTTTAAAATTGTCAAAGTGCTCAATCAAGATATTAGTACTATTAAACATATTTAAACAAAACAATGATTATTATATCCTAAAAATGCACATTTTGTGTATATAACTCAAATAAAAATATGGAAATAATATGAAAAATAAAATAACTGAAATTGATAACTCAGTATATGGATTTTATAATCATTATAAAACTAAATAGAAGGCTGGGGATATAGCTCATTGGTAGAGTGCTTGCCTCACACATACAAGGCCCTGGGTTCAATGCCCTGCACTGGGGGGGGGGGGGGGGAGGGGGAACTAAATAGAGAATTAGTGATTAGAATTTGCTGTCCAGATTGAAATATAAGATGCAAGGAAATGTACAGTACAAAATGCACAAAGTATATCATACGTTAGGGAGAGATCTAAAATTACAGGTAATTTATATCCCATAAAAATAGGTATGGAGAAAATGAAAGCAATATTTAAAAAGATAAGGGCAAAAACTGATAAAAATGGCAAATACAGATTTTAGAAACTCTTAGAAGCTAAAAAAAAAAAAAGACACAAACTCAAATCATATAATAAAATTGATAGGAGGGTTCAAAATGGATCAATAAATGTGATACACTCCATTAACAGAATGGGGGCCAAAATGCATATGATCATTTCAAGAGATGCAGAAAATACATTTAACTAAAATTCAACATTCTTTCATGATTAAAATTCTCACCAAAGTAGGTACAGAAGGAACATGTACTAACAGAATGAACACTATATATGACAAGCCCAAGGCTAACATCATACACAAGGATGTAAAGTTAAAAGTTTTTCTTCCAAGATCAGGAACAAGACAAGGATGCCTACTCTTGAGACTTTTATTCAGTATAGCATTAAAGATTCGAGCCAGAGCAATTAAGCAAGAGAAAGAAATAAAAGGCACTCAAATTTAAAGGGAAGAAATTACATTCTCTCAGTGTGTAAAAAGCACAATCTTCAGTATAGAAAAACATAAAGCCTCCGCCAAAATTCAGCAAAGTATTGGGATACAAAGTCCACAAACAAAAACAATTAAAGAAGAATAAATTTAACCAAGGTGGTGATAGATCTGTACCATGAAAACTACAAAGCATGAATGAAATAAATGTAGAAGACACAAATACATGGAAATATATCTGATGCTCAAGACTTGAAAAAGCCACTGGGGGATTTGACCCCCAAATCACTGGAAACAAAAGTAATTATAGACAATGGGATTCCATCAATCTGAACAACTTCTACACAACAAAGGAAGCAAGGTATGAAAAGATAATCTATGAAATGGAACAAAATATTTGTAAGCCATATGTCTGATAAGAGGTTAACATTTAACATGAATAATGAACACAAGCAACTCAATAGCTAGAAAAAAATGAATTAAAATGTAGAAAGGCCCTCAAATAGATATTTTTCCAAAGAACAGAGACACATGGCCAACACACACATTAAAAGATGTTCAACAGCACTAATCATTAGGAAAATGCAAATTGAAACCATGATAAAATGTTACTTCACACTCATTAGAATGCCTAATCTCCAAAAGACACAATAATAAATATTGGGAAAAATATGAAAGAAAAGGTGTACACTTCTATGCTGTTGGTGGGATTTAAAATTAGAACAGTGACTATGGTAAGCAATAGGGAGTTCCCTAAAAACAAAAATAAACAAAATAAAACTAGAATTATCACATGATCCAGCAATCCCACTACAGGGTACATATCCAAATAAAATCAATCAGCATGTTGAGGAGACATCTGCACTCAGGTGTACTGAAGCATTATTCCATAATAACCAATGCCTGGGAGTGGGGAGATGAGGGAGAAAATGGTCAAAACATACAAAATTTAACTAGAAAGGGGAATGATGTCAAGAGATCTACTGCATAAAAGGGTGACTATAGTCAATAATAATATTTTATATGTTTGAAAATTATTAAGAGAATAAAGTTTAAGTGTTCTTACCACAAAAAAGGATAGACTTATTTTAGTTAGCTTGTTTTAACCACTCCACAATGTGCATGTTTTAAAATTTATACTGTACACCATATGTGTAATTTTCACTTTTTAGCTTAAAATAAATAAAATAATTATTCTAGGTGTTAAAAACACATAAACCAAACAACAACAAAAACAGATTTTTCTGATAATACATTAGCTCCATATTAACAACAGCAACTAAAAAAAAAGCTGACTTCTCAAAAAGGAGTAGAATTATATTTGATAAACACTGAATAAAAAATACCCATCTATAATTTTATACCCAGCAAAAATATTCTTAATAATGAAGACAAAAATAAAACTATTTCCAGAGAAACAACGTATTGATAATTTTCCCCTTTTTCCTAGCCCAGCTAAAGTTTGCTAGATATTAATAATTACAGATAAAAAATAGTATATATGTATATATATACATATATATATATATTTGCTGGCTAAAAAATCTAGAAATAGTAATTTATCAGAAAATGTAAATAACAAATGGTCTAGGTTTTGTCTTCACAAAATAGAGCTGGTGGCCGGCAGGGGCACATGTATCATGGTAGAATCTTTCTTTAAGCCTTTGATTCAGAAATAAATATTTTTCTTTCTCTACCCAGGTAGATCATAACAGCCTCTGACTGGATGCTGTTACAAAAGGTACTTTCTTCCCCAGTTTTCTTCCGGTGTTGCTTTTTACAACTTTACCTCCACCTTTATGCACTGCTTTACTAGCTGTTTTAAACCATGAGAATGGTCAGAGTAAAAACATATGGAAAAATAATAAAGGTAAAAGTCAAGGTCCCTGTGGACTGTATCTGTGTTCTCTGAACCTGGCAGAGAAGTTCTTGTCTGAATCTTCCTTCTCCTGGGCTCTTTCATGAATTCTCTAGAGATTCTCTGAACTTCCTTCTTGAAGATTCCTTCTACAGAATAACTAAAGACTTCTTTCTCATTCCCTAGAATTTCTCCTCTTCTAGCCCCTCTATGTAGTCCTTTTATATAGAATTCAAAATAACTCTTGCTCTTTCTCATGTGGGCCAAGTGGTAATGCTTGTATTTCATGTTCCAATAAATTTAGAAAACACAGTTCTTTCAGCCAGAATAGCAGTCTTCTGTCCCACAACTATAAGATTTAATCTCTTTTCTCTGTGATTCTTAGGCAGGATACAGACCCTAGTCTATTTCCCATAAAGTCAGGGTAGGATACTTCCTGGAAGCACCACATCCCAATTCCTGGGTGAGAGTTTCTCACAAACTATCTTACTTTAAAAGCCATCCTCCTCACAAAAGTGTTCTCTTTCTTTATATTCTGACCCATTTTCAGTCCTTCATATCCTTCAGGTTTCAAGAGTTCTAAAATTCATGTAAAAATCAGTATGAATATTTCTTTTCTACTTAGTTTGGAATTTAACCCTCTTTTGTCTTGGCACCAATCAATATTATACACTTTTTCCATTGGTTCTCTATATTTTTTAATAACTGTATGAATAATTATTTTAATTTTAATGCAAGAATTTCTAAACGCTTTCTATATTAAACACAGATCATTTAGTATTTTTAACTTTTGACAGCATGCTATTGTAATTGAATTTAAGTATGAGAAGTCATTTATCTGAAATTTCAGAAATGAAGGAATTATGGCTTTTAATTTTACTAGACATCCAAAAGAGTAACACTCTCTGTTAAGGATAAGAGTCTAGGAAGAGTCAGAAAGTCCTGAACAATTATAAATCCATGACCCATCAGTAATAATGGAAAATTTGTTGGAGAATATATATTTGAAGAAACAAAGAAAAAAGGAGTTTGGCAAAGTTGGATAGTCAAGACATATATCCCAACTTGTGATGCTCATGGAAAATGAAGCTATTTTGAGTTTTGTCGATCATTATAGTCAAGTAATTGTGACATAGTCATTCCAGTAAAGAGCAACTTTTAGTAAACCCATTTTACACATCAGTGCATTAAAGACCATACCTCTATAAAATATGATTGTCATGGTTGTCATCATATCAGAGAAAAAATGGAGAGAAAGCCATAAAGGAAAGTTTACTGAGCATATCACAAGGGTGGAGGAAGGGGTAGATGTTTCTTAACACTGAAGGCAATTCCTATAGCAACATATCCAGGCCCTACCTTGTGACCATTTCATGAACTTGCTTTACACAATTCTCTTTATACCCACTAGTTTAAAGGAAATATTTTAAATTTATCAATATAGATTTTTATTTGGGAAACAAATGAAGCTCACAAGAAGTCCTTGCAATTCTGATGTGTCTATATTCACTGACATTCATCAATCTTAAGAGATTTCTAATATTTCTTACAACATGGGGATTCTTGAATGACTGATGAAATAATGGTGTATACATTTACTGCTGCTCTTAAAAGCTAGAAATTGAATGTCCCTACAGTATATACTCACTGAAGTTTGTATTTTTAGATTACAATTCCCATTTCTTCTAAATCCCCCAAACCCTGCTCAACATTTATCTGGAGAAATGAGAGATACATAAAACCTTTAACATTCAGAAGATTCCCCCGTAATTTTCAGGTCACATGTGTTGTCTTCAGTATGCATTATGAATGTTTTTTCAAATGAGAAAGGATAGCTTGCATAATGAGGCAAAGCTTTTAAACAAGATTGTCTTGTGTACAAAGCATTCTAATTTTTTTTTTTTTTTTTTTTTTTTTTTTTTTTGAAAGCTTAGCTCTGCTCTTAGTTACACAAAAAGGAAGATTTAGAACAACGTAAACCAATAATAGTTATTCAATCTAAGTTGTAAGGGTAACTTACTATGGGCACTGGAGGTTGAGATGGGATATTGTATTTGCATATATACAGTATGTAGAAAACTATTCTACCATTTTATGGAGCAGCAATCATATTTAGTTTAATGTCTTTTAAGTCCCATAAAATGATATTAGGAAATTTTGCTATTTGGATGGTGAGCAATCAAAGCTGTGGTGTTAACTCATCATAACACTACTAGTTTGACTCTTCAGGCCTCATTAAATTAGGGATATAAATATGCCAGATCAACCAAATGAAATTGGAATGCTCCTATTTCAGGGTGTAGAGTAGGCTGAGTGAGTTTGGAACCTTTTATATTTGTGGTTAGGTATTGCAATCACCTACCTTGTGATTACATGGCCATTTCAACAGGAATCAAGATTAATGAACATGATTAATTCTCAACTTTAGACCATGACTCTCCTGAGGATCCTGTGAAACAGGCCCCAAAACATTTACTTCCCCTATTTTTTCATCTTTATTTTCTTGTGTACCTAACTCAAGTCCAAAAGTAAGTGTCTTGTTGTTGTTCCATCTGATAGCTCTTCAGGGCTAAACTATGACAGCATTTTGGGGAGCTTCACAATAATAAAGGGGTCATAACAGGTGAAATCATCCAAGTCTTACATTTGCCAATTGAATATCTGGAGTTTAATTGTCTGTCTCAACTTCCTCTCTTGGAACTTGCTAATTGCTCCTCCAAATGAGAAATAGTGATCTACAATAGAGTTCAGAATATTTAAATCATATAAAGACTAGAAACAAAGTAAATTGTTTTTTATAATTCTTAACAGACAAAAATACTTAAACATTGGGGAGAATAATCATAAAATTAGGCAATATTTCTACTGTATTCTGAGACCTATATCTTATTTTCCTTTTTAATTATCTGGGTCTACCCATAACAAGGGAAAGTTAAAATTATCTTGAAATCAGACTTCTTTTTTTTTTTTAAATCTATATATCTAGTGAATTGATATTTTTATCTTATTTTCCTCTATTAGAGCAGTATCTCAGAGGTGACCACATAGCTTACACATGATTCTCACATATGTAAAACTATAAACATTATGACTGTCTTGTTGCTCTAGGCATCTAAGGGACAATTTGAAGGAGAGAGCTGAACACTGAAAAGCAAATTCTTATTCATTGTTGAGAAAGTGGTAGGGTCCTTGCAATCTCAGAATCCAAATTTGAAATCTAGACAACATAAAAATCATAATAAAAAACTAGTAAATTTATAGTTCTAATATCATGTATAATGATCTATTTTAAAGAAAATATAAACTTGCTCAGTTTTCAGTTAAAATATGTTAATTATTTTAAGATATTTTCTAGTCCTGAAATATAGTATATATTTGTAAAAGTATTTAAATAACATAATGCATTCTGAGTTCTAAATAGTAAACTCATAAATGACCAAGTATAGATTACTGACCTACTAGAATCCATTCAACAAATGGATATGATAATCCTGATTGATCTAAGGTGCTTTTGCACCATAAAACATTTCAATTATCTGTTAGTCCATTATGAAGCTCCATGCAAAAGATAATGACTAATAGCATTGAACAATTGTTATTTAATATAATGAATTTTTTTTTATATTTCTTATTTCCTACAAATATTTTGAGCTTCTTTCAAGGTAGCCATAATTAAGAAAAACAGATAATGAATGAAAAAAATGTTCTGTAGAAAAGAAGCAATCATTATGATTTATGAATAAAAAGACTAATTTTATTCAGTAAAAATTTTAGTGTTTTTTTTTTTTTTTTTTTTTTTTTTTTTTTTTTTTTGTACCATGGATTGAACTCAGGGGCACTGGACCACTGGGCCACATCCCCAGCCCTTTCTTGTATTTTATGAGTTGCTAAGTGCCTCGCCATTGCTGAGGCTGGCTTTGAAGTTGTGATCCTCCTGCCTCAGCCTCCCAAGTGCTGGGATTACAGGCTTGTGCCACTGCACCCGGCTAAAATTTTAGTAATTCTTAAATAGTTTTAAATTGTGATGTAAATTTCTCACAGTCAAAAATATATCCTTTAGCTTGTATGATTCAGGTTAGTATTATCTGCCAAGTTGCTGCTTTACATTTTAAACTAAAATTCATTTCAATGTAAGTGGTTCAAAGTTACATGCAATTATTGAGCAATAAAACAATTATGCCACTTTAACTTAATGTCAGAGTGGACTTTTTGCTGAATTATTCCTTTACAGCTAAGAATAACACATTATTGTCACCTCATTCTTCAGGGTATAGGGAATTCAAAATCATACATTGGTAGAAAATAAATCTCACCCTTATTTGCTTACTAGGAACATTGTAAGAAGACTCTTTTCACAGCTCAGAGCCATTATGTCCGGGAATGTCAATTGAAAGTTGTTTGCTTGGTTTCCAGTAGAGAGTTAGTTATTGTGTATCTGTCTGCACTATTCTCATTGTGAGTGACAATCACAGACTACTCTGCTGAATACCACCCGTCATTGTTGGCGTTTGCTATTTGACGATTTTGTCTTTTTTCACCTCACTCTTACAAGTGGATAGAAAAATCGGGTAATTCATCAGAAGAAATACAAAGTTAACTCAGCTTTCAAAACCCTGCCTGCTGTCATTTTCTATAGTTAAGATTTTTACCTGAAGCACTGAATGTCTCACCCTGACATGAGACTGCAGTAATTAATCATTAAATAGCAATTGAGGCAGTGGACCCCAGAAAATATCTCCATACACTACCATATGCTGGAGCCAGCTGCAAGAGAGTACTTAGAGAGAAGCAGCACAGAGGAGAACAGAGCCTGACAGTTCCCTGCTGTGAAGTCCAAGTACAGCCTGCTTCTCACTAAGGGCCAAAAACAGAACGCTTGCTTGTGTTGACCTTCATTACCTGACACTGTTTAAAAGACAAAATGTCAGTGTTAATGTACTGGAAGTTTAAACATTTAATCACATTTTAATGAGGACACCAGCATTTTTTTTCATACTTTACATGAAAAAAATAAAAACAAATCACTTTAGCAACATATCTGTTCACAATAAAGGGAATTTAAAATTGGACCACACACACAAATACCAAGTAAAACAATATATTCCTATTTTTTAAAAAATTAAGGAATAGATAGAGGAATACATGGATGCCAAATATTTAAAGGATTATTGTGTAGAAGAGAAAGGGAATATATGTTCTGATTCTCCATGGGGAGTTAATGGATCTTATGTGTATAAGCTACTAACAAACATATTTGAACTCAATTGAAGATAGAATTTATTAACAATTAGGACTGTGTAATAATACAACTGCCTTCATCATGAACAGTGAGCTCCCCACATAAAGGGACTCAAATTTTATAGAAATGTGGTGAGATCATAAGAGGAATTCTTTGAGCAGGTGGGATGTTAGGTGACACAATTCTATCAAGACTATTAAATTTGTATTTACAGACAATCTTTACCAATTTCTAAATAAACACCTGTCATTGTATTTGATAGTTTATTGATTTATTCAATTTAAAAATGTATACAATATAAAATTATCCACCTTTCCTTTTTATTGAATATAGAAGAAAACTCATGCTAGTAACAGAGATTTTATTTTTATTGGAATAAGAATTAAAAATTTGTTTGGCTTGCATCTGATACATTTTATATATTTTCTCTTCTAACACGTATATAATATATTCACCAATTTTCTCTTGAACACAATCCATCAGAGTTTATTGCCAAATTTACAGTTACTTGAGAAGACTTTCTAATTAGGGTTTTTTAATATAATTTTCAATCATTTTAAAAACATAACGACTAATCTTCAGTTGGAGTTTTACAAAAAACATATGATTGAAAATTTTGGTCTTTATTGTTATTTTTATGAGGATAAGAAATGTATTTGCAATATGTATCAAATAAATAAGCATAATAAAGGATTTTAATACATTAAATCATAAATATTCTAGGTTTACTTTATTAGTTTAGTTAAGAAGCTCTTGTTTTTGTTTTTTGTTTATCAGAAATTTTGATAGAATGACAAATATATAAATTAGTATGTTTATAACTCTCTTTACATAAGTGGCTATGTTTCCCTCATGGATGAAACTATGTGGCATTTAGTGGTGCTTTTCATCAGTGTGCACATAGATGTATTTTTTCAGTATCTAGTTCCTTTAAACAAGAATTAGAGGACTTATGGGAAAGGAATCTCAGAAGCTGTCTTTTGACTCACTGAAATTTGGTAGTTATACTTACTTTCTGCTATAATGGTTCACAAATGGAAATCATCTGATAAGATGTGTGAGTGCAACCTTTTTGCCAAATAGAAGTTCTTATCATGATAACCTTTAATGTTTCTTTCCTTTTTCTTTGATATTCAAGTACACTAATTTCTTACACAGAATTTTAGATCTCTCTGCTCTTTGAGATGCTATTGCTCTTTGCTTCCTACTTTTGATTTTTAAAATAACAGCTGATGATTTAGAGATTGCAGTTAGGGTGGCAACTACTGACACTTATTTAAAAAAAAAAATTAGTTGTAGTTGGATATTTATTCATTTATTTTTATGTGGTGCTGAGGATTGAACTCAGTGCCTCACATGTGCTAGGCGAGCAGCCGCACTACTGCTGAGCCACAAACCCAACTCCTGTTACCTATCTTTAGCTTATAGTTTCTATGTTTTTCTTGGTGGACAGATGTCTTCATTTTCCTTTTGATTTCCCTCCAAAATTCTATGTTAATAAACAACACCACAGAACAAAGGAATAAAAAGCTGTTTCTCAAGTGTAGATTTCCTAGTACATAATGGTCTTTAAATATTTCTTAGATTTATCCAGACTTACGTTTCATCTTTATAATCTAATTTTTTTGTTTTCTTTTGTTTTGTTTTGTTCGGTACCGGGTATTGAACTCAGGGGCATTCAACCACTGGGCCACATCCCCAGCCCTTTTTTGTATTTTATTAGAGACAGGGTCTCACTGAGTTGCTAAGTGCCTCACCATTGCTGAGGCTGGCTTTGAACTCGAGATCCTCCTGCCCCAGCCTCCCAAGTGCTGGGATTACAGGCGTGCGCCACCGCACCCGGTTTATAATCTAATTTTAAATTACTTTTTTTTTCTCATCTACCACTGAAATATTAATATTTTTGATTTACAGCATAGGGATAAAAGTCTCCTAAATTAGTGGTAAAGACTGATATGTGTTTTTATGAAGAATTAATTCTTCTGTCCAGATTAAAGATAGTAAAATTGCCTGATTTAGGACTGACACATATGTTTTGTTTAAACATTCTAAACAAACTTTAAGTTAGAGTTGTCAGTAGCAACAACCCTTTTAAAATATTATTCTTGTGGGGTTTTTTTAATAACAGGCTGTTAAAAGTATTCATAGATACTTTAGTTTTTAATCTTTTAGTTATCTACTTTTAGAAAATGCAGTATGCATGATCCTGGGCAAATTTGGAAGATCAAACATTAGTGTTATGAATGAGGCAATATAAGAAGCAAAATCACAAAATTTGTATCTTGTTCCTATGTCGGTTTCTTTGGCAACTATTGAAATATGTACCACTTGGTAGAAAATATAGTTTTTACATATATCAAAAATGAGACTTTTATACACACTAATACATATGGCCTAAAGTAATCTTAACATGCCATTAATGGATACTTAGAAACTCAAGTCCTTTGTGTGACATAAATGCAAATAAACACCAATTATAGAACTTAAAAATTCTAATAAAAATAACTGAAGCTACTTGAGAGGTACTGTATATCTAACTTAATTTCATGTGAAGAACCGTTTCTTGGAAAACATTGTACATCTTTCACAGTATAAATGTGAAGCAATCAAAATCACTTTTAATTAAAGCTTTTTCTCAGATCACTAAGGAATACTGAGAGAATGCCAAACTATATTAATGTACTCCATTATGACTTTGACTGTATTTTACAACTTGAAAAATTTTCATTTTTATGGTGCCATCAGCCTGATACTTAATAGAAAATGTTTTATTGACATTTATGTTCTTTACCTAATGATGTGTATTTAAATGATGGCTGCCATCTTCATTAGAAGCTACTGTTGAAAGAGTAATAAGAGGGAGAATAGAAAAACCTGGTCTCATTCTTTGTGCAAACTGAGAATATAACCTTTAAACACTTCACCAATTTAGCCACAGGATTTAATTAAAAATGTTATACAACTCCAACATTGTATAATTATTTTATTGAGATGTTTTAGGTTTACTGATATAAAAATATATATTTGTGTATATATGTGTTTGTGTTCTCCTTTATATTTGCAAAGTTAATGTACTCATTATTTAATTTAAATATTTCAAAAATTTTAATCTATTAATGCTGTCAGTGATTTTCAAATATAGTCAGATTTGAGACAGTAGAAGTCATGATAAAGATAATTTGCTGCATTCAATTTGTATTGACAAGTATATGCCAGAGGAAGCCATTTACACTTAAAATGAATGTTCACAAGAATCCTATTCCTTCCAAAAATTTGAATTGTATGTTAAATTTAGCTTTGATTTAGTAAATTTTTACTACCATCAAAAAGTTAGTAAATAGTTCATTGCAATCACCCTTTTGTTCTTTATCAGCTTTATAATTTGTGATTTTTTTCCTCTTAAATATATATTCAACACCAAAGTTTGTACATAAAAATTGGTCAATGAAGTTTGTATAATCTAAAACAAACACTTCTTAGAGGAAGATATCAATCAACATATACACCATCAATCAACATATACACAAAAAAATGTTCAACATCCCTGGCAATTAGAGAAATGCAAATCAAAACTGCTTTAAGATATTATTTCACTCCAGTCAGAATGGCAGCTATTAAGAACACAAATAACAACAAATGTTGGAGAGGATGTGGGGAAAAAGGCACACTCATACATTGCTGGTGGGACTGCAAATTTGTGCAGCCATGCTGGAAAGCAGTATGGAGATTGGAAAACTGGAAATGGAACCACCTTATGACCCAGCTATCCCACTCCTCAGTCTATACCCAAAGGACTTAAAAATAGCATACTACAGGTACTCAGCCACATCAATGTTTATTGCAGCATAGTTTACAATAGCTAAACTGTGGAACCAACCTACATGCCCTTCAGTAAATGAATGGACAAAGAAAATGTAGTATATATACACAATGGAATATTACTCAGCAATAAAAGATAATAAAATCATGGCATTCTCAGGTAAATGGATGAAGTTGGAGAATATAATGCTAAGTGAAGTTAGCTAATCCCAAAAATCCAAATGCCAAATGTTTTCTCTGATATAAGGAAGCTGATTCACAGTGGGGTTGGTACAGGGAGCATAGGAGGATGAAAGGACCACTAGAAAGGCCAATGGGGAGGGAGGACAAAGGAGGGGGCAAAAGGGTTAAAAAAAAGATGGTAGAATGAGATGGATATCATTACTGTACGTGCATGTATGAAGACATGAATAGTGTGAATATACTTTGTATACAACCAGAGATATGTAAAATTGTGCTCTATAAGTGTAATATGAATTGTAATGCATTCTGCTGTCATATAGAACAACTTAGAATAAAAGGAAAAAATAAATAAAACAAACAATCTGAAAAATAAATGTAGTAAAATTGAATATATTACATTGAACTTTTACTTCTATTATAGGCAATGTAAAATAGTTTAACATATTTTTCTTTTCTTTCTTCTATTTTTTATTTTATTTTATTTCGTGTGTGAGAGTGTGTGTGTGTGTGTGTGTGTGTGTGGTGCTGGGGATTGAACCCAGGGCCTTGTGCATGTGGGGCAAGCACTCTACCAACTTATCTATATCCCCAGCCCCCAACATATTTTTATAGTGAAGTATTGAATAGAAAACAAATAACATTTACTTCATTTACTTCTAACACTTAACCATTCATATACTCTGTTTTGTTTTACTAAAGAAATTTGTTTTCCCCCAAATAATATCTGGTTATAGTTTTCATCATTTCTTCAAATACAATTATAGTTTAAAGATTTTTTCTGGGCTATGTATTTAGCTTATTCAAAGTGCTATTATTGTCGCACTGATACACCTTCTTTTTTTTTTTTTTTTTTTTTTTAATACTGGGGTCTGAACCCAACAACCCTCCGCAACTGAGCTACATTCCCAGCTCTTTTTAGTTTTATTTTATTTTTCTTTAATTTGTCCTAATATGTTATACATGACAGTAGAATGCATTTTGACACATCATACATACGTGGAGTATAACTTCTCATTCTTCTGTTTGTACATGGTGTAGAATCACACTGATCTTGTAATTACATATGCACATAAGGTAATGATGTCCAATTCATTCTACTATCCTTCCTACACCCTGGTCCTTCCTCTCCCCTCCCTTCCCCTCACTCTTCTCTAATCCAAAATACCTCCACTCTTCCCTAGCTATCCCCACCTCCTTATTGTAAATTAGCATCTGCTTATCAGAGAAAACATTTGGCCTTTAGTTTTTGGGGATTGGCTTATTTTGCTTGCATGGTATTCTCCAGCTCTATCCATTTACCTACAAATGTCATAATTTCATTCTTCTTCAAAGCAAAATATTATTCCACTGTGTATATATACCACATTTTCTTTATCCACTCATCTGTTGAAGGGCATCTAGGTTGGTTTCATAGTTTAGCTATTGTGAGTTAAGCTGCTATAAACATTGATGTGGCTGTGTCATTGTAGTATGCTGATTATAAGTCCTTTGGGTTTAAACTGAGGAGTGAGATAGCTGGGTCAAATGATGGTTCTATTCTAAGTTTTCTGAGAAATCTCCATACTGCTTTCCATAATGGTTGCACCAATTTGTAGTCTCATCAGCAATGTATGAGTGTACCTTTTCCCCACATCCTTGCCAACATTTATTGTTGCTTGTATTCTTGATAACTGCAATTGTGACTGGAGTGAGATGAAACCTCAGTGTGGTTTTGATTTTCATTTCTCTAATTGCTGGAGATGAGGGACATTTTTTCATATATTTGTTGATCAATTATATTTCTTCTTTTGAGATGTATCTGTTCAATTCTTTATCCCATTTGTTGATTATTTGTCTTTTGGGTGTTAAGTTTTTTGAGATATATAAGTATATATCTCCAGGATATATACTTTATATATCCTGGAGATGAATGCTCTATCTGAGGTACATGAGGTAAAGATTTTCTCTCATTCTGTAGGTGCTCTCTTCATGTTAGCAACTGTTTCCTTTGCTGAGAAGAAGCTTTTTAATTTGAATTCATCCTATTTATTGACTCTCGTTTTTACTTCTTGCACTTTAGGAGTCTTGTTAAGGAAGTTGGTTCCTAAGCCAACATGGTGAAGATTTGGGCCTACTTTTTCTTCTGTTAGGTGCAGGGTGTCTGTTCTAGTGTTTAAGTCTTTGATCTACTTTGAGTTGAGTTTCATACAGGGTGAGAGATAGGGGTTTAATTCATTTTGCTACATATGGATTTTCAATTTTCCAGCACCATTTGTTGAAGAGACTATCTTTTCTCCAATGTATGTTTTTGGCACCTTTCTCTAGTATAAGATAACTGATTCGTGAGTTTATTTATTTATTTTTATTTTGAGACAGAATCTCACCAAGCTGCTTAGGGCCTCATTAAATTAAATTGCTGAGGCCAGTCTCCAGCCTGCAATCCTCCTGCTTCAGACTCCCAAGTCACTGGGCACCATGCCTGATTTACTATTTCATATTCCTGTGGTAACCAGCCTCTAAGATGGTACCTAATAGTCTTTGTCTCCTGTGTCATTTGCTCCCATATTGAATTATACTTGGTCTTATGGGACAAATGAATATAAAGTAAATGACCATTTTTTACTTGCTAGGCCAGATCATGAAAGAAAATGTGAATTCTATGACACTTTCTTGAATCACTTGCTCTGGAAAAAACCAAATGCCATGAAATGAAGAAGCTCAAGCAGACCAGTAAAGAGCTAAGCTGGAGAAAACTGAATATTCCAGCCAACACCATCTCTAGCATTCTGGTTGCTGCGTGGACACTGCCTAGCACTCTAGCCAACATCTGAATTAGGACTTCATGAGAGAGACTAAGTCAGATTTATCGTGTATCACCACTCCTGGTTTTCCAACTCACAGAAATCATGAGATGAAATAAATGAGTGTTGCTATTTTTTTTAAGTCATTACATTTTGGAGTGAGTTGTTAAAAAGCCATAGAAAACCAATAATAAAATTTCCTTGCCTTATAGGAAGGGGCTTGGATCTATGAGTTCTTATCATTTTTTTGAACTATGTATTAAAGATACATAGTTCAATGCTTGCCACAAAGTGAAAACTTAACTAATGTTTGCTAAATTTAAATGGATGAATCTATAAGTGGTACTATAGTTTAACCAGAAGGAGCTTAAAAACAGTAAACATCTATTACTGGAGTATGGTCAGAAAATATGACTCAATATCAACTTGGCCAAAAAAAATTCATTTTAGGCACTCATAGTATTAAATAATTACATGCATTAGAGCAATTCAACCAGTTACTATGAGCAAAAACCTAGCCACAAAAAACCTTACTCAAAATTAAATGTTTCCTAAGAAATATCTAAAATTCTTAGATGGGCAAGGAATGTAATTTGTAATGCTTACACTTAAATCTTTCCAGATTTGTATGTTTTTCTTATGTCCTATGGCACAACAGTTTGGGATCTCAGCTTTCTAGGTATGTTAACAGAACAAACCAAACTGAGTTTATAAAAACCAAAGAATAAATGAGAATTGGATTAATTCTGCCCAATTGTCTATTCTTCTTTTGAATCACAAATGAGAATCAGGAAATTAGATTGAGTAGTTAATTTCACTTATCAACAACACTTCCTTTTCATTAGTGGTAGTTTCATATTTTCTAATATTTTATTGAAAGTTGTTATAAGGGTTAATCATATGTAGAATGTTTCTGTATTATAAATGTTTTGTAATACAAAATTTATTAGAATATCTTAATTTATTGTAGCCCCAAAATTAAAGAATTTTTAAAGGTTGGATGAAAACAAGCTTTAACAAAAAAGGATGTGAAACAGGACCAGGAATAGACATCGTCTGAACTTTGGTATGAAAATATTTTGAAAATTTAACCAACTAATAAGGATAATTGGAATTTGATACCAGAATGCCTAACGAATCTTATTTATATCAATTTGTTAAAACAAAAACAAAACAAAACAAAAAAAAGTTTCCTCTAATATTTCTGTGCCTCCATGAATCACTTTTGAAATCTTCCTAACATATAATGTTATAAAATAATTCTGCTAATCTTTAAAGAAATCCCTAAACCTCAGTGAAGTTTAGTAGCATTTTCACTGTCCTAATGCTCTAGCAAGAATAAGCCCAGATTAAACATAAGTCTTGCATAATCAATGCTTTAACATAGAATAACCTATTTAAGTCAATTTCACATAAATATGCCATTGATTACCAGATTTACTAATTACAGCTCCTCATTTTGAGCATGTCTGAGGCCTTTTTTACAAATTAAATTTGGTCCATTTGATGCTATAATGTAATTGTTTCATGATCAATATAAATAGGAGTAAGGAAATAAAGTAATGGTTTCTGTGAAGGAGCAATTTGATTAATGCCTGCACAGAAGGAAAGACCAGTAGGGCAATGATAGAAAATCCCCAAAACTCATAAATTAATTAAACTAACTAGATGAAGATACAGTCATGCTAAGGTGAAGAATGAAAATATAAATAAAGAGAATATTATATTGAACAAAGAAATAAATTAGAGATTAAAATATAGATAGACTCATAACATGATTTATTTTGGAGATATTCCTTAACTCACCCTAAAGCCAGCTTTTAGTTTTGCAGATCTCTAAGCAGTCCATTCCTACTGTACCTTTTCTCATCAATCACAAAGAATGATAAATTGTATGAAAATTTTTTGTGTAACTAAATAGAAATGATATCTTTACTTTAGTTCTCTTTATTGTTTCCATGACAATGTACAAATTCACCACTTAGCAACTTAGCCAATTAAAGAATTAATTCACATGTCTTTCTGAAACATTTCATCAATCAAGTTCATTTTGATTATTAAAAATAATAATAATAATCTTTGCATTTGTACAGATTTGTTCCTTGAAAGAGTTAAATACACTCTTTAAGACTTTTCTTTTTGAGTCCCGGGGTCCTACATTAGAGTGCTGCCAGGCCAAAGCTCCAGCCAGTCCCACCGACCTCTGCCCCAGAGTAGGAGATAGGAAGGACAGACCTGCCAACTCTGCCTGAGCCTAGGCGGGCCAAGGGAAGTCCCGCCGACATTTACCTGAACACTGTCAGTCCCTGGTCCATCCCGCTGACTGCCCCCCCCAGCCCCCCCGCTGGTGTGCGACCAGGCTCCAGCCAGCCTCACCAACTTCTGCCCCAGAGCAGGATACAGCAAGGACAGACCTGACAACTCTGCTTTGAGTTCAGGCGGGCCCAGGGCAGTCCTGCTGACCTTCAACCCAGCATGGTTAGCACCAGACCACCTCAGGAACTAAGTTAACTCAACCAGTTCCACACACACCAAGCAGCATGGACTGAACCCCAGGTAGCATTCTTTGAGGATCAACTGCAGTTTTTGATAGTCCAGCGCTAAGGGGAGGCACAGACAACCTGCAAGAGTATTATAAGAATACAGGGAAAAAAATTTAATAACTCAGATCTACACTGCAAGAAAGTAAGGTAAACAGACAACATGAAAAAACAAGGGAGGAAAATACCCCAAACAAACCAGGATTCTACAATAACAGAACCCATGCTCAGCAAAGTTGATGAAATATTAGAGAAGGAGTTTAGAAGGTTCATAATTAAAATGATCTGTGACTCAAAGAATGACCTAAATGAGCAAATACAGGCAAAAATTGACCACTACAACAAAGATATAAGAGAGCAAATACAGGTAGCAAAAGATTACTTCAAAAAAGGGATTGAAACTCTGAAAAAAAAATCAGTCAGAAATCCTTGAAATGAAGGAAACGATTAACCAAATAAAAAACACAATTGAAGGTATCACGAACAGACTAGATCAACTGGAAGAAAGAACTTCAGACAATGAAGACAAAGTATATAATCTTGAAAATAAAGTTGACCACACAATGAAGATAGTAAGAAACCATGAACAGAACAGCCAAGAAGTATGAGACAGCATCAAAAGAACAAATCTAAGAGTAATTGGGATAGAGGGAGGCAGAGAGTTTCAAACCAAAGGACTGCACAACCTCTTTAATGAGATAATATCAGAAAATTTTCTAAGCATGAAGAATGAATTGGAAAACCAAATACAAGAGGCTTATAGGACACCAGATGTACAAAATTACAACAGATCTACACTGAGACACATTATAATGAAAATGCCTAGCATACAGAACAAGGAATAGAATTTTAAAGGCCGCAAAAGAGAGGAATCAGATCACATATAGTGGGAGACCAATTTGTATCACAGCAGATTTTTCAGTTCAGACACTCAAAGCTAGGAGATCATGGAACAACATATTCCAAGCTCTGAAGGAAAAGGGATGCCAACCAAGAATCTTATAACCAGAAAAATTAAGCTTTAGATTTGAGGACGAAATAAAAACATTCCATGATAAACAAAAGTTAAAAGAATTTACAAGTAGAAAGCCAACACCACAGAACATCCTTGGCAAAATATTCCATGAAGAGGAAAAGAAAAACAATGATGAATATCAACAGAGAGAGGTATTACACTAAAGGAAAAAACAATCAGAAGAGCAACCATGTCAAGGTAAATACCAAAAATAAACAAAAATGGCTTGGAATACAAAACACATCTCAATAATAACTCTGAATGTTAATGGTCTAAACTCACCAATCAAAAGACATAGACTAGCAGATTGGATCAAAAAAAAAAAAAAAAAAAAAAAACAGACCCAACAATATGCTGCCTCCAAGAGACTCATCTCATAGGAAAAGACATCCATAGGCTTAGGGTGAAAGGTGGGGAGAAATCCTGCCACTCATATGGACAGAGGAAACAAGCAGGGGTTTCTATCTCATATCAAATAAAGTAGACTTCAAGCTAAAGTCAATCAAAAGAGATAAAGAAGGGCACTATTTACTGCTCAAGGGAACCATACACCAACACAACTTAACAATTATAAATATATATGTCCCAAATAATAGAGCATCCATGTTCACCAAACAAACTCTCTTCAAGTTTAAGTTTCAAATTGACCACAAATCAATAATTCTGGGTGACTTTAACACACCCCTTTCACCACTGGATAGATCTTCCAAACAAAAGCTAAACAAAGAAACTATAGAACTCAAAAATACAATAAAGAGCTTAGACATAACTGACTTATATAGAATATTTCATCCTTCAACAAGTGAATAAACTTTCTTCTCAGCAGCACATGGAACCTTCTCTAAAATAAACCATATACTAGGCCACAAAACAACTCTGAGCAAATATTTAAAAGTAGGGATACTACCCTGCATTCTATCAGACCATAATGGAATGAAATTAGAAATCAATGATAAAATAAGAAATAAAAGCTACTCCAACACCTGGAGACTAAATAATATGCTACTGAATGAACAACGGGTTGCAGATGACATCAAAGAAGAGATTAAAAAATTCTTAGAGGTGAATGAGAACACAGACACAACATATCAAAATCTCTGGGACACTATGAAGGCAGTTCTAAGAGGAAAGGTCATTATATTGAGTTAATTCCTCCAAAGAAGAAAAAATTAACAAATAAATGACTTAAAACTACATCTCAAAGCTCTAGAAAAAGAAAAGCAATCCAACACCAAAAGTGGTAGAAGACAGGAAATAATTAAAATCAGAGCTGAAATTAATGAAATTGAAATTAAAAAAATCATTGAAAAAATTGACAAAACAAAAAGTTGGTTCTTTGAAAAAATAAATAAAATGGACAGACCCTTAGCCAGACTAACAAACAGAAGGAGAGAGATAACTCAAATTACTAATATATGTGATGAAAAAGGAAATATCACAACAAACACTACGGAAATACAGGAAATAATACAAAATAATTTGAAAACTTGTACTCCAACAAAATACAAAACATTGAAGACATCAACAAATTTCTAGAGTCTTATGATCTACCCAAACTTAAGCAGGATGATATACATAATTTGAACACATCAATTTCAAGCGATGAAATAGAAGATGCCATCAGAAGCCTACCAACCAAGATAAGCCCAGGACCAGATGGATACACAGCCTAGTTCTACAAGAACTTCAAAGAAGAACTGATACCAATACTCTTCAATTTATTTCGGGAAATAGAAAAAGAGGGTGCATTTCCAAACTCAATTCTATGAAGCCAATATCACGCTGATCCCCAAACCTGGCAAAGACACATCAAAAAGAGAAAACTTCAGTTCCATATCTTTAATGAACATAGATGCAAAAATTCTCAATAAAATTCTGGCAAAATGGATACAAAAACATATCAAAAATATAATATACCACGATCAAGTGTGGTTCATTCCAGGGATGCAAGGATGGTTCAACATATGGAAATCAATAAATGTAATTCATCACATCAATAGACTCAAAGATAAGAACCATATCATTATCTCAATAGATGCAGAAAAAGCATTTGACAAAATACAGCACCCCTTCATGTTCAAAACACTTGAAATCTAGGGATAACAGGAACATATCTCAACATCGTAAAAGCTATATATGCTAATCCCCAGGCCAACATTATTCTAAATGGAGAAAAATTGAAAGCATTCCCTCTAAAAACTGGAACAAGACAGGGATGCACTCTTTCACCACTTCTATTCAATATAGTAATTGAAATGCTGGCCAGAGCAATAACACAGACAAAAGAAATTAAAGGGATACAAATAGGTAAAGCAGAACTCAAATTATCATTATTTGCTGATGATATGATTTTATACCCAGAAGACCCAAAAAATTCCACCAGAAAACTTCTAGAACTCATAAATGAATTCAGCAAAGTAGCAGGATACAAAATCAACACCCATAAATCTAAGGCATTTCTATATATCAGTGACAAATCCTCTGAAAGGGAAATGAGGAAAACTACCCATTTTACAATAGCATAAAAAATAAAATAAAATACTTGGGAATCAACTTAACCAAAGATATGAAAGATCTCTATAATGAAAACTACAGAACACTAAAGAAAGAAATTATGAAAGACCTTAGAAGATGGAAAGATCTACCCTGTTCTTGGATAGGCAGAACTAATATTGTCAAAATGACCATACTACCAAAAGCACTATACACATTTAATGCAATGCCAATAAAAATCCCAATGACATTCCTCATAGAAATAGAAAAAGCAGTCATGAAATTCATCTGGAAAAATAAGAGACCCAGAATAGCTAAAACAATCCTTAGCAAGAAGAGTAAAGCAGGTGTCATCACTATACCAGACCTTAAATTATACTACAGAGCAATAGTAACAAAAATAGCATGGTATTTGCACAAAAATAGGCTGGTAGACTAATGGTAGAGAATAGAGGACAAAGAGACTACACATATAATTTTAGTTATCTTATATTAGACAAAGGCACCAAAAATGTACATTGGAGAAAAGATAGCCTCTTCAACAAATGGTGCTGGGAAAACTGGAAATCCATATGCAACAAAATGAAATTAAACCTCTATCTCTCACCATGTACAAAATTCAACACAAAGTGGATCAAGGATCTAGGAATTAGACCAGAGACACTACACCTAATAGAAGAAAAAGTAAGCTCTAATCTCCAACATGTTGGATTAGGCCCCAAGTTCCTTAATAAGAATCCTGTAGCACAAGAATTAATATCAAGAATCAATAAATGAGATAGATTTAAATTACAAAGCTTCTTCTCAGCAAAAGGAACAATCAGTGAGGTGAATAGAGAGCCTACCAATTGGGAACAAATTTTTACCACATGTACGTCAGATAGAGCACTAATCTCAAGAATACATAAAGTATTCAAAAATCTTAACACCAAAGAAACAAATAACCCAATCAATAAAAGGGCCAAGGAACTAAACAGACACTTCTCAGAAGAAGATATACAATCAATCAACAAATACATGAAAAAATGTTCAACATCTCTGGCAATTAGAGAAATGCAAATCAAAACCACTCTAAGATTTCATCTCACACCCATCAGAATGGCAGCTATTAAGAACACAAACAACAATAAATGTTGGTGAGGATGTGGAGAAAAAGGCACACTCATACATTGTTGGTCGGACTGCAAAATGGTGCAGCCAATATGGAAAGCAGTATGGAGATACCTTGGAAAACTTGGATTGGATCCACCTTATGACCCAGCTATCCCACTCCTTGGTCTTTACCCAAAGGTCTTAAAAACAGCATACTACAGGGACACAGCCACATCAATGTTTATAGCAACACAATTCACAATAGCTAAACTGTGGAACCAACCCAGATGCCCTTCAGTAGATGAATGGATAAAGAAAATGTGGTATATACACACAATGGAGTAACTCAGCAAAAGAGAGAATAAAATCATGGCATTTGCAGGTAAATGGATGGAGTTAGAGAATATAATGCTAAGTTAGCCAATCCCAAAAAGCCAAATTCCAAATGTTTTCTCTGATATAAGGAGGCTTATTCACAGTCAGGTTGAGATGGGGAGCATAGTAGGATTAGAGGAACATTATAATGGCCAATGGAGAGGGAGGGGCAGGGAGGGGAAAAAAGGTTCATGAAAAAAAAAAAAAGATGGTAGAATGAGATGGATATCATTACCCTAAGAGCATGTATGAAATCACTAATGGTGTGAATATACTTTGTATACAACCAGAGACATGTAAAAATGTGCTCTACAAGTATGCTATGAAATGTAATACATTCTGCTGCCATATCTAACAATTTAGAATAAAAAATAAATTTTGAAAATAAAAAGACTTTTCTAATTTGCTACTTTCAATTTTAAGAGATGTTCCCCCCTATTTTCTTAGTAGAGATACCTCAATATAACATTTAATATCTTTCATGAGCTCTGTGAGAAAGCCACTACTTGTTATATTTAATTAGAATAACCATTGACTTTACAACTCAATGCTATTTATCTTATAATTATCGTGCATGTTCGTTTATTATTTAGTGTTTACCAATTACTATGCCAGGAATATGAGATGAGAAGCCTTGTCCCAAAGTGTACCACTGTGCCAACCCTACAGTAATCACTAATAAATATTTGTTTATTAGTGTATATAGGGAAGATGAAAAACAATTGGGGGGTACAGCAATTAATGTTGAAATATTGAATGTATCAATAATTGTTGGCTGGCATAATGCACAATGTCTCATATTTATACCTTTGAAAAACTATTGACAAGAAATTCTACTCATATCAAAAATCATAAAAATGATTTCCAGACCTTGAATCAGTCACTTGTTTGTCCCTCCCTCTAGAAACTTTTTCTGGGCTCAAACCTTTATATTTAGTCTTTGTTTTATTTCACCTTTGATGTTTCAAAAGTGTCTGAAGTTTAAATATCTAAACTAGTTTTATCGTCTTTCTTTTCAGCATGTTCTGAGTGAATAATTGTGATAATTTTGCAATTTGTCTATAGCTTAAAGAGCAATAATGCATTTAATTTGGTTTATGAACAATGATACATTCAGAAGAGCCACAATCGAATAGGAATTCTAATATTTTAAATTTTAAAGCTCTTTCAAATACTAGATGCTGTTAAGTATACAATTATTCGATAGTTAGCCACCTGTTAGTATCCAGCTTCCAGACATCAGAAACTCCTAAATGGTTCTTATTTATCCCACAGATGAATTATCTTTCAACTAAGTTATTCTGTTCTTCCTGTCTTTTCTCCTTCCTTTCCTGTTCTGTATTAGTCCAAACAAGTCTTCCAACCAGTCACATACCCAACACTCTGATGATGGATTACTTTGCCTCAAATTTCCATTCACAGTCTTTTACTTGAATGCCAACATTGACAACTTCATCTCTTCCTTCCTTCCTTTCTTTCTTCCCTCCCTCTTTTCTTTTCTTTTTCTTCCCTCCCTCCCTCCTTCCCTTCCTTCCTCCCTTCCTCCATTTCTTTCTTCACTAGGGATTTAATTCAGGGGTACTTAACCACTGAGCCACATCCTCAGCCCTTTTTATTTTGAGACAGGGTTTCACTAAGTTACTGAGGCTGGCTTTGAATTTGCAATCTTTCTGACTCAATCCTCCTAGCTGTTAGGATTACAGGCATGCAGAAACAGTTAAAAATTAGGCATTCAGGTCAATTCCCTCTTCTGGACCCCTATATGTGAGTACTTTTGGTCCCATCAAACACCCCTGTGTCAGTCTCCACTAGTGTATGTTCTTTTAAATTAGGATTTTTGTTTCTGAAAATTCAGTGACTGGAATGTGTATGGAATAAACAAGCAAATGTTAAGTTTCTTCTAGAAAACATTTTACACTAATTTTCTGTGACTTATTAGTTTATTGCCCTGTTATGTGTTTGGAAGTCACAGTAAGTGTTTTAGTAGACTTTTGTCTCATTAAAAAAAACAAAAGCAAAACCAAAACAAAACAACAAAACAATTCTTTGGCTTGCTATTTATATTTTAGTGAAGCTACGAGAAAGCAACTTGCTGCCTCAGATGTATCTTCCCCAACATCCATCAGTTTCTCTAAAACTTATTATCAGAGGCCCATTCTATGAATCCTCAAATGTCTTACATATTTCAGATTATTTTGAGTTACATGAATATGAATTACATTTAATTCAAATTTTAAATACTTTAAGTGTTATAGTCTAGTTTTGAAATTGTGAAATAAGATTAGGTTTCTATTCTTGAACCACTCAAGATGCTGAATAGAGATGCTTTAAGTACTTAAAAGTTATTTTAATATTATTTTTAAACTCATATCTGTGACAAAATCTACACAGTTTATTTAGTAATATGTAATTATATATGTGTGTTCATGTAGTATATTGATGAATAATAAATTTGAAATATTATATACATGGAAATATGTTATTAATTACGCTATTCTTTTCTATAAAATAATAGAAATCAGGAATATGAAGATTCAGATTGAGGGAAAACTATGTCCTTCATCAACTCTTATGTGATGCAGCATTGTAAAAGTGTGTGTATAGTGGGAAAATTTTCATACTTTATGTGTTATATTAAACAGGCTCTATGTGAGCATATTTAACATATACCTTAGATATATATATATATATATGCATATATATATATTTCCCTAATATAAAAATTTCATGTAAATTATCTAATGTATGTACTTTAACTTCAATTATGTTACTTTAAAATATTTATGCTTCATTACATTAAAGTAACTTATTGCATATTTTTATGTAATTAGTATCATCTGCTTCTTGCTGTCTTCTGTTAATATATAAAACTGTCATATCACTAATTTGATCTTTATTTCTTATGATTCATTTATAAGTACTCTTTTCAAGTGAAGGTGTGACCTTTTCAGTTCCCATATTTCCCAATATCTTTATCTTCCATGTTGAATGAAAAAGTTCTGTTCAGTTGGGTAAAGAACATTAGACTCACACATTGAGTTTCAAGCCCCAGTTCTTCCACTTATTTTCTTTAATACCTCTATATCTTCTGTTATCCATTCTAAAAATTAAATTAGATAATAATTGAAATAAGGTTTAATCTTAGATCTTCAAAAAATGAAGCAAAGACAGCCCATTCAGTTATACGTACAGTTAATGTGTTATTTCTACTTTTTTTTCCAATAAAAGAAGGAATTAAGGCAGATAATAGAAACAAAATGACATGTCTTCAAGCTGGGACTACCCAGAATTGGTCTCAAGTTCTGGAAATAATTTTTATGATTTTTGATATAAGTTGAATATGAGTGTCACACGGAGGCACACGAAAAAGCAGGGTATGGTTAAGGTTTGGGCTTTGATGTTCGAATACAGTACTGGGCCTGCAAAGAGTAATAATAAAAGTTGCCAATCCATCAATTAGAATTATTTTTCCACTAGTGACAAGTGTTCCCTGCTACTCTTTAAATTCTGGGAGAGATTCTCAGTGCTTAGAATAGTAGCAAGTATTAGTTGGCACACAGTAAATGCTTTTTTAATTAATATGTGGATGCATGGCCAGGTGGACACACACACACACACACACACACACACACACACGAATGTACCAGGACAGAGACAGAAATTAAATGCTTTCACTCTTGCTCTTTATTACTAAAATTCTTAAAGTAGTCAAAGGGTGCTGGTAAGGGACAGGGAAGGAACATTATCTGAAAGTAAAAATAAGGAAAACCACACATAGCAGATCATCTTATACAGGACAATCATATAAATATATTTTAGTAGCCAATAATGCACTAACAATCTTCAGAGATTTGCATATTGAAAGCTATAACTAAGCTATAAACACTACCGATACTGAAAGGGTGACTGAATAAAATCCATATTCTAAAATGGCTGGTGCTGATTTGGGAATCAAGCTGCTGTCTATATGGAAGCAAAATTTGATTTTTCTCTTATCATGTCTGCCCTCTGCTGAAAACATAGGGTGCCAGTGGAGAATTAATCATATATTCTGAAACGTAGTATTAAAACTTTTATTTTTTTAATTAAAATTCAAGTAGCTATAAGTGGATACAGCAGACAGTTGGACAGCCTATTTGGCAGAAGCTGTGTTTGAGAAAAAATTAAAGAGAGAGAAACAATTTCTCTACATGACTGCTTTGGATCTCTCTTCTCTCAGCCATTCTTGGTGCATAAAGTGAAACTTTACCCCAAATGCATACTATTTGGAAACAGAAAAGGCTTTTTTTTTGTTAAAGGGTACAATGGAAAATGCATAAATCAACCTTCTCAATTTGGATGACTTTGGTAATTTGCATTCATCTGTTTAAAGAGAGATGTCTTTTGAGACTTCCTATTTTTACATAAAAATTACACTCAGCATCTCTCAGCCTCTTTTGTTCACTAAAATTAGATTTGCTCACTTATACAATTCACAAGGCCTAATTTGTTCAGAGGGAAGTCACGCACACTATTTACATCATGCCCTCCTCTCATTCCCCTCCCTCAAAAATAAATAAATAAATAAATAAATAAATAAATAAATAATAATATGGACTGCAGTCCTCCTCCCAAAGCAGAGTACATGCACTAGTGATTCATGGAGTGTACTCCTGTGGGCAAAAGGCCACCTCTCTATTACAAACCAGAAAAGAAAAATTGGCAAAGAGTAAGATTTGAATGTACCATGGGATTTTGTGAGAGTAATTACTCTGGCCTTCAATATTAATGAGCATTTAGAGGAACATCCATGAAGCAATCCACTGAATCTGTGACTTCAACAATTCCAGTCCTGTGGCTTTGCCATTAATGGAGTCCTAACTCTAAAGTGATGCTGAAAATCTGAGAGGCCGTTCTGCTTATCATGGCTAGAGTGAAGTGTTCTTCCCATTGGATGTGTAAAAATACTTTAATTTGGAAAATTATTAGCAGGGCAGCTGAAGAAGGAAGTGTACTATGCTACAACAGAAAGGGAGCATATCACAAGACAATGAGAATAAAAGAGCACTTAAACATTTAATGAGTATATTTAAGATGGTATATAATTTTTATTTTAATTTTTATTTATTGGTGTATCATAATTATACATGATAGTGGGATTGGTTGTTACATATTCAGACATACACATAACTGTGATTTATAAAGCCTTTAAAATGGACTAAGTGGTACGATAGTGGGATTGGTTGTTACATATTCAGACATACACATAACTGTGATTTATAAAGCCTTTAAAATGGACTAAGTGGTAAAATAAGAGCTAGACACTTTGTATTTTATTTATACTGGGCTTTGTCCATCTCAACATGTATAAACTTGTCCAAAACAGATCTTACAACCATCAACTTTTTGGTTGTTATCAAGGATAATGGTACATATTGCGTTATATTCTTGAGGGTACCACTATCAAATCAGCAGGACTAGATGTGACCTCTGTAATCATAAAGGGCCCTGTACTTCACAGGAACTATCACTGGTTTAATGATTTGTGATTGCTGTCTTGAAATTCTTGATAATTTTTAACAGAAGTTCCCTATTTTAATTTTTCACTGGGCTCCACAAATTATGTGTCTCATCTTGCAAATTAATAAATCATCTGTCTCAGTGATTACCATATGTGAAGTGTTCAATATGTATTTGTCTTCTCTTTATTCTCCCTTTTCATATCTTAACATACAAGATACATGGAAGTCCAGGTGTCTATATGCTTCACATTCTTGGGCTCTAGACAAAATTTCATTGCATTTCCTCTTCTGGTTGCGTTTTCTCACTGTCATTATTATCACACTTCAGTATTGGCCACTCATAAACACCTCATATAAAGCCTTAAAAAATAATCCTTTGATTCTTTCTTATAGTGAGGGACTTGTTCTGATTACTAGATTGAAGCATAAAATTGAGGAAATAGTAATAGTGCATTGAAATATACTTTGGGTTTGGTGTTTAGCTCAAATTTATTTGGTTTTAACTATTTGGCAGTCACGCTACTTCCCATCATCCTCAGTTTTAGACAATCCAAATTAAGTTTTGTCTCTATGGGTTTGGTTACTTTGGAAAATTAATACAAATGATATCATATAATATAAGGTCTTTACTGACTGGCTTCTTTCACTTAGCTTAATATTTTCAGGTTATTTTCCTGTGACATGTATCAGTATTTTATTTCTTATTATTGCATAGATGTTGGGGACATTAACAGCACGCCAGTAGATAGAAACTCTCCGGCTGTCTCCCACTTCCTGATACAGGAACTTGGCCTAGCCAAGGGGGGTTCCCCTGACGTATGACAGAGGTCAGACTGCCACTAGGATAGGGTAATGGCTCCACCAATGTGATTTGCTCATGCTCCCTATGTGCCCCTATGATCTTTCTGCTGATTGGCCCATGTCTTCTATAAAGGCCGTCCAACTTCCTCAATAAACCAAGTTCGTGCCTTGACTGGACTCCCTGGTGTATGCCTGATTGTCTTCCATTGTGAGGGCTGAATGTAGCACCAGTCAACTTCTGCCTCTTCCCGATTCCACCTCACTGCTGGGGTGTGTTCCCCCAGCCTTCTCTGCCTGCCAGAGAAGGCCAAACCTGGGTTCGGGGGAGCTAGAAATTCCAGCACATAATAATATTTTATTGCATAGGTACACCACATTATGTTTATCTTCTCACTGGCTGATGAACATAGGGATTCTTTCATATTTTGCTGTTATTAATAATGGTGTTATATGAACATTTCTGTACACACTTTTCAATGGACATATGTGTTTTGTCTTGAGTATATTTCTAATAATGGAACTGTTGCGTTTAAACTTTCAAAGAAATTGTTTTTGAAATTTTCTATGTATTTCATATTTTTGCTGTCAGCATATGAGAGTTCTGTCACCATATTATAGTAACCAACAAGTCTTATTATTTATATTTCTATGGACAATGTAGAAAGTGTGAAGTGGCATATCATTCCAGTTTGATTTACATTTTCCTCATAGCTAATGATGCTCGGTATTTTCCAATGTCCTTACTGGGAATTTGTATATAATAAATTGGAGAAATTTCTAATTCTTTTCCAATTTTTAAAATTATATATATATTTAGTTGTTGGTGGACTTTTTTGTTGTTGTTGTTGTTTATTTATTTATATGTGTTGCTGAGAATCAAACCCAGTGCCTCATGCATGCCAGGAAAATGCTCTACCACTAGTCACAACTTCAGCCCATAATTCTTTGCCAATTTTAATAGAGTTGTTTGTGTATTTAATATTTAGTGATGTGTTATAATAAATGCAAGTCTTTAATACAATGTTTTAGCCAGTGTTGCATGACTATGTCTAAAGTACTTGACAAGAACAACTTTCTGGGGGGAAGTTTATTTTGGCTCCTGGTTTCAGAGGGTTAGTCCATAATCAGGCATGTTCATTGCTCTGGGCCCAAAATGAGGCCATACATCATGGCAGAAGGGCATGATGGAAGGAAACTATTCCATTTATTCATCTCAGCTAGGCAGCAGAGAAAGAAGAGGCAAAAAAGAGTCACAGGAAAAATGAACTCTTCCAGTATATGCCAACAGTTGACACATTCTCCAGCCACATGCCACCTACTTAGCTACCCCCAATCCATTCAAATTAGGATGGATTAATTAAGTTACAGATTTCACAATCTAATTTGCCTCCAAATATCCCTGTATTAACACAGGAGCTTTAGGGGGAACATCTCTTATCACTTGCAAATACTATCTACTAATCCCATGGGCTGTATTTTTACTTTCTTAATTATGCTTTTCATGCACAAATATTTTTCATTTTCATGAATGTGTTATTTACTTTTCTTTTGCTTCTGTGCTTTTGGTGTCATATCCAAGAAACCACTGCCTAATTAAAGGTGCATAGTTTACATCTATGCTTTCTCCAAAAAATTATATAAGTTTAGGTCTTGAATATATCTTGAGTTAAATTTTATATATGGTGTAAAGTAAGTCCAATTCCATTATTATGCATATAGATGTTCATTTATTTTAGCACTATTTGTTCAAAAGTTTATATCCCCATTGATTTGTGATTATACCTGGGTTGAAAATCTATTGACTATATATATGAATTTATATCTGGATTCCTAATTATTTAATACTAATGTATATGCCCATAAAATTGTCAGTGTTATAAAGTCTTGATTAATATAATTGTGTAGTACGTTTGGAAATCAGAAAGTGCTTAAATTACAGTTGGAAATGCTTAAGTTAAATAAGAACAAATGTAAATCATTAGCTTAACTTTCCACCTTAATGGACTCAGAAAATAGAGCAATATAATCTCAAAATAAATACAAGGAAAGAGAGTATGAAGATTTGAGTGGAAAATAATGACAAAACATAAATTAATATTGAATACCAATAAAATATTAATTGATTCTTTGAAAAGAATAAAAGTTTTGACAAATCTTTAGATAACCAATAAGAAAAAAGAGAAAAGACTAAAATTCATCAAATAGGAAAATAAGAAGTAAAAGAGGAAAAATTGCTAGCAATCTTACAGAAATATAAAAGCTAGAAAGGTCATTCTCTGAACAATTATGTATGTACACCAGTATATATACAATTATATATATATATATATAGTATATATAAACATATGTAATTTTGATATATATTATACAATACTATATATTTTAATGTTTAATTATAGTATATAAATATTTTATAAATTATATATATATATTTATAAATTATATAAATATTTTATAAATTATACAAATATATATTAAAAATTATATAAATATATATTATATACATATATTTTATATATATATATATATATATTGTAAGGAGGTGTGGCCAGCACCCCATTTGGTGGTTCTTCTTCCTGCCAAGGAAGGTATAAGCCACCTGAGAAGTTGAAGACTAGTATAATTAGTGAAGAACAAAAGACAAAGTTGGAAAGATAGTTTCAAAAGGGTAGGTCTAGCCCACACAGAAGCTGGAGCTGAACAATTAGAAAATGGCTCCCATGGTTTATTTAAGGGAGTACATCAAAGGCAGGGATAAGGTTTCAAGGACAGAGTCTTGTTTTGTGAAGCGTTGCAGTCAGCAGGTTGATTGGCATCTTGGTAGGCCACAGCCATATCAGCAGGGCTGCAGAAGGTCACCCTGTCTCCAGTGCTGTGTGGGACATGGCAGAGTGAAATAGGAATTCACAATGTCTCTGGGCAGTCAACCAGAGAAAATGTCCACTGGAAGTTCCCAGACACCAGATTAACCTATTCACTAGGTTACAATATGCAAAACGGTCCACACATAGCCCATAGACAGCTCTCCACATAGCTTAGATGAAATGTACAAACTCCAAGAAAACACATTATTTAAAGTGATTCAAGAATAAATAAAAATTTGAAGAAAACATACAAAAAGTAAAGAGATACATTTAATAAGAAGAAAACCCTCCAACATGAAAATTTAAGATCTAAATGGCTTCATTGGTAAATTCTACCAAATACATGTGGAATAATTGAAGGCAAGTCTTATTTAACTTTTACAAGAAATAGAAGTGTGTATAAAGCTAGTACTCTGATTCTATAACCTGACAAAGAAATCACAAGAAAACTATAGATCAGTAGTCTTACAATTATAGACATAGAAATACTGAACAAAATATTAGGAAATTAACACAGCAACACATATATCTGGACCTAATAAGATTGATTTTAGAAATTCGTGGTTGATTTAACCTCCAAACATTCATTAATACACTATGCTATATCAATTTAATAAGGGACAAAATTCACATAATACTCTCAGTAGAAGCAGTAAAAATCATTAAATAAAATTTATCATCCCCTCTTAATAAAGAACAATCAACAAAACTTGCATGAAAGGAAACTCAAATTTTTTCTGAGATCCATTTCTAATTTATGTTTTGTCCTTATAACATGTTTTTTTATGATTTTAATCCTCTTAAATATTTAAGGTTTATTTGATTGCCTAGCATAAATATTGGAGAATTTTGCATACATGTCTGAAAATAAACATGTATTCTTCTGTTGGGTAGATTGTTCTATAGTTGCCTAGATGGCTTATAATGTTATTCTTGTTCAAGTCTTCCATTCCCTTTCTGATTATGACATAGATGTTTTATCCTTTATTGAAAGAAGTGAATAAAAAAAATACTCTCAACAATACATATTGTAATGGTTAATTTGAATTGTCAATTTGATTGGATTAAGAGATGCCAAAAATTAAAAGGCCTGTGGGTTTGTTAATGAGGATATGTTTAGGAATAATTGGCATGTGGGATAGTGAAATGAAGTGAAGACCCTCCCTAAGCCTGGGCAACACCTTCAAATAGCTTGGAGGCTTGGAGGAAATAAAAGTTGGAAGAACAAGGAAGGAACAGCAGATGCAAGCTCTATTCTTCTTGAATGAGTTCTTGATTGCCGCCTTGATTGCCTGAGAATATCAGACTCTTGATCCTTCATTCTTTCAAAACAGATTCTGCCAGTGATAGTGCAGGGACTTTCCAGAAGCCTTTGGTCACTGACTGGGATAACATCATGTATCCCTCTTGTTCTGAAGCTTCAGCATCTTGTATTGCACAGCTACTGGTTTCTCCAGCACTTCAGCCTGCAGATGGCCATTGTGTACTATTCAGCTTCTGGTTGTGTAAGCCAATCTAATAAATCCCCTTTTTATAATCATACCTTCTGTTGGTTCTGTCCTCTATAGGACCTTGACTAATACATATATTAAATAACATAAAAATTATCTTTTAAAAATGGAAGAAAAATACATTCCAGGTTAAAAAGAGAGAAAGAGATAAACTTGTTATATATTGGCTTTACAAGAAGCACTAAAGAAGATCTTCAGACTTAAAGAAAGATTTCAGCATCAGATAGCATCTGTAGTTTGAGCAAAGAGTAAATTTAGCATAACACAACAAACCTATGTGAATCAGGATCCAATCTACAGTCCCACTGGAGACATACTTGCAGTTCCAGGTGATTGTAAGCTCCTGTTAAAGAGGTGCAATATACTGATCAAATGATTGAGAACACATTGACTTGACCTTTTGACATGGATATATTCTCCTGATGTGGAACAACCAGTAAGTGGAAGCAGCCTAATAAACTGTCTTTTAGACAATGGTAGGAGAAAGATCCATTCCAGCAGATTGGCAAATCTCAACATAGAAATATAGAAAACATGTGAAGGCAAGAAAATAAAATGCCTTCAGAAGTTTATAACTCCTAAACAACTGAAGTCTCAGATATTATAGTGAACAAAATGCCAGGCAAAGAATTAAAAAAGGTGATGGTTAAAATGGTCAAGGAACCAAAAGATCTAAGGAATAAAATAGTAAATAAAAATAAAGGAGGTGAAATATCATTTCAACAAACTGATAGACATTCTGAAAACAAAACCAAACAGATATACTGGCAAAAAAAAGAATCAATAAATCAAATTAAAAATTCAATGCAAAGTATTACTAATAGACCATGCAGATGATAAATTTTGAGTCTCAAAGGCAAGGTGTAGAATCTAAAACTCAGTCAGCAATAAAGATGAAAAGAGACCTTGACAAGTATATTCAGAAATTCTGAGACCAAATTAAGAAACCAAATATAAGGATTATTGGCATTGAGCAAGGCAGCAAAATACAAACTAAAGACATTGTGTTAGTCAGTTTTGTATTGTTGTGACCAAAATACCAAACAGAACAACTTCAAGGAGGAAAAGTTGATTTTGGCTCAAGGTTTCAGAGGTCTCACTCCAGAGATGGCCAAGACCATACTTCTGGCACAAGGTGAGATAGAACATCATGGAGGAAGAGTGTGAAGGAGGGAAACTGATACCCTCATGGCAACAAGGAAACAAAGAGAAGGAAGGATGGGAAAAGGTGCATCAGGGAAGAAGAATATCCTTCTAGGGCACATACCTAGTAACTTCCTCTCCATGCACCACCTATCCACAGTTACCTAGTCAGTTCAAAATTTATCAAACTTTCACAATCCATTATGTTACCTCCAAACATTCCTGAATTAACAGAGGAAATTTTGAGAGATACTGCATATTCAAACCGTAACACTATTTCTAGTTCCTAAAAGATTATGTCCATCTTACAATGAAAAGTGCATTTAGTTTATCTCCAAGACTTCACTACTCTTAACATTTCCAACGTATCCTAAAAGTCCAAGTCCAAAGTCTCATCTGAGACTCAAGCCAAACTTTTGGCTTTGAGCCTCTGTTAGGAAATTAAAAAAAAAAAAAGAAAGAAAGAAAGAAAGAAAGTTACATACATTCAATATACAGTTGCATAGAGTAAATATTTTTATTCCAAAGGAGAGAAATAGGGGCTTAGAAAGAAGGGATGGTACCAATGCAAGACCAAAACTCAGCTAGGCAAACAGGACCTGTAACTCCATCTATAATTCTACATATACAGCATCTAGTACACATAAATGTGAGATGTTATTCCCAAAGGGCTTGAAAAGCCATGCTCAACTGGCCTTTCAGGTTAGTAAATACATAGGATATATTTTAGATGGGTTATCTCTGCAACCAGAAACTTTACTTGGAAGATAGTGACTATTACTGGCATCTCTTTATTTTTGTGAAGTCCATTTCAGTTTTGAATTCATCTTCAGAGCTTCATACACCAGTCTTTCAAGGGCATCCACCTATACCCTGAACTTTCTACTCTTTGCCTTGCCTCCCAGACTTTCCTTTGAAACCTCAGGGGAAACCTCCACTATCCCCTAACTCTAGTATCCTATATTCCTGCAGAACCAGGAACATGTAGATGATGCCAAGGTCTATTGACAGCTCCTGCAATGACTGGACTTTCTGAATCACAACTACTACAGTCTCTGAGTAATTGGCTAGCTGGATATAGTGAAATGCAGAGCACTTCCATGATCTCTTCTAAAAATTATTTCCCCTTCTACATCCTTGAGATTCTAACGGATATACTCTTAAAAATTCCTGAGATGTCCCAAAGCCATTATTCTATTTTTCTCTGGGCAAAGCACTTAGCATCTCCTTAATGGCTATAATCTCTTTAACCAGTACAACTTCCTTGGCCCCAGTTTCACAAGCATTTTTTAAGCCAAAATGCAAGTTTTTAAAATTTTTTGCTCCTGATTCTCACAGTAAACTGGACTAAATGCTGCCAACAATATTCATTCCTCAGACTGAATTCAGTGCTTCCTTGAAATTTCCTCTGGCAGACTAATTAGTCCATGAGTTTTAAATTTAGCTTCACACAAAAGTCCCAAAATATGGGCAAAATATAGACAAGTTCTTTGCCAGGATGTAACATGAATGTCCTCTAGTCCAATTCCTAACGGAGTCCTCATTTCTATATAAAATCTCATAACCATGGTCTTTACTGTATGCATTTGGGTCTTCAGATGTCCTACTAGAATTGTCCACTAAGTTTATTTATGACATTCTTTTCCAGCTTGTATTTACAAAACTTTCCAAATATCTCTAGCAAACCAGCCCCAAAGGCTTCTGAACATAGTCAGGTTGACCATAAAAATGACCCAACACTGTATAACAATTTTTATGTTAGTCAATGTTTTGTCACTGTACCAAAAATACAAATTGGGGCTCACAATTTCAGCATTCTCAGTCCATAGTCAGCCATGTCCATTGCTCGTGGCCTAAGGAGAGAAAGGACAACTCCAAACATTCTTTCATTAACACAGGATCTTTTGTGGTACACCTAATATTCAAACCATAACAGGAATGTGTATGTTTTCCAGTGAAATAATACCAGAAAATTTCCCAAACCTTGGGAATCATGTGGAAATCCAAACACAGAAGGATCAGAACCCCAAATAGACAAGATCAAAAAAGATTATCTTTAAGATTTAAATGCCTAATATACAGAACAAAGATAGAATTTTCAAGGCTTCAAGAGAAAAGCAGCAGGTTGGGATAAGACAATTTAGAGATAAGGCAATATGAATCACCAATGATCCCTTAGTTCAAACTTTCAAAGCTAGTAGGGTTTGGACTAATATATGCCATGCTCTTAAAGGTAATGATTACCAAACAAAATTGTTTGTCCAGAAAAGGCATCCTTCAGAATCTAAAGTGAAATAAAAATGTTCTAAGTTAAACAAAAGCTAAGAATTCATCACTACTAAGCCAGCACTACAGGAAATGCTTAAAGAAATATTTCATACAGATAAAAATGCAAAATAATCTTCAGAGTCAATGAATGAAAGAATCTCACTAGAAGAGTAGCTATGTAAAAGAGAGTTAGTTCTGAATAAAATATTAGAAATAATAAAAATGGCATAAAATAATAATTATTTTTCTATACTGCTGAATGTAAATGATCTCAGCTATCCAATCAATAACATGAAGAGAGAGACTGAATTAAAAACAGGACCTAACTATATGTTTACAAAAAACACATCTTACAGGCAAAGGTAATCATAGGCTGAAAGTGAAAGAATGGAAAAAAACATACCATGAGAATGGAGACCAAAACCAAGCATGAGTATCTACTCTCATATCCAACAAAGCTGACTACAAGTAAAATTAATCAAATGAGGCAAGGGAAGTCATTTCATAGCAGTTAAGTGGACTATTCAAAAAGAATATATGATAATTATAAATATTTATGCCCCAATGTCAGTGTACCTACTATATAAAAAAAACCCACTCCACATAAATCTCAGATTGATTTCAAGAAAATTATACTGGGTGACTTTAGTATACTTCTCTCATCAATACATAGGTCATCCATACATGAACTAAGTAAAGATTCTTCAGACCTAAAAAATACTATTAATCAAATGGACCTAAGCAACCTATATATAGTATATCCATTGACTACCGAATTTTCTTTCTTCTCCAGAACAGACATTATTCTATACATAAAGCAAGTCATAACAAACACAAAATATTAAGATAATTTCTTGCATCTTATCAGATTATAATGGAAAAAAGCTACAAATTAGTAACAAGATAAAAAAAGAAGCCATTTTAACCTTTGTAGATTTAATGGTACAGTTATGAATGAAGAATGTTTCCTAAAAGAAATCAAGAGAAATATAAAATTCTTAGAAACAAATAACAATAGGGATACAACATATCAAAATCTCTGGAATACAACAAAGAATGAAGAAAATTCTAGGAAAAAGTTTATAGGTTTGAGTGCTTGCATTAAAAACAACAACAACAACAACAACAACAACAAAAAAAACCAAGATCCCAAATGTGAAATTTGTTTGAATCACATTTTTTATCACTGTAATCATAAGACCCAACAAGAATAACTTCAAGGAGGAAAAGTTTATTTGGGGCTCATGGTTTCAGAGGTCTCAGTCCATAGAGAGCTGACTCCATTGCTCGGAGCCCAAGAAGAGGCAGAACACCATGGCAGGAGGTCATAGGGAAGGAAAGCAGCTTAGGAATGGCAATCAGGAAATAGAGAACTCAGTCCACCAGGGACAAAGTGAAGGGCAAAGCATCACACCGGGGACAGCCATGCAGCCAAAAGATTTATTTAACAGCCTTCGTAGCCGGTAGCGAAAACCGGAGAAGAGGTGCTCTGGTCGAAGGTCGAAGAGGTGGGAGAGGGGAGTCAGGGAGAAGGGAGTGTGCTAGCTCTGGTGGGAGAAGGGAGTGTGCAAGCTCTGGACAGAAGGTGGGTGCTTGGTTGCACCGGCTGGGATCTCTGGAGCTGTCGGCTGAAGCAGCTGCTGTCTGGCTGGAAGCTGGAGCTGTCAGCTGGGAGCGGCCGTCGAGCTGAAGGTGGTCGGTCTGGAGCTGTCAGCTGGAGCAGCTGCCGTCGGCTGGAGGCGATGGGTCTGGAGCTGTTGGCTGGGGCAGCTGCCATCGGCTGGAGGCGATGGGTCTGGAGCTGCTGGCTGGGGCAGCTGCCATCGGGCTGGAGGTGATGGGTCTGGAGCTGTTGCAGTGGCTTCCTCCTCTCTGCAGCGACGAGCCGATGTATCTGTCTTCCTCCTCTCAGCAGCGACGATCCGATGTTGTGTCCGTGTGTCTCTCTCTGGCTGTCTGGCTGTCTGAGTCTCTCAAACAGGGCCTTATATAGGGATTTCTGGTGGGGGGTGCACTAGAGCAACCCCAACACCATTGGCTAGAACAGGATGCCCTTTAAGCCTATTGGCTCTTGCCTGGGGAAAAGAAGCATTCTGCCTGGGGAAGGAACATCCTGTCTGGAACATCTTGAAACAAGGTTGCTTCTCTTAGGGTGTGGAAAACTGAGGGCGGGGGAGGGTAACATATCTATCATTCCCCCCTTTTTGTTTTCTTAGGAAGTGGGACGTCGTATGTCAGTCTGGCTACTTCCTGCTGAAACGGGGCGACGTGGGGTGTTATGGGGGGGATATGATAAGACAGGTAGGTCAGGCTTGAGGGTGAAAAGGATTCCTAGGAGGTTGGCACCAAAAAAAAAATGAATTCGCCCTGAGGTGATGAGAAGTGACAGATGATCCCTAAGGAGAAACTGGTTAAAGGTTGAGAACAAGAAAGACATGAGCTGTGGAGAAGGAAGAGCTGCAAAGGAGAAGATCATCTACATATTGCAAAAGAGTGGAGTCAGAGAATTCAAGGTCTTTGAGATCGGCAGCTAGTGTCTGTCCAAAGATATGAGGGCTGTCTCGAAAACCCTGAGGGAGGACTGTCCAGGTCAATTGTTGGGACCATTGAGTATCAGGATCAGTCCAGGTAAAGGCAAAGATGTCTTGTGATTCCTGAGCTAAAGGGACAGTGAAGAAGGCATCCTTAAGGTCAATGACCGAGAAATGAGTAGATAAGGAAGGAATTAGGGAGAGAATGGTATAAGGATTTGGGACCAGAGGGTGTATGGGCCTAACAGCCTCATTGATGAGACGAAGATCTTGGACTAACCGGTATGACCCATTGGACTTCTTGACTGCCAATATGGGAGTATTATATGGGGAATGGGTGGGTCGGAGAAAGCGTTTCCGCAGAAGGTCTGAGATAATAGGTTGGAGACCTCTGAGGCTAGTGGCTGGGAGTGGGTACTGGGCTCTATTAGGGAAATACTGGGGATCTTTAAGGTGTATTCGTATAGGGTCACAGTGAGCAAGGGATGGAGTCTGGGTGTCCCAAACTTTGGGGTCTACCAGATGGGAGGGGGCAGGGTAACAGGAGGTTTCCGCATCAGGCTCTAAAATGCTAAGAAGGAAGACAGAGGAGGAGACGGAGTGAGACGAGTCGGGGAGAAGAACTGAGCGAGGCGGGTCAGAGAACACAACTGAGGCCTGAAATTTGACCAGTATATCTCGGCCCAATAAAGGCACAGGACATTGAGAGATTACTAGAAACTGGTGGGGAAATGAATGGAGGTGGAGGCGGCAAGACAGCATGGGAGTCTTGTGGGGGTGAATGGTGTGTCCCTCTATCCCGACAACAGGGGACGATAAGGTGGTGGGCCCCCAAAACTCCCTCAAGACCGAGAAAGTGGCTCCTGTGTCTAGTAGGAAATTTATGGGGTGGCCATCAACAAGAAGGGTGACCCTAGGCTCCTGTAAGTCGATGTCAACTGTCGGGAGAGGAAACCCAGGGCCCCGTCAATCTTCTGTGGCTAGTCCAAGTAGGTTGGGTTTCATGACTGATCCAGTCCCCCTGCGGGAACTGGGGCAGTCAACACCCCAGTGGCCCATCTTGGAGCATTTAGGACATGGGCGCATAGGGGGCCTGGGGTTGGGGCAAGCTCTAGCCCAGTGTCCTTCGTTCCCGCACTTGAAACACGGCCCTGGAGGTCCCCTCTGCGTGGGGTAATGGCTCCTTGTTTGTGAGGCCCGAGAGTTGGTGCCCTGTAAAGCCTGGGCCAGCATTTGAAATCTTGCTCGTTCGGCCTTTTCATAGTTCTGAAACCTACGGCGTTCAGTATTCTCATCTCTATTATGATAGGCCTTAAAGGCCATGGCCAAGATCTCGGTCTGAGGTGTTGCAGGTCCTTGCTCTAATTTTCTCAATTTAGCCCGTATATCGGGGTAACTTTGGGACAAAAAGTAAGTCATAAGGACATGACGTCCCCCTGGAGAGTCAGGATCTAAATTGGTGTACTGTTGGAGAGCTTTCGTTAGTCGATCTAGAAATTCAGAGGGGGTGTCTTCCCTTTTTTGTATGATTTCCTGCAGCTTGTCAAAATTAACTACTTTTTGTGCTGCACGCTTAAGACCAGTTAGTATACAAGTGGAAAACTGATCTCGCAAGGCCACGTCCCCTGGGGAATTATAGTCCCAGTTAGGGTCCCTTTCGGGGACAGCCTGAGGTCCAATGAGATGGTTAGGGTTGGTTCTATGGTTCTCATCGGCATAGGCCCGTGCCTGCTCCCAGACTCGCCTACGCTCCTCAGGGAGGAGGGTATTTGCCAAAATCATATAGATGTCATGGAAGGTAAGGCTATAAGCTTGGAGGACCCATTGAAATTCCCTGAGGTATGTAGTGGGGTCAGTGCTATAAGAGCCCAATCGTTTCTCGATTTGCACTACCTCGGTCATTGGGAAGGGAACATGGACACGGACAATTCCTTCTGGACCCGCAACTTCCCGGAGTGGGGTCAGGACTTGGGCGGGAGTAAGTGACAGAGGGTGAGCAGACATTGTGCGAGATCGCGTAAGGGGTGGGCTGGAGGAGAAGGTGGCAGGAGTGTGTAGAAGTGGGGCTGGAGGGGCCGAGGGAGGCGGAGAGGTTTCAGATTGGTATGGGGGCGGCTCATCCGCGGGATCAAAATCAAGAAAGGAGGGGGATGGTAGGGGAGCAGCCGGTTGGCAGGCTAGGAGGCTATTGTTGGAGCTGCAGCAGGTACAGAGTGAGGGATTCGAACGGAGGAGGGAGAAAGCCTGAACATACGGAATCTCTGCCCATTTTTTTTATCGCTCGCAGAAGTTGAAAAGATCTCTCAGTATAGAGGGATCCAAGGACCCAGAAGCAGGCCATTTGTTTTGGTTATCTAAGGGGTATGTGGGCCAATCTTGGGTGCAAAACTTGGTAAGTCTTGTTGGTTGTATATCGGGAGTTAGGCCAAGAGTGGCTAGGTTGTTTAAGAGGCACTGTAGAGGAGAGTCGGCTGGGAGGCGTCGGAGTGGGTACAAGAGTGACAAATAGTGAGTGATAGCAAAACCAAAGAAGAGAGCGAGGACAAGAGCAAAGAAGAGAGTGATCGGAGAGTAGTCAGCCAGGAGGGATAGGAGTAGGTCAGCCAGGAGGGGTGAAGAAGCAGCAGCAGAAGAAGAAGAAGCCCCCATTTTCCCGTTCCGAACGGGACAGATATATTGTCCTGAGGAGCGTCCTCCTCAAGATATATATATCAGAGAGATCCAAGTCTGTGAGACCCAGTCGTCACTGGAGTCAAACAGAGATGGGGTCCAAAGGGACCGAAGAACAATGGGTCACCTTGCGCAAGGATTTTCCGTGTCCCGTCCTGGACGGGAAGGAGAGACCCAAGTCCGGAGGCCAGAGGCCGAAAAAGGGCTTTTTTCAACTACTCCCAGGAAAGGGAGAGAGAGGGAGATAAGAGAAAGAGAGAGAGAGAGAGAGAGAGAGAGAGAGAGAGAGAGAGCGCCAACAGTCAATTCCCACTATACAAGGCCTGACGGGTTTAGGAGCCCTGGGGATGAGGAGACCTACCTAGGAAAAGGAGAAAGAGACAAAAAGAGAAAGAGCTCCACGAGGTCCACTGTGACCATGAAGGTCTAGGTGGGGTGCGATCCTCCCTGTACAGGCCACCAGCGGGGCTGCCGGACGATCAACGGTCAGTTCCCACTGTACAAGGCCCGACAGGTTTAGGAGCCCTGGGGATGAGGAGACCTACCCAGGAAAGGGAGAGAGAGAGAGAGAGAGAGAGCTCCATGAGGTCCACTGTGACCATGAAGGTCTAGGTGGGGTGTGATCCTCCCCGTACAGGCCACCAGCAGGGCTGCCGGACGATCAACGGTCAGTTCCCACTGTACAAGGCCTGACGGGTTTAGGAGCTCTGGGGTGGGGGGGCTTACCAATCCGATGACCGGTGGTGGATGCGTCGGAGCGGCGATCAAAAACCGGGCGAAGGCTGAGGCAGTTCCGGGTGATTATGCCCTCCGGCTCAGATAGGATCCGAGTCACGGCACCAATGAAGGGCAAAGCATCACACCGGGGACAGCCATGCAGCCAAAAGATTTATTTAACAGCCTTCGTAGCCGGTAGCGAAAACCGGAGAAGAGGTGCTCTGGTCGAAGGTCGAAGAGGTGGGAGAGGGGAGTCAGGGAGAAGGGAGTGTGCTAGCTCTGGTGGGAGAAGGGAGTGTGCAAGCTCTGGACAGAAGGTGGGTGCTTGGTTGCACCGGCTGGGATCTCTGGAGCTGTCGGCTGAAGCAGCTGCTGTCTGGCTGGAAGCTGGAGCTGTCAGCTGGGAGCGGCCGTCGAGCTGAAGGTGGTCGGTCTGGAGCTGTCAGCTGGAGCAGCTGCCGTCGGCTGGAGGCGATGGGTCTGGAGCTGTTGGCTGGGGCAGCTGCCATCGGCTGGAGGCGATGGGTCTGGAGCTGCTGGCTGGGGCAGCTGCCATCGGGCTGGAGGTGATGGGTCTGGAGCTGTTGCAGTGGCTTCCTCCTCTCTGCAGCGACGAGCCGATGTATCTGTCTTCCTCCTCTCAGCAGCGACGATCCGATGTTGTGTCCGTGTGTCTCTCTCTCTGGCTGTCTGGCTGTCTGAGTCTCTCAAACAGGGCCTTATATAGGGATTTCTGGTGGGGGGTGCACTAGAGCAACCCCAACACCATTGGCTAGAACAGGATGCCCTTTAAGCCTATTGGCTCTTGCCTGGGGAAAAGAAGCATTCTGCCTGGGGAAGGAACATCCTGTCTGGAACATCTTGAAACAAGGTTGCTTCTCTTAGGGTGTGGAAAACTGAGGGCGGGGGAGGGTAACATATCTATCACAAAGCATATACCCAAAGGCATGTCCCAAATGACCTATCAGCTCCAGTCAGATCATACCTACCTAAAGTTACCATACATACAGTTAATCCATATTAGTGGATTAATCCACTGATTAGATTAAGGTTCTTATAACTCAATAATTTTACCTCAACATTTTCTGGCATTGTTTCACAAACCTTTGGGGGGATACCACATTTCTAAACCATTACATTGTGCTTCTGACCCCCCAAAGTGTTGGGGACATTAAGAACACATCAGCCGAAAGAATAGAAATTTAAGTCAAGGAAATGAAAACCTAACTCTCTGGCTGTCTCCCACTTCCTGATACGTGAACTTGGCCTAGCCCAGGGGTGTTGCCCTGACATATGACGAAAAATCAAACCACCACTAGAATAGGTTGGTGGCTGTTCCTCCAATGTGATCTGCTTGTGCTCCCTATGCTCCCCTATAACCTTTCTGCTGATTGGCCCATGTCTTCTATAAAGGCCGTCCAACTTCCTCCATAAACTGAGCTTGTGCCTTGACCGGTCTCCCTGATGCATCTGATCGTCCTCTGAAAGGAGCGCTGGGTGCGGGCGGTCAGTAGGCTGTTACCTTTCCCAATTCGTCCTTGTTGGGGCATGCTCCCCCTTCTCTTGAGGGTAGAGAGGAGTCAGGGGCTAAAAACCCCAACACAGAGCTCATACAAAACATATTTGGTCAATTTTCAATAGTCCCCATAGTCTTAATAGCTTCATCACTGTCAAAAGTCCAAGTCCAAATCTCCTCTGAGACTGAGAGCTAACTCACAGTGTGAGCTCCTATAAAAATCAAAATCAATTTACATATGTTCAAAATATAAAGACAAAGGGTAATTATGTTTATTTCAAAATGGACAAATAGCATAGAAGGAAAGGAAGGAACAAAAGCAAGGTCAGATTTCAGCTGGACAAACAAGTTCTGTGACTCCATGTCCAGAATATGGGGCAAATGGCATTGTGATGTTTTTTGGAAAAGGCTTTTCTAACTCCACCCCTATGGCTTTGCTGATTGCAGCCTATAGGACATCTCTTTACTTGTTTCTGCTTGATTTCTGCAGTTTTCCTTAGCAGATAGTCTGTGATACTTGGCATCTCTTAATTTGGGAGTTTCCGCTGCTGCTCAGGCTTTCCTCTCACATCATCAAGCACTGCTCTCTCAGGGACTTCCTTTAGGGACTCTCTGACCTTTCTGCACTTTACTTGGAATCCCAAGGCTTTCTTTGAAATCTTGAAGGAAGAATCTATGACCCACCAACTCCAGCATCATGCAGTCCTAATGAACCAGCACCAAACATGGTTGACACCAAGTTTGCCACCATCTCAAATAGCAGCCAAGCCTCTGAGTGCCTTGGCAGTTGAGCATGGCAAAACAAATTCCTAAAACACCCTATGCAAGGCAAGTGCTCTTGTGGTCTATTCTCAAAGGAATTTTTACTTTTCTTTTTTACTTTTCTTCAGATGACCCTGAGATGTGTGTAGTCTTCTCAATTCCTGAGATGCCCTCAAGCCATCTTTCCTATTGTTTCTGGGTAAAATATTTAACAGTATCTCTTTAGTAGCAATAATCTTTTTAACAATCATACCTTCCTTAGCCCCAGAGTTACTCACACTTTTCAGGCCAAACTGTAAGGTTTTCAAATCCTTCTGCTTTGCTTGCTGCTCCTAATTATTACAGCAAATTTAGCTAAAAACTACCAGCAATTACCTGACACTTCCTGAATGCTGTCTTGAAATTTCCTCTGCCACATAAATTAGTCCAGCACCCTCACAGGAAGTCTCAGTACATGGGGAAAATGTAGACAATTTCTTTATAAAAACATAACACAAATGACCTCTAGTCCAATTTCTAATAGAGTTCTCCTCTGAGATCTCATGAGCCCATTCTTTACTATCCATAGTTTTTTGTCAGCATTCTAGTTTTCTGAGTTTCCATCAAAATTCTCCATTAAGCCCCATTCACATCATTCTGAAACTTTTCCAGCTGAGACCTCTAAACTTTCCAAAAGTCCTCCCCCATAACCCAGTGCCAAAAGCTTCTAAATCACATGGTCAGGGTCAGATTGTCCCTGATGCCAACCCTTGTTCTGGAATGAACCCAGAACAAAGAACTGAGTTACACAATACCAGCAATAGAATCCTAGGGTGGAGTGAGACTACCCCACCCTTAAGCCATCTCCACCTGAGGGCATATTAACCCACCCTTAAACTGTCTCCACCTCAGGACATATTAACCCTGTTCTTTATAAACCCAGCCCTTGCTAGGAGGGGCTGCCATCTTCTACCACTCTGCCTTGTTTGGGTCTGAGTTGATGGCCCCGGCTGGAATAAATGCTTCTTTGGCTGTTACATGATTGGCTTGTGAGACTTTTTTTTTTTTCCCCTGGGAATTGGGTACAACATTTTAAAGAGGTGATTCAAAGGGTACATTCCATGTGTTCTCTGTTGGAGTTGTAATTCACTTGTTAATTTGGGAGACAGTCATTTCTGAGATCTTCTGGTACCATCCCCAAAGTCTGGATTACTTTGTTCCTGTGGTGGGTGTGTTCTCAAGGACAGATAACTCTGCTGTGAATAGGAAAGAAGGGTAATCTTGTTTCCCCTGAGATTAGGGAGGGCGAGAGATTAGGGAGGAGCCTGGGGAGGGGAAGAGAAAGAAACATGTCCATTTTAAAAATAAGTTGCCGTGCCAGAGCAGCAAGGGTTATAGTCAAAGCATAAAGTGGCCCACTGTTACAATCACAGCCAGGACCTTACTCCTTGGTACTAATTTGTTTTTAGTAACCTTTTTTTGGTTTGTTTGTGTTTTGGCACCAGGGGCACTTAACCACTGACAAAGATCCCCAGACCTTTTTTTTTTTTTTTTGAGACAGGTCTTCCTAATTTCTTAGAGACTTATTACTCTGTTGTGTCTGGCTTTGAACTTGTCATCCTCCTGCCATTTCCCAAGCCACTGGGAGAACAGGCATGTACCTAACTGTAGGTTAGCTTTTTCATTGCTGTGACTAAAAGACAAAACAAGAACAATTTAAAGGAGGAAAAGTTTATTTGGGGCTCATGATTTAGAGGTCTGTCTATAGACAGCCAATTTCTTACTCTAAACCCAAAATCAGGCAGAACATCATGGAGGGGAATATTAACTCAGGAGATGGCAATCAGGAAGCAGAGAGAGAGCTGAGCTCACTAGAGAAAAAATATGTACCACAAAGGCACTTTAACCAGTGACCTGACCTATCTCCTCCAGTCATGTCCTACTTGACTAAAGTTACCACCCAGTTAATCCATATAAATGAATTAATTCATTTATCAGGTTATAGCTATCATAATTCAATCATTTCACCTCTAAAGTTTCTTTCACTGTCTGTCTCACACATGAGCTTTTGGGGGATACTTCATATCTAGACCACTCATAACACAATTTAATATTAAATATGAAGGCCCTAGAAAAGTAGAGCAAACTAATTCCAAAAATAATAGTAGATACAAAGTATTTAAAATAGTAGACATGAAGTATTTAGGAAGCAAAAATTAATAAAATTGAGAATTAAAAACAATGCAAAGGATCAATGCAATAAAGGGTTGTTTCTTTGAAAAGATAAAAACAGGATTGATGAACATTTAGCCAAACAAATAAAAAGAAAGAAGGTGAAGATTAAAATCAACACAATTAGATATAAAAAAGGAGATACCACCACAATCTTGCTGAAAATCCAGAGGATAGTTAGAAACTATTATTGTTAGAGAAATTTGCAGGATGGATGGACGCTGGAACCGTCGTATAGGAAAAGGAAAGGGGTTTATTGAATTACCAAAGAAACACGTGGAGGGGATGGGGACAAACCGCTGGGAACGAACGGGAGCTGGAGCACGCGGGAACGGAGAGCAGGAACAGAGAGCGAGCTCAGTCCGGTCCTGGTTTAAATAGAGTAGGGGTCATAAAACCCCCTTGGAGTGAGTCCTTGTCCTATAGGCCAGCAGAGGTCAAGGGGGGGGTAGTGGACAGGGGACTTGCTGGTCAGGTTTTTTGGTCACGCTGAGGATCTTGGGAGGTGTAGTTTTTAACAAAGTACCTGGGGAGGTGTGGCCTCCTGCCTGGAATCCAACAATTATAAAACCTATATTTGAATAAATTGAAAAATTTGAAATATATTGATAAATTTCTAGACAAATTGAACCCAGAGAAGGCAGAATGCTTAAACAAACCAATATAAAGCAACAGAATTGAAGCAGTAATAAGAAGCCTCACAATAAAGAAAAGTCCAGGTCCGAAGAGATTCCCATCTGAGTTCTATCAAACTTTCAAAGGAGAATATAGGGTCAACATTTCAACATATTGAAACAGGTACCAACTTAGTTAATAAGATAACCCAAACTCAAGAAATAAACCCAAGAATCAATAAGTGGGATGCCATCAAATTAAGAAGCTTCTACATAGCAAAGGCAAATAAGAGTATGAAGATTAAGCCTATAGAATGGGAGCAAATCTTTGCCAGCTATCCTTCTGAAAGGGAGTATTTGCAGAAAATATAAAGAATTAAAAAAATTTACCACCTTAAAACCAAATTACCTGAACATTAAATGGGAAAATAAACAGTTGTTTTTCAAAAGAAAAAACACAGAAGCATAACAAATATAAGAAAAAGCACTGAAAATCCTTAGTAATCAGGGAAATGCAAGTCAAAAGATTTCAAGATTTCATCTCACTCCAGTTAGAATGGTAATCATCAAGAATACAAATAACAATAATTGCTGGTTGAGGAAAAGGTACAATTATACATTGCTGGTGGAACTTAATACAACCAGTTCAGAAAGCAATACAGAAGAGTCCTCAAAAGTCTAGGAATGGAACCACCATATGACCAGGTATTCTACTCCTTGGTATTTATCAAAGTAAACCTAAAATCATCATACTATAATGATACATGCATACCAATGTTTATAGCAGCACAATTGACAATAGCGAATTATAGTAGAATTATAGAACCAGCCTGGGTGACTATTAGCAGATTAATGGATAAGGAAAATGTGGTATATAAATGTGGTGCCATGGAGTTTTACTCAGCCATGAAGAAGAATGAAATTATATCATCTGCTGATAAATTGATGGAACTGGAGAGCATGATGATAACTGAAATAAGCCAGACCCAGAAAGTCATGGCCTGCGGGATTAATCTCACTGTAGAAGATAAAGAGAAATAAGAGGTAAAATTGGGGAGGATATTTCATGAAAATATAAAGGAGAACAGTGGAATAGAAGATGATTGATCAGAAGTGAGGATGGATGAACAGGGAGAGCAACAACAGAAAGATATCCACAAACTTATGCATGTGCATGTATGAATACATCCCAATGAATTCCACTTTTATGAATAACTATAATGTACCAATTAAGTAACCATAAATAAGTAGAAGGAGGACCAGTAAAGTAGACCAAGGAGATCAAGGGGATGAATGCAGGAGGGAAGGGAAAGGGAAAGTACTGGGGATTGAGAATGAGCAAACTATATATATGTATTTATGATTATTTCAGAATGAGCCCCACTATTATGTGTAGCTATAATCCACTAATGAAATGATAAAATAATGAGGTGTATATTAAAAGCATTATAAATGCACATTTGTTTGCCCCTTTTCAATCAACTTCTTTCAAAGAAAAAAATATACAGAATATAATTATAACAGTATATTTTGGGAGTACATATGGGGAAAAGTTAAAAAACATTCATTTAATGAAAAATAAAGCAGTAAAGGAAAACTAAAAGAACATAAAAGCATGATTGTATTTTGAAAACAAAATGCAAAATGACAAATATTTTAAGTGTACCACTGATACTATTAGATTTCAACATATGAAACAACTTAATCAAAATTTAGAGATTGTCAGAATGGATATTTAAGGGGGAAAAACATCTACAATTCAACTATATCCTGTCTATAGGAAACACTGTTGGACTCAAAAATAAAAAATTTGCAAGTAGAAGAATGGAATAAGATACATCATATCATAAGAACTTCAAGCTGGGCATGGTGGCACATGCCTGTAATCCCAGTGGCTTGGGAGGCTGAGGCAGGAGGACTGAGTTCAAATCCAGCCTCAACAATTTAGTGAGGCCCTAAGCAACTTGGGAGACCCTGTCTCTAAATAAAACATAAAAGAGGGCTGGAGATGTGGCTCATCGGTTCAGTGCTCCTGGGTTCATTCCCCAGTACCAAAAGAATGAAAAAGTAAATAAATAGCCACTACATGAAAATTGAAATCACTATGCTAAATATTAGATTAAATAGACTTAAAAAAAGGAAAAAAAAAAAACCGTTACTAGAGAGAAATAGAGTCATCCTTTAGTATCTGTGGTAGAATTGTTCTATGAAGGCCTACATACCTAGATCTTTGGAAACGTATTTATTTAAAATGGCACAGTATCTGCGTATAACCTAACCTATGCACATCCTCTCTATACTTCATATCATCTCAGAATTACTCATCATATCTAATATAAACCTAAGGGCTATGTAAATTGTTGGTGTACATTTTAGGGAACAGTGACAAGAAAAATGGTCTGTACGTGTGCAGTACAGATGGAAATTTTTTCCCATAGAATTTTTTACCCATGGTTGGATAAATCTGAAGATATAAAACTTATAGACACAAAGAGCCAACTGCATTTTATAATAAGAGGTCCAATCAACCATGAAAATATAACAATTATAAACATACACATCTGGTATAAGAGCCAAATAAAATGAGCAAAATGGATAGAATTTAAGAAATATACAATTAGATAATAATTGATATAGATCGATATTTCACTTAAAGAATATACCAAGCAGGCAGGAGGTCAATGAGGAACACCCCAACCACTGTCTTCTGTCCTCCTTATTTCTGAAAAGTCAGTTGTAAATATTTTTAGATGTCATTTTATGTGACAATTTTTTTTCCTGCTTTCAAAATAGTCTGATTTTTGCCTGGTAGCATTTTTTAATATGATGTGCTTGGGTATGAATATCTTTGTATTTATCCTAAGTGGAGTTTATTGAACTTATTGGACATATAAATTAAGGTTTTCTATCAATTTTAGTGAATTCATAACCAAGACTTCTTTGACATATTTCTACTTTTTGCTTCTCTCTTTCTTCTCTTTATAATACTCCATTTGCATTACTCTTTATGGTGTCCCACTATTGGAAAAAGCCATGCTGGAAAGCCTTGTAGAAAAGGGGGGTTTATTAAAGGCCATGTGGAAGGGAAGGGGGTAGGGACAGGACTGCGTGGAAGGGCAGGGAAGGGACCAGAGGAAGGAAAAACAAGGGGGAGAGAAGGGAAAAGGGGCCCATTCTGGACTGGACAGGGCTTTAGTACAGAGGGGCGGGAACATGACTTGTATGGTCTGGATTGGCTAAGAAAGGGAGAGCCTGCCCTGGGGCAAATTCCTGTGAGAGGCGAGCATTCCCCAGGATCAGGGGGTGTGGGTAATCTTCAGGTATCCAGGGGGCATAGCCCATCCACCCTGATTTCCTAACACCCACATTTTCTCCATGGTTTTGTTTATTTTTCTTCTTTTTTAAATCTGTTCTTTAGGATATTTAATCTCTATCATTCTATCTTCAGGTTTCCTTTCTATTTCAAATCTACTGTTGAGACAATTAATAATTTTTTATTTCAGCTATTTTACTTTATAAAAACCAAAATTTTCATTAGTTTCCTTTTAAAGTAATTTCTAATTTGTCATATTTCTTTTTAAATTATATATAATATCATATTTTCTTATACTAAGTCTTATTTCTTTAAGTCATTTAAAATATAAAACTTTTAAAATATCTTTTCTGAAATTTTTTTGTTAAAAAGCTGGATTCTCTCATAAGTTCTATTTCTGTATTAGTTTCTGTTGCTTACTTTTGTGTGCTTGCTTTTTTCTCTGTGTGGATCACTTTCCTTTCTTTGCATATCTTGTAACTTTCTATGGAAAAGTGAGCATTTTAGATAATATATTTATAACTGTTGGCATAACTATGGGCTGATTTGAAAGTTAAGTCTGGCTGATCCCATTCTTCTCAGACATCTCACCTGTGCATATTGGGCCCCCTTCCTGTAAGAGCCCACTTGCATAGAAGCTGACATCCCACCCACCTGCACTCTGACCTCAATGTCTTTAAACTATGGAGCAGATGTTAACCTACTTCCTGAGCATGTACAGAAGGTGCCAACTCTTAGAACTAGGTAACACTTTATGAAGTATGTCTTATGAGTGTACTTGCCCCTCCCTCTCCTTTCTTTTGTGGCTTTTTGGGTTTCTAAGCACCCTCTCCACCTGCACTCTTTGTCTTCAATTGAAGAGGAATGCTAATGCTCAGCAAGATTCTGGCCTCTAAAGAGTAGTGCTCTAGGGGAGTTGCTGCTGATCTCTCTATGCAAGGCAGCCTGTCAGATTCCTGAGAATAAACTTGATTCTGTTTCATCCTTGGTGTGTCTGTGTGATCAGTCTTGCGCCAGTTTTCTTTCAGTAATAACTCTGGAAACCTCTGAAAACTACTGGTCCCTCCCCAAACCATTTGAAGCTTGCTTTGTTGTTTTTATTGTATACACGTTTATTTTGTAGTGAGTTGGTTGGATTCTTGTAGTCAAGTTCACATTGCCACCTATGTCAGTCATTGTACAGGGCTTCCCAGAAGATGCAGCCTTGGACATGTGAACAGGTATGCTAGGATTACTGAACTGCGACTCTTCTTTCTATTCCTGATCTCTCTGTTAAGCTGTCTGCCTTTGCTGGTATCACAACCAACCTTTAAGTTCCACAAATTTGCCTGATGATTACTCAACTATTTCTACAATGTCTGGAGGCATAAATGGTTTCATGGAATTATTAAAGTAAATATTAGCCTCTTTGTGGAGTAGTTGTTTGAAGCAGCTCTTTGGGGTTATTCTAACCCCAGGAGACATTTTATTAGCTCCCTATATCCATGATTATCTGTGGATAACTAGCTGGCCTTCAGTTTATCTTATTACTTTTATGGACATACCAGATTTCTTTTAAACTTTATAACCAAAATATCCATGTTTTGTAGAGCAACCATTGAGTTGATCTTACTCATACTGTGTTTCAAATAAAGTAAGATCCTTTAGGTGTAACTGAAGTTCTCTGTCCTTGTGGACTGCTTCTCTTCATAGGCAAAATCTCTGAGGCATAGCTCTGAAATCATGTGCAGGGACAATCTCTTGGAATAATACATTTGATAATAAGCAAAGTGCTCACTGGAGACAATAGCCTTTGGTTTTCTCAACCTGCCTCTACTGGAGTGGAATCTCTGTCCAGAGAGTTAGCTCATGCCACTTGATCTGTCATACTTAGGATTGAACATTTTTTCCACAGTTTGGGACTGGGTGTAGTAGCAAGTGAGACTCCAATTTCATGGTGTTCTTTCTAGGACTTTGCCTTTGGAACTAGGAAGTGTGTAGATAAGAAATATTGATTGCTATCCTTCTGAGTAAAAAAAAAAAAAAAATCTGAGCATCTATGCGTTGAAAGTAGGGAACAGGTCATGACTCACATACCACAGACTCGTGATTCTTCCTAAGATTTGGTAGCTTTTCTTGCACACACATTTCTTCATTTGCTACATGATATTTGAGCAATTTTCTGAAACTTTGAATTATTGAGATTTAAAATAAAACAATTTTAAAAAATTATTATGTCCTTGAAGAACAGATTTATGGGGCCCCTCATGCTGCTACCCTAGAATTCTTTGCAGATATTTTTGTTTGTTTTACTTTGGGTTTTCTTCTTGTTATTTTTCTTGTTGTTGTTGTTCTTCTTTTATTTTAACTGTAAGTTTGGTCAACTTAAGCAAGGAGATTAAATTGCCTGCCTACTTCCCAAATTGTTTTAAAACTAAGTTCTGGGTTTTAATTATAAAACATTTGTTTGAGAGTGTAGGATTATTAGGAGAGAAATATGTAAAGGGGAAATATAATTATTATTATAGCTGGAACTAAGTATTTTGAAGCAATTTATTCTTCTAATTTGATGTTATTGAATAATTATAATAGTAATGATTTGAAAAATAATTATATTGATTTCAGAGACTACTTTGTGTTAGATAAAGAAAAATGTGAGAATAGAATTTAGAGATGAAAAAGGAAATGAATACTTTTTATTAATCAGCACTATTATTGGATAAACTTTACCAAGTAAACTTCCCCAATTTGTCCAATAATAACTCATTTTATAATAACTTTTACTGTTCCAAGTTATGAAATTATTTTAAACTACAATTTTATAATTTAAACTGATAAAATTGCTCATGGACCATTTGACATCACTCTATAGAATCATCTTTGATATTTTCCTCTCAGAAAATTGTGTTCTTTTCTTTTATAGGGTTTTCCACTTTTTCTAAAGTCTGTTTTCAAACAGTTGTATAAATCTTCTGTTTTTAAATTCTCTTGGCTCAGAAATCATTACTGTGCCTTTTGTCCCTAAACTTTCTTGCAAGTGATATGCACTTGAGGAGTATGTGTTATTCTGATGTTGAAACACATGTAGACCATTCATGTCTGTAGACCCTAATTCATCACACATACATTGTTCAACTCTCAACCATTAAAAAGTGTGTTAACCAGGTTATTCATTCCATCTTCATTCAGCTAAATGAAAACATATTTCTATTTCTATTTTATGGTTAAAACAGAGATTTATTAAATTCTTAAATGCATTTACTCCAATTTTTCTAAGCTAGATATCTAAACTGGATAATGAAATATACATAATGGCTTCTATGTCACCCCACCTACTTAATTAAACTATGTTTGACCTGAAAAGTCTCCAATCATGTTGTATATGTTCAGAAAGTTGAACTAACATCCAAGGGCTATAAATAGTAATTTTTGTAACTTAAATATATTACTTTTCAACTGAAACATGAAATTTCATAAGTCAGATTATATTTTAATTTAAAAAATGTGGTATGTACTTATTTGCTATAAAAAGACAGAATCCTGTCATTTTTTGCAACTATGCAAAATTATCCTAAGTGATGTAATCCAGATAAAGACAAATACCATGTAATTTAACTCATATATGAAATCTAAAAATATTGATCTCATAGAAGTTGAGAGTAGAATAGTGATTACCAGAGGCTGAGGAGTGGAGAAGGGAGATGGGGTTGTTCCATGGGTACAAAGTAATAGTTGATAGAGGAATAATTTCTAGTGTTCCATTGCAAGATAAGGCAACTACCAATAATAAAAATGTATATTCCATAATGGTTAGAAGAGAGGATTTTGAATGCTTCTCCATTAAGAAATTATAAATGTTTGAGTAATGGATATGCTAATTACCTGATTTAATCATTACAAAATGTGTACATATACTGAAACTTCCCATCTTTTCCCATAAATTTGTACAATGATTAAGTCAATTTTTAATGTTCTGAATTAAAAATGTAAATGGTTTATCCTTTGCTTGTTTTTATACCTTACCAAAATTTATATGTAAAATTAAGCCCAGCTAACTACTATTCTAGGATATATAAGTAGTGGAGTGAGAAACGTAGGTCAAAATACAAATCCTGCAACAAATGTACATCTATTACTCCGCACACGCTGTGATTCTTTTTCAATAAAGAATGTTTGAACAACTTTCACTGGTGGCGTGCTGTTGCTCTCTGTTCAAGGATTAATTAAAACATGTTCCAATAAAAACCTCCAGCATGAATACATGGAACCAGACCATGTTCTGTGTGCTGTGCCTTCTTATGTGATAAGCCACACTTGCCTTCAGTGGATGCACATTGCTTACGTTTTTAGAACTATTAAGCTGGGATAATTATGGAACAATCTAGGCAATGTTCAATAGCCCATGCAGATGCCTGACAGGGCATGTTGTCTCTTAATTAGGAATTTGAATGCCTAATGCTTGTATATTAACTGAAATAATTGGATAGATGTTTTACATTTCTTTCACTTTTACTGACATTCAAACCAAAGTAAGTAGAATCCTCTATCTTAAAATGAAAAACAAAAATTAAAAAGATATGTGTGTTTTTATGTAAGATGTGGTAAAGACTTGAGACACTGTTTCAATAATTTTGTTTGCATATTTTAGTCCCATATTTGATGTGACTTTGCAGATTCTGATACATCTTGAATCACTGCCTATTAAGAGAAATATGTTAAATATTTCACTTTTTTGCAAATACCTGCTCTAATTATGCTACATAAACAATGTGTTTGCATAAGAACTGTGTCATTAATATCTTAGAAACATACCTATTGCTTATATTTAGAATGATACCTTAGTGCTTATTCACAACTATTAAAATAAAATCTGCTTTTAAACATAACAAATTGCTCTCTATTAGGAATACACATAATGACCTATTTCCATAAACATTTTCAGTAAGAGATATCTTGATGTGCAAAACCCTGCAGACCTTTTGTGGAAATTAGACAATATTGTGCTGAAATGCATCAGAGCTGTATTGTCTTAATATTTGAGAGGTGGATTATTTTTGCCCTATATATAATGCAAAATAAAGAGTCCTATACAAAGGTGAATATGAGCCTTTGTATGTGTCAATATATTTTCCCTTTGCTTTTCTCATGCATTGGTTTATCAGAAGGATTTTATACATAAAACAAAAAAGATATTATTTGGGAACTATGTGGGGTGTACCTTTCATATGTACAATCAAATTAATGTTGGTTAAATACAAAAGGAAGTATTGTCTTCATTGGTTCAAAGACTTAAGGAATACAAGTTTTGGTAAACCATTCAATGTTTTGAAGCAAAATATAGAGTTTGAAACACACCAGAGAATTGTGGTATTTAGAAATGTTGAATATCATACCAAGATATGCATATTAGATTTTATCTAAACAATACAAATTATCCCACATTAGATTAATATGATAGTCATGCAGAGCATAGGGAGTAGATGCTCTGTAGGAAAACAAAGCTATAATTCAGAAGATGAACTTTCCTTGTAGGTTCAGAATTGTAAGAAAAGAATTGAAAACCATAACCTATCCTTCTAATTTTGTGTTATAATTCAGGAATGCAGACATTTTCTCCATATTTAAGCAGTCGTTCAGCTGCTACTATTTTTTTGCACTTTACATTGCCATTTTTATATCAAAGGAGCCATATTACTATGTTAGATTGATTTGAATAATATACAACTCTTCTCTTGCATTTTTGTTAGACTATATATTACAAATAATGCATATATTTGCCCATGTTTGATAGAATAAGACAAACATTGTGGTGAAAAATAACAGCAAAATTATTAATGGAATAGGGAATGCTTAATGCCCAGCAGCTATCCTCTCAAAACAACAACAAAAAATTGAGACATATTAATGTATTCAACAGTGCCTTGGTGACACATCAGATGCCATCTGTCATTACATGCTTATTATATACTGAAATGGAATTATGAGGTTTTGCTGACAATTACTACAGAACATATTATGTCACATTGTTTCTCTCTCTCTCTCTCTCTCTCTCTCTCTCTCTCTCTCTCTTTCTGGTGGTGGAGGGGATGATTGTATTTCATTTCCACTTAGTCCAAAACAAATTATATATACATATATGTATATTTTCATATTGAAATTGAGCTAAACTTTCACATTCTGTGACTTGTAAGAAATATACTAGAAATGGAAACATTCTCTTCTTTGATACCTTGTTCTTCCTTTCAACATCTTACTTTTTGATAGACATAATTTTATTTGCATGAATTTAGAAATATATGTATTTTATTCAAAATGTCTTTTGTTACCAAGCAATAAATCCTTTGGGAATAGAAATTTACAGAAAGAATTATTTACAGGAATCAACTGTAATTACATGTAATTCATGCTGCAGCTGCTTATAATTGTAGTTTTCCCCAGGACCTTTCCCTCCTTAAAACCACCCGAGAATTGCTTCTTTGCAAATAGTTAATCGGAATAATAATTTTTCTATAACTAGACACAATGTTATTAAATGATTAGTAAGAAACTTTTTGTTTAATAATCAGATAAAGAGATAAATTTGATTTGACAGCAATGAGTTGATAAAGATCTACCATGTGTAGAATCTACACAAGGTAATGCAAGTTCTAGGATACAAGATAAAGGGAAATTATAGTTTTTATCTTAGAAGAAATTAAAATCTAGCTGGAGGATTAAAACTATACCCATACATCAAAAAATATCTGATGATATTTGAAAAAGACAACATGAAAAGTGCAAAATAGATTACTGTGTTCTCGTTTTCCTAAGCATGAGACCAATTTCCTTAACAGAAAGATGAAAGTTAAACATTTCTTTATATGAACTGGCCAATGTGATAAATGAAATGTTGTGTCTTCTTGTGTATATTTATGTTGTTGGAGTTCTAGAAGATCATGTGATACTGGGAAAATACATGAAATTTGCAATTAATCAGAGTGGAGTTCAATATTCAGCATTAGCCCTTTGTGGACCAATTGTTTAACTCACTTGGAGCAATTTGTTTTAACCTTTCTGTGGTTTTCATCAGTTGAAAATAATGATAAATATTGCTAGCTTCTTGTAAAGATTCATTCAATTATTAGATATGAAACTGCAACTTGTATCACATTGAGAACAAATACACTATTAAAATAGCAGAATTCCATAAGTGAGGCCATGGATAGAGATTTGTGGACAGCAGAATCTTCTACTACTCTAATAATCATATGATGAATATTGTCTACTTATATGAAGTAGCTAGGGATTTCCTGTATTTAATGATTTACAAATAAAAAAGTATTTGTGAAGTGTGATTGAACACATACTATGTAATTAAATCAATGTATATTCTAGCAATTATGCTTTTATATAACAAATATAAAATACTTTCAAAGGATTCTGAAGGATAGTTATAGTTCTCTGTCACTAGGAAAATGGTGAGATCTTTCAGAATCTATTCAGATTAGGCAATTTTTGTGCATTTACAGATGTCTCACATTTTGTTTCAGTCAAATACAGACAGCTATTTCTTTTTCTTTTAATTAAATTATTTATTTATTCTAATTTGTTATACATGCTTGCAGAGTGCAATTGATTTCATATTACATATAAAGAGCACAGTTTTTCAGGAAATATAGACTATTTCTATTGAGTCTCTCAATATTCAAATTTTTATTGACTAAGTCCTGTGACTCATTCTGAACACTGGAAAACAGTGAAGTGACTCCATGAGATTTTCAAAGGTACATAAGAAACCTTACAGCTCCTCCTGAGTGTCCAGAAAATCCTGTTCACTCAGTGGTAAGACACTATATAAGAGGTACAGCTACCATGAGACAAAGGAGTGCACCTCCAACATAGCACCAGTTGTCTAGGAGAGGCTTCCATACACGCAGGTGACTGGATTGAGCTGGTTGGTGAAAGTTACAGCTTTCCTAACAGATGCCTAAAAGGCTCAGATACCTGTTTCCTATGAGCAGCATGGTGAAGGCCTCATAGTCTCAAGTTGAACAATAAGAAGTAACAGGAGCAGGGCGCAGTGGTGCATGCCTTGTAATCTCAGCACTTGGGAGGCTGAGGCAGGATGATCTAGAGTTCAAAGCCATTCTCAGCAATGGCGAGGCACTTAGCAACTCAGTGAGACCCTGCCTCTAAATAAAATGCAAAAAAGGGCTGGGAGCGTGGCCCAGTGGTCAAGTGCCCCTGAGTTCAATTCCCAGTACCCCCCCCAAAAAAAAAAAATGAAGAAAAAGAAGTAACAGGAACCAGCAGATAAACTTGTGCTTTCTTCCTCTGGAAGGGATAATCCAAGATACAGCTCTTTCACTCTACTTTCATGAAGGTATTCCAAGAGACTCAACAACTAGCTTTATTTATGAAGAATCTATGGCTCACACAGGAATTCATCTTTCTGTGTTACCTCACCTCACCTTTTTAAATTTAACTATTTCTCTGACTTTTCCCCTCTAAAAAAATGAATAAACTTCCACATAACCCAATCAATACATGGACAGATAAACTGAATATTTTTTCTCAAAATAAGAAGTATGAATAATCAATAAAAACATGAAAAAAAAGTCCAACATCTTTAGACATCAGGGAAATGCAAATGAAAACTATATTGAGATTCCATCTCACCCCATTCATAATTGCAATAATCATAAGCACAGATAATAATAAATGCTGGCAAGGATTCAGGGAAAAAGTAACTCATAACTGTTGGTGGGAATGTAAATTAGTACAACAACTGTGGAAAAGAGTATGGTCTCCTCAAAAAATATAAATAGATTTGCCATATGATTCAGCTAGACCACTTCTTGGTATATACCAAAAGGAATTAAATTCAGCATGCTACAGACACATGCATACCTGTTTGTCACAGCTATTATGCAAATTTTTGCTACAAGTTCTATTTTCTGAAGAATCCAGTTGAGATGAACAGGAAGGGGATATTATAAAATAATTCACACTGGTGTGTATAAGCAAGTGTACTAGAACAGAGCAAAATTTTAGATATTAAGTGACTTATTGCTTTTTCCTTTGGAAATTGTGTGCATTATAAAATATTTGGAAGTCTAAGTTTTACTAAGTTTAAATGTTTTAGCTTGGTAATATAGACTATATCAGGTCCCTCTTCTCACCCCTAAATACTCTGGGTTTGATTTAGGGTCCAAGAGGCAAATGCTTTTCGTAAACGTGCTAGATTTAAAATCTTGATCTTATTGACAAGCTGATTTCAAACTTAAATGTTAGTTGTATTAGACAATGCAAGTTCTCACGTGGAAACAACTTGCTGTAAATACTATAATTAACCCTGACTACCTATATTAAAGGGGATGTGTGTTGCATAAGAGAGGTCACTTTCTTCTATAAATGTAAACATTTCATAAGGCAGGAAAAGTGCTGCTATAGAGTCTGTACCTCATCTTATCTAAGACCAGACAGGAAGTCAGGAGAATTAGCTGCAGGTGCTTAGGGTTTAGAAAGTGCTGAAGGGACGAAAGGCCAATGTGTTGGCTCCAGGTTAGTTCCTATGATCAACTATTCTTTTCATCTTCCCATAAGACCACCTCTCTCGTTTGTTGCAAAGCATGGGGGGATAAGAGGAGGGGGCCAAGAAGGAGTTAGAATGTTTGATTTCAAATAGGAAATAGAATTCCTTAGATGATGGCCCTGTAGCAATGAGAAAAGGCACATTAACTTCAGCAGACAGAGGAGGGCATCAGGGGTGGGGTATTAGAATTATTCATGCAATTTAAAACATTAACAGTAAATCAAGACAATGGCCTATTCAGTGTTTAGACCTGTGCAATTTCTAGCCCCTTTCCACACATTTTTCTTTTGTTTATCTCCTGAGAGATGCCCACATGTGTACAATACAAAGAACTGAGTCATAAAAGCAGAGGCCTGTTAGCCTCCCTGAGGACCAATTAATGGTGCTCCAAATCTTGTGGGCAGGCAGATAAAAAGGATAGAGAGAGTGAAGGGGAAGAGGATGAATACTCAACTAGAGTAGGGAAGATTTTTTTTTTTTTTTTTCAGATGTTGGAAGGGACTTCTTTAGCTATTCTTATCTAACTTCTTTGGGGTTTGTGGGTGTTTTTTCTTTCTTATTTTTTTTTCTCTCAACAGCTTCTGTAGCCCTCCCACCCTAGTTCTAATGTGAACAGAGAGAAAAGTAGTACTTCAAAATATCAATTAGGCTTTCATCCAAACTGGTGACAGCACGAGACGGGTTGAAAAATAAAATAAAAAAGCCATTTAGAATGTTTCTGTTCCTCCTTTCATATATTGGCAGTTTTATTGATAGGTGCTTGAGTTTGTATTACCATTTGTATCTCCAAGCAGGATATTACTGTGAATGCAAGGAGCTTTGTAGTTCAACCTTTAACTCCAATCTCACCCCCTACGAGTCTACAGGCCTTTGAACACGAACGGAGTGGCACTTTGAAATCAGGAGTTGAAAGTGTTTGACATGGAAAGGGGAGCTTGAAAGTCTTGCTCTTTGAACCTTTTCTTTTCAAAGTCCCACAGAAAGTACAGGCAGGACAATAATGGGCAGGCTGGGGGCTCTCTGGGTGAAGAGGGGATATGTGGTAATGAGGATTTAAGTGCTTTCCTATCTCCATCCTACTTCCTTTCCTCCATGCAAGAGAATTAAAGTTGCCTTAAAATAACGCAGTCACCTTTTGGTAGTAGGAGTTGTATTTCTTTTTAAACATGTGAATTCATTACTTAATGACATGAGAAAAATCCATACAGGCAATGAAAATCAGAAAGTACAGATCAGAATGCTCTCTTCTCCAGGAAAGTTGGAAAAACGTCATGTGTTCCAAAGTTTTCCCCTAACTGGGTAGGGGCGATCCCTAAAGCTAATCTACTGAAGGGAGAATGTACTATTTAATATTATATGGAAAATGACTGGTCATTACTGGGGCAATTCCTCTGCTTGACCAAAGTAATGGATTAAATTTTAAATTCAAGATTTCTTTTAAAATCAGATTCGGTAAAGTGATGAGCATGGTAGGATATTATGATGACTAAACTTTTGGAAAACTTAGTTCTATGCCAATTGAATGAAAAGGTAAAATTGCAAGGAAACACCTACACATGCATTGTCTCATTAGACACACTTTGGGAAGGCAGATTATTTGGACCCACTACCAGGGCAGCAGTTTTCTAAATAGTTTCCAGTAGGAATGCAACCAGTCTTCAGGAACCTGTCTTTCTACCAGGGCACACTTTCTTGGTACAAAGTTTATATTATGTGATGGGATGGCAGGTAGAGTCGAAAACAGATCACAAAGCTAAGAATTTGGTAACACTGAACTAGCTGCCTTCAAAATAATAATAATTTATAAACATTTTTTTTCCTGGTGGTTATTTACCATTATCATCTTTTTGTTTAACATCATTCATCTGTGTTCAATTTGGTAGAGGGAAAGAAAATCAACACATTTATTTAACACTTTTATGTGCCATATAGTACAAGTTGCTTTAGAGATGTTTTCCCATTCATCTCCTCTGTAACCCAGAGATACACAGAGTTATCCCTATTTTTTAGATGATCTTGAGGTTTAGAGAGGTTAAGTGACTAAAGCATAATCATAATGTTTAAATGCTCTAAAATTAGAATTTATAGCAAATCGCTCTTTTCCATGATTTCTGTACTCTACTGCAAATAAGTATTACTAATATATTAATAATAAACACATTTAAATTGCCAATGTATATCTAGAACATTTCCTGTAAAAATTACCATTAATGGAATTACAATAATTGTAAGTTGCCTCCTTAAAAAAGGGGAAATTAAATGCATTTAGTATGGGTTTAAGGATTTGGAGGATTAAGTATGTATCCTAATTTAAAAGTGCCTGCCCTTTCCAAACATTCTGAATAATAAATAATAACATGTAATTTGGTTGTTGAGAATAATTAGGTATCTGAAAATAAATACCTAAATTCCTTACATAGATGCCATTTAATGATAATTTATCTCTAATTACTATGCATGTAAAGCAATTTTTCATCAAAGTATGGCATTTTGTTGTACTCCAAAATCAAAATAATTTGTCCCATTTTTGTGCTTATTTTATGAAGAATGAAAATAACATTTGTTCTAGGTATCAGAACTTTATAGGTCACTGCAGTTTATTGATTGGATAAAGAAGCTTTTTTCCTTGAGGTTTGAAATTCTAAAACATACATTTATTTCTTATCATGAAATGGTGGTGTTTTGTTTGCATAACTAACAGTTACTATATTGTGACTACATTATGCTGGGCTAAAAATAATGATGGTTACTCTAATAAGCACAGATCCTTGTGAAATTCCTTCTGGCAGTAGAATGCCTCATTCCCTCCACAGGTTTCTTGGCTAACTAATTCTAGTACGTGTTTTCTAATTTCTGACCTGTTTAAATGAAAATACTTTGTTATAGTAAAAATATTTATAGTATTTAGTTTTAGTACAAATTTTCTCAAATATGAACACAAAAATACACTGCCCAGTACTTATATATAAATACAGATGCCATTCTAGTGAATTAGCAGACGTCCTTGGGACAGACTGTCTGGGCACTTAGTCAAGGCTCACACTCTTCTCAGTGATGCAACTTTGGGCAAGTAACTTAATCCCTGATTGCCTCGCTTTACTCATCTGCAAAATGGTGATAAATGTTATGACAAATTCACAGGGAAGTTGTGAGGATTAAAGTAGAAAACAAAACAAAACAAAATAATAAGTGCCCAGCACAAGATAAGCAATAAATAGAAGGTGGCTACTATTGTTGATAAAGTCACTGAGTCGTAAGGGCTATAGTGACTTAGTTACCATAGATACCAAAAGTTTGTACCTATAAATAACATGAATGTGTTGCACATGATTTTTTTTCTTTGGTCCTGAAAACCAAATAATTTTAATTATGCTTTTTAACACATTATTGTTATTATCATTGTTGATTATCTATACATTAACTAAGAAAACTAACTTTGTCAGTCCTAAGGCAATTATGTAACTTTAATACTATCAGAACACATATTTTATTATTAAATTTATCATGCTAAAATACTTTAAAAAACAAGCAAATAATAATTTGACCAACTCTTGTGTGAATATGGAATGCACTAAGAAGTTTGTTGTTTATAATTCTGTTTTGGAGTGTGTGTGTGTGTGTGTGTGTGTGTGTGTGTGTGTTCGTGTGCATGTGTAGTCATGCATCCCTTAACCACAGGAATGCATTCTGAGAAATGTATTCTTAGGTGATTTCGTCATTATGTGAGCATTCTAGAATACTTATACCAGACTAGATGACATAAACGCTATATACCTAGGCTGTGGTGTAGACTATTGTTCCTACACTACCATCTAGCATGTTTCTTAACTGAAACTGTAGGCAATTATAACAAAATAATAAGTATTTGCTTATCTAATCATATCTAAACACAGCAAATAGAGTAAAAATATCGTATAAAAGATAAAAATTGGTATACGTTGCTATAGTTTGGATCTTAAATGTCCCTCACAGACCCACATGTAAAAGGCTTTTTACCTGGACTAGAGCTTTTGGGAGGCTATGGAAGTGATGGGGCCTAGAGTGAAGTTTTTGGGTCACTGGGAGCATATCCTCAAAGGGGAGAGAAGGACCCTGATACTTTTCTTTTTCCTTTTTCTCTTGCTTTCAGGCCATGAAGTGAACAGTTTTACTCCAAAACATGCTCTTTGCCACAGGCCCAAAAGCAATACTGCCAATCAATCATGGATTTGAACCTCTTAAACCAGACGCAAAATTAAAGTCCTCTCTTTATAAATTGACTACTTCAGGTATTTGTGATGATGATAGAAAATTGACTAAAACACACCTTTGGAAGACACATACTATGAAAGGAGCCTATAAGACTGGAAGTTGCCCTGGGTGAGTTGAAGAGTGAACAGTGAGTGAGTGTGAAGGCATAGGAGAGTACTGTACAAGACTGAGGATTTCATAAACACTGTACATGTAGATTACACTAAATTTATTTTTAAAATATCCCTTCAATAATAAATTAAACTTAGCTTCCTATAACATTTTTACGAACTATAATTATTTGTTGAGATTTTTGACTCTTTTATAATCATACTTAGCTTAAAATACAAGCACATTCTATAGCTATACAAAAATATTTTCTTATTTTAATATTTGATAAATGTGCTTCTATTTAAATTTTTGTTGAAAGCTGAGACAAACACACACATTAGCCTAGGCCTGAACAGGGTCAAGATCATCAGTATCACTGTCTTCCACTTCCACATTTCACCCCACTAAAAGGTCTTCAGGGATAATACTATGTATGGAGCACTTATCTTTTATGGCACAATGCCTTCTTCTGAAATCCCTCCTGATGGACATGCCAGAGTTTGTTTTACAGTTAACTATTTTGTTATAAGGATAAAGAGTAACTCTAAAATATAAATTGTATAAATATACATAAGCTGGTAACATAGTTACTTATTATCAAGTATAGTATACCATACATAAATGTATTAGTATTCCTTTATATAACTGGCAGTACAGTAAGTTTGTTTATATCCACATCATCACAGACATGTGAGTTGCACAGTGATGTTAAGACAACCACAACATCATTAGGAAACAGGAATTTTTTAGCTCCATTACAATTTTAATGTGCATTCAGGTACAGCTCATATTTGACTGAAATTTTGAGTGACTACAAAATACAATCAATTTTAGACTAGCAATATAGAAGCATATTTGAAAAAATAATATTCAAGTGGTTTTTTTTTTTCTTTCTGAAATGGTCTAGTTTAAATAATGATGCATTAAAGCAGAATAGGCAATAGATTAGACAATGGAGATTGGAGGGAAGAGAAGAAGGATAAGAAAAGGAAAGACAGTGGAATGAATCTGACATAACTTTCCCATATATATGTTTGAAAATAACACAGTGAATCCTACCATCATGTACATTCATAAGAATGGGACTCTAACTAGAATATTTACCTTTTATGCTTTATAATTATATTAAAATGGACTCTGCTATCATATATAACTAAAAAGAACCAATAAAAAGGCACAACTTGTAATTTTTGAATTACAAAATTATGTCATAATTTGAAAATAGCAAAATGATATCAATTTATTTTTAAACTCTTTGAGGTTTAAATAAATTGGTCCATAAAGTTAAAAAGAATTCTATGTAGGTGATAGACTCTGTCAAATATGTCTTTGAAAAAACATTTTAAAAATTAACCAGAAATGAGTATGGGTATTTTTATAAAAGTTTATTTAACAAAGTCCTAGAAAATTAAAGATAAAATATTTTTTAAATTTGTGATTAACTCTTAATCTGTGTGTTTTTGACGGTAGCGTTTCTTTACACAATCATTCCTTTGTCTCGATTTTGGATGCAAAATCCTTTAAAAAATTACCATTCAATCAAAATTTCTTTCTTAGTCTTTATTGTCAGTTTTATACAATTTTAAATAACTTATTTTATAAGATGTCTTATTCTGAAACTGGTTAGAGATTAATTGTCCTTTAAAATAATTTATTTAATTAGGAAATGAAAAAAGGTTCTTTTATAATTTGTTTTACCATTTTCCTATTACTGAAGGGTTTCATATTTCCCCTAAATTTAAATTTTAATTATACAACCTGTGATATTTTTGCAATTAGAAATATATATGAATCTGGATGTCTATGTAAATATTAATGTATATATCTGTATAGAAAGTTATTATGCTAGCATTTTGACTCCAGAATATTTTACTTTTTCTTATTTACTTCGTAAGCTACTTACCTAGTAAACATGGTGTCTTTTTCTTTTAGTGTTGCAACATTACAGTGTTTAAATAAAGAGAATATTTTTTTCTTCCAAACAAATCTAACCATTCTTTATAACAAAAGCCAAGAGGTACAGTTTTTATTAACCAAAAGAACTGAATGCTGTTTAGAAAATAGTACACAACATCCATACCATGTGAAAGTTACTTTCTCCAAATGTAATTGGTTTTATGTTACTATAAGAAAACTCCATGTAACTAATGGATGGATTGAACTCCTTTTGTCAGACTCAGTCTTCACAGGGAAAATTCATGAATAAATTTGAGCTTGACTCTCACGGGGTCTCAGTGTTTCCATAGGTCAAGCATGATTTCCTACAATTATTGTTTATAAAGTTCTCCTGAGATTTAAGAAACAAAGTACTCATAGTTTGTTCAAAAAAATTCCCTTTTGAAATGATGCCCCTCACACTGAGTCAAAAAAATTAACAGGAGTAACTGAATATTTATATTTTTTGAACCCAGAGATGTCTGTACAACATAGTGCCTATGAACTTAAAAATTGTCATAAAGGTAGATATTATGTTAAATGTTCCTCAAAACCAACAAAACAAAGAAGTATAAGAAAAATTTTGGAGGTAATGTATTTTATGACCTTGAATGTGGTAATGGTTTCATGGGTATATGCATATGTCCAAACTCATCAAATTGTACACATTCACTAGGTACAAAATTTTATACCAATTATAGCTCAATATAAGATGTTTAAAATGTTTAAGGGAAACAAACAAAAAATTTGACTTCCTAAAAAATAAGTAAGTAAAATTTGGTTTAATACAATGTGAATACATTTTTTTAAAATTTCCAGACATTACCCATAGAGCTTGACAAAAATGAAAATACCTTACTCAACCCTGTAGTTTCTGATTCTTTAGGTCTTGGGTATACAAAAGGAATCTATATAGTTTACCATTTCCTTGGTAATTTTAACATCTTTATTTTATTTGTTTTAATTTGTTACATATGACAGCAGAATGCAATTCAATTCATATTATACAAATAGAGCACAAATTTTTGTGTCTCTGGTTGTACACAAAGTAGAGTCACACCATTCATGTTTTCATTCATGTACTTAGGATAATGATATCCATTTCATTCCACCGTCTTTCCTACTCCCATACCCTCTCCCTTCCTTTCCCTGCCCTTTGCCCTATCTAAAGTTTATTTATTCCTTCCATGATACACCCTCCCATCCCCATTATGAATCAGCATCCTTATATCAGAGAAAACATCTGGCATTTGTTCTTTTGGGATTGGCTTACTTAGGATTATATTCTCCAACTCCATACATTTTTCTGCACTCTCTAGGATACATAAAGAACTCAAACATCTTAACACCAAAAAACCAAATAACCCAAACAATAAATGGGCCAAGGAACTGAACAGACACTTGTCAGAAGATGATAGACAATCAATGAATATAGGAAAAAGTGTTCAACATCTCTAGCAATTAGAGAAATGCAAATCAAAACCAATCTAAGATTTCATCTCACTCCAGTCAGAATGGCAGCTATTAAGAATACAAACAACAATAAATGTTGGTGAGGATGTGGGGAAAAAGGCACACCCATACATTGCTGGTGGGACTGCAAATTGGTGCAGACAATATAGAAAGAAGTATGGAAATTCCTTGGAAAACTTGGTATGGAACCACCATTTGACCCAGCTATCTCACTCCTCCATTTATACACAAAGGACTTAAAAGCAGCATACTACAGGGACACAGCCACATCAATGTTTATAGCACCACAATCACAATAGCTAAACTGTGGAACCAACCTAGATGCCCTTCAGTAGATGAATGGATAAAGAAATTGTGGTATATATACACAATAGAATATTACTTAGCACTAAAATATTTTAACATCTTCTAGTTTTAAGGTACCAAAGTCCAAGAACTTTTTATCTTCTAAAACATTAACATTGTGTCTGTATGATAAATTATTTTAAAATGATAACCCAAAGATAATTAATTGAGTTTTTCTTGAGATTCACCCTCTTTCTACTTCAGTTTTTTTTAATTTATAATTTATTTATTTTTTATTCTAAGATGTTATAAATGACAGCAGAATGCATTACATTTCATATTACACATATAGAGCTTTTTTTTTTTTTTTTTTTTTTTTTTTTTACAAATCTCTGGTTGTATGCAAAGTATATTCACACCATTCGTGACTTCATACATGCACTTAGGGTAATGATATCCATATCATTCTACCATCTTTTTTATTTTTTCATTCACCCTTTTGTCCACTCCCTTACCCTCCCTCCCCATTGGCCATTCTAGTGTTCCTCTAATTCTCCTATGCTCCCCATCCCAACCCCACTGTGAATTGGCCTCTTTATATCAGAGAAAACATTTGGCATTTGGCATTTGGCTTTTTGGGATTGGCTAACTTCACTTAGCATTATATTCTCTAACTCCACCCATTTTCCTGCAAAAGCCATGATTTTATTCTATCTTATTGCTGAGTAATATTTCATTGTGTGTATATACCACATTTTCTTTATCCATTCATCTACTGAAGGGCATCTAGGTTGGTTCCACAGTTTAGCTATTGTGAATTGTGCTGCTATAAACATTGATGTGGCTGTGTCCCTGGAGTATGCTGTTTTCAGGACTTTTGGGTAAAGACCAAGGAGTGGGATAGCTGGATCATAAGGTGGTTCCATTCCAAGTTTTCCAAGGTATCTCCATACTGCTTTCCATATTGGCTGCACCATTTTGCAGTCCCACCAACAATGTATGAGTGTGCCTTTTTCTCCACATCCTCACCAACATTTATTGTTGTTTATGTTCTTAATAGCTGCCATTCTGACTGATGTGAGATGAAATCTTAGAGTGGTTTTGATTTGCACTTCTCTAATTGCCAGAGAGGTTGAGCATTTTTTCATGTATTTGTTGATTGATTGTATATCTTCTTCTGAGAAGTGTCTGTTCAGTTCCTTGGCCCATTTATTGATTGGGTTATTTATTTTTTTGGTGTTAAGCTTTTTGAGTTCTTTATATATTCTAGAGATTAGTGCTCTGACGTGCATGTGGTAAAAATTTGTTCCCAATTAGTAGGCTCTCTATTTACCTCACTGATTGTTTCTTTTGCTGAGAAGAAGCTTTGTAATTTGAGTCTATCCCATTTATTGATTCTTGGTATCAATTCTTGTGCTACAGGATTCTTATTAAGGAACTTGGGACCTAATCCAACATGTTGGAGATTAGAGCTTACTTTTTCTTCTATTAGGTGTAGTGTCTCTGGTCTAATTCCTCGATCCTTGATCCACTTTGAGTTGAATTTTGTGCATGGTGAGAGATAGAGGTTTAATTTCATTTTATTGCATATGGATTTACAGTTTTCCCAGCACCATTTGTTGAAGAGGCTATATTTTCTCCAATGTACATTTTTGGCGCCTTTGTATAATATAAAATAACTGAAATTATACTATGTTAACTATTAGGCTGCTAAATAAACTCAGTATGATGGCAAATAAAAATAGTCAACTTTTTAAAAGAAATCATTTTTAATATCAACTGAAATAAATAACTTTATTAAAAAGAGTTGAAACATCCCAGGAACTCCCAGCTTGCAAGATGAAAAGAAATAGATTTATGTTACTGAATCAATATATTTTTCTTTTATTTAGTTGTTGTTGCAGTCATACAGGTTAACACTTCACAATATCTATTATCACCACATTCAGCAGCAATTGCATGAATTCTTCACCTGAAAGAATTACACTCAAATTTTTGTGGTTACTTTTCTTAGTATCAAACCCTGGCTTTACCTTAAAATTGCTCTGTGACTTTGGGAAATTTTAATCATTGATTTCTAGTTTGAAGGAAGTCAGTATAATATTACTAACTTCCTCATAGAGTAGTGGTGAGGATCATATGGAGAACAAACATAAAGTTTGCACTTGATAAACATTGGACATTAGGATCACCGTACCTATTAAGAAATAAGCTCCAAAAAAAAAAAAAAAAAAAAAAAACCTTAAAAGTAAAATATATTCAATGACACTGCTCAAGAACTAATGCATTCATCTTTCATTTGTCCACATAAAATCTTACTTCTCTGCTGTCCAAATAACATACTACATTACATATGATTTTTGTTATAATTGTTAAAAGACTTTATTTTTCCACATTTAAATTTTTATCAAAGTTATGCATACTACTAATTTAAAGAATCATCTAATACCATAAGATTTAGTATAAAAAAACAGGAGTCCTCTACCCCTTTTACCGAATAATTTCATGATTTCTAGATGTACAATCATTAATTATAGACAATCATTACATAGCATTGTAGTGCTGGACCATAAAAATAACCCTACAAGATGAGGCTGTTCAGAGCTGTCTTAATAACCAATGTGAAAATGATGGAGCATTGACTTCTCAAAATGTCAAAAAATCAAAGACCCCCTTACTATCAATTATAAATATGTAGGAAAATAAAAAAAATAGTAAAACCAGTATTTCATTATAATATTATAATTTAAAACATTAGATACATTGAAAGTCAAATTTATTTTTTCTAAAATAAAAACAAATCTCATCAAGAAGGATTTGAACAATGACTGCCTTCTTGTTGTAAAACATACAATAAGGAGCCAAAATACTTTTCTATGCCTTTATGAATTGTATTCTCCTTTCTAAGCTTGAGGCAGCTTCAAACATTTCAACCTTTGCACTTTCAGCATCATGAAATATCTCAAAGGATTTCTTTAGTGTGAAGTTGTTACTGGCATCACTTCCTCTGGGAATCTTCATTCTTTTTGTCACAACCGCTCATTTATGACAATGAATCTCCTTGGCTAAGTTCCTCTGGCTGTTTATCTAGGGCCACAGCAGCAGTGTCAACACTCTCACAGTCAGCTATGTTTTTCTGTAACCCGTTTATGTTTTATCATTTCTCTCTTACTGCACATTCATCATTTTTAATAAATTACTTATTATTTGTTCTTATAAAATACCACAGTGGTTTATCATTGGAAGATCAGACCACTATACACTGTTCTGTTTGGGATTAAATCAAATACTAATGGTACAACAGTCTATCACCAAAAGTTATTGAAAGTAGTGACGTGATTGGTCACAGATCATGATGCACATCTCTTCTTTAGAAAATGACTTGGTGAGCTGAAGAACTAACATAAGACTTTTTACACTAACCAGTTACTCTCATTTAATATACTGTGGCAACTGAAATTTGAAGCATATGTTAAGATAAAATTGTTGTCACTTGACTAAAGTGTGGTAATGGCTACTGAAATCAGTGCATATTGAAAATCCACAAAATGAGAACTGCCTCCATTTTGTTTGGTACTTGAAGTGAGTTTCAAAATGCATCTGAATAATGTTGACATATTTGTACCTTGTTTTGTTTCTATATTATCCATATTCTTTTGACCCTGCACTAAAAGTTACAAAAAAGAATGATTTAACTTTCTTAAATCACCATTTTATTGTCACCATGAAATGTCAATACCTGTACCTGTGTACACACACACAATCACACATTTTCTGTCTCCACATCTTCACATTAAAATGTATCATAATTTAGGGTTTAGAAGTTATATTAGTCCTGACTATGCTACCATAACAAAGAACCCAAACTTTTCAACTTTTCATGTTCCAAGATTAAATGGTAATCAGGGAACATTTACCTGCAGTTATGTATCATAATGGCTAACAGATCAAGGTATTTATTGGGGCAAGAAAGCCAGGCAACCAATGGTGGTATTGCTTGAATTATATAATCAAAAGATCAAGAACTGTGCAATGAAGGCTGATATCAGCTGCCACAGCAGAAAATTATGCTTTCCTTTATTTCTAGATCTGAGCTAATTCTCAGCTTTAGATCTTAATGACTGATGAGGGGGCCAGATTCTTCGGAGATAGCTTTCAAAAAGTCCTTTTCCAAACCAGCAAATCTATCTATCCATATAATTATCTGTTTATCTATTATCTACTATATGTTCATCTATCTTTTCATCCTGCTATCATCTATTTATCTGTTATTTAACACAATTAGCTAAAACTGAGGAAAGGGAAATACATTTTTAGGGAAGATGTTGGGGATTGAAACCAGGTGTGCTTAGCCACTGAGCCACATTCCCAGCTCTTTTTGATTTTTTATTTAGAGACAGGGTCACGCTTAATTGCTTAGGAACTTGCTAAATTGCTGAGGCTGTTTTTGAACTGGAAGTCCTCCTGCCTCAACCTCCCAAGCTGCTGGGATTACAGGTGTTTGTCACCGCACTTGTCTTAGGGAAATACATCTTTTGAGGGATATTCATAAGAGATCTGAGACACTCTAATATGAAGGGATCCCAAAATTCATGTGACCACTGTGTTACAGGCAGATAATTGAAATAATGGCATAGGGCAGTTTCATAGTGAATTTAAGTGCTCTGTGGAATGATTTTTGGCCTCTATTCTTGTCTCTGTGTCTTTGTGTTAGTTTCTTGATCTTTTGAATGATAGCCATTCCTTTAGGAAGGACCAAGCAGATGTGTCTGAAGCTGCTCTATTCTGGCTGGATGTGGACTAACATAAACTTGACTAATTCATGATCCCAATCACAGCTATTGTGCTGAAGCTGATAGATTTGCTAAAATCACTCAACCCAGCCTATGTCACTTAGTATGTTACTATTGAGCTGGTAAATATTATTTTCAATCTTCAAAAAGAAATAAGGTCAATGCAGTTTCAGTTTACATGGAAAGAACAGTAGAACATATTCGCACATTTGCCCAGAAAGTTACAAAACATCCTATTTACAGTAAACATACAATTAAAAGCACCTTTATCATCTTGATACTTACTGAACCTGTAACACATAATGGTAACAGCAAATGAATTCTAATAAGTAAATGTGATGTGGAAAATTCCTTGGACATGACACACATGTTCCAAATAGTGCAAACTCTGAATTAAAGTATTGGCATCATTAGTGCAATGTATAGGAGTCTGATGGTTTGGTGCACGCTGGGATATGCCCTCTATGGTAAAGAACAAGGTTTTGCACTTTAACCCTCCTTCAATAATTAAGAAGCACATTGTTTTTGGAGGGGGACCCTTGGATATTGGATCAGTTTATAGCATACTTTTGACTTGTGCTTTGTCCTTTGATCAAGTTATTCACATGTGGTTCCTTCTCTAGTGGAAGCTGATCTTCTCTGGAAACCATAATATTTGTGTTTCATATTGTATCATCTGTTCTGATGAGCCACAGCACATTTTTTTTTTTTTAATGTATGAAGCAAGACAAATCATTTTTCAGCAACAACCATTTACCATTTTGTTAGTCAGTGTTTTTGGTCACCATGACAAAATATATGATTAAAAAAAAAAAAAAAACTTACAGAAGGAAAGATTTACTTTTACTCACCATTTCAGAAATTTTAGTCCATAGTCACTTGACCCCATTCCTATGGGCTTATGGTGAAGCAGACTTAATGGTGGAGATCGCATAGCAGAGAAAATCTGCTCATCTCCTAATAGCTAGAAAGCAGGTAGGGGGCAGGGCTACGAATCTGGAACCAAGAAATAGTTTCCAAGAGCATACCATCAAACTCCATTCCCTGCAACTATGTCCCATCTCCTAAAGTTTTCACCACCTCCCAATAACACAATCAAATTTTTAATCCACTAATGAGGTCAGTGTCCTCATGATTCAATCAACTCTCAAAGGCTGTACCTCTGAACATTGCTGCATTGGGGGCCATGTCTCAAACACATGAACCTTTGGGGAACATTCCAGGTTGAAACCATAATACCATGTGAAAAGCCTCTCCCAAGATACTACTGGTCTTTTGAAAACATTGAGTACCTCAGTTCAAATTGACTCTGAAATCAGAGTTGCTCATCATAGTTTACCAACTTTGAGGAGGAAGATTAGCAATCCATCTCAGGAGAGAAAAGCTGCCTTTAAGATCTATTCTTATTAGGTCCAAATAAGACGACACTGTCCCTTCCTTAGCTCATAATTGTTGGGTTTTCTGCGAGCAGCTAAGGGAGAGGGGAAGATACTTGGTCTTGTTCCATACATGGATGAGCTTGATTTGGTGAAGCCATCTGAAGTTGATTTCTTATTATGGTAATATGTGGAAATAAGTCCAGTGGAAAGATCTTCAAACAATATACTAGATGACCAAGCTTAAGTGAAGGGCAATTTATCTAAAAGAAGAATATGCATGGATATTTAGACAGTGGCTAAAAACTTAGTTGCTTTGTTAGGAAAATTATAAAATGAATGTGAGGATGTAAGAGGCATATTAGACAGAACTGTGATTTATTATTTCATGTCAATGCCCGTCAATAACATCTATCTTAGAGATTATATTCAATAACATATACTTATCAGTTTTTTTTTTTGTATTTTTTTTTGATCCTCATGTCTTTCTTTCATCATTTTCTTCTTTGTTTCTTTGTTTAGGTAAGTCCAATCTTTCAATGACTTCTGAGAATGGTTCCATAAAGATTATATGTTTGAAAGCATTCATATCATTGTATACCCTCATGATTGCATAATATTAGAACAGATATTCTGTATTTGATATCATTTTTATTTATAATTTTTACATATTTATATTTTTTATATATTGCTTCTTTGTTTTCTGAGTTACAGTGGAACTGTTAAGAATAAAATGGAGGGCTGGGGTTGTGGCTCAGCGGCAGAGCGCTCACCTCGCACGTGCGCGGCCCGGGTTCGATCCTCAGCACCACTTAAACATAAATGCATTGCATTGTGTACAACTAAAGTAAATAAATAAATATTTTTAAAAAAGAATAAAATGGACATGATTACCCTATATGCCTGTATGATTATACTACTGGTGTGACTCTGCACCATGTATAGCCAAAAGAATTCGTGTACAATGTGTCAAAATGCATTCTACTGTCATGTATAACTAATTAGAACAAATTTTTAAAAAATCTAATGCCAATTTTTTTGCTTTTACTTTTACATTAGCTATTCTGTTTGTTCATTTGCTCTTCTCTATGTAAGTTTTAAAGATCTTTATTTTTGATAGTCTGAAATGTGAATAAGATACAATGTTCTGATGGCCTTTTATAAATAAAAGGATTTAAAATTTCATATTTTTCTCCAGGCATCCAATGTACATAATAAAGAAATGTAAATCTTTCAATTCTAGGAAGTTTTATTTCTTTCATTGTTCTCTGCTACACATTTTCTCTATTATTTTCTGCAATGTGTATTAATTGAATGCTGATATTCCTATTAGTTATCATTTATTTTCTATTTTCTATTTTATTTTAAACTTTATATTTTTATTTCTTTCCATAAGAATTTACTGTTTTGCAACCAAAATTAGTAGTTTTAGTAAGCTCTCTCTTCTACTCAATTGCTTATTTAAATTACATTTTATATTACTTCTAAAGAGATTACTTTTATTGAAAACCTTTATTTTTTTAAAATTTATTCTATTTCCTTCAAGTTTCTATGTTTGTTTATTATCTTGGCTCTCCATTCATATTAAAGGGAGATACAGTGAGCAACATTGACTTATGATGTGCATTTTTTTGTGTTATTGTGTATTGTTAGGTTTTTCCAAATGTTAGTACCTTTTTGTAAAGAGCCAACATGGGAAAGAACATCAGAGATCTTCCTCTAATGGCCTCTTTTTAGTAATACATCTCATCCATCTACTGATGCTCTAATGTCCCACAAAACACAGCTTCTTTGTTTTAGTTTCTTCGGTGAATAAAGGCATATTCCTCATTAAGATATTAGAATATTAATAGTCACCTGAAACCAAAGGTGGAATCACAAACATGAATGTCTATCTTCTCATTATATAGTCTTTTTTCAATCCACTTATTATCTGTGCCCTTTAATTTTGCCTTCTATGGTATCTCGTGCTTCAATAATCAACATTCATTCATATAAGCAAAATAATAATGCATAAAATAAAAATATAAAAAATATTTTCTCTATGGAATTCTGCTCATTTTTTTTCTATTTGGTAGTTGAAAGATAGGTACTAAATGTAATCAAATAATTGGTTGAGTGACTTTAAAATTAGCCTCTGTGTAGTGAAAATGCTATAGCAATTGTTTGCAAACAAAAGATTTGGAAATGCATAAACAGAGTGGGAAAGAAATAAACATTGTAAAGCCATACTTTTTGTAAAAGTGAAAATAAAATTTTATGGACACATAAAAAGATTCCAAGTACAAAATCAGCATTTGCTTCTATTCTCAGTACTCATAATTAGAGCAACATTCTTGGCCATTAAAAATATTTTACAAACATACTAAAAACTAGATTTATTATATCAGAAAACTATATTGGTGTCAGTCTCTTTCTCTCTCTGTCTCTCTCTATATATGCATATATATGTGTGTGTGTGCACACACACACATACATATATTTTATCTAATTTGATCAATTGTATTTAAGAGACAACATAGTCTTCCTGTAGCAAATACACAACATTTACCTATTCTTATTTTAAATTCTAAATTTAATATGAGATAGTTCATCATAAAAATCGTAGATTTTTTTTAAATTAAAGAGACCTCTGTGATTATATGGCTTTTGTTTACATCTTCACATTTTTAAGTGTTATGAAAATGAAGACTAAGTAGTAAAATATGGCAAAAAATCCTACATCCAATAGTACAGCATTATTTTGTAACATACTTTTCTATCCAGTATACCAAAATGTCTTAAAGTAGTAATTTTATATCCTGCTGTTGCTTATTATATAAACCATTACCTTACCTAGACTCATGATTATTTCTAAAGACTTCTCAAGGATGATGATTATGCTTTCATTGTCTTTTAATAAGTATTTGCTGGGTATCATGTATGTTCACACTATCTTAGGCATATCATTAACAGAAAAGGCAATAAATGTCAGCTGGAGACCCTTCACCAATATTTGAATTGATGATTTAAAAAACTGAACATGGTTTTCTAAGAATCTTAAAAACTGAATTTCTACCTTTATCTTCTCCTTCTACTTAAGAACATTCAAGGGACCCCCCCCCCCCTTCCTCCACTGAGGAGAAATTTGTCACCACAGCCCAGAGTAATGTAAGTGCTGTTATCAGCCACATGTTCCATAAGGAGTGAACTAATCAGTAGAGGTTAAATAATACAAGCTTTGGTGTTTAATATGCTTTCCTAGGACAATGGAAAGGTTTGATATCAAAGTAAAAATCTAGGTGGCACAAAGCAACTAGAGCAACATCTTGTGCCTTCAGGGAGGAACCTTGCAGCAGACCCCACTTTGTTCATCACAAGCACTGCAGAGAATAGCAGTACCAAATATCAAATACAGGTGGAATTTGAAAGGGCCACAAAAATGTCAACACAGCAGGCTTTTAGATGATCTCTACAGAAAGCACATATTTTAAACAACTGAAGTACAAACTAATGCTTGGAATAATCAACATTTCATAGTGAGATTTACATTAAGTGGGGGAGGAAGGGATGAATGCCTCAACCAAACAACTGTATTGTGCCTTTCGAAGAGGCATTCAAGTGTTGGATGAAAATAGCTATAATATATATTTTTATTTATCCATCATCAGCTTCTTGGAATTTTTATTCAGAACAAATAAAAAAACATGAAAACCAGGATCATTTCTGAGGCTCATGCTTTATTTATGATTCATATCATAAATGCATTTTTTAAAACAAGTGTGTATGAGTTCAGTTCAAAAGACAACATTCACGTTATTGATCTCTCTATTTGTATGAACTTCCTGCTCGATACTGTTAAGAAAAGATAAATAAGAAAGAATCTTTATAGCTTACAGTTGCATAAATTCCATTAGGATAACAAATTAATAATATATTTTAATATTATATGGGAAATAAAATATTATACAAAATATGAAAGGAAAATAACAAAACCCATCTACATATTTATAAAGAAATCTTTGGAGGAAGTGTCTTTTAAGATGAGAGTCTTCAAGACTAAAATTATTAACAAAAATTTAGTGTTCATTGATCAAACTTTCCCCTTACCAGTTTTCTCCCTACACTCCTTAGCCTCTAGTAACCATTATACACTCAACTTTTATGGAATCAATTTTTGTAGATTTCACATGTGAGTGAGATCATATGCTACTTGTCTTTCTTTGACTGTCTTATTTCACTTAATAATATCTGTTTTCATCCCTGTTGTCACAAATGACAGGATTTCATTCTTTTATATGGTTGAATAGAATTCCATCATATATATGAAGTACATTTTCTTTATCCACTTATCAGTTGATGGACACTTAAGTAGTTCCCATTCTTGGATATTGTGTATAGTGCTACAATAAACATGGGAATTTGGACATCTCTTTGACATTTTAATTTCATTTCCTTGGGATACATACTCAGTAGTGGAATTACTTTGTCATATAGTAGCTCTATTTTGAACTTTCTAAGAAACTCCTGTGCTACTTTCTATGAAGGCTGTACTAATTCATAATCTCACTAACAAAGTGTACAAGGGTTCTCTTTTCTTCAAATTTTTGGTTGTACTTGTCTTTTTATTTTATTTTATTTTATTTATTTATTGGTAATAGTTATTATTACCAGAGTGAGGTGATATCCCATTGTGGTTTTGATTTGCACTTCCTTGATGATTAATAATGTTGAGCATTTTTTCATATATTTGCTTGCAACATCTGTGTCTTCTTTTGAAAATTATGTATTTAGGTTTATTTCTCATTTTCTAATCAGGGTTTTTTTTTTTATTCTGTTGAATTTTTGGAGTACTTACATATTTTGTGTATCAATGCTTTGTCAGATGTATAGTCTGCAAATATTTTCTTCTGTTCTATATGTTGTCTTTTTACTTTGGTGTTTTCTTTGCTATTCTGAGGCCTTTTAGCTTGATGTAGTTCTATTTGTCTGTTGTTGCTTTTGTTTTGTCCTACACTTTTGGGTCTTCTCCAAAAGCTTTTTGCCATTTTAGTGTTCTGGAACATTTCTTGTGTTTTCTTCTATAGTTTCAAATTTTGCACTGAAGATTTTAATTCATTTTGTATTGATTTATGTACCTGGTAAGAGATAGAGGTCACTTTCATTCTTCTGCATGTAAACGTCAAATTTTCCCAGCACCATTTATGGACAAAATTGCCCTTTCTCCTATGCATGATGAAAATCAGTTGACTAGACATATTCGTTTACTTCTAGACTCTTCCATTTTGTAGGTTGATGTACCTGTACTTATGATAATATCATGCTGTTTTTATTACTACAGTTTGGTAGGAGTGTGACTATGGAAGATGCTGTTTGTGGGCTGGGGATATAGCTCAGTTGGTGGACTGCTTGCCTCACATGCACAACAGCCCTGGGTTCAATCCCCAGAGCGCGTGCGCACACGCACACACACACACACACACACACACACACACACACACACAAAGATGCTGTTTATTTCCAAAAAAAAAGAAGTTATTTTCAATTTTTTTATTTTATTTTTATTGGTTAATTATAATTGTATATCATATCATAGTATGATTTATTCTGCCATGCTTATACTTGCACACAGCACTTTTGGTCAGTCACATACCCCCTTACCTTTCCTTTTCCTTCCCCTCCTCTCTCCCCATCTGCCTGCTTCATTCTACTGATTGCCCTTCTGTGTATTGCTAGCATTTAAATTAGTGCATTATAATTGTATATAAAAGAAGTATTCATTATGGTAGGTTTGTACATAAATAGCATAATTTGGCAAATATCATTTCCCAATTTTTCCCCATGCCTTTCCCTCCTTCCTACCTGTTGGTCCCCTTCTTCTAATCTATTGGTCTACCCCATATTTTCATAAAATCCTTTTATTCCTCCTCTCTCTCCCTGTCTTCCACATATGAAAGAAAACATTCAACACTTGAATTTCTGAGCTTAGCTTATTTTACTGAACATTATATTCTTGATTTTATCTATTTAACAGCAAATGACATAAGTTCATTCTTCTTTTTTTTAAAAAATGTTTGTATTAGTACATTAAAGTTATACATAATGGTGGGGTTCAATTTTACATAATCATACATGCATAAAACATAATTTGCTTCATGTTAGTCCCCTATACTTCCTTTTACTCTCCCATCCTCCCTCCCTGTTTCCCTTCCTCTACTCTGCTTGTCTTCCTTTTATTTTTTTTTTTAAATTGGTGCTTTATATTTACACATAAAGGTTAAATTCTCTGTGATATATTCACAAATGTATACAGCATAATTTGGCCATTTTCATTCCACAGTTCCTCTTTTATGGCTGAATAAACTCCATTGTGCATATATACCACATCTTCTATATCCATTTGACTGTTGTTGAGCTGGTTCTATAACTTGGCTATAGTGAATTGTGCTGCTATAAACATTGGTATGCACATATCACTGTAGTATGCTGATTTTAGTTCTTTTGGATAAATACCAAGAAGCAGAATACCTGGGTCATTGGTGCTTTTATTCTTAGTCTTTGGGAGACTCTCCACACTGTTTTCCAAAGTGGTTGCACTAATTTGCAGTTCCACTAACAAAGTATGAGGTTTCCTTTTCCCAGCATCTTCATCAGCAATTATTATTATTTGTATTCTTGATGATTACCACCATTCTAACTACAGGGAGGTGATATCTCTTTGGAGTTTTGATTTGTATTTCTCTGATTGCTAAGGGTGTTGAACATTTTTATTTACATGTTGATAATTCATATTTTTTTCTTTTGAAAAGTATCTGTTTAAATAATTTGCTCATTTGATCATTGGATGATGGTGATGATGATGATTTTGGTGTTGAGTTTTTTATATATTCTGGATATTCTGACAGGGGATTCCCTGTCAGAACACTAGTTGACAAAGATTTTCTCCCATTCTGTAGACTCTGTTTGCACTCTGGTTTTGTTTGTTAAGTTTTGTTTTCTTGTGCACAAACTTTTTAATTTGAATCCATCCCACTTATTGATTCTTGGTTTTATTTCTTGAGTTTTAGGAATATCATTAAGAAACTCAAGTGGGCTTCATTCCAGGGATGCAAGGTTGGTTTAATATAAGGAAATCAATAAAAGTAATTCATCACATCAATAGGCTCACAGATAAAAATCATAAGATCATCTCAATTGACACAGAGAAAGCACTTGACAAAATACAACATCCCTTCATATTCAAAATGCTAGAAAAAATAGGGATAACAGGAACATACTTCAACATCACGTAAAGGCCATCTATGCTAAGCTCCAGGCCAACATCATCCTAAATAGAGAAAAACTGAAAGCATTCCCTCTAAAAACTGTAATAAGACAAGGATGACCTCTTTTACCACTTCTATTTAACATAATTATTGAAGCACTAGCCAAAAGCAATTAGACAGATGAAAGAAATTAAAGGGATACGGATAGGAAAAGAAGAACTCAAATTATCACTATTTGCAGATGATATGATTCTATACATAAAAGATCCAAAAAATTACACCAGAAATCTTCTAGGTCTAATAAATTAATTCAGCAAAGTAGCTATATATAAAATTAATAACAATAAATAAAAGGCATTTCTGTACATCAGCAACAAATTCTCAGAAAGAGAAACTAGGAAATCCACCCCATTTACTACAGCCTCAAATAAAATAAAATACTTGGGAATCAACTTAACAAAAGAAGTGAAAGACCTCTACAATGAAAACTACAGCATGCTAAAGAAAGAAATTAATGAAGATCTTAGAAGATGGAGATTTACCTTGTTCATGGATAGATAGAATTAATATTGTCAAAATGACCATTCTCCCAAAAGCACAAAACAGTTTCAATGAAATGCCAATCAAAATCCCAATATCATTCCTTATAGAAATAGAAAAAGCAATCATGAAATTCATCTAGAAAAATAAGAGACCCAGAATAGCCAAAGCAATTCTTAGCAAGAAGAGTGAAGCTGGTGGCATTACTATTCCAGAACTTAAATTGTATTACAAACCAATTGTAACAAAAACAGCATGGTATTGGCACCAAAATAGACCAGTTGACCAATGGTACAGAATAGAAGACACAGAGACAAACCCACACACCTACAGTTATCTTATATTAGACAAAAGTGCCAAAAACATTCATTGGAGAAAAGACAGCCTTTTCAACAAATGAACATTTAAACACTTTTAAACACTCGGACATTTTGACTTATGTGTTGACTTTCTTCTTTTTATTCTTTTCTTTTTTTTTTTTTTTTTCAAGTTGCTGGTTTTATATAAAGTGTTGGGAAAACTGGAAATCCTCATTAATAAAATTCAAAATTAAATCTCTTTCTCTCACCGTGCACAAAACTTAACTCAAAGTGGACCAAGGACATAGGAATTAAACCAGAGACCTTGCATCTAACAGAAGAAAAAGTAGGCCCAAATCTCCATCATGATGGATTAGGCCCCAACTTCCTCAATAAGACCCCTATAGCACAAGAATTAAACCAAGAACCAATAAATGGGACGGATTCAAATTAAAAGCTTCTTCTCAGCAAAAGAAACAACTAGTGATGTGAAAAGAGAACCTACAGAATGGGAGCAAATCTTTACCACAACACATCAGATAGAACACTATTCTCAAGGATTATAAAGCTCTCAAAAGCCTTAACACCAAAAACAAACAAACAAACAAACAAAAAAACCAATAAATGGGCCAAGGAATAAATAAATGGGTCAAGGAATTAAACAGACACTTCTCAGAAGATGATATACAATCAATCAATGTTCAACATCTCTAGCTATTAGAGAAATGCAAATCAAAACATCTCTAAGATTTCATCTTACTCCAGTCAGAATGGCAGCTATCAAAAACAACAACAACAACAATAAATGCTGGTGAGGATGTGGGGAAAAAGGCACACTCTTACATTGCTGGTGGAACTGCAAATTGGTGAAGCCAATCTGGAAAGTAGTATGGAGATTCCTAGGAAAACTTGGAATGGAACCATGATTTGACCCAGCTATTTCACTCCTTGTTCTATTCCCAAAGAACTTAAAAACAGCTTACTACAGGGACACAGCCACATCAATGGTTATAGCAGCACAATTCACAATAGCTAGATTGTGGAACCAACCCAGATGCCCATCAGCCGATGAATGGATAGGGAAATATATATATATATATATATATATATATATATATATATATATATATATATTCATTCATCACAATTGTATGAAGACACAATTGTTGTAAAAATACTTTATATAAAACCAGCAACTTGAAAAGAAGAAGAAGAAGAAGAAGAAGAAGAAGAAGAAGAAGAAGAAGAAGAAGAAGAAGAAGAAGAAGAAGTCAACACATAAGTCAAAATGTTCGAGTGTTTACCCTATTATTTCTTCTGGCAGTTGCAGTGTTTCTGGTCTAATTCTCTAGATCTGTGATCCACTTTGAGATGATTTTTATGCGGGACTAGAGAGAGAAATCTGGTTTCATTCTTTTATATGATTATATTCAGTTTTCCTAGACCTCTTTGTGTAAAGGTTATCTTTTCTCAAACATGTGTTTCTGGCTCAGATGACTGTATCTATTTGGCCTTATCTCTGTTTCTTCCATTCTATTTCATTGGTATTCATGTCTGTTTTTATGTGGACACTGTGCAGGTTTTGGTACTATAGCTCTGTAGTATAATTTTAAATTGGGTATTGTGATGCTTCCAACTTTGCTCTTATTACTTAGGATTGCTTTGGCTGTTCTGTGTCTTTTATTTTCCTCTATGAATTTTTGGATGGTATTTCTCTAGTTTTGTGAAGAATGCCAATGCCATTTTGATGAGGATTGCATTAAATCTGTGGATTGCTTTTGATAATATGGTCATTTTGACAATGTTAATTTTGTCTGTTCCAGAGCATGGGACATATTTCCATTTTCTGAGGCCTATAAAAAAAGATTTGGAAAGTTTTTATCACAAAGAAATCATAAACATTTGAAGAGTTGAATAGATAGATTTAACCTAATTGATACATTACACAATGTATACATGTATCTAAACATTCCATTCCATTCATTAATGTGTACTATTTTTGCATTTATCAGCTAAAAGTTAATTTAATTAAAAAGAGTAAAATTCAAGTAGGTACATAAATAGAATAGTTAAAGCAAAAATTACAGTGTGCTAAACAAAATGAAAATTTATATGAATATTGGTAATTCAACTTAAAGTGAGAGATAGTTTTATTCCAATAAACACCAAGTGAATAAAAGATTTATCTATATGTCACCATGACTTAAGTGCAGTTGAATGTAATTCTACAAAGGAAACAACAATGGAGATGAGGCCTATTCATTTATAGAGTTATGTCCTTCAAAAAATATGGTCAGATTAGTGATTAAATAAAAGTGAAAAAAATTACTATGTTTAGCAGATTATTAGGAATTAGAAGACAATTTGATATTTAAAGAACTTTTTATTTTAGTGCTTTCTATCTTTTCTAGATTTATAAATAAAGAATCATTTAATATGATAAATATTTTAAATATTTACTTTATATTATTAGGTATAACTCTCAATTTGGCATATGGAGCATATCTAAATATAAACATAAACATATTTGCTACTTTTTCACTATGATAGCATTGGTGCAGTAAAGGGGATCAACACATCTTCTTTTACGTTCCCATATTTTTCACCCTCATAAAGCCAGCACAGAGCTGGCCATAAGTAGTATTAAATATGAGTATATGTTGTGCCTCTTCTCTAGCCACTTCATTTAGTATAACCCATGAATGCTCCCTATGGCTCCAATAAGTAGATATTATTATTGTCCGTATGTTATTAAAAAAGAATCTGAGCCACAAAAAGTTTAAATTATTTGTCCAGGTTCATATTAGAGTAACATAATAGTCTACTCTAAGCTCCTTAATTGCACATACCGCATTGTGCTGCTTCTAAACATTCAAAATACTTTTGTGTACACAATGAATTGATGCATAATTAAAAAATGTGTTATATAAAAATTGGTTATTTTTTTTCTTTTCTAGGAAGGATTAAGTTTAATTTTGAGATGCACATACATTTCATAGATCATAAATCTAATACTCTGATTACTTTTTTTAATTCATTTATTTTTTTATTCTAAGATGTTAAAAATGACAGACAGCAGAATGCATTACATTTCATATTATATATAGAGAGCACTTTTTTACAAATCTCTGGTTGTATGCAAAGTATATTCACTTCAAAGTATATTCACTTCATACATGCATTTACGGTAATGATGTCCATCACATTCTACCATCTTTTTTTTTTTTCCTTCACCCTTTTGCCCACTCCCTTACCCTCCCTCCCCATTGGCCATTCTAGTGTTCCTCTAATTCTCCTATGCTCCCATCCCAACTCGACTGTGAATTGGCCTCCTTATGTCAGAGAAAACATTTGTCATTTGGCTTTTTGGGATTGGCTAACCTCATTTAGCATTATATTCTCTAACTCCATCCATTTTCCTGCAAAAGCCATGATTTTATTCTGTCTTATTGCTGAGTAATATTCCATTGTGTGTATATACCACATTTTCTTTATCCATTCATCTACTGAAGGGCATCTAGGTTGGTTCCACAGTTTAGCTATTGTGAATTGTGCTGCTATAAACATTGATGTGGCTGTGTCCCTGTAGTATGCTGTTTTCAGGTCTTTTGGGTAAAGACCAAGGAGTGGGATAGCTGGGTCATAAGGTGGTTCCATTCCATGTTTTCCAAGGTATCTCCATACTGCTTTCCATATTGGCTGTACCATTTTGCAGTCCCACCAACAATGTATGAGTGTGCCTTTTTCTTCACATCCTCTCCAACATATATTGTTGTTTGTGTTCTTAATAGCTGCCATTCTGACTGGTGTGAGATGAAATCTTAGAGTGGTTTTGATTTGCATTTCTCTAATTGCCAGAGAGGTTGAGCATTTTTTCATGTATTTGTTGATTGATTGTATATCTTCTTCTGAGAAGTGTCTGTTCAGTTCCTTGGCCCATTTATTGATTGTGTTATTTGTTTTTTTGGTGTTAAGCTTTTTGACTTCTTTATATATTCTAGGGATTAGTGCTCTATCTGACGTGCATGTGGCAAAAATTTGTTCCCAATTAGTAGGCTCTCTGTTCACCTCACTGATTGTTTCTTTTGCTGAGAAGAAGCTTTGTAATTTGAGTCTATCCCATTTATTGATTCTTGGTATTAATTCTTGTGCTACAGGATTCCTACTAAGGAACTTGGGACCTAATCCAACATGTTGGAGATTAGATATTACTTTTTCTTCTATTAGGTGTAGTGTCTCTGGTCTAATTCCTCGATCCTTGATCCACTTTGAGTTGAATTTTGTGCATGGTGAGAGATAAAGGTTTAATTTAATTTTATTGCATATGGATTTACAGTTTTCCCAGCACCTTTTGTTGAAGAGGCTATCTTTTCTCCAATGTACGTTTTTGGCACCTTTGTCTAATATAAGAAAACTGAAATTATATGTGTTAGTCTCTGTGTCCTCTATTCTGTACCATTGGTCTACCGGCCTATTTTGGTGCCAATACCATGCTGTTTTTGTTACTATTGCTCTGTAGTATAATTTAAGGTCTGCTATAGTGATGCCACCTGCTTCACTCCTCTTACTAAGGATTGCTTTAGCTATTCTGGGTCACTTATTTTTCCAGATGAATTTCATGACTGCTTTTCCTATTTCTATGAGGAATGTATTTTGATTGGCATTGCATTAAATCTGTATAGTGCTTTTGGTAGTATGGTCATTCTGACAATATTAGTTCTGCCTATCCAAGAACAGGGTAGATCTTTCCATCTTCTAAGGTCTTCCATAATTTCTTTCTTTAGTGTTCTGTAGTTTTCATTATAGAGGTCTTTCACATCTTTGGTTAAGTTGATTCCCAAGTATTTTATTTTATTTTTTTATGCTATTGTAAAATGGGTAGTTTTCCTCATTTCCCTTTCAGAGGATTTGTCACTGATATATAGAAATGCCTTAGATTTATGGGTGTTGATTTTGTATCCTGCTACTTTGCTGAATTCATTTATGAGTTCTAGAAGTTTTCTGGTGGAATTTTTTGGGTCTTCTGGGTATAAAATCATATCATCAGCAAATAATGATAATTTGAGTTCTACTTTACCTATTTGTATCCCTTTAAATTCTTTTGTCTGTGTTATTGCTCTGGCCAGCATTTCAATTACTATATTAAATAGAAGTGGTGAAAGAGTGCATCCCTGTCTTGTTCCAGTTTTTAGAGGGACTGGATGGAGCCTGGGCCTGGTGGCACTCTCATGCAGGACCCTGGGACTGCCCCGGGACTGCCCCGGGCCTGCTTGCTCTCTAAGCAGAGTTGGTGAGTCTGTCCTTGCTGTCTCTTGCTCTGGGGCGGAGGTTGGCGGGGCTGGCTGGTGGCTGGTCGCACACCAGAGGGTGTAGGTGGGACTGACCTGGGGCTGGCTGCACTTAGGTGAAGGTCAGCGGGACTACCCTGGGCTGGCCTTGGCTCAGGCAGAGTTGGCAGGTCTGTCCTTGCTGTCTCCTGCTCTGGGGCGGAGGTTGGCGGGACTGGATCAAATAGGTTATTTTTTAACCTCAGTAAATAACCTAAGGAAACTTTTGAGGATGCATGATTATAAATAAAATAAATTGAATTCAGTGACCAAGTGATTTGACAATATTTTATAAGGTTTTTGCATATTTTGAAGATTTGAAGACAAGCAAAATTACTATTTACATTGAATGAAGGAATATAATTTTGTTTCAATTATATTTTAATGGTAATTTCCTAAACATGAGATTCCCGTTCAGGCAACTCTAGGTGGCCATGAATTTAGTAAGGGGTGTAACAATGGTTCATTTCTGTAACAGAGGAAACAATGTAAGTTGATACAACCCCAAAGACCAGAATTATAAAATGAATGATGATAAGTGATAAATTAATTCTACCTATCACAATGTTTTGGTAATAAGACAGAAAAGGATGTTTAGAATTAAAGTGATTAAAGTGTAGTAAACATGGAACAAATAAACCAAAGTGGTATAACAAAGTGCACAATCAACTTATAGAAGATACTATTGCAGAAGGTAATATCACTGCATAACGTGGAAGGTTTCTTCAAACATTCAGGCAATTCTGTGAACACAGACCACATCTGTCTTTATGTAGTTTAAAATTATGGTAATCAAATCTCATTCTTCTGGAAGTAATGGCATTGCCTATTAGACATTACTTTGCACACCTTTAAGTTGGCATAGAGAGGATGGTAAGTTGCAGTTTACCCTTTGGAATTTCTTATCTGTCCACTTTGTGGCACTCTTCTCATACAGCTTTGGATTGCAGTCATTTGTGCAGATTTCCAAATCTTTTTCAATCACAAGTTGTTAAGTCCGTAAAGGGAATAACTGAGTTTATTTAACCTGTGTTTTCCAAATAGCCTATGAAGTGAGTTGTATTTAATAAGTAATGCGCTATATATTCCTCTATATTAGGAAAAGAGGAAGATAATGCAAAGACTTAAAATAAAATTTTGAGCCAGGCGCGGTGGCGCACGCCTGTAATCCCAGCACTTTGGGAGGCTGAGGCAGGAGGATCTTGAGTTCAAAGCCAGCCTCAGCAATGGCGAGGCACTTAGCAACTCAGTGAGACCCTGTCTCTAATAAAATACAAAAAAGGGCTGGGGATGTGGCCCAGTGGTCGAGTGCCCCTGAGTTCAATCCCCGGTATCACAAAAAAAAAAAAAAAAAAAAAAAAATTTGACATTCTTCTCAAATGTTGTTTAAAGAAAAAAGTCTCTTTCCTCCATCTGTATTTATTTTGTGTAATATGTTTAATAAGGTATTTTTTTATTTGTCAGAGATGGTTTCTTCATTTTTTTCCCTGAGATATACAGTAGATATTATTATCTCCAATTTACAGAAGGGAAAACTGAAGACTAGGGATATTGTCACTCTGTCTATATAATTTTTGGAGGCAAATAGAAGAACCCAAAAGGCTATAACTACTAACTTCCAACCCATGATCTATCTATCTATCTATCTATCTATCCATCTATGCCTTATCTTCTGCAATTTTATTTAATCCCCAGAACAGAAGTATCACATCAAGATAAGGAAATAAAATTTAATGTCAAATCATGATTTCTTTTATTGAATTTTCATAATTGTTTTTGGTTTCTTCATAGTACAAATACTGCATGGCTATTTAGACACATATTTTGGAGTGAAGGACTGAAAGGGCATTAACATTACTGATGAGAATGGCCTGCCTGCATAAGATTGAAACAGTTCAAAGAAATAGTTGAAATACTCTCTGCCCATGTATCTATCAACCTACGTACATACTTACATATATATGTATATATACATACATATGTGTGTTGGGGGGGTAAGGATTCCTTGAGAAATATCCTTTATCTGTAGATAATATGAGCTTGTGTTTTAGTGCTCTGAAGAAGCAAGCAAATTAGCAGTCCATGATCATCTGACCGTCCCCTGAAAACTACACTTGTATATCCTACTGCCCACATAACACATCACTTAGAACATTATGTAAATGAAAATAAATATTATGTAAATAATAAATAATATGTAAATAAAAATAAATATTATGTAAATAAAATATATTATGTAAATATTTCTAATGTGACCCAATCTTCTGATATTTCATATCAAGCCTCTTTTTCCCAATTCTGCCAATTTCAATAAATTCCAATTCTATATTTTCTGTTTTCAGTTGCATAGACCTAAACACTTGAGAATTTATCTTCTTGTTCTTTCACCTACTTGATAGACTCCACTAGCAAATTTATTCAGCTTTTCTTTCAAACTTAGTTTGACCTCACAGTGTAATTGGACCAGTCACCAGCCCAGTCCAAAGCCCATCGTCATCTATTACTGGCCTGCAGCAATAGTCTTCCAAATGGTTTTTCTGCTTTCACTCTTCTGATTCGTCTCATTGCAACCTCCAGAATTATCCTATTATAATGACAGACACATCATATTGATGCCTTGATGTAAATCTTCCTTTGGATTGCTGTCTCATTTATAATACAATCTGAAGACTTTGTCTTTAGATTCACATCTTTACATAATCTAGATACTGATTACATTTTCAACTGAATTTCCTATCATGTTTCCTTTGTTATTTTGACCCAGTCATGATCTCTTCCAGCTATTCTGCACACATGCCTAGCATGCTCGCTTTTACTGTACTTCTAGATATTCAAAAGATGCACACTTTATTTTGATCCAATGTTATCTTCTCAAAGAAGTCTTAATGGTGATCTCTATCTAAAGTAGGAACTCGTGTAATAGTGATATCATCCATTACCACCTTATATTCTATTTTATGTTTCTGTGGTCTAGTTCTTCACTGGAAGGTAAATTCCATAAACACAGGAGAATAATCCACTGAATTATTCCCATTTCTAAGAATAATAATTGTCACATAGTAGGTTCACTGTGAATAATGAATAAAATCATGGATATTATGTTTATTTGTATTTATATAAATGTTTAAAGACTACATTTATTGCTTTCCAAACTAAGTTTAATCAATTTGAATGCATGCACATACATATATGTGCTCCTAATTTGTTAGATGTTTAATTAGATAAGTGGCAATTTAGTTGGGTTGAAAGTGCAGTATAACAGTAATGACAAAATGGAGAGATGCAGAGAAGTAAGTGAGATAAGAGAAATTCAAGGGGAGATGAAAGAAAACACATGAAAATAAGGAGAATTAGACTAATGATAAAAGTAGAAGTAGTATAAGTGGAAATGATGAATACAATAAAATAGAAGTTTAGGAAGGAATTAGATGGTTCTACTTTATAAAGTGTGAATATTGGGTTGTATCAATGGGCAAAACTGAGGAAGTACTCAGCTTGGAAACTAAAGGATTCTGGTTAAGATGTGTTCTTTTTTTAAATAATATTTTTAGTTGTTGATAGACCTTCATTTTATCTATATGCATTGCTGAGAAACAAACCCAGTGCCTCATTCATGCCAGGCTAGTTAGTGTGCTACCACTGAACCACAGCCTCAGCCCTAAGATGTGTTCTTTAGAGTGCTTTTCTTTTGGACTATGTGCCTCACCAAGACTCCCTTCCTAAAACAAATAAGAACAACACAGCTAGCAATGTTAAATGACTCTGGCTCCTTATTTTCTCCCCACCAGATTTTTAACAATGATAGTTTTCAGGCCTGCAAGTCAAATCATGACATCTCTTTAAACTCACACATATTATTTCCCTTGTGCTAGAAGCTCATGTGTCATGGAAAGATGGCCTACAGCTATGCCTTATAAAGCTGAAAAAAATATAAAGCACAAAATTTTACTCCTGTTGTCAGGCATTCTCCTTATAACTAAGCCATGCTGTCCCCCTTCATTCTATTTGTTCTGACAAGTTTGCATGTCAAGTCATCTATTCCCTTTCAGAGTGCTCTGTTGATAAAGTGCTTGGTCATACTAAAAGTCCTAGAGAGCTCATCAGTGCAAGATTTTCACTGAACAAGTTGCTTATAAAATTTTTCATGGCAACTCAGCAAAGCTTAAGTCTGGCCATCACCAGAGTGTAGCTTGAATGAATTGGCCAGGCAGTTAATCTGTAAATTGTTTATAACAGGCATTATACCAAATGGGTTCCATGTTTTGACACATTTGTAAATTTGCTACTCGAATCATAAGATAAACACTGAAATAACTTTCTCTATTCTATTTAGTCAATGATCACCATCACAACCAAATTCCATTTTTGAACTTAATTAAACTTTTGATGTCATCAAGTGATATCTCTAGAAATGTAACCTAATACTCACAATGTGTTAATGTCACTAATGTACTTTCCATGTAATGTAAGAAGAGTTGAAAAAGTACTAGTCAGCTATACTTAGTTCTGAAATATCAGCCTTCAATGTTTGTGATTCACTTGCCTTTGTAAAATTGCTATTTATTTTAGGCTATTGATCTCTGATCTCTTGCAAATACTCAAATCTGTGTGATAGCCTTTGGACATGAAGATTCTACCAGATAGAAAACTGTGTGTATCTCAATCTACCTCATTCCCTTGAAGAGAGTAATTTCTCTTAAACTAACCCAAGAAAAGTGGAAATTGGTTAAAAATAAAACATTAATGAAAACAAAGCATTCTATTCTAGGTCAGTATAGCATTAAATCAAATTATTTGAATAATTATTGAATTTCAAATTTTATTTGACAGAGGAATTAATTTTGTTGTTAACCACTGCAAATTGTGTTTTAATTTAACCAATTTTATAAATGTCTCAAAATTAAATTTTTGACTTGAAATTATTTGCTATATAGGTTAATAATTGAAAATTTTAACATTTTCTAGATAATTTTGAAATCTAGATAATTAAATGGACCAATGAGTTCTATCTTCCATTATAAAACATGAATTAACCTGTGAATTCTTTTGCAAAAATAATCGTTTAAAATACAGATGATATCTAGTGGCTCACAGAATCCAAATATACCAATGAGCAACCATCTATCACTCTACTTTTAATTACTTGTGTCTATACTTTGGAAAAATAAATAAACTCTTCTAAAACTAGAATTCACATTTCTTAAAATTGCTGAAAGTGTTAAGAATGGGTGACAGAGTTTTAAACACTTAAAAAAAGTGTTTCCTTGAAGTATTCCTTTGTAACTGATTTAAATTTGTGAAAAATAGAGAGAAGATTGAGAGATTCATTATTTGTAAATTTAGCAGTATACAGAGGCTGCACAGTTTGGGTATTCCAGCATGAAAACTTCTTGTTTATCATTTCTTTGTAATAAGATAGATCAGTATGCATGTCTAAAACTAGTTGGTGATTAGATAATAGTAATACTTAAGCCAATATTACATTTGTAGGAAATCATTAAATTTAATAACATCTACTCAGACTGAAGAGAGGTATTAGACCTAACTAATTTCCTGTGAGATCTAGACCAATTCAATCTTTTGCAGTAAGAAGAAAAAACTCCATTCATTCATTCATTCATTCATTCATTTATTCATTCTTCAGTAAGTATTTCTACTGCCAGATAATCTAGATTTCAGCCTTTGTTTTACTCCTTGGCAATTTTATGGCTTTCAGCAAGTCACTTAACTTCTCTGAGCCTCTATTTTCTAGTCAGTAGAGTAGACATAATGATAGTAATTATTCCATAGGATTGGTCTAGATTTAAATTAGTTCATTCAAGTAAACCACTTAGCACTGCTCCTGACACTTAGCAAATATTTTAATTCTACCAACATTTTTATATTTTCATGCATTGGAACCCCAAAAGACACCAACATTGTAAATGTAAGAAATAGAAATACAGTTTCTGCCCTTATCAAATGTTACTGAATTAAAAGTTAATGATTGAGAGAGACAATACCTAAAAAAACACACCACATAAAATTGTGACCATGACAAGTGACATAAAGAGGTACAATCTTTTATGAAAGCTATAATGGGAAATAAGACATGGTAAGGATGAATAGAAGCTGTTTTTATTTTTGATGACAAAGAGAAGATCATGGACAATGCACTTTCCATAGAAGCATATTTACTGCAAAGAGGCTGAAGGTAATTGTCATTACACAGAAAGCAGCAAGCGCAGACATTCTTTTTTTCTTTTCAACGAGGGAGATTTTTGAACTATGCCTAGTAGGTCATTATTGCACCCCTTTCTATCATGAAGAAAGGATCAGCATCCTAGGTGAATGTAGTCACAGGCACATAACACTTAAGTAACAAATTGAGAAAGGTACATCTTGTGTAGAAATTCCCATACAATTTATAAGCTCTATTGAAGTATAATTGACATATTAAAAAATTGCACTTAGGGCATACATTTTGATAAGTTTGATCATGTGTATACCATCACAGCAACCAAGGTTCCAATTATATCCACCAATAAATTGTTTTATTGTGTGCAAGTATATATGGGTGTAGGAGGTGTGTGGTAACACACCATGAGACCCATCATTTTAGCATATTTTAAAGTACACAATACCACATTATTATCTATAGGTACTATGTTGTATAGCATGTCCTAGTATTTGTTTTGCACAACTGAAACTTTACACCCATTGATCAATAGTTTCCCATTTTCTTCTCCCTCTGCTCCTGGCAAATATCATTATATTTTCTAGTTTTTTGAGACTGACTTCTTTAAATATCTCATCTAAGTGAAAGCATGCAGCATTTATCCATCTCTGCCTGGTTCATTTCACTTAAAATCATGTACTCTGGTTTTATCCACATTGTCACAAATGACAGGGTTTCCTTATTTTTTAAGGGTAAGTAATATTCCATTCTCTATATACCAACTTATCTTTAGTCATCATCTGTTGAAAGACATTTGAGTTGTTTCTGTTTCTTGGCTATTTTGAAAAATGCTGTGGGTATCTCTTCAAGATCTTAATTTTAATTATTTTGGATAAATACACAGAGAAGGGATTATTGGTGGTATGATTTAGATATAAAAATATTCCCCAAAGAGCTCACATGTTATACAATGTGAGAATGTTCAGAAGTGAAATGATTGGATTATAAGAGTTATAACCTTATCAGAACATAATCCATTTGAAGAATTAACAATTTAAATGGACTACTTAGTGGTAACAGTAAGCACGTGGGGCATGGCTGGCTGAAAGTGTGCCCTTGGTAATTACATCTTGTCCCTGTCTCCTTGCTCTCACTTTTGCTGCTTCCTGCTGCCATAAGCTGAACAGTTCCTCCCTGCCCTCTAACCCCACACACTACTACCATGATGTTCTGCCTTAACCCAGGCCCAGAGCAATGGAATCAGCCAACCAGGGACTGCACCCATGAAACCATGAGCTCAAAATAAACCTTTCCTCTTCTAAATTATTCTTGTCAATTATTTTGGTCACAGCAATGAACAGTTGACTAAAAATAGGGGGATCTATTATAGTTCAATGTTTTTTAATTTTTGAGGTCATTCCATATCATTTTCCACAGTGGCTGGATGTTCTACATCCCTACTAATAGGGTAACAAAGAAGTTTGACCTTCCATGGGAACCAAATTATCCATTCTCAGGAAAAGTCTGAGTTCCAAGCATTGGGCACTGTGCAGTGGGCTTAGGTGAACATGAAAGGAATCGATTTATGCTGGCTGAAACCCAAGGGGTTTCATATAAATGACGTCTGGTTTTCTCAGTGTTCTTTTGAGAATGAAGCTGGTGTTAAGAGTTGCTGAACTCATCGTGTTTCTCCAAAGGACAAGCAAGGCATTGCATTCTACCAATTTTACATACAAAGTTGATTCCATGAATCTGGAATGAAAATTGGATTTTGGATAACCAAACTAATACATTTAACTACTAGAAGCTGGATGAGATGAAAACAATGTAGAATAAGGCAGAAGGTACCAGACTTTTCCAGGAATGTTCCTTTAGCCACTATTTCCTGTATTCCTTTGAAGAAAAAATACACTGACCCACTTGTTAAATGTATAATTTTCCAGATACCTACCCCAAATTTTCTAATTCATTGGATCCTTAATGGGACCCTAATATTTTGTATTTTAAGTAGTATCTCAATTGAAGTTTTATTACAAGAGGAAAACTTGTTATAGGCTATGGCTAGTTAGAAAGAAATAGGGATTTGTATGTGTTTGTATTTAATACAGGATACATCATTAATAGTTGGTTTATGATATGAAATGCATAAAGTTCTGGTTCATGGTGTGGATTTCATCTTTCTCAACAAATTTTCTTGTTATAAAATTTAAATCTTAGAATACTGTAGGATATTCCTGTGGAGAGAGAAATATTGGGTATAGGTATCAAGATTGTAGTACCTAGAATCAGCATCAAAGTTTGTATTTGTCTTTCTGAATATTTTCCTCTTTACAAAACAATAAGGATATCCATTGAGAAGTACAGGTGTTTTTTTATTCAAACCAAACCTTTATACATGTGTGTCATTGAGGAGTAAGGTTTTATTTATAGTTTTTATACACATGTTGAATTTTACATCATGATAGTAATGCCTGCACCAAATTTTTTAGGCTTAAAACTAAGTTAGTTTACCTAGGTTATGTCCTTCTTTCCTGAACATCTACAACTGAGAATCCTGGAGAATGATCAGCATGGTTGAACATCAATGAACTGTACACTTGAAACTCAGAGGTAAGAACCGTTTATCCCTGAAGTAACCTTTTACACCCTTCAGTCCCTTGATTCATTAACACTTTTATTGAAAATCCTGAAAATCTATTGGGGAATATTTCTAGAGTTTTACAAGATTTAAAATACGTGACTCTCTCCCAATACAATGATTTATGCCATTAAATTCCCCTGAACACCTGAAAAACCCATGTCTATTGCTTCCAGGCAATCTTTACAATGATATGTGTTTGAGCTATCTGCTTTCATTTCTTTCTTCCATTTCAGGTTGCAAACTAAGTGCAAAGGTATGGTATCTAGGCTGTGTCTGTGTTCAATGGACTAAGCTCATATACTATGAGCTTTTTAAAAAAGTGTTTTAATTTTTAAACCTTTGCTATTTAGAAAAAAAGTCTATTCTACAAAAATAGATGTTAAAGAAGAAAGAAAATGAAGTCCATCTCTCTTACAATGTTTTAACATTTTCATTTTGATATGTCTTCAAAAGGCTTGGCCTAATTTGGGTTAGCTTTCCAGCTCACTAGGTCTGCCCACCCATGCTAATTCAACTTTGCCTTAAGTAGCATAGATATCAAAAGTATGTCCTGCTGCTTAAGTATATTGCACTCTTCATTAAGGATTGAGGAATATATGTGCAAAGTAATGAGTACCCATGTGAGTTCACAACCACCATGAAAATCACTTGTTTTTCCATGGCTGTTTCTTGTATGCCAATTTCAAAGCCTCTGCCAATGTGCTTGCTCACCCTCCCTCTCTCTCCTCCTCTCTGTCTCAGTTGTTTTAATGAAAACCACATGTTAATGTGACAGCAATGCATTTAAATGTTAAATTCCTTAAAGATCATTTTATATTAATTTAACATATGTCCAGTAAGCTTAAATTTGCAGTCTACTTGCTAATGAAAACTATAGAATAAAAGTAATGCTCCCTTTCCTAGTGTAAATTATTTTGTTTCTTGCATTCCTGCAAGTACATAGGAACTCTCAACCACCTTCGTATAGCAAACATATTTTGAAATTTATAAAAAAAAGTGAAGTGACGGTTTGGGCAGTGACTTCTTTATACTTCATATAATATAAAACTAAATGAAGTTAAAGCCTGATATTTTACTAATATTTCCATCTCTAAAATATAGTCCTTACTTTTATTGTTCTTACTTTTCTTTTTCCTATATTTATTATACATTTCAGGAGTTGGAAAGAATGGAGGTATTCCAAGAATATAGAAGGATTATTTATGCTGCTAAAGGACTCATAGTGGTCCATCATAAGACAATGAAATATAATATGGACAATGAGTCAGTAGCCAGTATTTTACCATTACCCTTCTAAAACATGGAGGGATGTAGCATAGCCTGACTCACTTGCATGGGCAAGGGAGATGCATCAAATTTTCTATTCTATAAGGTATCTTAGTTGTGGTACAGTTTGGTCTATCTTCAGATCCACACGCATCTACTGTTAAAAATAAGAACGGAGATCTTCACCCTAGGCACACTGAATCTTAATGTGTTCATTTGAGTCCCATGAAACTATTACTTACCATAGAGTTCTGATTTTCAATCAGAAGATATTATGAACTTGGGTCATTCAATGGTTTGAACAAGGACTCACACCTTCAGTGTTCCCATCTGTTCTCATAATTCTATCATGCCGATGATGAATATATTCTATGAAACACAATGGGAATAAAACATCACACTCATCAAGCCATGAGCCCTGTATAAACATAGCCTTTGTTAAAATATAGTACAATTAGTATTTTTCATTGCACCTGCCACGTCCAGCTCCAATTGGAGAAAGAAGTTTATGCCTCTCAAAACACTAAAACAGGTAGCATATGTGCATGTGCATCGCTGGTTTGAATTAGATTCTCAAAAAAAGAATCTCAATAATTTTCAAAACACTTTACCTTGCAAAAATGAAGCAAAGCATCCAAGTGTGCCTTTATTTACAAGTTGCATTTGTATAATGAAAAAAAATGTTACCAGGTATTTATAGTATAATTTTGTTAAACTAAATTTATTTCCCATGGCTTTTACCATTCACAGTATTTAATGTTGTTTACATATTGTGTAGATTAATTTAGAAAGTTAATGCTTTTGCTCAGTAAAAACCAATAAATTGCCTTTCCTATTTGTCTTTTCAAACTTCGGTTTATGTGTTGGTCCCATGTCCTACTTTATTAAACTATTGCAGTACTGATATACTGTCTAGTCTTTTTGATAGTTCCTACAGATTCTTGAACTATTTGGAAATTGTGAAAGATACTGAAATTTACGTGGTGCCTTTAAAAACCTGTAACTTTCTGGCCAAAACAGTGGAGATACTGGCTTGCCAAAATCCTCATTATGTGAGAGCCAGAGTGTTAAATCCTAAGCTAAAGCAGGTCTAAATGAACAGTAGCTGAGGTGATTTTTTTTTTTTTTTTTTTTTTTTCCCCCCTTGTTTCTTCACTGCTGGGAAGCAGCAGGCATCATCTGTGAGAATCCCTGATCTGAGCTAAAGCGCCCACTTGCATCCTTGCCCACAAAAGCAGAACACATCCAACTAAAGGTTATTTTTAAGCATTACTTTCATAAGTAATTCGAGTTTTCCTTCTTGTAGTCCCCTCCCCAAGGAGGCAAAACAGAATAATCAAGCAAAACACGCACATACACACACACACACAAAGAAAAACCTCTCCAAGTTCGCAACTTGCCACTTAGGGCCCGAGCTGCTCTTACATTGCTGCTGCCACCTAGTGGGTACCAAGTGGAACTCGATCAGCGAGTTTCCGCGGAATAACCTGCAAGGGCCCTCAAGTTGAATTTCCCATAATGTTAGTCCTCATTTCTCTAGAAACATGCGCTATCAACAGAAGAAAAAAAATATATTTCTCGCTAAAAAAAATTATGTCCTTCATCAACAGGGAAAAGAGGCTGATAAAATGCATTGGATACTTTAGAGAAATAAAAGTCATTATCTAACTTGTCTATACAAACTTAACAAAGCCACTCCTTTTGTGTGATTTCAGACTCTGTTGCAAGTTCAACTAATAGATGCACTGGCCTCTACAAAGTAATAAAAGAAAAAATGTATAAAGGGCTGAAAAAGAAAAAAAAGACATGATACAAAACCCAAGATAATCTCTGTGTTTTGTTCAGAAATCAGTTACTTTGTAAGTCCCAAAAGTTGTTTTTATGTGAGCTTTCCCTCATCTTCTGTTATATTCTGCATTGTATAGAGAAGAATTAACCTTCTAGAGATTAATGCCAGGCATTCATCAAATAGGGCAAATGAGCCAATATTGTTGGGAATGGTTAGACAAAAAGAAAGAACATGCATTCTGGTCTTTGTGATAATTTTAAGAAAGTATTAATTTATTAACTAATATTCTGAAGGAATAGGTGACCGCTGACTTGAAACAAGATAGGTGTTTGGAGAACAGAAAGGAAGATTAGAAGTGTGCAAATTGGTGACAATAGAAAGCCAAAGAACCAGAAGCATTTTACATACTAAAATAAAAAGACCGAAAATGTTATCAGAATTGCTGAATCTATTTTGTCACTTAGTCTCACAAAATATAATTGCCATCTACTCTTATTGGAAATATCCCAGAGCATTACTCTGCACACTGAATTTGTAGTACATGTAGGTCTTTGTTAAGAGCAACATAGTACATGTAGGTCTTTGTTAAGAGCAACATGGTGTTGAAATCCTATGATAGGGAGAAACTGAGAAGGGATATTTTAAAGATTAATGGGAAACTATAACACGATAATCAGTAATGATAATGCAGAAAATCCTTGGGTGGTGTATCAAGGTGCAATAGTAAAAATAGAAATGACTCCAAGTCTTTAAACAGAGGGAATTTCATACAGGGTTTCTAATATAAGTGACCCCATGTGACAGAATACATGAGAAACTCAAACTCAAAAATTAGCAATTGAAGAAACCTCTGTTATTCCCATGCTTGATCACCAAAGTCCAGGGTTAGTTTTGCTCAAAGAAAGAGGCCAAGACCACCCAGAAGGAACTAGTACTTGGAACTATCTACTCAAAGGGGGCGCTTCTGAGAAAATACAACTATTGCCAGGAAGGAAGGCCTCCAGGGAAGCACCAATTGGTTAAAATCGTCAGAAACCAGTTATAAAAGGGACCCAGGAATTTAGCCTGTAAATGTGATGAATTCCCAATAAAGACTAAAACTCACTTTTGTAGAAAGGGAGAGGGATGAAATTAAGATGAAAACAAGTCATAGAAGGGCACAAATAAGGCCAATAAGAAGCAGAAAAGCCAAGGGTCCTATGGGACTAGAATATAACCTGAATGCAGAAGGAATAGCAGAGTGTAGAGATGATGTGTGGTCAGATGTGTAAGGACAGGAGACGAAACAACAAAATGAGCATGTGTTGCCTAAGAAGTAGGAGGGTCAGGAAACCTGGAATGCTCTAGAATAAAAAGGTTGAAATCAATTCTACAGATATTTTCTTCCCAAAGACTGTTGCCTAGGAAGATAGCTCTGGAAGATGCTAACAGACTCATTGGTTAAAAGGATGACATTGTGAAAAGAGTTGGGGGGAGTATTAGAGTTTCAGAACTAAGCTCCACAAAATTATTTATCTGGATTTGTTAATGATACATCTTATGGATCCAGAGTTTTGCCACAAGACACTGTGGGAAAACTGCTGAAATTTTTGAAAATGCTGCCACTGAGTCCCAAACTGAATAAATAATGGGATATTCCAAAAGCACCTAATCCCTGAAGACTGACTAAAGTAAGAATATTATTATAAGAAACTAAAATTCATTCAGATTTTAATGAATTCATGGTTATTTGAAGCAAAGCTATTTGTAGAAAAATTATTTTAAAACACCAATGTTTTAGTACATTAGATTTTAATATATCAGATTTGTTCTGAAAAAGATACTTGATAACAGATAAGTCTTATTTGTTAACCACCAAAAGACATGATATGAATTCTCATTAAATTAGGAGTTTTAGTGTTAAATTATTTATAAAAAAATTTTTTTGAAGACTTTTTCTAATTGAATTATTATCTAATTCACAAATTGTTGCAATGACTGTGGCTTTGGTTTAGAAAGACCAAATGACTCTTGATAGAAATGAATAAAACTACTGAAACAAACCCAATGGGAAGAAAAGAATTAGCAGCAGGCTCTGCCCATCCCTGCCTCTGAGGACACTGGACGTGTGGGTGGAACATTGGGTCAGACGTCTTTGAAAACACTATTAATAGAGAGCACTGCTGAGAGAACGCCTGGAGTCATTATCTATAAAATGATCTAAGAGGATACACCTGGTCAGTTTAGACTGCTTATTGTAGGTAAACCTGGGATTTATGGTTAATGGAGCATGAATCACCAGAAAATGGGTAATATCCCATAAGCTGCCTAATTGCTAGAATACAAAGCAGGAATCTCTCAAAACCAGCTAGGTTTATGGCTAATACTTCAACATTTATTATTCATAAACCTATAAACCAAGATGTGCACCATTGTAAAAGAAAATGGATATTTTGGAGACTTACATTTGAAAATATCAGGATCATTCCAGAGGAGAATGTTCTGATGTTTGGCTGTGTCTTTTGAGTGTTTAATAAATCTGGTTGCAGTTTAAAAGCCATGATCTTTCCTCAGTCTGATTTGACATCTTAACCCATTGCAAGAATACAGGTTGGTGGAGTAGGCATGATTAACAATCAGACCCACAAGTTATAATGACTTAAGTACTCTGTTTCACCAAAAAATGGATACTACTTTCAAAACAGTAAATGGGTACAAGCAATCCAAGATCAGCTGGATGTTGGTCAGAGAGATACACTGACCTTAGTGCTATTTATATAAACTATGATTTTTCAAAGTAATAATATATTGTTAACTATATTCCTGGGGTGGGGACTGAGGAGAAGAGAGGATAAGAAAATATTCAAAATATCTCCTAAATCAGTGACCATGCCTGGGGCTGAGTGATGGGAGAAAGGGTCCATGCAAGAAAAAGAAGTGTTTCTATGGGGAAGAATAAAATAGGAAGGAAGGAAGGAAGGAAGGAAGGAAGGAAGGAAGGAAGGAAGGAAGGAAGGAAGGGAAATCAAGGAGAGCATCTGATAACTAATTTATTTTGGGGAAGTCACTCTGAAGCCTATTAGAAAAATACAGAAAAATGAGGAAAGTGATTGTGTTGCCATCACTGAGCTGATAGGGCAATACAGATTTCTCTCTAAGGGGAGAAAATGAAGCTACTTTGTCTCCCCCCATACTTTTGAATTGCCCCCTACATTTTATCAATACATTTCAGCCTGGAAGAATTCAAACTTAATCATGAGGATCATGATTTAGATTGGATATACCAAAGAGCTGAATTTAACCCATAAGTTAAAGCCATGTTCTTGAAAAATATTGACTGTTAGGTTGGAATCTATTCAAACCACCCAAGATAGGGATTCAAGGTCTTTCACTTTGGAATAATGTGAAAATGGTATAAAGTACTTTTTAAAATGACATTTTAATTAAAAAAATTGCCTTATTGAATAATAATTCTTATGAGAGAGAGAAGGCATTCTGAAAGGTCTCAGGTTGACCTGAATAGTATAGTGATGTCATAGGTAATGACTATCACAGTTATACCACAAATTAGACAATGTGACTAGAGAAAATACTAAATATGTTGTTGCTATCTAAATGCATAATTGGAATGGACAAAGTCCTTACCTCAGCTTTAATTGGACATGCTAAAAAAGAAACTTGGGATTGTCCAAGAACTTCTTGGATGTCATAAATAAGGAAATGATAGTAGAGGAAGACTATTCTTAGCTTCTTTTTTAAGAGCCCTATCTGGCCACCACATGAGGTAGACTGCTCATGAAAATCCAGAGTACATTTTGAAGGATCAAATCAGGTGCGCTAGCCATGCCCAGTGTGATAAAGACCATTCAAGAAGTACCAGAATTGCAACAGGTAACTGGAAAATCATGACAGGCTACTTAAAGGCTTTTTTTTTCCATACCCATTTTGGGGTCCAGTCAAATGTGCAATTTCAGAATATGACATTCAGTCTACAGCTATACATTTTACATGGGGACGTTTGAATCACAGTAACTCTATCACAAGTTCATGGTACAGGCTTCGAACTTGATGACCTTTAACAATCTTATATTTCACTACATTCATGATATAAAGGCGATTGTTGCAGTGGAGGATGCAGTACAGGCAGAGTTAAGGACTACTGTGTAACCTATAGAGACAGACTGAAATTCAAGGGCTGGCCTATTTGGTGAAACTTTGGTAAATTAGGTGGGACAGAGCAGAGGCATCCCTCAGACTCTGAGAAACAAATTACCTCCTACTTTCCATGCCTCTAAAGAGTAAGCTGGGTGATTAGTGGAAATATCTGTGGTGATCCCATTAACCCACCTAAGGAATGCTGTTGAAACCTATTGACTACAAAATGAACTCTTCTGACTAAGCCCAAAGCTCTTAAAAGTTCTGGATTGCAACTAAAGAATTCAGACTAATTGTTTGGGTATGTTTACAATAGACATTTCCATTAATACATGAAATATGTTATTTGCTTTGTGCACACAGGGATATGTTAGAAAGTAATAAATATATAATTCAGAAAAGAAAGGAAAAACTAACTTCTTTTAATTCACTATAGTTCATGAATTGGATCTATCACCATGTAAATACAGGCAGAAATTGAGGGTAATCAGGTAAAACTGAGCTACTGAATAGCAGAAGAACCACAGATGTGCCCCACAGGCTCTACTTATCTCTGTTTCACCATGCCACCTCCCATGGCCAATGCCAGGTAGTTAAATTAGACCCCTGTGGTATGAGAGTGTCTCAATTTATGAATAATATATATCAGCACACCCTGTTTATTCTGCTCAGGATTGTTTTCTATGGTACTCAGTGGTAGAACTCGATTCAGTGTAGGGGATATTAAGACTCTGCTCTTAGCTCACAGGATATGGCATAGAGGGTTCATACGTGCTCAGTCTTACTGAAGTCATAGTGTGGTCCAACGCAAAATCCTAGAATGAATTGGTCATGCTTCTGATACATTGTGACATTTCTTAAGCAAAAATTTAAATACTCTGGGTATAATATGTTCAGAAAAAAAACCTGCCAATTCCTGATTGTACAACATGTACTCTGTTAGGAGAAGTGAAATATATGAAAGATCAAAGACCACTGTTACTTAAATGTGAGACTGAAGACAAGAGCAATACATAGAGATTGCAGGCTCAATGTGTGATCACACTCCCCATGCATTTTAAGGGCTGTGAACGAATATCTGATTTCTTTTTCTTTTTTTTTTTTTTTTTCACAAGTCATATAGTAAATAGATAGCACTAACAAAGTCAAATATTAATAACCAAGAACTACAGATCCTCAAATCCCCTTTCCCCCAACCAGCAAAACCCATAGAAATTTACACTGACCAAAGTAAATAGAAAATAAAAGTCAAACCACTTAAATGGTTGACATTTAGGGATAGAGCCAGGCACTTGCTTTCATCTTTCTGAATCACCAGTGTTATAACATTAACAGCAAATAAGTGATATTATAGACATGGTGCAAAAGTTAGAAATAAGATCCGATGAACAATAATTTAATATGCTGGTAATTAAAACAATTTTAAATTTAATCTTGACAAAAAAATGACCACTTTCCTTTGCATGTTGTAGCAGCATTTTTTAAAAATTTTTCTAAGTAGGAAATAATTCTTTTAAAGATAAATAGCACAGTCATGACAACATTAATTACAACTAAAATTAGTTTTGAAATGCATTATTGGTTATAATGAAAATAGTTGACTTAGAATGTAGAATATCTAACTTACTAAATTTGTTTTTCTCTGTTTTTCTGGTATGTAGTCTTTTTGGAATGTAAATTTATGAATGCTTTCTCTGGAGAAATTACTACTCCAGAACAAGTATAAATTTTGCCATATTAAATTGTTAGAGTCTAGATCAATGCTTGTCATATTTTAATAAGTACTTATGATAGGTAACTTTAGTCCAGTATATAGTGACATTGCCTTTAGAAGTTGGCTTCAGCTTTGGGCTTTCACCTGCCTTGATTCTCTGTGAAAGTGCTTAATTGTCCAAAGGAAAAAAAATCCTTGTTATCCTCCCTAGCCAGATAATACCAAGATTGATGATGTTTGTGATAATATGGATACTAAAGAATACCAGAAAAAAGGCAAAGCAACCAAAACACTGAAATGGGTCAGAATCGTGTTCTGTAGAAGAGAGGTAAGAGTAAGAGTCCTTTAAACAGAAAAACCTTTCCAGCACCTAGTAATCACAGTTCCAAATGTTCCTGGCAATGTCCTCTGTTTTGAATGTGACTTCCTGATCTACTCACTTTATTCATTGTGGAATCTCTAATGCCCTATTAGCCCTTCTGAAAAAAAGTGATTCTTTATGAAAGAAACTTTTCATAGGAAGTCTGAAGAAAATATATTTCTGAACCCTTTGAGATTCAAGGAAATCCCCGATGACCATTAATCTCTTAATGAGAAAGAAAATATGTACAAGATAGCTTTCATTATGAGTTCACTGATTATAGGCAATAAAATTCCTGACATGCTAAAGAAAACTTAAATATAAAAAATTTAATTTTTGATATGTGTTAGAATGCTGAAAAGTATTCAACTTTGTTATTATCACATAGGTAAAAATGTTTGACAATGAGCATGACATTTTATTTTGTGGTGTCTATATTAAAATTTACAAAGCACTATACAAGTTATATATACTGTGTATTCATCATCATCATCAGAATAGCAGGAAGAAGCCCAAAAGAAGAAGAGCAATGACAACATCAATAAAAATAAGAAAAATTAAAATATTTAAAACTGTTTGTTTAACACTGGTCTAGGGACTTTGCATACATTCTCTTGTTACTGTCTTGGTAATGACATAATGCTGCAAATCATTGTTACCTCTATTTTACAGATAAAAGAATTGAGGGGTAGAGAAGAGAGGAAACTTGCTGAAGTATTATGCATAGTTAGCTTTCAAGATTAGTCTAGATCCTCACATCCTTCTCATGGTCTACAGAGCAACTCACAGGAACATTACCTGGCTTATGTTCAGAGATAGGAATTCTATATAAAGCTGAAACTTTTACTTGAGAAAGACTAAGATTCAATTATAGTTCTTAAATTATATCCAGACAGAGCTAAAATAAACTTTGTTTTTGCCCTCTATGGCTCCATATACTACAGCAAATTAAATGTCTTTGAGGGAAAAATAAAACACTCCATGAGCAACTTTGCTAAGGCTGTTTCCCAGCAAAACTTTCTGGATGAGAATGTCCTGCCTATTCCCCTCCCACACATGCTCCTCATCACCCAAAGCCTACCCTGGACAGCTCTAGAAATACCCCAAATGTGAAAAATACAACCTTTTGTGAAGAACACTGTGTATTCCTTCTATGCCTCCCCTATTTTATCCAACAACAAAAGAATTGAAAACGGTAATGAGGATATATTCTTTCAATGACTATGGAAAATATCAGAAAATAACTGCATCTTTACTCACAATTATAAAACAAAATATTCACAATTATAAATCAAAAACAAAAGGTTTATAACAAATTGACAATTTTTTTTTTTTTTTTTTTTTTTTTTTTTTATCCTGAGTAACCAACAGGTTGGCTACCTTTATTTCCTTGAGAGCTTTCATACCATTTTGCAATTATACCTTAAGGTAGCTAAATTTTTTTTCCAATTTTTAAAATTGACACATCATACATAAATGGAGTATAACTTCTCATTCTTCTGGTTGTACGTGTTGTAGAATGACACAGGTCATGTAATTATATATGTACATAGGGTAATATGTCTGATTCAGTCAATAATATTGAATAAAGCTGCCATAATTCTTTAAAAGTGTATTACTTCTATATCCTTCAACAATCAATGTTTGGCCAAAGTCTGCCCTTGAAAGCACACAAATTACTCCCACTAAAGTCACCAATTATGCATATGCATTTCTAGGACCAAATTTGGCCCGATGCTTAATTAGTGTCTGGCTGTGATTACATCTGTGGTGTTGAATTTTCAAATCTAAATTTTCAGTGCTGCAACAAAACTTTGTAAAATTCCTTTAATTGAAGTAAGGGAAAATAACATCAACAGTGGTTTGGTATTTCAGTCAGACTGAGAAAATGTTTTTCCTTAATCTGAAAGCAATTTCTCTCAAATTCAAAACAGAAGAAAAGTGATTTAAATAAATACTGAAATACTATAAATAAATAATCATTGGTCTCTTGAGTTTGACTTTTGAATGCTGAGAGATTTTTAAGCAACATTGTTCTGGGCAGTGTGTGCTGCTTTTTTTGCCTCTGTCTCCTAGCTGAGCAATGAAGGGTGCATTTTCCCTTTTCTTCTTTTTCTTCTCTTTTTTCTTTCCAAGTTTCTTTCTCGTACTTCATTAATCATTCACAAGTAGCTAGCTAGTAAGTACAATTCAACTCTTGTGAGACAAATAAACACGTCTTTCCCAGTGCCCTCCCTGCCCCCTTGTCTATTGTGCATCGCACACATCAGTTACAAAGCAGGGTTGAAAATTGTCTCTCTTAGGAGGAGTGCACATTATTGTTAAAGAGCATTTATTTATATATTTCACCATGGTTTCTCATTTTTTATTGTACCTTCAGTTACAAAGTCTCACTTCATACTGAGCTTGAAGTAAAAAATACATGTCATGAAAACTTTCCTAAGTACTGCTTTCGGGTTTAGGTTTTGTATCTATTCTCTGCGGATCAATTTAGTCACTATTTACAAGATCAAATAACTTGATTATAATGTACATTGCATCTGAAATACTTTATCTAAAGTGATCCAACTTACACAGGCTGGCTCTTTCATATGAATGGCATTTGAAAATAGAAATTTGGAACTAACATGAATTCCAAGTGCCTAACCTCAGATTCTTTTTTGAGTCAACAATAACTGGGAAAATTTAATTTCATCATGATTAGTCACCCATATTTTATAATATTATGCATTAACTCTTATGATTTGGCAATGAGTACTTCAATGACATTTGGTGTTCAAAAAGTGTTCTGAGGGATTCTGATCACCTTAAGGCTACTTCATAGCCCAAGGCTATATCCTTACAGTGTTTCAGAGGCTGACAGAAAGAGAGAGATTTTTTTCCACAGGTTGTTGCTTGTCTCAAATTAGGGACATGCCCTTTGGCTCTCGGTATCCATTTATTTCTCATAACATTTTTTTGGGGGGATTACATATTTCTTAGAAACTAGAATTAACCTATTTGCATTCAAATATATTCTAGGGTCTGGGGAGCATGATGTCAACTATGGTCAACTGTCAAGTAAATCTGAGACTTTAACTTAAACCCAAACTTAGACTCCTTAGAATTAAGGAAATAGGGAAAAAAGACTTTGTATTTGATTACCTGCCTGATTGATCTAAGGTCATGAGACATTTTTTATTTCCTGTGGTCCTGGGTCATATTATGTGGGAATTAAAATGTACTATTTGTTTAAAATATTATAACTTATTTTTAACTAATTTTATAAATATAAATAACTTATTTTTGAAAAATACAAAATATAGTTTTCTATAATTTGATATTGAATTTCATAATAGCAGACAGATCTTTCCAATATTCTGTAAATGATGGCCTGTACTTCATGTGACATGATCTATAACTGTAACTTAACTGAACATATATTATTTCTAAGTTAATATGACTGAAAGTCAGTATGTTTGAATTCTGTTACACAGAAGAACCAGGAAAAAATAATTACTTCCATTAAAAGACTCCAAAATCTTTTTATAGACTATAATCAGCAATATGATTTACTCTTGAATTGCCACTCTGGGAAAAGGAACATTGATGAAAATTCTATTCTTCATCGCAATGGATGATGCTACTGACCTCTTGCCAAGATGTGCTTTCTATCACCTTACTGCTGAATTACCACCATTTTTCCTCTTGATTTCTTTTATAACCAAACACTTGCTTTCATAAACAAGGAAAGAAACAACACATCTGTGTGTGCATGCGCGCGAACGTGCGCATGCGCATACACACACGTACACACACATACACAAACACATGTGTATGTGCTTTAGAGGTCTTGTATGGCTAATACAGTTCAACTTCTCAAAATCAAGTAACATAACTTACTGATTCTTAATGAAATAAGAATTAAAATATAAAATTCTTACTGCAGACATGTAGAAATGCTTCTATTTGCAGCTGAATCAAATTAAGATGTTCATTTAAGTTTAATCTTAATAGGATTATTATTAAATGACACTTAAGCCAGAATAAGTATTTTCTTGACTTTGTTAATTTCTTTTTTCTTTTCTTTTCTTTCTTTTTTTTTTTTTTTTTTTTTTTTTTTTTTTTTTAATGGTGCTGGGTATTGAACTCAGGGGCACTCGACCACTGGGCCACATCCCCAGCCTTTTTTTTTTTTTTTTTTTTTTTTTTGTATTTTATTAGAGACAGGGTCTCACTGAGTTGCTAAGTGCCTCGCCATTGCTGAGGCTGGCTTTGAACTCACAATCCTCCTGCCTCAGCCTCCCTAGTGCTGGGATTACAGGCGTGCGTCACCAGGCCCCCGGCAATTACTTAAAAATAAAAATAAATTCTGAATAGTTCTCAAGGAACGACATTCTCTGTTTGACTTGTTTGTTTAAGATATAGGTATCTTTTGGTAATTTTTTTTAGTTGTTGATGGACTTGATATCTTTATTTATCTATTTTTATGTGGTGCTGAGAATCAAACCCAGTGCCTCAGACATGAGAGGCAAGTGCTTTACCATTATCTACAACCCTAGTCCAAGATGTAGGTATCTTTATGCATGCAAATTTCAAAGGTGTTACTATTTTTATGTTGAAGTCTGAAAAAAAATAATATCATGTAGAGTTTTATTGTGCATTTGAGTAGAGAAAATTCAGTTTTAGATGGATGCTCTATTTTGTAAAAGGTCCTAACTTCTACTTATAGATCTTGCAAATTCATGCAGCATCAATAAGAATTTACGAAGTGCATATTATGTGCCATTCACTGAATTATATATAGGGCTTCAAAGACAAAAACAAACACAAAAATCCTACTTTCTCTTCTATTTAGAGGTCATGATAAAGTGAGGAAAGTGGATGTGAACATCAATTATCAGCATATAATGTGAAAGAAGAATTATCGCAAAATTTAGTAGAAGCATATGGATGGAGTTGGGAGCTGTGGAAAGTTTTTGGTAGGATGTGTCAGTGGTCATTGTGAATGAAGATACTAATACCAGTGGTGACACTACTTTGGTATATACGGATGAGAACAAAAATAATAAGTGTTTGAAACTGTCTCTGTACTTCATAGCCTACATGGAGACTGTATTTCAAGAAAACCAATCTACACCTGATTGTAAAATTTCCAACTGGCTCATAATCTCCTAGCAATCCATATACAGCCACCTTTTCTGCAGGTCCCTTAAATGTACCTTCAAAGCATTTGCTCTTCCCTACCTGCTTTGATAGCTCACATTGCTATTCCCAGACAGTAGCATTCCTACCGCAAGTATTTTTGATCTAATGGATTTGTGCAGGAATTAATTGCTACTTGGCTTTCCAAATCATTATAAACAGTATTCAAATAAGCAAATATGGCAAAGTCACATTCATGATAGAAAAGTGGCCTTCACAATGGAAAAATAATTCCATAAAAATGATTAATAAGTTTTTTTTCTTCTGGATAAAAAAGTATCCCCAATTTTTATTTCATAGCCCTTTCATAATTTTTGAAATATTAAGTGCAGAAAAGGACTTTGAAATATTGCTAATATGCTTACATAAGGTAAAACATAAAATTACATATTGCTTTAATGCAGTTCTTTATTACTACATAAGCACAGAATTATTTTTTTAAAGCTTTATTTAGTATCTTTATATAGCATTCACCCATTTTAGGTGAATTGTAAAAACTGTAAAAATCATTGTGATTCAATGATTTTTAGTAAAAATACAAATTGTGCAACCAGCTCCATAACTCAATTTTAGACCATAACTCAAATTTAGACCCCAAAAGATATCTCATGCTCATTTACATCCACATTCTTAGTGTACTTACACTGTTCAAATTTAAAATTCAAGGATTCATTTTTAAAATTCATTTTTGTCTCCTCCACAGTGCTCCTCTCAAGTACTTAATAAAAAATTAAAGATAGTTGTTGATGGACCTTTATTTTATTCATTTATTTATATATGGTACTGAGAATTGAACCCAGCGCCTCACACATATGAGGCAAGTGCTCTACTACTGAGCCACAACCCCAGCCCAAAACAACAAAAAAAGAAAAAGATGGTAGAATGAGATGGATATCATTACCCTAAGTGCATGTATGAAGACACAAATGGTGTGAACATACTTTGTATACAACCAGAGATATGTAAAAAATGTGCCTTATAAGTGTAATATGAAATGTAACGCATTCTGCTGTCATTTATAACAACTTAGAATTTTAAAAAAAATTAAAGTTAAATAAAAACACAAGTAAAAACGTATTTATGCACATGTCATTTTTTAACATATGAATAAAGGCATGTTTCAAAGCTTTCATTGGGCTTTAATTGCTTTAATTTAATTATGTGAAGGAGAAACTCAAGACTTTTATGATGTCAATTTAGCAGGTCAAGAATAGAGGTGTACAATGAACCTAAATGCATTCTGCTGTCATGTATAACTAATCAGAACAAATTAAAAAAAGAATAGATGTGGGGTTGGGGATATAGTTCAGTTGGTAGAGTGCTTGCCTTGTGTGCACAAAGCCCTGAGTTCAATTCCCAGCACCGCAACAAAAAAAAAGAAAAAAAAAAAAAAAAGAAGAAGAAGAAGAAGAAAAGAAAAGAATAGATGTGGGGTTGGGGATATAGTTCAGTTGGTAGAGTGCTTGCCTTGTATGCACAAAGCCCTGAGTTCAATTCTCAGCACCGCAAAAAAAAAAAAAAAAAAAAAAAAGAATAGATGTGAATGCCACTTGACCCAGCTATTCTATTCCTTGGTATAAATCCAAAGAATTTAAAATCAGCTTACTACAGTGATGCTGCTATATCAATATTTTTAGCAGCACAATTCACAGTAGCTAGTTATGGATCCAACATAGGTATACCTCAACAGACGAATAGATAAATATAATATGGTATATATATGCAACAAAGTATTACTTAGCCTTAAATAAGAATGACTTTATGACATTTGCTGGCGAATGGATAGATATGGGGACTATTGTTCTAAGTGAAATAAGCCAATCCCCAAAAAGCAAAGGTCAAAAGTTTTCTCTGATATGTGGAAGCTAACCCACAATGTCAGGGTGGGGTTTTAAAAAAAAAAGAACAGAAGTTCAGTGGAGTAGACATAGGGAAATGAAGGGGGTGGGGGATAGGAAAAGAAAAGACAGTGGAACAAATTTGACAAAACTTTCCTATGAACACATATTAATATACACTGTGAATCTCATGAATTTTACCATAGTGTACATCCACATGAAATAATTTTAAAAACAACTGTGGGTAAATGGCAGAAAGATCAGCAGAGTAGAAGGAAGGAAGTTAAGGATGGGTAAAGGGGAGGGGCAAGACAGGTACTGGGGATTGAATTAGAACAAGATATATTTCATGCTTGTACAATTATATCAAAATGGATTCTACTATCACGTAAATAGAAGGAACCAATAAAAAAAGGAATAAAGTAGAATAAAAGAGATAGACTTGACAAATCTCAATATTAACTGTCAGACAAAGATATCTGCTTAGGAAGTTGAGGATTTTAGCAGAATGTTTTCATATGAGCAAAGATTTTGGGAATTAAAGATACCTAATGACAATTTGTATCTAGAATGTTGTTGCAAATCAGGTATGCAATCTGTTACAATACACTGCCTGTACTGTTAAAGATAACTAAGTATTGGGGGGAAAATGTTTTTTTTTTTTCTCTAATTTTCAAAAAACATTGACAAATGGAAAAAATATAACTTAAACGTCTCAAATTCTTCATTTGAAAGAATAATCTCTAGTGAAAGATAGAGCATAACTATCCTAAAGATGTTTATAATTCTTTCATGTTACTAGTATTTATTGAACATTTGTTATGTTACAGACACTATTCTGTTCTGTCACTGTGGGTGTGTTAAAACACTCATTTTTGTGCAACATTATCTTTCAAGAATTATATATCCTCTGCTATGGTTTTGCAGCTGAGTGTTCCCTCTAAGGTTTGTATTGGAGGTGTGTTCCTCACATGCTGGTATTGGGAAACAATGGAAACTTTAAGTCAGGGACAAATGGGGTCCATTAGGTCAATTGAACACTTGATTTTGGGAGAGACAGTGAGACACCAGTCCCTCTCTGACTTCTTGCCTTGCTATGTGACCTCTTCCTCCTGCATGTACTCCTGCCATCCACCATTGTGTCTCTCACCAAAGCCAGAACTGTACTGTTTGAACTTTTGGCCTCCAGAAATGTGAACTGAATAAACTTCTTTTCTTATAAAGTGTGCCTACTTCAGATATTTTGTTATAGTTATGAAAAACTAATATACCATGTGCAGTAGGTTCTCTGTACATACATTACTTTCAAAATTATGAGTATTATATACTTTTCATTATACAGAGATAATTTGGTTCTTTATTCTGTTATATACTTAATATTTTATTTATGTAAATAAGAAAATACATGTCCATAGGCATTAGGACATTCTATATTATAGGAAGAACAACAGTGACTAAAACAAAGTCCCTAATTTCAGGTATTTATATTTAAAGAGGGTTAGTCAGGAAAAGGTATAATTCATTGGAGTGTAGTATGAATATATTGATTGTATCACATATTATTTAGCAGTAGACAGGGAACTGAGATGCTCTGGTGTGAAGTTGTTCTACTTTAAGTGGTTAAAATCTTCTCTAAGCAGGAGTTACATTTTAAATGTAATGTCCTCCAAAAGCTCAAGTGTGAGACAATGCAAGGTTTGGAGGAGAAATGATTGGGTTATAGCCTTAACCTAATCAGTGAATTATTCCCTGATGGGATTAACTGAATGGTAATTGGAAGCAGGTGGGGTGTGGCTGGAGGAAGTGGTTCATTGGGGGCATGGCTATGGGGATTATATATTTTTTTAAATCTGCAGAGTGGAGTCTCTCTGCTTCTGATCACTATGTGAGCTGTTTAGAAAGAGCTAATACTAAGTCCCAGAGGCTGTAACAAGTCTAATACAATCAAGGAAAAGAAAAACAAAGGTAAGTTTGGTTAAAGTGGAATTAAAGAAGGAAGACCAAAGTAAGGTGATATAAGAAAGGCCAGGTCTCATAGTGTCTTTAAAGGCAAAGAACTAGTGGATGTTTTGCTCTTCAAATAGAAGGTAAAACACTGAAATGTTTTAAGCAGGGCAATGAGATGTTCTACACTGTGTAACATCATCTTGCCTTCTGGTCTGAGTAATTACGGGCAGGGCAAAGAGAAATCAAAGCTAATATACTGAGTTCTCAATAAGAAATAACCTTGACTGGGCAAATGTAGTAGTTTTAGAGAAGAAAAGAAGTGTGGTCAGAGTAAAGTGAACAAAACTAGAGATAGTCTGGAGATTCACAGAGAGGAGGTGAAGAAAAGAGAGGAGCAAGAATAACTTCTGGTCCTGTGGATATAGCTCAGTTGAGAGAGTGCTTGCCACGCATGCACAAAGCCCTGGGTTTGATCCCCAGCACCACAAAAAAAGGGGGTTTGTTTGATCCAATAGAAGTTTAATTTAAAACGAAGAGTAACTTTTGAGGATGTTCTGTATAGTCATTATAAAAAAAGAAGAACAAGAGGAACATGTTTGCAATTCAAACATTATTAGTTAATGTGAACCAAGTAAAACTTGATGAGCATTTGATATAGCACATCTGAGTAGGCCTTGATGAATCAATCTGGGGTTCTGAGGAGCTTTGAAAGTCGTTTTCATGCAGGTCTTATCAGAGCAATGGGACTTGGGTGATTCTTTGAAGGTATGCGTGCCTAAAAAAGAGAAAAGGGTCAAATTCAGATGAGGCTTTGGGGGTTTCAACCCTTAGAAGACAACTAAAGGGAGAAGATCCTACAATGCATTTGGTAAGTAGGAGGGAGGTGAGAGGCTGCTGTCCATGACTACGTGAAGTGTCGCTATAAAGGAAAACTTGGAGATAACATTTGGATAAAAGCTTAACTGAAGTGGGTTGAGTAACATTTTTTCCTGTAAAAGCAGAGTTATTATTTTTCCAGATTTTTTTTCTGGTAGGTAAAGTTGAAATGGAAGCTATATTAGTATCCTAGTTGAAGTAGAACCAAGGTAGTTGCAACACCTGGTAGAAGAGCCACAATTCCTATTTCTTTGATTTCCTTACATCCCCTTCCTTTGATTTAATAGATAAAAGAACCTAATATCTATGGACGTGTATTTCCTTATTTACATAAATAAAGTATTAAGTATGTAACTGAGAATAAAGAACCAAATTATCTCTGTATAATGAAAAGTATATAATACTCATAATTTGAAAGTAATGTATGTACAGAGAACCTACTGCACATGGTATATTAGTTTTTCATAACTATAACAAAACACCTGACGTAGGCACACTTTAATAAGAAAAGAGGTTTATTCAGTTCACATTTCTGGAGGCTGCAAGTTCAAACAGTACAGTTCTGGCTTTGGTGAGAGACACAATGGTGGACGGCAGGAGTACATGCAGGAGGAAGAGGTCACATGGCAAGGCAAGACATCAGAGAGGGACTGGGGTCTCACTGTCTCTCCCAAAAGCATATGCTCAATTGGCCTAATGGACACCATTTGTCCCTGACTTAAAGTTTCCATTGTGTCCTAATACCAGCATGTGAGGTGAGGACCATACCTCCAATACAAACCTTAGAGGGAACACTCAGCTGCTAAACCATAGCAGATGATATATAATTCCTGAAAGATAATGTTGCACAAAAATGAGTGTTTTAACACACCCACAATGACAGAACAGACACAATAATCTTAATTCTTCTTAGTTTAATTTATTTTAACAAATAAATTTTTAAGTATCTCTTATGTTCTGGAATCTTCATTGGTGCATGGGATAGATAAGGGTGGTTGAGACTTAGATTCTGTTTTCAAAGGTTTCCTGGACTTATAGCAGCAATATCTACTTAAAGGAATTTTTTTTTTTTTTCTTGTGGTAGCGGGGATTGAACTCAGGAGCACTTGACCACTGGGTCACATCCCCAGCCCTTTTATGTATATATTTAGAGACAGGGTCTTACTGAGTTGCTAAGTGCCTCACCATTGTTGAGGCTAGCTTTGAACTTGCAATCCTCCTGCCTCAGCCTCCCAAGTGCAGGGATTACAGGCGTTACTTAAAGGAATTTGCAGATAGTGATAAATGGGAAACTGCGATGATGTCCAAGAGCAAATAGAGATGAGAGAAGCTGTGAATCATATGGGAGAAACAGGTATTAGAAAATCCTTAAAACGCTTAATTTTTATTAAAATAATGTCACCAGAAAGACCCCAAAGTATCACTTGTGCATACTTGAGTGTGCAAAATGTATGGTGCCCTTGAGAAACTTTAAGCCGCTTGGTATTGCATGTAGGTGACTTAAATAATGTGGAATAACATGTTCAAGTTCAAGAAGGGTTAGGAGCTAACACTTTTATATTCTCAGTGGGGAGTTGGGGGGAACCAAAAATGAATTATGTTGAATATTACCAAATTTTGTCCAAATATTTTAAAGATATTAACAAAACTTAGATGATAATTATTGGGCAATTAATCGGCCTGATGACTAAAACCATTTTAGTGTTTTGTTGTCTTTCATTCTTAGGTCACCAGACAATCACACATGTCATTAGCCAGCCATGATAAAAACTTTGTAAAGCCTGTTCTCATGATATTCTGGGATGGGGTACAAAATGTCATTAGGCAAATGCACTTCTCATATAATAAGTTACTGCTTCATAAAATATTTTTGCTTAGTTTCTCTGTAAAGACGACAATGATTATGTAACAAAATTTCCTAAACATGGTGAATAAAATGTCCTTCAAAAGAAAAATCACTGTTGTGCTTTCTGATAATCATCAGGAAATCTCTTTGTTAAAAAAAAAAATTTATACAATGTTTATTATATATTACATAATAATTATATGATATAATTATGATATAATAATATATAGTATATAATTATATATAGCATGTATTACATATATTTAGTACATAAATGTATACTATAAAATATACAATGTATATTTATATTTTATATTACATAATTATATAATATGTAGTATATGATTATATGTAATATATGCAATATATTATATAATATTAATAATATATAATATATAATATATGTAATATATTAATTATATGTAATATATTATATATAATCATATATAAATATGTAATATATAATCATATATATATTATAATAATATATATGATTATATATATTACATATATACATAATTATTATATTATTACATATCATATATATTATTATAATATATATGATTATATATATTATATATATTATATTATTATATATATTACATATTACATATAATCATATACTACATATTATTATATATTAATAACATAATATATAATAACATAATATGTAGCTGCCTGACGTACAGCCACAACGCCACGGGAGAAAAACTCGGAGGCAGAATGAAGATGAAAGAAGGTTTTTTATTCTTCGGCTTTAGCACCCTCTCAAACTCTAACCTGACTCTTTCAGCAACCTCTTGAACTCTAATACTGACTCTTTACTTCTACTGACTACTGACTCTTTACTTTACTTTCACTTTTACTTTCTTAGAGAGAGCTTAGAGAGAGAGAGAGAGAGAGAGAGAGAGCTTCTTCTCTCTTTCTTCTTCGGCAGCCTCGCCTGACTCCAACCAGCAATGCTTCTTCTTCCTTTATATGTCTTTGGTTTCTCATTTCTTTCTCTAGCTTCTTCTGACTGAACTCTTAACCGCTCTGACTCTTATTTCTTCTTCTGACTACGTTCTGGCCACTCTGACTCTTTTCTTCTTCTCTGACCCGAACTCTTCTTCCGACCAACTGAGCAACTGAACGACTGACTGAATGAATGCTGCTTCTGACCGCTTTCACCCAGTTATATACCTTTAGCTTTGCGGGTGCGTCACGTGCATTTACAGGTGTGTTCACGTGCATACTTAATGTATGATTATTATCAGTTGGAACTTATGGCTTCCAGCTAACTGCAATAGCCATCTCCCTGATTGGGGCTCCTTCAATAATATATAATACTTATATTAACAATGATATATGTCATATATATATGTATATAATAATTTCAGTGTTTATCACTTAAATATTCCTTCCTTGAAGGATCATGTACAGAAAATATACAATAAAACCAGACTATTCAAATACCAGTAGTGAAACGTGTTATGACAATTACAGTACTCACAAAAAGATTTTACTTTAATGATGACAGTATGTCATTATTAAATATATCAGTGGTCCCTCTGTATCTGTGGAGGAAGGGTTTCAGGAGTCCCTGCAGATATTAAAATCTGAGGATGTTCAACTCTTTTATGTAAAATGATACAGTATTTGTGTATAACCTATACATATCCACCTGCATAATTTATCTCTAGATTACTTATAATATCTAATACGATGTAAATGCTATGTGCATCATTGTTATATTTTATTGTTTAGGGGATATCATCAAGGAAAAGCAGCCTTTACATATTCAGTATGCAATCCTCATAGGCCTCACTACATAGTCCGTGATCAATGCTCATGAGGTGAAAAACACTCAGAGAGCTGGAAGAAACTGAGGACCTGGGAACCCATAGGGTCTATTGCAGTCTGCCCCTATTTGTCATGTAATTGCCATGGTTTCAGTGTGGTGCTTGATGAGCAGCAAATTTAAATTTTGAGCTTTCTGAATTATTTTTTCAAATATTTTTTAACTTCAGTTGATTGAATCCACTAATGGAAAACTGTAGATACAGAAGGCCAATTATAACTTTTTTTTTCAATCTGGGAATTGAACACAGGGGTGCTCTACCACTGAACTATATCCACAGGCCATCTTTATATTTTTAAAATTTTGAGACAGGGTCTGATTAAGCTGGCCTCCAACTTGTGATCCTCTTGCCACAGCCTGCAGAGTAAGTAAGAATATAGGAATACACCACCATGTTGAAGGCCAACTATAATTTAAATTTTACCTAATTTGTATGAAAAACAGAATCTCAAAAAGAGAAATTTGTCCTTTTATCTTCACTTACTGAAGTAATACTCTTAGCACTGCCCAGAGAGTATTTAGTTTTTCTCCTCCCTATGACAGATGATAGGAAATTTAACTTCCAACTCTGAAGTTGGGAGAGCCTAGCTACTTGCTTTGACCTGTGAAATCTAAGTGGAAGTGACTTCTGTCTTTTTAAAGAATCCATAATACAGATTTTTTCCTATATTGTACCCTGCTGAATGAAGATGAATGATCATATGGTATCTTTGGGTCACAAAAAGTAGCCCAGCCCCTGGTGACCCTCTTGGATATATTATGTAAGCAACAAACTTGGTTTTTTAAGGTGCTGATATACAAGTAATTTTGCACCCAACCTACCTTGATTTATACCAGCTATTTAAAGAAGCCATTCAATAAGGTTAGTTCTGAATGCAATTTCATATGAAATTTGACTTTTCTAGTTAACAATCTCAGTTCTATAATTAATATGCCCAGTACTTTGTAATATCCCTAATTTTAAACTTCATTAAATGGAAAGCTTTTCCCGTTCTTCAACTCCTCTGGAAGCTGACAGTGCAGTGGGAGATAGAAAGGGACACAATCAAGTCCTTCTTCCTGTATCTTGTATTTGTACCTTTCTCCTCCTCCTCATGTTTTCCATATGTGGTTACATACTTTCTCAGGGACAGAGTTGGGTGGAAGGAGGGAGACGTCAAGGGTATCGTTTAAAAATGCACAGGTATAATTTAGCTTTGGTGCATTTCTAGGTGACTCTTCTTGTCATAACTCCTTGAGATACCCATCCTAGATCAGGATAACTCACTGTCAGTTCCCTTTATAAGGTTAAGTACTTCAGAGTATGGTTTATAATCTCTCTCTTAGCCCTGAGCAAATCTTATGTTTTGCCCCATCCCAGCCCCATCCCCAGGTGGGGGCATCTCACTTTGGCAGTAATCCTTTTACGCAGCATCAAAGACAATTTGAAGTCAAATATCCCCTTTTGCCCACCTCCTTTGGTACTCAGGAAACACTCAGGCAGCCTTTGCCTTAAAACATTGGGGAAGCACCTGCTAATCTCTTTGATGTTAGAATAACTAAATGAATGGTTTTTCCTGCTTCAGATTTCTAAAGTGAGAGTCAGACACTGCCCAGTTTCCATCAAACTGCAGGGGACAGATTAAGCTAAGCAGCATCCTCAAAGTTTCAATTCCAATGTAGAGGGAAGAGCACTGTCCTCTCTCTCACAGAGACAGAATTTTCTTGGGAAATCCCCACCTCCTCAAAACTCTACCAATTTTATTTCCTTGTTGTGAGGCAGCAAAGAGTTAGAAATCCATTTCTGTAAACCCCCTTTTGCATGATTGTCACCTCACTTTAGAATGCTGACATCAATCATCTTGTGGCCTCAGCAGAAAACTAATGCTAAAATAAATTTATTTTAAACATATGATGACAATATTTTATTCTCCACCTGATTTTTTTTGTTGTTATTCTTTCTATTTTTTTCCATTCAACTGAAGTTCAAATGACTACTTTGATCAGATTCTGTTTGAAATCTTCAAGGAAATTTCATGAACATTGCATTTTCTCTTAAAATTATTGATAAGAACGATTTTTTAAAGTATTTTGTATTTCCTAACCATAAACTGAAAACAGTTTTAAATTTCACCTCACTCTTTCGGCTTTTATGCCTCAAAAACAATATAGAATTAACTGAGGGTTTATTATGCCTAATCCTGGGGATAAATGACATAATAAACTTTCCTTTTAAATTCAAATCAAATAATCACAGATTAAGAATTTTATAGCCAGAACAGATCATAGAGTTTATAACAGCCACTTAACTTTAAGGAAAAAAGCCATAATCTTTAAATTACTTGCTCAACATTATAAAACTGATTAATACTAGAAGCTAAGTTTACTTACAAAACCCTCTCCATTATACCATGGTGTCAGTATTTGTACAAAATTTCAAATGAACTGTAATATTTAAAAGGTGTATTTATTTGAAGATAGTGGAAGCTTTCCCAAGAGGACTATTTAAAAGTAGGAAATATTCAAGTTTATGAAAAATATAAACAATTACCCTTATTGAAAAACCAACTGCAATCTCAATTTAGAAATATTTGATGGAACAGATTATCCCTTCTTTAATCAATGCCCTTCCTTTTTTTTTTTTTTTTTTATATTGGATATGTACCACCTTATTTGTCATGGCAGGTTAAAATTCTGTCTCAATTCCCCAAATTATGTTTCTTTTCCCCTGGAAGAATGAGTAGATGTCATTATTAGTGTTGGTGAATTTTGAAAGGTGTCTGGATGGGAATTTCCATCATGATTCGCCTGGCCTTTCTGACTGCCTTAGACCTGTGCATTCACGGTGGGGCAAGAGAGGAGAAATGAGAAAACACAGGATCAGGTCTGCCACTGTGTTTCCATTAACCTGAGTGGTCCCTTCACAACCTCGGAAGTGCAAAGAGTGAATGATGGCCCAAGTGGGGCAGGACAGATCGATTGCGTAATTTTTACTCACTGTTTCTCCTCAGCTCTAACTGGCTATTGATTGGATGAGCTGGAGATGGGTAGTGCCTCTGGGACCTTAGAACGACTAGGAGGAAATTCCCTCCCTCCACTCAGCAACACCTTCAGGCGCTTGGAGCCATTCACTTTACAAAGGACAGTAAAACAAAACTTAACAATGAAGTCACCTGAAGAGATATAAATTTCATCCTTCAACAAGAAAGTGAATCACTTTAGTGCTTATTTAGCTTTCAGATCTCAATTATATATTTAAGTTTAGAAAAAATAAACATTCTATGTAAGTTCATAAAGTTTTAAACTGGTAGGGTTTTTTGTTTGTTTGTTAAAGATTTTTGATCGGGTCCCTTAATAGATGTGAAAACAGTTAGTAATCCATTTATTCCAAAACTTGGGGTAAGTTAGAGTAACCTTGGCTTTCTAATTCCCAATCTAGCAGCCTCTATTCTTGGAAATGTTTTTTTTTTTTTTTTATTTCTAATAGAGAGCCACAGAGAGAGTCTCTTTTCTTGCTTTGGATCTGTTATGTCATGTTCTAACACTTCAAATTAATGTAGCCACCAATTCCCAGGAACATCCCATGGATGTCAGACTGGAAAAATGAAAAGAACCAAGGAGTTTTGACATTGCTGGACCAATGTGCCAATAATACAGCTTATCCTCCTTCTGGAACCTCAGCTTTTTGAGGTTAGGAATTTCCATAAGATTTAAGAGAGTAGAGTCAAGGTTTCTGTTCCCTTTGCTTCAACTCAACTAAAAATATTCTTTTTGAACTTGTTCTTTCCTCTTTGCTTGCAGGGGAAGAATCATTTAGGTCCCTGCTAGGAATGCAAAGCACCATGTGACTCTTGAAGAAAAAAAAAGACATTATTTATAGTACTAATTCAAGAAATTGTAACTGTGAGTATGGCATGGTCAGATAATGTCTATAGATGAATTGAAGGGGGTCTCTGGTCTAGGTAGAACAGCTCAATTCTTTAGGTATGATATTCTTCTGGTATGGAAAAACTGGCGAGATTAATTCATTGGCATTAATAATTAAGAATGGAAAATAATGAGAGGGCCCCTGTAGTTTTTATAGGTTCTTATAGGTCAGTGATACTCACAGAACATGATTTTGTCCCCTGAAAATTTGGCTTGCCGGAAGATATCTGGAGATATTTGTATATATTTTTGGTTGACAAAAACTGGGGAAGGTAAACCTAGCACAGTAGCATCCATCTATAATCCTTGTGGCTTTAGAGGCTGAGTCAAGAGGATTGAGAGTTCAAACACAGCTTCAGCAGAAGCAAGGCCCTAAGCAACTCAGTGAGACCCTACCTCTAAATAACATACAAAATAGGGCTGGGGATGTGGCTCAGTGGTTGAGTGCTCCTGAGTTCAATCCCTGGTACCCTCACACACACACACACACACACACACAAAAAAAAAAAAGTGGAAGAAGTTACTGCTGATATATAAGGTAGAGGACAAGGAAGCTGTAAAGCATCCTAAAATGTTCAGGACTGCCCCTCCCCCATGACAAAAATTATACACTCAAAATGTAAATAATTCAAAAACGGAAGCTGTCCTATGTTCACCTGCTGCTTATATGGCAGCAATCCCATCATTGTAAAGACTATCTTATATACTACCCAATGAATTAATCACTGAGACAGACATAAATGGCTTGAGTAAGAACTTTCTGGATTTGTTTATATTTTTTGCAGGACAGTGCCAGATCACTGGCAGATCTTTAATATTCTTAGATTGCAGAGTAGATCATAAGAAAGTCAGAGGTGTGGGGAAAGGTCACTGGGAGACCAAAGGCCACAACTAAATCTTGGGGACAGTAATTTGCCTCTTGGGTATTAATTCATTTTTTTAGTGGTAAATGAGAATATTATATTTTCTTTTCCTCCTTGTAGATTGATGGATTACATGACTAGTTCTGGCCCATTGGCTATGGACAGATAACATGTAGCATTTAACTGCTGGTTGGAGACTTCCCAACTCCTTTGTGCACTAGTGTCCTGATTGCCAACCTTCTAAATAATGGAGTTCTTATCCCAATAATGAATATAACTTGAGCAAGAGATAAATGTAGCTTAGAGTCACTGAGACTTTAGGTTGTAAGTTATTTCAACCTAATAGGTTTTTTTTTTTGACAAATATATTTATTAAAACTTAAAATGGGTCATGTAGAGATGAAAATATAATCTTTTTGAATTAAAGTTGGAATGTTAATTTAAACTTAAATCTAAGCATTTCCATTAATAAGGGTAAGAAAAATTATGTCCAATTAATCCCCACTGTATATCAGGCAAATTTCCTACATTCATTTCACAAATTGTTGCCAGTTATACAGCTAACCAAATGCTAGGCACCAGTATAGTAGGACACCATATTTCTGATTGACATGGCTTTTACCATCATCACATAGAAAAGCTTGGAGTTGAAGTTCAATGAGGTGAGAGATGTTACATGCTTTGTTCATTGTGATCAGCATCTACTACAGTGGCCATCACAGGGTAGGCACTCGTGAATTATTGTTGAGTAATTTAAAAAGTAATGATTTCAACAATGAAAGTTCAGGGAACTTTAAGCTTCTGGGGCTGGGAGGACCAGTCATTATTGTCATTATCAGCTGGATGAGAGAGAGGACATGCATTTGGGAGTAGAGCAGTGTTAATAAGTAAAGACTATGTCTTCAATACAGATCCATTTTAGAAAGTGAAAAAAGCAAGAGAGTTTCCACTAATTTGGAATATTCACCCAAATTTGAAAGTTTCTAAGGTGATGAATAAATGAGTGCTTGCTGCTATTAGGGCTGGAGAAAGGTTTGGGAGTGAGAGGGTAGGTTTCAGAGAGGGTGTTTCAGTGCTACAGGCCACATTTGGAGCTGCTGTGATAAGATGATACTTTAAAAAGTGACTATACTGTATCATTAACCTGCCTCAAAACATTTACTAAACTTGGAAAAACTGTTGTCAGTTGCAATGTGTGCATGAGCACATGTGTCAAGCATAGATTAAAACCCATTTGATCTCTCCTGACAGGGAATTAGACAGGTGCACCATATTCCACTTACATCTCTCTTAAGTGCAATCAAATGTGCCCCACGTGGATACTGGCCCCACAGAAGACAGCTGTCAATAGTCATTGTTACCAAGAGTCGCAGCTACAGGAGGGGAGAGAAGAGAACACTTTTTTTTTAAAGAGTATTTAATTAAATAAATAAATAAAATGCATCAGGTTCCTAGGAACTGGAAGGTTGCTCTTCTAATGATGAAAATTATTTACAAGTTATGGAAGTGAATAAGGTGGTCATCAGTGGGATCCACCAATTGAGGGGAAAGTGGGAGGTGTTGACTTATTGGGCGTCAGTTATTGGAAAAATAAAAAAACATCCTGTGTCTTACTTTCAGCGAGTTGAGAATCTCAAATCCATCTAAAAGAAAAACATATGTCTTAACTTATAAGCGGCTTACATCTAGTAGGGTGAAAAAGACAAAGATTTCAACATGATATAAAAGCAAGGCCATGGGAATGCACTAACTGCAGGGGAGCTCAGAGTACTTAACTTAGACTGGGGGGGGATACAGGAAAATTTCCCGAGAAGACTGCACAGCAGGAACTAAATTTTTAAGGATGAGTAAGAGTTAGCCAGGCAAAGAATGTGGGAAGTACATTCAGGGCAGTTAAGCAGCATGAGTTAAAGCACAGAGCTGTGAAACAGCATGGTGCATGAGAAAAACAGCAAGTCATTGGATTTCAAGTGCATAAAAGTGAGAGGAAAGACATGGCAGGAGATAAGGTAAGAGAGTTAGATAGGTCATGGAGGGCTATACAGTATATAATAGCAAAGTGTGAGAGGTTTATAGGCACCAGGGTTCTACCGAAGAGTTCCAAAGCAGACAAGTGGTATCATCAGATCTCATTTTAGATTAAATATTAATGGTAATTTTATGGAAGATGGAGAATTGGAGGAGAGAAGTCCTCCAGGCAAAGAAAGCCGTTAGGCACCCATTGTTAAGGGTAGAAATGAACAGGATATAAACGAAGGGAATTATGGCATGGTTTGAGGAACAATTATAGATGTATAAATGATTTAGTAGAAGAATTTAGTAGGAGATGATCTGGAGGTTGGAGTAAAAAAAAATATATATATATATATATTTTTTTGAATTTTATTCCAAATTTTTTATTTACACAATTGTTTTTTGAAAAGTAGGTTATAATACAACAAGAATAATTGATGGGGAAGGACAAGTTCATGACAACTTTGAGATGGTTTTGGAGATATTTAGCAGGCAGTTGGCTACACAAGTCTCAACTTCAGTGCAGGTATTGATACTAGAAATACACACATGGGAGTTGTAAACATTGGTTTATAGTTAAAATTAGATAAGTGGAAAAGGGTGTTCAGGGAGGGTGTGTAGAGGAAGAATAACCAGAGATCAATATTGAGAGATGTTTAAGGAGTGGGCAGAAGAGGAGAACCTATGGGAGACTGAGAAAGATAGCAAAAGAGACATGTTTCCTCCCCTAAGCACAAAAGAAAGGGTGGTAATGTTACCACTCTTCCAGGAAGTTGAGAAAGATGTAAAAAAAAAAAAAAAAAATCAGTGGATTTGCAGTTAGGAAGTTTTTGGTTATCCTGAGAGTTTCAATGAAATTATAGGGATAGAATATGTTATAGGAATTTAAGGGATGAATGGGAATTAAGAAAAATTTTTCTTATTTCCAGAAACATGCCAGGGAAGAACAAAGAGAAATCTTAAGGAAACAAACAGGGGTTTGTGCCCAACAGATTTCAAATACTTTTCTTTCTAATTATTTTTAATTTTGGTCTGTGTAAAAGATTTTAGACAGATTATACATCTTTGAAAACTAGTGAGAAGGCCAAGAAAAATGGAGAATGAAGATGGATATTATGCAACCACTGGACTAAATCCCTGGAGGATGTGTAGAAAATAAAGAACAGAAGTCTGGTCATGGGTGACCCCCAAGAGCAGAGGAACACGATCCTCTCTGAAGGCCATAGTGTGTGCAGGAAATCTGAAGGTGAGGGGAACAACAGAGCAAATAATTCATCTTTTATGAATTCCAATGCCATGATAATACAGATGTCTATTAAGAACAAGGATGGGAATAAGAATGGGCTATGTAGATGAAGGAGGAAAAGTTGCTATGAGAAGTTGAAAAGAGACTTGATCAAGGAGGCAACCCATTGTCAAAGATCTGAGGAACTAACTGGGATTTGGATACTATAAATACATGACTACATGCATGTTTAAATGCTGGCACTTTGATTATGGTAGAGAAGGTGAATAGTAGGATGAACTCAAGACTGAAGTTTTATTGGTTAGTTGTCTCTCAAGGTAAGGGAGTAAGGCGTTGTAGCCATTGGTAAGAGTTTAGGTGATCAGATTCAGATGGAGCAGAGGATAGAAAGACTTGAAATGTTGAGTGCAGCTGAGGAAAGGAGGTGTGGTGGAACAACAGAACGGGTTGCTCCTGTACCACTGTGTAGCAAAGGTAGTGGGAAAGGAAAGGATGACAGGTTGTAACTGAAAGAAGAGATAATATCATCAAAGGTTCTGATGTGGACACATTTTTATTCAGCTTTAGTGTGTGGCCTCTGGCTGTGATGTTATATGCATTATCACATTTTTTGAAAGAAAACTGATTTGGGGAGTTAAATAATTTTTCTATTTAAACAGCTAGTAGATATGAGAGATGGAATTTGACCTTTGGTCTTTGTGAGTATAAAAATTATGTATTTTCATGAAACTACATTGTCCCCTCCAATTTGGCTTCTCAAATACTGAAAAAGAGGAATGCACTTTTGTTTACACAGGTTTGAACTATTTTACACCATAAAAGGATCAATGATATCCTGGTACTCATTTGTTCTAATTATTTTACTCTGTTTTGTTAATAACTGGTAATCCGCTTTCTTTGCATTTGCATGTTTGAGTGGGAACATCCTCAGAGATGTGTCCTTTTCATTTTGGATACTAACAGCCTAATAACATTCTATTCATGACAATGTGTTCAGCACACCAGTAAAGTTGGTATTGCTTTCAGAATTATATATAATTAAGTAAGAGGGCAAGTTGTCAAAAGCAGTGATTTTAATTCAAATCATTCAATACAATAGATATTTTTATTTTGCCAAAGATGTTGTTTAACTGGGTTACTGAAAATACTTTTCTTGCAGAGTATATACTAGTATTCTATAAGATCACAGGCATCACATGTTAATTAATTCATCTAGCTTTCTAGATAATTAGAACACCCCTCAGCTTAATAGCACAGGCAGAATAGGAACTCATGGAGTTTTAAATTAAAAATTAAAAAATATTCTTGCAGATATTCACAGTTTAACTAAAATTGTTTTAAAAATAATTTCTTGGACCTGATCCCCAATTACTTGGGTCATAGTTTGCCAAATTTTGTAAGTTTTCTTAAATTTTTGTTATTGCATTATTTTTTAAATTAACTCCTATAGCAACATACTTCAAGAAATAAAGTGTAATTTTTGTGTTACAAGGTTAAGTTTGGTCCAGTTTGTGATATTCTAGTATATTCCAGAGATTGTCACAGCATTTATTCTGCAATGCCTGTGCTTAGTTAACGTAGGTACTATGATTCCAGTAAGAGTAACCCATTAGGAAAATGTTCTGAAACCAAGCTGTTATTTCTTTACTTATTTTGGAGAGAATTTCCAGCCAAATCACATTCTCTAATTTAAATAAACTTCTTTATCTTATAGATTAAGTCATGCATAAAAAAGAAAATGCAAAAACACGGTTAAACCTTTAAGTATTAGGTCATTAAAAATCCATTCTTGCCTTCCTGCCCATTACTACATCTTTTTTCAGACCTGTCACCCATTTCATTTAAGCACTTAGCTCCCTTCTAATGAATGAATTGGCATTTCATATTACCTTATTATCCTATAAAACAAAATGCATACTCAATAACATTAACGGTAATTTCTCATAAAGACACATTATCGATCCGGGAGCTACCTGTAAGCATTGAAAATTGCAGCCTGCACACAGAGCCTTTCACATCTGGGCCTGAAGAATTAAAGAAAAATTAAATTTGACAGCAGTAAATTCACAGTCACAATCTAAGCCCCAATTTATATGCAAAATGAAATGCTTTATGAAAATTTCTTCTATTTTCTCACGGAGATTTGGGAAAAGATTTCACTAGATGCTTCTTTCTTTAATATTCCTCTACTTAAATATTATACTGCAGTCACTGTAGACTCTCTTTGATGTATAAATAATCAAGTTAAATTATGTGCTGCAAGGAGACTAGTGCTCTGCCATTCTTATTTTACAAAGTAATTTCTACCCTAGAGGGTCAAATTTCCCTGACAAATTCTTAATTACTATGTTGCAACAGAAGCAGAATCTATTTGTGCATAAATCCTGGGCATTCCCATGTGGCAAGTAACTAATATTACCAACCATTTCACTTGGCCTGTTCACTGAACTCCATAATTAGATAATACTTTTGATGATGGTACATTTGAAGTCTTAATCCATTTAATTTTTTATGAGATTTTTTTATTTTAATAGGGATATGTTAGTGACCACTGCCTATTTAAAAATCATTAAAATTCTGTCCACAGCAGTAATAAAGATTAAAGATTACTAATATGGCATTCATAACCTTGCTGGTTTTCCAGAAATCCAGGGCTTAAGGTAAATGTTAAAGGTCATTTAATATGTTAGTCACTAATTATAATCCTGGGTAATAGGTTCCTTTTCTAATTATCATGGTATAAAAAGTTCTATTGTTTGGGTCTGTGCTTCTGATTTTCATATTTAGCTTTTTTGGGGATGAGTAATCCTGGAATTAAGCTCCTGAACATTGATGAAAGTAGGTAATGCTTGATGATTAACTGGATAAAAGCTTATATTTGAATGCTGTGTGATATCTTGCCTTGAAGTTACTTGCAAAAGATGCAGCATCTTTTTTCTGGGACTAAGTTCAGGGAAAAGGTCATTGTAAGATTAATGAACCCATATTTTAATATCAAACTATGACAAATTTGACAACAACCTTTCCATACTCCTGCAAAACATTAAAAGAAAGCTTAAACAACTTGAAACAAAAGGAAGACATTTCTAAAAAGTGGACTAGATTTTGTCTGTCTTTTAGCTGAATAACAAAAGCACAGAATTGTCCAATTCATTCAGCAATGAATCGTTTAGCACATGAACACACACACAATGGTACCTGGCAAGATTGAATAGCCACCTGAGAACATCAGTAACTGTCTTCTTAACTAAGACCACAGGCTCCTGGTAAGTGAATGCTAAGATGGACTAATTGCAACCCATCAGTATTTGGCTTGTAATTTTTACCAAAGTCAGAGTGTCTTGTCATTTTCCATTTAGTTTTACATTTGTTCTAAAGTTATTTTATATAATTGCCCTTTTAAAATGTCCATAGTTTGAGGTATTTAGTTAACATGTATATCTTTCTACATTTTCAAATTAATTTGCATTTTCTGCTTCTTCAGTCTTATTCCTATGCACTTCATTCTTTATATTTGTCCTTCAGGAAATCTTTTGACAAATCACTAATATAATATCAAAAGTGACTTCAATTATTAGAACTTGTAAATAACCTCAAAGTATTTTATAAGAGCGCTGTCAGTATATATATATATATATATATATATATATTTTTTTTTTTTTAATATATATATTTATTTGTTTTAGTTGTACACAATGACTTTATTCTTATGTGGTGCTGAGGATCTAACCTGGGCCGCGCACGTGCTAGGCGAGCGTTCTACCACTGAGCCACAACCCCAGCCCAGATATATTTTGATTAATTAAATCATAACTAATTTTGAGCATTTGCTGTGTTCCACACACATAACATTTTCTGCCATCATGTAAATTTTCTTATACTGATGGCAAAAATGCAATGAGCAAAATCAAGCAGTCTCTCTATCTAACCACCTATCATTCATCAAGCTAATGTTAAAAGGTGAAAACTACTACAAGCCAAAGTAAAAGACAGGAGAAATATATGGACTAATGATTAGGAATAGGGAAGAAGAAGATTGCTATTTCAATTTTAGTGATCTTAGAAAGGTTCATTGGGAAAGTGGCATTTTACCAAAGACTGGTAAAGATGAATTAGGTTTATCAAGTGCACAACAGAGCAGGTACAAAGGCTCTGAGGCAGGAGCATGCTTAGTTTGTTCAAGGAACAGCATGGCAAGTAGTGTGATTGGAAAAGAATGAATAAAAAGAAAAGTATGAGGAGATCCATTCAAAAACAGTTTGGGGGCTCAGGTTATACCCAACTTTAAGATCTTTTAGAAATGTTGATTTTTATCCAGCATGAAGTAGAGCCCATTTGAGTATTTTAAATAAAAAGTGACATCAGTCTTTTTAAATTTAGAACTGATAAATCCAGCCTCTGGATTGAAATCTGTTAACAGGATTACACAGATGAAGCAGCAAGACCAGTTAAGAAGTTAAAATTCATACATGCAAAACTTAACAGAGGATTGGATTGGGGATCTTTTCAGACATTGAAAATCAATTTCTATTTATTTTGAAGTTAGAGCAAAAAGAATATGATACAGTTTGTGTGTGGGGGGGGGGAACATGTCAATAGTGACACTATAATTTTGGTCTTCAGTAACATGGGTCTCATTTGTAAACTCAATAATAACATTTCCAGGATATTCTGTAGTCAAACACATAAATGAAGTGGAGTGAAGGGAATGGAGACAGAAAACACAAATAACTCATTTTTTTGAGTTTTGCTGTTAAAGGTGAGAAGAGTGAGGAGGTAGATAGAGGGAAATAATGGGATTATGAAATTTTGTTTTTAAGATGGAAGACATTGCAGTGTGTATGCTGAAAATATGCTACAGCATGATCCAGTAGGAGAAAAAAGTAATGGTCACTTCATTATGAATCAAGACTTAAAAAGTGAACTCCATCCAGTTTCAGAACATCTAAATTATTTTGGCTGGAAAGTACAATTTAGCTATGGGTAGAGTTTTTCTAGAATGTGAGAAAGTGAAAGAAGAGCTCAAGACTTGACAATGTTTGCACATGAAAGATGTGATGTGGATATATGCAATTTACACTGAGTAAGGAGGATATTAAGGGTAGAAGAGGTATAGACATAAGTGTCTTCAATATCTTTGATAGATATTCCCTTATACTTAATGGGAATGGAATATATACATGAATCAATGATCCCTTGCAATAAAGTGGTTTTCTTAAAAGGGGGTATGCTATGGAATGGGGCAATTATGAGAACTCATAAAACCAAGGATGCACAGTGGAAAACATCAGGAAGAGGGAAAACTGGAAAAGCAACTGTAATCACGAGTGCTATGACAGAGTACTCAGAGACATGAAAACTATGAATTATGCTTTTCCAATTAAGATCACAACATTAACACAAAGGCAGGCCATAGCTGATGATAGAGGTTTATGCATGGCTGGTTCCATGTGTCTGTCACCTGTGCATTTGCACAGGACCCTATGCTAAAAATGACCTTGTACTTCATTTAATCCTCTGATGTTGCCATTTTGAAACTTTAAATAAAGACATTTTGTGGTGCCCTGAAGGATGCAGGATGAGTCTCCCATCCAAAATTGATTGGAAGCAGAGACTGAGGATTCCACACATGTACCACAAGAGTATGAATAGGTATTACTCACATAAAGAGAGTTTCTCAGGAGAACAAGACAGGCTCCTCAAAAGGTCCAAAATGGCTTAATTCTTTGGTTTTTACTGGGGTTGAAAGAGAAGGCACTAAAAGACTCTGCATATGTGCTGGATTTTCCTGGTTTAAACTTCCCCATTTGGTTTGTGTAACCATGGGGTTTGAATTCTTCAAGTGATTGAACATAAAAAATCAAGTCAGATTTTTATCACAAAGCTTCTCTGGGATTCCTTTTTGCACTGGCTCTACCAGTGTTACAGTCAGTCCTGATTTTATGGAAGCAATGAATGAGACATGGTTTGGTATGCAAGATGCTCATTAGGGATTAATTACCACTAAGGGAAAATGCAGAAGGAAAAGTTGAACTGCCATGAAAGACAAGAAAAGCAGTTGCCATCAGCATTTCCTAGAGGGGTGATTTTTTATCCTCATTGGTTGTGAAACCACACAGTCCTCAAAGCTGGGGGCAATTGTTTCTCTGAAGAGCAATTTGGGCATACTCATCTCTGTACCTACCAGAAGTAGACACTATCAATATGTTGATAGTTATTATATTTTGAATATAAATTGGAAGATATGATATTTTCTAAATAACTAAATATGAGTAAACCTGCAGTCAAGGTCTTAGAGGTGTCCATATTAATTAGGCACCAAAAACAGCATAAATTTGTCAAAGAAGCAGCATCTAGATTTCACCTCCACCAATTATCATATATGTGACTTACTAGATGTGAAAAGCTCAGCTTCTTTGAGTATCAGATTTTTTTTCAAGAAGAAAATAATAATACAAATAAATATTTGTTTTAAGGAATAAAAATTTGAAACAATGGTTCAAGGGTAAAGGTTTTATGTAAGTGATACTTTTTTCTCCTTAAAAGTGTCAAAGTATACATCTTCATGTTTATACTTAGAGTAATAAAAATTCTGTTTCTCTGCACTGAAAGAGTTTTCAATTATTTGAGTTGATTCTAATTCTGTTTTGCTGTCCTGTAAGTAACCTTTTCTTTAAGAACAAACTTTTAGTCACACCAGAATTTTCACGTCTATCTGTAATTACTGCCTAGAATACCTGTTTTATTTAACAAATTCTGCGAACTTATAGAAAGATCGTCAATAGAAAATTAAGTGAAAAGTTTTTAATTGAGTTTTTTATTCATTTCTGTTTCTTAACAAGAGATTCTTTGGAACTTACATAAGATGTGAACATATAATTTCTCTCAAATACAGTGAAAGGATGTTTTTGGTGTAACTACTTGTTTTTATCATACCATATAAAGGCTCTTATAGAGCTTTTTGAGGATCAATCCAGGTGTACTTCACAATCTCTGTAACTCCAAATTTCTTATACTCCTACAAATAACAGCATGAGGAATGTTTGAATCCTCACCCATGTCACTATTGATAAAAGAGGGTTGCAATTTTATTAGAACATATAGTACTTCAAATATGTTGAGTACATATAGCACAGGTCTTCAGTTCAGGCTGAACAGACTTCTTTGTGAGTAGAAAATGAAATAAACAAACCCCTTGTTAGAGTGATGAAGGTCTGAAACTTGCCCCAAATTCCCTTGCAAATCAGACTATGTAAATCATGATGTTTTCAGATGTTGGTGAAGAAAGATCAATTTCATCATAATGTGTTTTATGTTTCTTAAAGGTTATCATTTTTCAAATGAGAAGTAGGGTTGAGTGTCTAAAATTAAACTGTGCTCATCACTTCAAATTATTAGTTTTTTTTTTTTTTTTTTTTTTTTTTTTTTTTTTTTTTTTTTTTATAAAGAGTGTTTAGCGTCACACAGGCAAACATTGCCCCAATTATACAGGAACAGATTTGTCATTCCTCATCACAGAAATAGCTCAGAACACAAAGGGAGAGAAGGTGTGTGTATTTGTATTTATGTGGGATTGGAAATGCTAAATAAAAAACTGATTATTTTAAAACTTGATCCTAAGTCTACTTTCCTATTCACATATTTGTCTATCTTAAAGCAAATGCAAAGAAGGGTAATATTTAGTTCACTGATATTTTGAAGTAAGATCTTAGGTATCCAACACCACAATGCAGGCGTATTTGATAATGTCAAGAAAAAAGTAAGAGAAAAACATTTGACTATTTTTCTGAATCCCTCTTTAGTTTTCTCCTGTTATAACAACTATGCTAGGTATAAATGTTTTATTTAATCTCCAATTGAAAATGTAAAATACCATATTGTTAAATTAAAATAATAAACATTGTATCTTTCATGAGTGTCTTCCTTATTGAAAATCCTACACCAACACTAATTTAAAAATGGAAAAACATATTCTTATATTTATCCATGACTTTGCTTGGGCCACGGAATTTCTACCTGACAACAGAGACACAAAGAGAGAGAGAGCCATTTAGAATGCTGGCAGATACTCAAGAGAGATTTGGTTGTATTATCAATTATCTCAGCTTGATACTGTGGAACATATACTCTACCCCTTCATAGCTGTTAAAAAGATTTAAAGTCATGATCATAGTACTTGAAAAGAACAATGCACGTTCATTTTGGCTAATCAGACATCTTAAAATAGACCACCATAAAAATCACTCCAGAAAAATGAGAATCTATTTTTAAATGCTTCCAAAAAAAAAAAAAAAATCTGTCTATCTTCCTCAGTTTATCAGCCCTTACCAAGAAGAAAAAGACTCCCTAATTCTAAGTCTAATTTTAATTGTTATTTAATCATATACTTTATAACTGGATCTTAGTGAAAATGTGAATTCGCTCCCCTCAAACCCTAGAAGTTTTCTTTCTTCTTGCCTTTGTCTTTCTCTAAGGCACTTAGAGCAAGTTTTTGGATAACTTACATCACAACAACTTCATGTCTTTCTTAAATGCAGATACCTGCAGATAATACATGGAGGGGATAAAAAATCTACCATTTCATTTTATTTTAAAAAATTTATTTTATTTTACAGAAAGCTAATTATCTAATAGGTATTAATGTTAATAACCAATTTGTACTACTTATAAATTTAACCAAAATTCACCTCTCTAAGCAATGCATCATTCATTTATGATATCAGCACAGAATTAGAACTTTATTGTGATTCCCCAAAATAGTCATTCATCTTATGGATCTACAAAGTCATTCAACTAATTCAACATGTATCTATTGAGGATTTTTATCTACTATTTTATATATTGTGGACAGTAAAAACAATAATCAATTTCCTCATGGAGTTTCTTTTATAATATAAATAAATAGTCAAGCTATACAGGAAGGTAATACAATACACTATGGTGAGTAGGGATGCCAGAGGGAGTAGCAAAGAGAAACGGGGCAGCTTTCAATCAGAAACATGTTTCATGTGCTTGAAATGGAAGGAAGGAGGGAACAGAGCAATAAGAAAAATGGTTAGGAAGGGAGTGAAAGGCCAATTTGTAAAGAGCCTTGGGTGAGGTGCAAGGGCACTGCAGGATTTCAAGCAAAATAATGACCTGATTGCAAGTTTCATAACTTTAAAAACTACCTCTACTCTTGACAGTGCTGAAATTTACAAATTCCACCAAATTAACTCTTCTGGTCCTCATGTTTCTATTCAAAGGATCCCTGAAATCTCTACTTGGGTGTTAGATGTGTGATGTTTCTAAAAGTTAAACTATCCAAGGCTCATCTCCTGAGTTAAGGCTTTAATGGAAAGTAAAATTTGATGATATGTGTTCTCAGAGCAGAATGCAGGCTATCTCTGGACTCAGTTTTCAGGATCTTCAGCTCTTATAAGAAAATTTTGTCAGGAGCGAGCATTGGAAGGTATGTGGAAAAAATATAGCTTGGTGAACCCAGTTCTTTGGTTATGGATCACAAGAGGTTTTATGGTGGTCTGGTACTTTTTTGAACAAAAGACCTCACAAGAACAACTAAGAGGAGAAAACACTTATTTGGGCTCATGGTTTCCAAGTGTCAATCCATGGTTAGCAGACTCCACAGGTCTTGGCTGGAGGTAAGGCAGAACAATATTGCAGGAGGAAGTGGCAGGGGAAAGCAGATTGTGGCATGGCAACCAGGAAGTACTGAGAGAGCTCCACTCACCAGGAATAAAATATAAACCCCAAAAGCATGCCAGCAGTGATCTGCACCATCTAGTGATGATGTCCCACCTGCCTACAGTCACCTACCAATTAATCCATATTAGTATATTCATCCACTAATTAGGTTAAAGGTCCCATATCACAACCATTTCATCTTGAACATTCCTGCATTGTCTCACACATGAAACTTTGGGTCACCCATCAGATCTAAACCATGACACTGGCCTGCAGAAAAAACAGGTCTTGGGAGTAAGTATGATATCTGGGCTTTTAGATTTACAGCTATAGTCTCTTTTTCCTTCTTTTTTGTCACCTTTCACTTACCTTTATTGCTTCCATCCTTCTTCACATTATTTATTTAACTTATTTGCCATTCATTTAGCTTACTTTTAATTGATGGGCTAAATTTTAATGTCTTATATGTTTTTTTTGTATTGATAATTTATGATCTATATTATTAGCAACATTGCTGCTACTGAAATTTGATGAAATCTACTATATCTTTCAGGGGAAGAAAAATATTTTCTGAATTTACTTAGGTAGTCAGATGTTCTCCTATTTGCAGTTTTATTTTTTATTCTGGATGGCATGGTAACAGATTTATGATAACTTACACCTCATTTATTTGTTTTTAACTCAGTGGAATTTTTCAATGCTTATAAAAACCAAATGAAACATGCACAAAACTAAGCACACTTTATGACACAAACCACCTTCCCCTGATTTGTCTGATGCTATTAATAGCAGTATTATAACACCTCAAAAATTATAAGTATCTGAGAACTTTTTAAATTGGATAAAACTAACCAAATTCCTTTAGCATCCTCAAATATATGTGAACAGCAACATATTACAAAAATGCGTGTAAAAGTGTCCTGTTATCAATGTAGTATATTAATTCTATTCAAAATGTATGGACTGACAAACTTGAGATTTATTTCCATTCTAATTGTTTAAAATATATTTTAAGAAGTAAAGGTAAAAACCCAGCTGTCCAGAGTTCTCAGTTCTAAGAATAAATCACCTCCACAGTATTATCTTGCCCCTGACTACAGATTAAATTTGCTAGTAACTTAAATAATAAAATTCAATTCAAATATTCAGAGACATGTCCACATTTATTATTTCAACTGTTTAATTTTCCTCAGGGTGCATGTATTAATTAATTAATGTGCTGCCCTTCCTATGTGATGACTTGCTTAAAAAGGTAGAATTATTAATAAAGAATATTTCCCTTGCTTTAGCATATTTAGGGCAAAGACCAAATGCTTGAGACATTTAAACTTATTTCAGTCTATGACAAGCCTGAAAAGAGCAGGAAATGTCCCAGATATACCATGTAAGATAAAAATTAAGAAAGTAGTAACCCAAAACTTGGATGCATATACACACAGAGAATTTTCAAAAGTCCAGTTCATTTTAACACTGAGATAACAAAAGAGAAAAAGATAAAGTAATACTTAGTAATAATAATAAGTATAGCAGAATCAGGGTTTCAGGATGTATATGAATAACAAAACCATCTAACATAAGAAAATGTATTGGCCTAATCTCAAAAATAATCTGGCATCCAAGAGAATCATATACTTCATTAAAATATGTTCATAATAGTTTGAATAGGGGGTGTTCTTTAGTAATTTACAAGGAACTGTTGATTTTACATATTATTCTTATGAATTTGAATTATCTTTAAAAAATTTTAGAACTCGTTATTTGGGGTAACATGTATTTTATGATCCGTCATCTTAACTCTGAATATTCTCCATACTTTCTTTTTTAATTTGTGCTCCCTCAGATACACTCAGTAGGCATTGTTGGCACAGTAAATTTTTAAAAAGTTATAATATTAATATATCATTAAGCAACTGCATTGTAAAATGTAATTTTAAATACATATAATATGGAAGGGGCCTACACAGGCAGAAGTGTAGGGCTCACCAAAGTTATAAACCAGCCCTGGATTGTGAATCAATCACACAATTCAAGTCCCATATATATCAATTACCAATGAAGGGAAATTTCCTACCCATTTTTCTGGAAGAAAAGTTAAACTCTTTTTCTTTGAGTTTCTAAGGAAAGGAAGTGGTGAGATTAGATTCTTTTATTGATGTTTTTTATGTTTCAGAAAGGTTTCACGTGTAGGAACTTTGCCTTGAAAGCTGTGGAGACAGGAGGAAATTGATTCCCTCTGTGGTGGAGAGCAAGCAATGTCCTATATGCAAAGAACGTGATTCAGACTCATCTGAGTTAATATTTCAGCTCTAGTGATTTTACGTGTATATCTTTCAGAGAGTTCCAAAATATCTCTATGCCACCTTTCCTCAGTTACATAGAAAAAGGGTACTGTGATGTGTAAGAAACAGGATTGTTAGGATAATTAATATACAACCCCCAAATCCAAACAGGCTTTTCTTTTTTTTCAATGTCTTCATAGCAAAAGTGTCACCACTATTCAGAATGCATACAGAACTCAAACCTTTGGCCTGGCCCCTGAACCTCATCTTTTGTCTCATATCTAATCCACCATCATCTCTCATCAAAAGACCACTGATTTGTCTAGCCTTTGTTAACTTAAAAAAAAAATCTTATAATCTGTATACCATATGACAGCCAGCAGAGTAGTCTTACAAAGTGGAAATAAAATCATAACATCACCAATGTTTCCACTCAACAGACTATACAATACCTGTATTAAACTGACCTTCAAGACACTCCATTAGACGGCCCCAAGATTTATCTGTTTTTTTTCCCTACTTTTATAGCACAATAGTTTTTAGACTTATTTAAAATGCATTTTTATTTTAAACTAGTTTTAGATTTATAGGAATTTTTCAAAAAAGACAGTTCCCATGTATTCCATACCTAGTTCCTTCCAATACTGATGTTTTACATTTCACATTTGTCCTAATTAATTAATCAACATTGATACATTACTATTAAATAAAGTTCATAATTTATTCAGATGTCCTTAATTTTTACTTAATGCCCTCTTTCTCCTCCAGGATATCAGCCAAGAGTCTATATTGAATTTAGATATGTCTAGGCATCTACTGGTATGAGAATTTGTCTGACTTACCTTGCTTTAATGATTTTGAAGGTTTTGTGGATTACTGGTTAAGCATATGGCAGAATGTCTTTCAATTGGGATTTGTCTCATATTTTTCCTTATGGCTAGACTGGAATGAAGGATTTTGAGAGAGAAATATTAGAGATAAATGTCATTATCATCATATCACATCCAAGGTACCTTATATCAGCACAATTTACCATCATTGATGTTGATCATAATTACCTTGCTAAGGTAGTATTTTCTAGTTTCCTGTACTATAATATTATACCACCTACTCATTTCTAAATGGCATTCTTAGGAAGTAAATCATAAGGTGCAGTTCACATTTAAAGAGTAGGGAGTTATGCTCAATATCCTTGAATGTGAATTATCTATATAAAGTATTTGGAATTCTTGATGGGATATTTGTTTAATCTCCATTTATTTATCCCATTCCTTTATTTCAGTATGGATTTAGCGATATTTATCCTATATTTTAGGTTATAATTCAAAACTATTTTATCTGCTGTTCATATTGTTTCATAATTGGCTGCCAGGGATTTTTTTCAGTTGAGTCCTGTGTCCTTTTTACATAACCCCATGTTGCTGTTCTACTGCTGTTATTTGCTAGCATTTACTTCTTTACATCCTGGCACTACAAGAGGCTCTGGGCTCACCTTATGTATCACCTGACACAATCATAGAACCAGCCATTACTCCAAGCAGCTCTGATGTTGTAGCTCTCAGGTTTACAAGGAAGACCTAAGAAACTGGGGGAATGCAGATATAAGTCTCAGAGTCCAAAGACCAGAGAACCTGGAGTTTTGATGTTTAAGCAAAGAGAAGGGTGTCTCAGCTCCAGAAAAGTGAGAGAAAAAACTTTCCTTTCCCCTGCCCCAGAAAAGTGAGAGAAAAAACTTTCCTTTCCCCTGCCTTTTCATTCTATCTGTGTCCTCAGTCACAGATAGATGGCACCCACCCACATTGAGTGAAGCAAACCTTCCATACTCAGTCTGCTGACTAATGTGTCAATCTCTGCCAGAAATGCCCTTACCCAGAAATAAGTCTTTGTAGTGCCCAGTTGTCTCTTAATCTAGTAAAGAAGACCCTTAAGATTAATGCCATCAGCTAACCTTATTTTGAGGCCTTCAGTCCTAAACTGAGATACTAGCTTACAGGCTACTGATTTCTCAGCCTCCACAATCCTGCTAGTCAATTACCTTAGTAATCCCCTATTAGCTATCGTATCCATTGATCTATTATATCTCTATCTTACTGGTTTTATTTCTTTGAAGAACCCTAATACAGGTGCATACACTTTAAGGATTATTATATCTTCTTGAAAAATTGGTCCCTTTAATATTAAGTAATGACCTTCTTTATCCCCAATTATCTTCCTGTTATGAAGTCAGGTTTGTCAAAAATAAATATAGCCACACATTTCTTTTGATTAGTGTAATAAGTTACATCTTTCTCCATCCTTTACTTTAAAACTGTTTGGGTCTTTATACTTCAAGTGCATTTTCCTTTGTTTTTGGTTTTTGCCATAATGAAGATTGAAGCCCCTGCAAGCTAAGCAAGTGCTCTACTACTGAGCTATAACCCCCATTCCTAAAATAGGTTTTATAGACAACATGTTGTTGAGTCTTCTTATTTTATTCAATCTAGCAATATTATTCTTTCCATTGGTATTTTTAGACCTTTCATGTTACAATGGTTATTTATATAGTTGGATGTATATAGAACATTCTGTTAACAGTTCTATTTAATGTATTTATTCTTTATTCTTCTTTTCTCACTCATTTTCTGTTTTCTTTAGTTTAAATTGACTATTTTGTATGAGTTCTTTTAATCTGATTAGCCTATAATTAATGCTTCATAAATGTTTTTAATAGTTGTCATGGTGTTTTAGATATATAAAACATCCCACCTTCAAATAAGACTTCACCACTTCACATGTAGTGTAGTCACTGAACAGAAGAGTGTTCCAAACTGGAAATCCATATGCAACAAAATGAAATTAAACCCTTGTCTCTCACCATGCACAAAATTCAATTCAAAGTGGATCAAGGACCTAGGAATTAGACCAGAGACAATACGCCTAATAGAAGAAAAAGTAAGCTCCAATTTCCAACATGTCGGATTAGGCCCCAAGTTCCTTAATAAGAATCCTGTAGCACAAGAACTATTACCAAGAATTAATGAATGGGATAGATTTAAACTGAAAAGCTTCTTCTCAGCAAAAGAAACAATCAGTGAGGTGAATAGAGAGCCAACTAATTGGGAACAAATATTTAATACATGCACATCAGATAGAGCACTAATTTCTAGAATGTATATAGAACTAAAAAAACTTAACACCAAAAAAGCAAATAACCCAATCAATAAATGGGCTAAGGAATTGAAAAGACACTTCTCAGAAGAAGATACACGATTAATCAACAAATACATGAAAAAATGCTCAACATCACTGGCAATTAGAGAAATGCAAATCAAAACTACTCTAAGATTTCATTTCACTCCAGTCAGAATGGCAGCTATCAAGAACACAAACAACAATAAATGTTGGAGAGGATGTGGGGAAAAAGGCACACTCATACATTGCTGGTGGGACTGCAAAATGGTGCAACCGCTATGGAAAGCAGTATGGAGATTTCTTGGGAAAATGGGAATGGAACCACCCTATGACCCAGCCATCCCACTCCTGGGTCTATTCCCAAAAGACTTAAAAACAGCATATTACAGTGACACAGCCACTTCAATGTTTATAGCAGCACAATTCACAATAGCTAGGTTATGGAACCAACCTAGATGCCCCTCAGTAGATGAGTGGATAAAGAAAATATGGTATATATACAAAATGGAATTTTACTCAGCAATAAGAGAGAATAAAATAATGGCATTTGCAGGTAAATGGATGAAGTTGGAGAATATAATGCTAAGTGAAATTAGTCAATCTCAAAAATCCAAGTACCGAATGTTTTCTCTGATATAAGGAGGCTGGTTCACAGAGTTGTTGGAAGGGGGTACATAGGATCAGAGGAACACTAGAATGGTCAACGGAAAGGGAGGGGAGGGAGGGAGTAAGGGGGGGGTTGGAAAAAAATTGGTGGTTGAATGAGATGGATATCATTATCCTAAATGCATGATTGAAGATCTGAATGGTACTTATATACTTTGTATACAAGCAGTTGTATGTAAAAAGATACTATACTTGTGCATGATGAATAAGTAAATAAATAATAAAAAAATTAAAAAATAAATAAATAAATAAATAAATAAATAAAAAGAAGAGTGTTCCAGTTCTTCCCTTTTACTCCTTGTGACACTGATGTCATTTATTTCATTTAACCTGTGCTATGATCACCCAATATGTTGTTATTTTTATTATTTCAAACGGTTACATTTAAATTATCAAGTGTTGTGTGATTGTACCTTTGTTTGATCCTTCTATGAAGCTCTTCATTTCCTTGTGTAGATTCAAGTCACTGACTGTGATATCATCTTTCCATCAAAGGAACTTTTGACATTTCTTCTCAGAAATAGTCTGCTGCCAGTGAATTTCCTCATTTTTTTTTTTCTTTTTTGGTCTATGTATTTATTTCTCCATCATTTTGCAGAATAATTTTTTATATATAGAATTTTAAATTGTTTTTTTTTTTTTTCAAATCTTAAATTATTTTACTCTATTCTACTTTTAGTTATATTATTTTAAATGTGCCTTCCCCAGTTATTATCCTTGTTTTCCCAAAGTTAAAGTGGTGAGTTTTTTTTTTTTTTTTCCTTTCGTGTCCCTTTAAGATTTTCTCTTCATTTTTTGCCTTCTTTAGTTTTAATATGATATGTCTAGATATACTTTGTTTGCTTCAGGTAGAGTTGTATTTGACTTGATTAGTGTTCTCTGAATTTCCTTGCTGTGTAGTTCAGGGGCTATCTCTAATTTTGAAAAGTCTTGCCCAATATTATTGGAATTATTTATTTTGCTCTCCTTTCCTTTTATTCTCCTTCTGGCATTCTAATTATGCAGAGTTGGATATTTTCATATTTCCTACAGTTTTTGGATATCTTGTCCTGATATTTCATTCTTTGAACTCTTTTCATCTCATATTGGGAAATTTCTATTTTTCTCTATTTAAGTTCAGTGATTCTTTCCTCAACTGTGTATGGCCTACTAATCCACACAAAGAAGACATTAATTTATGCTACTATTTATTTTGAAGTTTGTTTTGTTTTTGTTTGCTTGTACTGGGGATTGAACTCAGGAGTACTTTTCCACTGAGCTACATCTCCAACTTTTTGATTTTTGCATTTATTTGAAGACAAGGTTTCACAAAGTTGCTGAGGCTGGCCTTGATCTTGTGATCCTCAGGCCTCAGCCTCTCAAGTTGCTGGTATTACAATTGTGTGCCACCATGCCAGGCATGTTACTATATTTTTGATTTGTAGTATATTTTGATTCTTTCTTAGTGTTTCTGCCTCTCTGCTTACATTACAAATCTTTCTGTACATGTTATTTATTTTCTCCATTAGCAACTGTTACATATAAATTTTATTTATTTTAAATTCCCTACCTGATACTTTCAACATAGGTGTCATCCAAATCTAGTTCTGATAATTGTATGTTTTTCTTGTCTTTTGGCAAGGCTTGTAACTTTTTGTTGAAAAACAGAAGTGCCAAACTGAATAAAAGGAACAGAAGTAAAGAAGTCTTCAGTGTGAAAATTTATATTAATCTAAGAATTGGTATTTTTTTTTTTTTTTTTTTTGGTACCAGGGATTGAACTCAGGGGTATTCCACCACTGAGCCATATCTCCAGCCCTATTTTGTATTTTATTTAGAGGCAGGGTCTCACTGAGTTGCTTAGCACCTCACTTTTTGCTGAGTCTGGCTTTGAACTCACGATCTTTCTGCCTCAGCCTCCCAGTGAGTTTGCACCATCACGCCCACCTAAAGCCCACCTAATGTTTGCTGTAACTATAGGTACAGCTTCAAATTCCTTCAGTGGCCTTGAATTTATCTCCAATCTTGACTTTCAGAATTACTTTTTGATTCACCAGAGTGTGTTTTGTGTCTTCTCCAAATGTAGTTCATTATTATATTGAAGCCCATTTGATATTTGTTGGCAAAATATACTTTCCAAAATATAACAACTGAATCTTGGTCTTGTATAGAGTCTATGTCACTGAGGTGTAACATTCCTGAGTTTATCCAATGGTATAGCTTGTTTTCCCTTGGTTCCCACTCCTTTCTTTGCCAATGAGTTTGTCATCTGTTTACTCGAATCCCTGAATCTTGTTGGCTATGTTATGTTTCCCCTACATCATACAAGATGGCTGAAGAGGGCTTGAGTGGGAAGGAGTTCTTTTCCTTTGCTAGAATAAGTCTTAAGCATTCAACTTTAACAAGGTAAATTTCTTCAGAGTTGTAGCAGGAGATTTCGGAGGATGTTAACAGTTGTTATCCCACGTTTCCTCCTAGCAAAGCCAGTGACAGTCCCTGGAAGGAGAAGCCATGGAACCTTGGTGGTTTCTCTACACAGGTATCCTCCAGAATTTTCTCACTTTCTTGCTGGTCCACACTCAGCCTCTAGCATTTCATCAAAGTCACTGTTAAGTGCCTCCTTGACTTTATCATTCAGTGGCTTTTGCTCCAGGTAAGTAAATCGTGTCATTTTTCTGTAGATGCCTCTATCTTCCCAGATTTCAGGGTGTCATTTTGCCATGCAATTTCATTTCTCTGATAAGTCCAAGGAAAGTAATTGACTTTTAGCTCCTAAATTTTTTCTTATTGTCAGGATGAGAGTCTCAACTTCCAAGTTCTTCACATATTGGAATTCAAACTAGAATACTTGGTTATATTGGCAAATCTGAAATAGTACTGTTAATCATGGAAGGATACATGGAAAAAGACTTAAGACTGAATAATTGAGGAAGCCTTAACTTTACCTTCTGATAAAAAATAATAAGTACCTATTTCACAATGTTGCTGTGAGTGCTACATAACACAATAACTACAAAACACCTCAAGTAACACTTGGCAAATTATAATTAGCTATTATTTTCCTTTACCCCACAAACTCAGTAAGGGATAGAGCTATTCTGTCTTCACTAAACAAAGGCTGCAAATTTTCATGAGTTAATATCTTTCCAATGTTAGAGACACATGTCAAGAGTATTCCAAGCCGGGCGCGGTGGCGCACGCCTGTAATCCCAGCACTTTGGGAGGCTGAGGCAGGAGGATCGCGAGTTCAAAGCCAGCCTCAGCAATGGCGAGGCACTTAGCAACTCAGTGAGACCCTGTCTCTAAATAAAATGCAAAAAAGGGCTGGGGATGTGACCCAGAGGACGAGTGCCCCTGAGTTCAATCCCCGGTACCACAAAAAAAAAAAAAAAAAAAAAAAAAAAAAAAAAGAGTATTCCAATTAAAATCCGTCAACCTTTATCAGAATTTTTATTTATAATACTTCTCAATTAAGTGTTTTATGAGGGGAGATATGACATCATCAAACAAAGAAAACCACTTCTTCATGAACAATTACAGGAAGATTATGTTTTATGTTTCTTTACATTTTATCTATTTCAAACTTGGATAACTTAAATAACATATACATAATTTCTTATCTATTTGTAATCAAAAAACTTGAATTGTATACATGTTAAAAACATTAGGACAGCTATGCATCAATTAATAAAATTGTCAGCTTTCTTCATGAATTAAATTAACTTAGAAATAAAAGTTATAGATTTCAAAGATATAATTTTAGAAGACTAGTCAAATTAATTTGTGAATTTGAGTCTATAAATTCATTATTCCATGCCAAATTACTTGGTAAATTTACTTTGGGAAGCATGAGAAGAATTCTTCCTTCATTACCCCACATATCCTTGCCTTCTCCCATCTTTCAATGTCATGTCTCTTGACTTAAACTGAACATCCACAATTCTTAAAACAATTCTTAGAACAATTCATTAAAGAAACCTCACAAATATTTCCATAAGCGAGTTGATCAAGACCAGATGTGTAACAACTTTACTTATTAAAAGCAGTAGTCTTACTGATAAAAATGCAGTGAGTTATAAGTCCTATTTCCTTTATTGTCTTATCGTTGATTTAATACTATCTTTTGAACTTGACCTTTGTGGAGAATTAAGATATCTTTTCAAATATATGCTTAAGACCTGAGTTAGCATAAAACCACATATCTGCATTAATTCTCATCTGGTATCTGCTTATGGGGGAAAAGTTGTGATTAAGAGATAGGGTTGGTCCTAATAAGAGAGAAATTGGAACTACAAAGTGCAAAAATCATGATTTTGGTAATTACCTCCATCATAATCATCCTTCAACTTCAAACCTCACAACCCAGAGCCTCAGTGGACTAATACTGGCTCTCTGCCTTTACTTCCAAAGAGATAAAAGAAATGGAGGCATTTGTCCATATAATTCATTGCAATTGTTAACATTAACTTTTTATAATTCTTTAGGGACTTAATTAAGTCTTTAATATAGAAAAATTTTCATCAAAATTTTATATATGTTAATGCTCAACCTTAAGTTTAAATATACAAATTTCTAGATACTTTTAAAGTGAAAATATTACCAAATTAAAAATATTATGGAAGAAATGAAGTAGTATTTTTAATTGCATGTATTTTTATTTTTATATTAAATTGAATACATTTTTATTTTTTTGTAATGAAAAATTTAGTGATCACTAAAAAATAAGAAACTATTGAAAATACAAAAATCAAAAATATTTTTATAAAACTTGAGTATGGGGCTGGGGATGTGGCTTAGTGGTAGAGCACTCACCTAGCACATGTGAGGCACTAAGTTTGATCCTCAGCACCACATAAAAGTAAATAAATAAAACAAAGTTATATATAAAAAAACCTTGAGTATGTTTATACAAACATTTGCATATGTAGATTTATGTAAATATATGTATATGTGCATACCTGTACCTGTACATGAACATACACATGGAAATATGAATATGAATATATCCATATACATGTATATACATTTTGTGTGTAAGTATACCATATATTTTAAAATAGATATTACAATAAAATGAAGCATATCATTTTTTAATGCTGGACTCCATAGTGATAAATATTATTAACCTTTCACTGTGTCTATGACCATAAACTCTGGGTCATCATTTCTAAGTGCTCTATAAGTAGACATACATATCATTTTTAATATATAGTACCCTGTGATTGGGTATTGAGGTTTCATACAATTGTTTCCTATTAAATTCTGTGGGGAACACTATAGTAATTGTATATTCTATAGCTGTATAATTATGATTTTGATACAACCACGTAAGAGTTAAAATTTCTGAATTTCATAGTCTTTATTTTTAAAGTTTAAATCTTGTACCAATGGTAAGCAAAGGTACAGGTTGTCTAGTTTTATTTATAGTCTTCATGTTATGCAAACATACACTTATTAGAATTGTTGAATTTGAAAACATTTTAATTTGAACATCATTTCAACACACTTTTAATATAAATGTCCATTTTTTAGAAAATAATTAATGGTATGATCTTGTACATAGACCCGCATATGCATATGCATGCATATTCACATATATCCCCAGTCTCAAATAGCATTTATGACACATTTTTTACCTTATGTGAGAAATGATAGTGACAATTTATAGACTCTCTCAAATACTCATTGAATGTATAACAATGTTGTTGTTGGATTGTGACCACTTAGTGATCCGCTAGGCTCACTCTTTAGTTCTGTGATTTCCTACCAATTTATCAACAAAGCATTTTGGTTTTGGATTTTGATCAAATTATAGATTGCTAACTTTCATAGATTTTTGTGATCGATGTAAAACTCTAAAATTTATTTTTAGAATGCCACATGTGTAATTTGTACAAATATTTTGTCCCTTTTAGTATATTAATATCAAAATATAAAAATATGTTCATTCTCTCATCAAACCATCATTTAAATATTAGAAAAATTGACCATTTTTTATTTCTGATTTTATTTTCTTGCAGAAATAAATGAGGATTCTCAGATACAAATAAATAAATAAATATGAAAAATCTGTGTTCAAGGTGTAGACTTGAAGACTCATAATATCCCAAATTATAGTGTACTAAAAGTGCTTAATTGTAAAAAGCATTTTTCTGACATCTTGGACCTTTAATAAGGAATGTCATCTTTCCTAATTTAAATTCTTTTTAAAAACTCAACATCTCGAACCATGAAAACAGGACTGCATTTCATAAAGGTTACATTTGTTTTCACATCTGGAGTAGAATTAAATCAATAGTTATATTTGAAAGAACAAAAGTTGGCTAGTATATTCCACTGGGTGAAGAAAAAGAAGATACTGCAAGGTAAAAGTAGATGTTAACACACTAATGATCATTTTTTAATAACAGAAAGACCTTTCAGTGAAAAAATACCAATATATTTTTTTCATTGCTGTCTTCTCTTTCAGCTAACCTTTGAATGAGAGAAACTTCTCCTGATGTCAAATGACCACAAGGATATTAACAACTGGACTTGGAGCCTGTCGGCCGCTGTTGGCGATGTCTCCTTTACCAAGCCAGCTTTCTTCACTACTGCCACTGACCTTGCAAACAGCTCCGACAAAGGTCGGAATGGATTCATTGATCAGCTAGACCAAGCATATGACAGTCTGTGCCTTAATTGAATCCCAAAAGGGGGCAGACTGGGTTTTTATTACAGAGGCCAGCCGATAGCACTCATTAAAAGCTCCACAGACTGTGTGGTTTACTAATTAGTTTATTATACAGACACCTTGACGATGGGCAAAGTTGTCATTTTGCCCTTTATCGCACAGGGGATGTTGTTAAAAGTTTAATCAGCTAACACTGACCAAGTTAGCTTGGCAGGCTGTGGATGGTCATTACTGAGGTCACTCCTGCTGTAGCAATTCTGACAGGGTCACAGCATGAACTTACAATAAAGAGAGTGTTACATAAGGTAAGAACGCACCTGAAAGGGACCCCAGAAAAGAGATGTGCTCTGCGGGGAGTAGGAAACAGATGGGCTGTTAGGACAAGTGAATCCTTTTAAAGTTTATCTCTGCTTGCCCTGTTTTACATATGCTTTCTTAAAAGATGTGGCGTACAACAGTATTTTTGATATGTTCATCAGAAATAAGATTGCTAACAGATTTGTGTGTGTGTGTGTGTGTGTGTGTGTATTTCAATCTTTTGTCCAAATGTAGGTGCTCCTGATAAAAATCTACTCTCCAGTTTTATATTTAAATTTTACACAGTTTCAGAAAAATAGGTAAGATATTTGGAAGTTTAAACTTGATCTAAATAGAACAAAGATAGTGTCCTATTGTAGACTATTATTATCATTATTACTCAAAAAATCATCTAGTTCCCTGGTTAATCCTATAAGAAAGTTCTTAAAAGTCACCGATTTTGTCAGACTTAATCCTGAGGGGGATTTAAAATTATTTTTCTCATTGGTGCCTTTAAAAATGTGTACCATCTGAGGAAAATGTTCTTGTTGTTGTTAAGCAAGTGTATGGAGTGAAGTAGAAGTGAACTTACCTTAGGCATTGGGTAAAGACTGAATGGAGGAATGTAATTTGTTAATGTCATCAATAAATGCAAAATATAGGTAATGCCAAAATAAATAAAATATTCATCTGTGATGTCAAACTTTTTTCTGCCTTAATGATTCCATTTTGTGTTCAATAGAGTTGGTCACACAGTCAATTTAATTCAGTTGTTAATGTATCTCCAAATAAAATTTTTCAACCCAAGATTTTGATTTTGGATTTTTGGGGCACAACCCTGGTAGGATTTCACTTTATAAAGTATCTGTGTGTGTATTTTAATAGTGAATTTGAGCTCTAAGGATGATTTACCGAGGTGCAGAAAACCAGTTTAAAAAGAGTTATCTATATTTTATCTGTGTTGTCCTAGAATATTCAAATGTCTGGAGATCTGCATAAACCTGAAATTTAGATCCAGGTTATACAATTGTGCTGATCCAGACATGATCCTTTGAAATTGAGGTTTTTACTAGTATACAACCTTATGTATTTTTTTCAGCATCAGTTATCATATCTGCAGTATTATCTGAAGGCTTTGTGATAGTAAATCCGTGTGGGTTAAACAGGATAAGAATGTGTTCAAACTACACATTTATTTTTGATGCAGTAAACTTTTATTTTGACTATGTCATGAAAAATAACATGCAACACTGAAAGGCATCAACCCTGGAGATTAAAATAGAATTTAATAGATGTGTGATCACATTGAAGGCTTTATGAAAAGTGAAGAAATATTCTGTATTGCATTCAAATAACAGAAGGAATTTTAGTAAGCATTATGTATTATCCAAATTGGAATTGATTCAAAGATTCAAGTTTACCATTGAAGCCAGCTCTAGGGTTTGTAAAAAGGAGGCATCTTCAGGGGTTCACAGTTCTTGGTAGTTCTAAGAAAGCTTCCAGTGGAGATGGTTTGCTCTATCTAGCCTCATTGGAATAAAAAACAAACAAACAAAAAAACCCTGCTCATCAGTGGAATTGAAATAATACTGCTATTGTATATAATCTTCTCCACATACTAAAGAAAGTTGGGGAAAATTCTTAGTAAGATAATCTGACAGACCATCTCAACAGCATCACTTTATTTCAAATACTGCTGCAACTTTTTTTACACCAAAGATTGGTAGATTTAAGTATTAAGTACGAAAGCTTTCATATATCATGAGACAATTTAACAAAACTAAAAAGTAAAATTATAGACTGTGTAAGGCTATTTGCAACACACAAATCTTATAAAGTTTAAATATCAATGCATAAGCAATTCCTGCAAATTATTAGGATAAGGAACACAAAATGTTGGAAGAATGTACAGAGGTCTATTGAAGAATGTTGAATAGAAGATGGAAGACATGGAATCAAAAATGCAAAGATATATTATAAATGTTCAAACTTATTTGTTATTAGGGAAATGCAAGACTATTTTATACACATTTTCATTGACAAAAACATTTAATTCTGACAATTACAAAGTTGAAAGACAATGTGGATATATACAATGTCACATATTAACACTGCTTTCTAAAAAATTATGGCTTAGCTTGGCATAGTGGCTCACACCTTTAATCTTGGTGGCTGGCTCAGGAGGCTGAGACAGAAGGATTGCAAGTTCAAAGCCAGCCTCTGTAACAGCAAGGCACTAAGCAACTAAGTGAGACCCTGTCTCTAAATAAAATACAGAATAGGGATGGGGATGTGGCTCAGTGGTTGAGTGCCCTGAGTTCAATCCCCCCCACCCGCAAATTATGGCATCATATAAAATTAAGCATTCAAATCCCCTATTCCTAGGAATTGTTCTCCCAAATACATACCCCACTGAATTTTTGCATATGTGCATCAGTCATGCACAAGATATTCCATGGTACATCAATGACTTCTTATTAAATTCAATAGTAAGCAAACAACCCAACTGACAAACAGACATACAAATAAAAGTAAACCATATATAGCCAATAATTGGGATTCAAACAGTACATGTAGTGTAAGAAAAAAAATAGAGAAAATAAGAATTTGAAAAAAGCAAAATTCATACTCTCAGTAAAGAAGAAACTGAAAACCAGAGCTGATGTTGGAGCTTCCTGGATAGGATGAGGAGTTCTGATGCTGGTAACATAGGCAGTTGGTTTTTATGTTCACTCAGGGTCAGGAAAGAAGGCCTTGGGCCAATTAAGTTAGAATGGATGCTGCCACATAGAACTATTGCCTTTATAGAAGTAATGGATGCCAATAGTGAACAAATGAACCAAGAGCTCAGGTAGGGAAATCTAAAACTTCTGGATGAAAAAGAAGTGTTATTTGTTTTGTTTTGTTTTGTTTTCTGCAAAGTTTAACCAGCAATCCAACCCTAAAAGTAGGACAGAGTCTTTATAGTCTATATTATCTGTGTATTCTGTAGGACCCTTTCCAATAATTAATAGTATTTAAAAACAAACAAACAAACAAAAACCTTGGGTTAGCATTACTTCTAGAAGCAAATTCTATACACTTCTTTGAAAAATATTCCTAGCACAAACCATAGGAACTTTTCCTTCTTCAGAGGAAATGATCAAGCCTCACAAATATAAATTCACAATTACATACTTATAAAGATATATGTACATGTATGTATATTTTACCACTTTAAAATACTTTTACACTGTATGAAATAGAGAGAGACTAAATCCACAAATTGACCTTGTTATAAGGATATTTTTTTTAAATGCAACTATGTTTAAAGTGAATAGAAATATTAAAGATAATATACAAAATAAATAAACGATGAAATACAGCAAAAGTGATCTGCATTGTCAGGTGTGATGGCACACGTCAGTAATCCCAGCAGCTTGGGAGGCTGAGGAAGGAGGATTAAGAGTTCAAAGCCAGACTTAGCAACTTAACAAGACACTAAGCAACTTATCAAGGCCCTGTCTCAAAATAAAAAATAAAAAGGGTTGGGGATGTAGCTTAGTGATTAAGTGTCCTTGGGTTCAACTTTGGTGCCTAAAGTAAAAATTTAAAAAATCATCTGAAGAAGGACTAGTTTAAACTATAGAAAAAAAGGGATATCAAAAATATGGTTACTTAAATTTTTATATATTCATTTAAAATAAAATGCAATTACATAAATGATTTGACAGTTGGAATTAGTGACCTGGAAGCAAACTTAGTACAATACAGCTCAGAAACTAAATTAAAAAACAAAAGACATCAAGAAACATAAGCAGTAGCAGAAACAGGTACAGCAGATAATTGACAGTCATTCCCAAAAGAGAAAATAAGACAGTAAATTATTTGAGCTAATAATGGAGATTAAAGGCAGAAAACCAAAATTGAATATTAAAAAAAAATTAGAATAGACAAAAATTTTGCTCACTTGGGTTTTGAAATTTTCATTGTCATAAACATCCTTTTATGTTCATGGCAATGAAACACATTTTATGGAGTAAAAACATTGAGGTTTCAAACCCACTCAGACCCAATGGAATGTGGTTTATTTCTTCATTTGTTTAACATTTATCTCCCACATATAGTGCAAGTAATATAAAAGGACAAATTTTGTCTCTTTTTTGCTTCTGTTCATTTTTTTCTTAAAATTTATGACATAAAAATACAATAGATATTTCAATAATGAATGAAAGATGGCAAATAGTAACATTAAAGAAGAAATACAATAATCTAGAATAATATGCTTATTTAGAACATTATTTTAATCAAAATAAAATAAACATTTCAGATAAAGATTGAAGTGTACTCATGTTTACATTTTCTTTTTCTTAACCCATAACAAATATTTTGATATATTGGACATGGTTATATTTTCAAAAAACTTTTATAAAAATATATTTTTAAGAAGAAATCATGATTATAATGGAAGCAATATATGAAACAGGTTAGTTTGGAGAATATTTGATATATCTAAATCATGGCTTTTATAAAGTAGCATTCATATTTGGTTTATAAAACCAAGATAGAATTCAAATTGTAGAACTTACATATATCCAAAAGGAATTATAAGGATACTGAAAAGGTCTAAGTGTTTTGCCTCATTTAGAAAGATTTTAAAGATATTGTCTTCTGAGACTAGAATGTATAGCTTTCAAGTCACTGGATGGATAAAGGGATGGTGGTGATAGTTAGAAAAAGAACTTATTAGATTGTATTTTTTTTAAAAAAGGAAAATAGGAAATAAGATAAAAATAATGCAAATTAGAAAGGACATAATAAGAACATTTACATACAATAGTCTCTACATAAAAATTTAAAAACTTTAAAAGAGGACATAAGATATTTTAGTCAGTTTTGTGTCACTATAAGCAAATATCTAACAAGAACTTAGAAAAGGGAAAGTTTATTTGGGGCTCACAGTTTCAGAAGTCTCAGTTCATAGACAGCTGACTGCCTTGCTCTGGACCCAAGATGAGGCAGCACATTATGGGAGAAGGCCTCAGTGGAGGAGAGCTGCTCACCTTACAGCGGGGTCAGAAAGAAGAAAGCAAGAGAGGAAGGGGTCACAGGGAAGATGCAGTCTTCCAGGGAATACCCCCAATGACTCTCCTCCTCCAGCCATGTCCCATATGCCTATATTTACTGCCCAGTCAGTCCATTCAAACTATATTGGACTTACTAGGTTACAACTATCTTATTCTAATCATTTCACTTCTGAATATTCCTGAATTGACAGGAGTCATTGGAGGATACATCATATCCAAACCATAACATAGGCAAATGAACGACTAGTGCTACAAAGCTGGGGTCTTCTGAGAAACTGAGGCAGCATGAAGATCCCCTCCAAACTGTGAAACTTGCACCATGGCTCATGCTGACCAGTTCTAATTGGATTCTTAACCATACATTTTTACAGATTTTATGGTTAAGAGAAACTATCCTTATTGCTCAAGAGTTTCAGAATCTGGTCACAAAAGTTTCCCCCTTGCGGGTAACTTTGGTTTCTCTCATCAACATTATTTTGGGCTTGAATTTCTCCTTTAGGTAACAGGTAATTTGCTGAGGACTATGATATATCCTGTTCACTTAGTCCAGGCAGGGCTACATGTAAATTGCTTCTTTGAAAGGAAAGACTGGGGGGGTCAGCACATTGGGCCCATTTTATAGAATTTTTCTTTTAACTTCCTGTCCCCACTATTCACATCCGTCTGTCATCTAACACAAGTAAGATCCAAGCCTGAGTTTCTTCATAGAAACACCAAAAGCTATAGAAACTAGCTGAAATAACTTTATAAGAATTTGGAAAAGATTGAAAGACCTATACCAATCAAGTAAATGCCCATATACTAGAAAAAAGAAAATTCCATAATTTTTTTTTTCTGGCCCTTGGCTCACTCTTTCCATAGTGGGGTGGATCTGTAAAGGAATAGAATGGTGTGCATGATACAGCTAACTTATTTTATAATAATTATTAAAAGAAGAAAATGATACTAAATGAAAACTTGACACAAAATGAAAAATATTTAATATTTAGTAACTATAAAATGCAATTACTGCCTCTGAGAGTTAAGTGTTGAAATGTAAGAGTGATAAAGATGTTTTCTTGGAAGTACTAAACATTGTGGGGGTAATGGTGCCTGACTGGGGTTAGCAGGGCATCTACACATGTGAGTTATGGAGCATGGGCAGCGAAATCCTAGATAAAGGTGAGAATGTTGACAACAGATGAGTATCAATGCAATTGTGTCAATGCATCTCAATGCTGAATGCCAGAGCGTAAGTAGAGTGTGAATGGCTTCTATTCTAAGGGAAAGCAGCCTGGCCTGGGGTATTGTAGCCCATATTAGGTGAGGAAGACATTCACATGGGAGGATGCTAAGCATTAGGAAATCCAATACCTGTAGAATAAGAAGGTCCCCTGCACATTAGTGTCGCCTGGTGTGTGTTTTAAGAACCTCATTAAGAAGAGTAGGATGTTCAGGCTGGGAAGTAGGTGATATGGTATGAGGTGCCAAGTGGAATGAGGGGAGTGCATCTATGGAGGTCAAGCCTGACATGAGATATTAGAGCTCCAACAAAGTGATGGCCTGAGGACACCCAGGAGAGAGCTTGGAATGAAGAGTACATCCATCATGTTTGAACTAGAAAACATACAAATACAAAAAGAGCTGAACACAGGATTTTAGAACACCAGCAGGATTAGTAGGACCTCTGGGTATAAGTGACAGCCCAGTGGAGATTGTTGGACCAGACTGCAGTGAGGAGGGCATTACAAGACTAACTTGCTTTCTGGCCCAAGTGTAAGCATCCAACTCTAGATATAAATAATTTGCTTAATAAAACGGATGAAATTCAATGAAATCATATTTTTGAACTTCTATTTTTCTTAATTATGATCTGACATAACATTAAATGATATTTAGAATATTATAAAATCTAAATATTTAATTGTTTAAATTCATAAAACATTATTTTTATATAAGTTTACCACGTGATTTCACCATCATCTGTTTAATACTCCCAACAACTTAACGGAAGCAAAACTATTAATTAACATCATAAGGTAAATCAAGATTTAGAAAGTCAACTTGTATAATCATTCTGTTAATTTAATCTTTTGTTAATTTTCTTTCTTTTTTTATGACTTCATAGTGTTCTTTAATATGAAAATTGGCATGCATCCCAATGGATCAAATTAATTCAGTCTAGTATAACTTGACAACAAAAGGAGCCCATCTTATCATAGAAGGGCATAGTGTCCTTCCTGGTATTAAGTTTTGAGTCTAATTATATGTACCTTCAAGTGCTTAGATCCATTTATTTTGTACAAATATTCTGGGGAAGTTTAAAAGACAGTTCTAAGAAACTGAAAAGGGGGGGATGAATATATGCAATAATGTAAAATAATACAATAAAAGAATCCATGGGAAAGCTGGATTATAGTGTATGATTTTAGATCTTGTGATGAGGTGATGTGGATACACAAGGGTCAAACTGCTAAGGTTCACATAAGGCATTTTAATGATTTTAGTTTGTGTCCACTTTATTGAGGCATAGTATACACTCAGTTTCCTACAGAAAATATGTATAGTTCAAAGTGTTTTGACAAAGGTATATGCACCTGCACATGAGGATTCTGAAATCAAATCTGAAGAGCAATGAGAACCCATCTGGTTTAGCAATCAAAGGTTAGTGGAGGCTTCTGAGAAATAAATCACTGAAGTTTGAGAATAATTAGGTTATAATCACCATGAATGACTCCTAGAACCCACCTTTCTTAATAGTGCTTAATTTTGATATGCCACCGAATGGGACAAACACTTGAAATGATAGCTGGCACATTCTTACCAATAATTTCAACACTGCATAAATTCAAACTCCTCTGGTGCATGTTAGTGATCAAATCCAAATTATTTTGTTGACATTTAATATGGAATAGCCTAAATATTGACCACTTGGTCTATTAAAATTTGGATATATATATAGTTCTCCTTTACATTCTAAAAATTATCTTAAAATCTATCTTTTGGTTCTATCACATAGAAAAATCACCGAATTATTCCAGTCATCTATGTATTAGTGCCTGCTTTTCTACTATTTCCCACTATCTTCTCAATTTCTACCTCTTTTTTTTTTTTTTTTTTTTTTTTTTTTTTTTTTGGTACTGGGGATTGAACTCAGCGGCACTAGACCACTGGGCCACATCCCCAGCCTTTTTTGTATTTTATTAGAGACAGGGTCTCACTGAGTTGCTAAGTGCCTCGCCATTGCTGAGGCTGGCTTTGAACTCGCGATCCTCCTGCCTCAGCCTCCCAAAGTGCTGGGATTACAGGCGTGCGCCACCGCGCCCGGCTCTACCTCTTTTTATTTTAAATAAGTAGGCACTAGCTTTTTTTCACTTTTCTCTATTGTTTATTGCATAAGCAATAAAATCTAAGAGTTATTACATATATTGGTTAATTTTATAGGCAAATATATTACAAATGCAATATATAAAATATGTTATTTATGTATGTCTGATTATATATTTACATATATACATATATATGCAATATGTTCCAATATATTGTTTTCTTATATCATATTAAAAATGTTTGCACATGTTGTCATTTTATCACATTTTATACTTGTAAATCTGAAATGTCTTTGAGTTTCCCAGAAAAGAGATTGTAAGAACATGCTCTTCATCTTGTTGTTCATCTCTAGTGTATTTTATAATCATATAATCTACCAAGTGCAATTTTCAAGAAGACAACATATTTTTAAGCTTATATTCTTGAGATTTCATCACTTCCAATGTAGATTAAATACATCTTCATCCTTCCTTTGTGCCACCCATTTTAAACCTTAGAAGTTGATATTACTCTAGTCATTTTTTCAGTCTAATCAATGATAATTAATGCCTTAATAGTTTCACACAATAAATAGCTTAAATGAAACTCTACTCTTTAGGGATAATACCCTGAAATTAGATATTACACTGAATATTGGCAAAGATAAATGTTTCCTTTTAACTTAGAAGTCAATCAGTTTTTATTGAAGTGCTATATAAAAACTTTTAATTTTGAGGATTTATATGATTTGAGAAGATCATTTCTGACTAATGAAGAATGCAATGCATTTTAATAACTATGAAAATTGGCTTTAATATTGATATTGTCTCAACAATTCTCTTTTGACATGTAATGTTCAGAAAAAAAAAAATTGTGAGTTTCTAGTTGTGATTTCAAAATTGCTTTACTTTTTTTTTTCCAAAACAGAGATAATTTATTTCATTCAGAGACAGTGATGAGATTTTAATTTTTTGATGTGTTATTAGTATTGAGGCTGACATTCATCAACTCACTGCAATTCACTGTAATTTATTCACAATAAGTATTTTCATTGCATGACATAAATATTTTCATGACTTAGATAATAAAGAATCTCTGAGGAGAGTAGAAATGGGTAGAAGTCACTGAGAGGAGTCTATGGCAATAAGTAGTAAGAAACTGTCAGGAAATTGGGAAGAAATATAGATATAGCATATTATGTTGTAAAGTAAGTGCTGAGACAGAATTAGAGAATTAAAAAAATGAAAAATGTAGGAAATGACAAATGGAAGAAACATAACATATGGGTAGAAAGATAAGTGTTAGATTCCTTTAATGATTTGAAAGTTTTTGCTTTGAACATTATCTTCCCTTCAAATTCTAAGAAAGTCACATCAGACACTATAGATGGTATCATGGTAGGTAGATTCTGAAAACAAAGAAAATGTCTGTCATTTTTCTCTATCCAAAAACTAAGAGGAAAAAATAATTGGAGCAACATCATGTCTAATATAATGGAAACAAAAGGCAAAAAAGGCATAAATTTAGTGCATTTTTAAGTACCTTAGGGCCCTAGATTCTGTAAATCTGTGGATATTTATTTAACTGACATGCAAGTTAAATGCATTTTCATCAAAATCCTAAAGGAACTTTAGAAACTGTGACAAAATAAACAATTTAAAAGACTATATACATACAATGTTGCACATATAAAAATATTTAGGAAAAAAAGAGAATGTGTGAAATCCCACACATGAGTAATGAATTATAACATTATAAATAAAATTTTGTGATGTGTTCAATTTAAGAAATAATAACAAAACTTAAATCAACGTGACTGAATAAAAAGACAGAAATGGAATTTACCTTGTATGAGAATTTAATGTAAGGTAGATGTCATATTTTTACATTCGTTGAAAACAATGAAATTTTTCCCCCAAAGAATTATTTTGGAATATTTATTTTTACATTTGGTGAAAAAATATCTCAAAAATATGTATTTCTTTTGTACAGAAAATAAGCCTTAAGTTGCTTATTATTAACTAACACATTACCTATGATAAAGAAGTTAGCCAATCCCAAAAGTCCAAATGCCAAGTGTTTTCTCTGATATAAGGAGGCTGATTCACAGTAGGGTTGGGATGGGGAGCATAGGAGGATTAGAGGAACACTAGAAAGGCCAATGGGGAGGGAGAGGAAGGGAGGAAGCAAAAGGGTAAAATATATATATATATACTTTATATGTATATAAAGGTAGAATGAGATGGAGATCATTACCCTAAGTGCATGTATGAAGACACGAATGGTGTGAATATAATTTGTATACAACCAGAGATATGTAAAAATGTGCTCTGTAAATGTAATATGAATCATAATGCATTCTGCTGTCATATATAACAACTGAGAATTTAAAAAAAGAACAATTACAACAAAACAAAATATGTTTAAAAAAACATTTCAAGGGAATCAAAAGGAATCCATCACAGTCATTGCACAAAGAAATATAAATAACCAACCAAGATGTTTCACTTCACATGGGACCACAATAAAATAAAATAGTATTTTCTTAAATATCTTTTAAACTTGTAAAATCCAACATTCATAACGGTGATGAATTTTTATCTTTTCTTTTGTCAGTACGGGAAATCAAACACAGGGTCTCACACTTTCTAGGCATGCATGCTACCACTGAGATACACTCCAACACAAGATGGTGAGAAATCATTACTGAAATAGATTATTGGTGAGAATATAAAAACTAAATGATGTTTCTGAAAGACATTTTAGCAATTTTTAACAAAAGCCTTAAAAGTAAATACAGTGCTTTACTTAATATTTCCTCATTTAAAGAATTTAGTAATCAATTGAACAAATGAACAAATATCAAAGCAAAAGATATTCATAATGGTGTTTACTACTTTCAAAAAATTGTAATTTATCTTAATATTTGGCTAGTGTATTAAATTTCCCAAAGATATGTATTAATTGTCCAATGATTATATGTATTAATTAAATATTCTCTGGTACACCTATAATATTAGAGCACTATATGGTAACTAAAAAAGAGGGAAATATCTAATAACAAATTATGTATATATTATGTTAAATGAAGAGTACAAATAATATGAATTACATAATTTTTAATGCTATGATTTCTCTTTTTAAATATTTCTTCGAAGCATCTTTATTAACACATAAGTAAATAAAACTTTAAACTACATATTCATGTGGATGTGAGGAAATTATGTCACCACTGATTGGTTCATTTTGGTATTCAATTAACCACTTTTCTTTAACACCAATTTTTATATGTGATATATATTTTACCAAGGTTACAGACCAGTGAACACTTTTAAAGTTTCTTTTATTATTAATTAATAAAAGTGATTACCAATCACAATGGATTAATGTAGAAATGTGCTTTAAAAAAAAATCCTGGATTTGGCATACCAGGAACATTCCCTTTGCTGAATTTACAAATCTTTGTCGGTAAATATATCTGCAACTTTTCTATACCCTCTGGTTTATACACATATACAACAAAGGAGGTGTCTTGAAAACATCTTACTGAACTGTGATGTTTTAACATCTAAAAAATTAATTTGAATGGGTATCTACATGAGAATGTTTAGAGGCAAAACCTAATACTGCAGAATATGGTCAGGAAGACACAGCAGGTGGGCATTCTTCCATCTGGCTTAGAAATGAAACCATGCCCTGAGCTGGCCTTTGTGAATGTAAAGTCTAGCTATCTGTAGTTTCTTCTGTGGTTAGATTCCTGAAGCTTTAAATTCTTTATAACAGGCATGATAGAGGGGATGCATCATTAACATCTCTTACAACCTCAGAAGAACTAAAGAGGTATTAATGATGTATCTTGTCTATTGTGTCTGTTACAATGAATTTAAAGCTTCAGGAATATTATGTGGTTGAAATTTAGTAGCCTCAAACATAAAAATAAATTATTTTCTTTATTTTTGAAATACATTTTGTAGCTTATTTTTAATCCATTCAACCAAGATTAGTTGAGTTCTACTTAAATCTGATATTAATGATACAGTTTTTTCTTATTTATGAAATATGTGCTTTTGCTGCAATTTTCGTTGTGGCCCTTACCACCTTGTCATACCATGCACCACCTATGTACTAGAGTTCAAAGTTGTTTGCACACTTTTAAAGTACTCAAGTATATCCTCTGAGAATAGGGATTGTCCTCATAGGTCAATAGATGTTTCCCTAACTCATGGTTTTCTTTGTGTATGTATGTAATCAAACTCACACAGTCATGAATGTAAGACAATCATTATACAGAGCCACTAGTCAGTGAATCAATTTAAAAACAAGAGATTAATTATAATTATATTTTGCCCTTACAAAACTATCATTCTTCAATGAAATTTGGAGTATTACTATTTGGAAGCTAATACTTCCAATTATTTTCAAATTATATTTCAAATAATGTTTAACCAAACAGGACAGAGTTCTTTATACAAGGCTTGATTTTAGTCATCTTTGAAAGCAAAAGAAATCATTTACTATTACTTCATCAGAATAAAAATTTTAAATTGGATTGAAACATAAAAAGAATGAGTTAGTTTTACTTGAGATTGTTGAATTATTTTATGATTTGGTTATTTTTAAAATAAATAACTGAATCTTTATAAAAATTATAAAGAAACACCATTTTAAATCTAAGTCTTGCTATTTTTTTTGGGGGGGGGGTACCAGGGATTGAACTCAGGGGCACTCGGCCACTGAGCCACATCTGAAGCCCTATTTTGTATTTTATTTAGAGACAGGGTCTCACTGAGTTGCTTAGTGCCTCGCCATTGCTGAGGCTGGCTTTGAACTCATGATCCTCCTGTCTCAGCCTCCTGAGCTGCTGAGATTACAGGCATGCAGCACTATGCCGGGCTAAGTCCTGCTACATTCTTGAGATTACTGGAATGCGATGTTTACATTTCTGATAGGACTTGTGTGGTGAAATATTGGTTTTAAAAATCTAATATTTTAGCTTATATTTCATCCACGATATGGAGGAATTTGGTAGAAAACCCTCAAGTTTCATTTAATGAGAAATATATTTCTATTTAAGAGAGTTCAGATCTTTGGCAAGGCATGATCAGAAAGACCCATGCTAAATCCTAACCTAAGTTTCTGTTTTACCTTCTTTAACTTAATTATCCATTCTTATTGTCAATTTTATTCTCTGTAAAATATATGCAATGCTAGCAAGTTCATAGGGCTACTTTGATGACTAATCAATATGATATTTAAAATATACCTGGCATAATTCCGTGGCCAACAGCTTTCCCTTATTTGAAACATTACTCTTATGGGAAAAAATAAATAAATAAGTAGCAAAAATCCTGAATGTTGTAAGAGCTGATCATCTGAGTTCTTTAAAACATATGAAGTAAATATATAAAATGCATATTTATATGCAAAAATGTTCCCATTATTTTAACGTGGAAAACTCACCACAGAATTCCAATGACAGATTTGAGAAAGCAGAAGAATCATTAGCAATCTTCCTTTAGTAAAAATTAATGAGAAAATGTTTCCACTGGATAACTCTATCAAATATTTAAAGAAAGACTTTGCCCTCATTCTTTTCAAGATCTTAGAATAAAAGGGAATGAAACTCTTTCTAACTTGTTTTATGATGACATCATTATCCTGATGGCAAAGACAGATAATGACAACATTTAAAAAGAAAACGACATAACACTATCTCTAATTTATACAGATGTAGAATCCTTTACAAAATGCTAGCAAACTGAATTTAACAGTATGTTAAAAGGACTGTATACCAGAACCTTCTGGGAATGCAAGTTGGTTCAATATAAGATAATCAATCAATGTAATGCATCATATTAATAGAATGAAGGAAAAGGGAAAAAAAACACTTGTGATAATATCAATTGATACAGAAAAGACATTTGACAAAATCTAATACCTTTTTATAATAAAAACCCACATAAAACTAGGAATAGAACAAAATTTTCCCAATGTAATTGAAAACATTTATGAAACACCACAGCTACTATCCAAATGGTAAAGGACCCAAAGCTTTCCCAGTAAGATCAGGAACAAGACAAGGATGTCTGATCTCACTGCTATTATTCAACATTCTACTGAAAACCAGTGTTATTAAATAAAAATAAGAAATAAAATGCATCCAGATTGAAAAGAAAGAGGTAAAACTATATTTATTGGCAGACAACAAGCTCCTACATACAGCAAATCCCAAATAATCCACAAAAAGCTGATAGATGTAATACACAATTTCAGCAAATTTGAAGGGTACAATATAAAAATCAATGTGATATATATATGTACATATATACATATGTATATATACATATATCTGCAATGAACAATTCTAGAGGTAAAGAAAGTAATTTCATTTATATAGCATATAAAAGAATTTAATGTGAATAGATCAAAACAAGTGGGTAAAAGACTTGGAGATGAAAAATTATAGCACATCACCGGAAGAGATAAGAAAGAGTGTAAACAAGTAGAAAGACATCCTGTGTTGGTGGATTGGCTAAGTTGATATTGCTGAAGTGAAAAGATTAAACCAAATTAATTACAGAATCAACGTATCAACATCCCAATGAACTTTTTCACAGAATGAAAATATATTTCAAAATTCAGATGGAATACACACACACACACACACACACACACACACACACACACACACACATATTCCTAAATAACATTTGAAACAAAGGACAAAATTGGAGAAATCACTTTACCTCAGTTTAAATATGTTACAAAGATATAGTAATCAAAACTCTGAAGCTGGGGCATAAAGACAGACATATAGACTAATGGAATAAATAAAGAGCTCAGAATAAACCCTGATAGTTAAGGCTGAATGATTGTTAGAAGGTATATCAAGATATTGAATTCAAGAAAAAAAAATTGTTTCTTCAGCTAATGGTGCTGGGACAATTGGATATTCACATAAAAAATTCCACAGCTGAACTTCTACCATATACCATATTTTAAAAATAACAAATAGTCCAACAAACTAAATATAATAACTAAAATTTTAGAACTCAGAAGAAATTATAATCTTCATAATGACATATTTGGCACATATTCTTAGATTTAACACCAAAAGGATGAGAGGTAAGAAAAAGATAAATTCAAATAAACTGGATTGATCAAAATTAAATACTTTTAAGTTGCATTTATATAGGGGAAATAAGTTCTAGTGTTATATTGCACCCAGAGGTAGCTATAGGTAATGATAATGTATTGTGTATTTCAAAAAGTTAGAACCTTGAGTTTTCTTGCCATAAAGAAATGATAAATGTTTAAGGAGTTAAGTATGCTTATTCTGATTTGAACATTATGGAATGTATATATGTATTAAAAACATCACATGTGTACTGGTCAGAGTTCTGTAAAAGAACATAACAAATATATATTGTTTATAACGGGGAATTTTTTTTTTTTTTTTTGGTACTGGGGATTGAACTCAGGGGTCCTTAACCACTGAACAACATCCCCAGCCCTTTTTTACATTTTATTTAGAGATGGGATCTCTGGGGGAGTTTCTTAGGATCTTGCTAAATTGCTGAGGCTAGTTTGGAACTTGGGATCCTCCTGCCTCAGTCTCCTTGCGCTGCTGGGATTACATGCATGCCCGCCCACATGCGGCTCTAATGAAGAATTTATTAGATTGACTAACATGGCAGGGAGCTGAATAGTTCAGAAAGACTATCTGAGCACTGCAGAGACAGAAAATTCAGTAGCTGCTCAGTTCAAGAAGCCAGAAGCTTCAAACAAGAGGGGCAAATGATGTAGCCATAGTCCAAAGCTAAAAGCCCCTTGAAGTGTTGCTGGTACAAGTTTGCATTTAAGGCTAAAGAATCTTGAGTCTGATGTCCACAGGCAGCAACAGTAGCAAAAACTTCATTCATTCAATAAAGGTTGAGCTTATGCATGCAAGCTTTCTCCCTTCGCTTTTACATTCCACCCAGCACCCCAATCTATTGGATGGGGCTGTTCACATTTAGGATGGCTCTTCCCTGCTCAGTTTGCTGACATACGCACCAACTGTCTATGGAAATACCCTCAAAGGTACACCCTAAATATACTTAACCAATTTTTAGTTGTCTTTCAAGTCTCTCAGTTTGGCAACCAAGATTAACCATCATAACATAGTACCCTATGAATATGGACAATTATTATGTCAATTAGGAAATATACAATATATATGTTAAAAAATTGTGTATCAAAGGACTTTGTCCAATAAGTGAAAATACAAGTTGTATGAATAAATATTTTCAAATCATATTTGATTATAATCTAGTGTTGATAACGTTTACAAACCGATCACCAGTAGGCAGCAATCCAATTAAAAATGGTGTGCTATGGTTTGGATGTGGTCTGTTCTCCAAAGTTTCATGTGCTGGAAGCTTAATTCACAGAATGACAATTTTGAGAGGTATGGATATCAAGAGGTGAGAACCAATGGAATGTGTTTGGGTCATGAGACCACTGACTTAGTAAGAAATTAATATCCATGTCATAGGTGCAGTTTAGGTCTCTTATGAATGGATAAGCTCTTGCAACAGTGGATTGTTATAAAGCCATGCCATACCACGTGCTTGGTACTTTTGTCATGTGCCAGTTCCCTTTCTGATTTTCCACCAATTTAGCTGAGGACCTTTGCAAGTTACCAGTGCCATGCTGTTTGGACTTTCCAAACACCAGAAGCCTGACCCAAATAAACTTCTTTCCTTTATAACACTCATGCTGTGGCACTGTGTAATTAACATAAAACGATCTAAAATATTGGGCAACATCCTGAATAGACTTTTCTCCATGAAGAAATATAAATGGCCAACCAACATGTAAAATTTTCTCAATATCATTATTCATTAGGGAAATGTTAATTAAAACTTGCAGTGAGTAGCACTGCACACCCTCAAGGATGGCTATAATGAAAATACAACACAACAATGGAAACCAAAACAAACAGAAAAATGTTCAGAAAAAATAGTTTTTGTAAGGACATGGAAAATTGGGACAATTGTATATTTCTGTTAGAAATGTGCAATTTTCAACCACTAAGAAAAACAGTTTGGTAGATGTTCATAGAAATGCCATGTGATCCAAATACCGTACTCCTAGGTACATATCCCAAATTGAAAAGAAGTGCTCAGACAAGTCTATATACACATATGTACATATGTAGTCATAGTAGTGCTATCCACAATAGCTTAAAGGTAGAAATAGTCCAAATGTCTACCAACTGATCACTGACCGGTTAAACACATGGTGATATTTCCGTACACCAGCATGTTGTTCAGCCATTAAAAAGAATGAAGCTTGATACATTTTACAATATAAATTGACTTCAATATCATGCTAAATGAAAATAGACATTATAAAATTATTCTAGTATGTAAAATGTAAAGAATATAAAAATCCATAGAGAAACAATTCATGCTCGTCTTTGCTGTGGCTTGGGGGAGGGCAGAATTGAGAGAACAGCTTAATGAGCCAGGATTTCCTTTTAGGGTGGTGAAAAACATCTTGGAACTATTCATAACATTGTGAATATACTCAATGCCACTGAATCATTCATTTAATATTATTCACTTTCTGTTTTGTTAATTTCACCTCAATAAAATAAAAGTGACTAAAATTAATACAATGTATACTTTTTTTTTTTTTTTTTTTGTGGTACCGGGGATTGAACTCAGGGGCACTCGACCACTGGGCCACATCCCCAGCCATTCTGTGTATTTTATTTGGAGACAGGGTCTCACTGAGTTGCTAAGTGCCTTACCATTGCTGAGGCTGGCTTTGAACTCGTGATCCTCCTGCCTCAGCCTCCCAAAGTGCTGGGATTACAGGTGTGCTCCACCGCGCCCGGCTACAATGTATACTTTTAATTAACTACTTCTTGTCCATTGCAATATTGTCAAACAAAGTGAAATTGTTATCCTGCTTTACCTACAGGATACAATATCCTCCCAACCACTTTTGCTTCTTTCGCTCTTGCTTGTGTGTCCTCCACAGAGCTCCAAGTTGCCCTAAGAGAATGCCTGTGTGATTCTGATTCCACCAGCCATATGATGGCTGGCTTCCTATCAACAAAATCTAAAGTCTTGTCTTTGGCCTATAGGACCAGTTGTCTTCTGTTGCTTGCCTATCACACTTTCTCTATCACACTTTCTCTTGACCTCCCTGCTTAAGATATGTAGTTTTCCATGAGTTTTTTGATCATACCAAAATGACTCCAGACTCAGGGTCTTTATCTTGATGTTGTCTTGCCTTATAGCCTCTTTCCAGAGAAACAGACATGTCTTACTCTTTTACTGTATCTGGATCTCTCTTTGGGTGTCACCCTTAAGAAAGGGGTGTTAATTAGCATGACATATTGCTGTATATTTACCTCATTTTATTACCTTATCATAATACTTATCTGTAATAACAAATATAAAGTATTCATTTATTCATTTAGTTTCTCTTTTCTCTAAATTTTAAGCATGGAGATTTCATTTTAAAGTCATAAATATAAGAATTTTATCCGGCTTTGTTTTTTACTTTCGTATCCTCAAAGCATAAAAGACAGCCAACACATAGATGTTATTTAACAGAAAAAGCAAATATAAATTCATATGTGTTCGTAAATCTATTTTTTTAAGTTGCAAAAAATTTAGAAGGAAATATATTAGGACTTGTTAGACAAATACTAGCCATAACTGCACTTCCTTGGTTATTCTATGGGTCTTCCTAAAATTCAAATTCTTAATATAAATAAAAGTGGGAGAGATCTATTTTATTTTTCTTTGTAACTTTAAAAATGGTAGATGTTTCCTTGAAATGTTTAACAGTTCTCATCATATATTAATAGTCTTTTTTGAATAAGAAAACTGATTATATGACCTCTTCAAGGTTATTTGGACCTACATAATGTTGCTATTTTTGTTGTTTTATTTTTATTTCATTAATTTACTTTTTTAAAGGATTACTTTTATATGTGTTCAAAAAGAATTTGGTGCAACTATAGGATAGTGCTACTCTGAGTTTTTGCCTTGAAGACCTCTAAGAAGAACTGCAGTTATAGACTATAGAAAGGGGGAAAACAAAATGAACAAAAATAGAGAGGATGAAGTCTCATCCATGGCAAATATTTCGGCCGATGTATGTTGATCATGGAGATGCTGCTTCAACTCCGTAATAGTTCTGCTGATAGACTGAAATAATGAAGGAGGTTTAAGGGCCATAGAAACCTTTATGATCTACTTGTCCTTGTGTGCCCATGGAGACTCATTCAGTTCAGCTGCTCCTCAACACTGTAAAGAAAAAAGAACTCATCTGAGGATCTTACAGATGGAGAAAGCTTTTGTGGAATTTTCTGCAATTCCTTATTTCACAGCAGACTATGGAGAGTCGAGCTGGATGGACTGTATAATAAGGTGCATGGCTCTCTGAAAGAAACTTTCCTAAAGAAGAAAAGTTACTGATGAAAGCCAGTGGATTGTGTGTGTGTGTGTGTGTGCGTGTGCACTGGTGAGCAGTTGAGGTTTCCTCTGTCTTCAGTGACTGTAGAATGAAGGACAACAGGGGAGCAGGCCACAAACCTGAACTCCCTCTGCTCCTTCCCTGAAAGTGAAGAAAGAGCATCAAAGGGAATGAAAGTGACTGAATATCCAACAGAAAAGTATTGTATATTCTTGCTTTGGGTCACAAGCATGGTTTGCATTATAAAGCAAAAGATTCCTAATATAACATTTATGAACACCTTAGTCCTTGGTTATACATTGAGAAGTTGTGGGAGATATTTATGTGTTGTTGATGATTATTAGCTATGGATCAATTTATACTATTTTTTGCAATCTGAGGGATAATGATCTTTGCAACTTCTTGCATTATTTTTCTCTTTCACTGTACTTAAAAGTCTCTTCCCCTCATAATTACATAGTGAAAGCTAGCAACTCCATATATGTTACTTGCATTACCTAAGAAAGCAATGTCAGGGAGTTCATTGAAAGAACATTATCTTGTTATTTGTAAATTAGCAGTTCTAATCTTGTATAGGTTCTATTATATGGAAATAGCCTAAATAATGAATTTCATGAACTAAGTCATGGTGTTGGAATAAACTTACAAAAAATCTTTAAATTATCCTCTTTGATGAAATAGGATGAAACATTTCTTTTCAAATTGCTTGAGAGATAATTCCTTAAATTTCACTGAGGTTTTGTCTCTAATACCATAAGTTTGAGTTCTTATTCAAAATTATTTTTCTAGGTTAAATTCACACAATATAAATAAAATGCTTCCAGACTATACTGGCTATTTTAACATAGTAAGTTTTTCTGTTGTTCATGAAAATGAAGTACTAAAAATAATCCTTGATATTTGGACATCTTGCCTCTGCCCCCTGCCCCCTCCTATTCTCTGCTTCCATAGTTTTCTGTTTGTTTGTTCACTTTAAAGATATCTTGCACCTGTCATCTACACATATGCCCTAATGCTGCATAGTTCAGCTGCTTTTGGCCTGTGGTTCCAAATCCAAATTTTGATCTTTACCTTACTCTGGAGCAAGTATCAGTACATATTTCCAGGCAGATTCTCCTCTGACTTTGTTATAGGAAGAAGACATTTATTTTAATTTCTTTCCTCATAGTAATCACAGATGAAAAGACAGGATGTGATAATTTACCAAAATGTCAGTTCTATGCCTTTGTTTCTGGGTATGGCTTTTTTATCTCACAAGTGAGTTAAGATTGATAGAGATTTAATGGCCTAATTAATAAAGGCTTTAGCACAGTCACTTCAATTATGTGGGCATATGTAAATGTTCCAGACTAAAAATATTTATATAGCAACAGATTCCTTATTTAGTAAACAATAAGACAATTCTGAAAAAGCATAATATCATTTAGATTAAGTATAAAGTTAAATTGGATGATTTTAACCAGATTGGGCATTTCAGATTTTATTCAGGTGACCCATTACAAGCAAAACAGAAGCATTCAACACTTGAAATGGTGCATCCATGCTGCTTCTGACTAGCTAGTTGGGGCTGGAACCATTCAATCTAGAAATATAATTTCTCCATACCCTTCCAATTGCAATACATACACAGATGTTTACTCCAGTTTTCTAGCTAAACCAGAGAACAGAAAGAGAGTGCAAATGAGCTTGTTTTTGTAATTGCATTCTCTCCTGTGATCATTAAATGTGTTTTATCTTTAACATGCTAAAATGCAAAGATATCACAAAGGAGTACTAACTCTAGAATTAACCTGCTAAATCTGAGAAAGCGTACAGATTTGTACTTTAAGTCTTCCTGAAAAAGTGTATTTTCAATGTTATTTTCCAAGTGATATTATAAAAGTTTTATCAGCTTTAAGCCAGAGACATTGTTCAGCCTTTCACATAGGCCATGAATCGGTGTTGTGTATTTAGAAATTTTGATTGTCATTATCAAATAACTTATAAACAAGTTTTCCTTACATCTAATTTTAAGTTCCAAAACTGAAGCATGAGATAGAGAATTTTAAGACTGTCCAGAAAATATGAAAACAAATAATAAAAATTAAAATAGAAAATAGGCCGATGATGAATAGTACTGGAAGAAAATTAAACAGTGTCCTGCATTTAATGAATATAGCTTGGATGGTGATCACCAAATGATTTTCACACAGAGTGTAAGAGTTAATTAAACTATGAGGAATATAAGTCAGAGTTTAGGGCTACAAAAGACGCCAACGATTTATAGAATGGTTAAGACTAGCCCAGATACCTAAATTAACCAGCAACACATTTCTCAAGGACAGGAGCTATCTTTATATTTTCCATATGGGGCACAATGACCCTGTGTCATAGATGTTTAAATATTACGTGTTCACTACAATCAAGGAAAGAAAAAATTGAAATAAATTCTCGTTAGTGCTCCCATTGTGACTAAGATTAAGAGATTCCTTTCCCTGCAACAAATCTCTACACTTACTCCAGGAAGCAACCTGTACTGTCGATTCATTTTATCAACAACAAGCAGACTACTTCAAAGCCGGACAAGAAAGCAATCATTCTAGCTGGGCTGATTGCAGGTACCACTTGACTTCTTGGGATCCTGAAATGCTGTGTCTGGTTGTATGATTCCTTTCTCTGTTCTTTATTGACTACTATTGCCTAATTTTTTGTTTGCTTGTTTGATTTTTGTCTTTCTCTAAATAACAAAGTCGGTCTGGTCTTGTATAACTATGCTCTGCTTCCCCCTGTGTTCTCTAGGTTAGACTTCTCCAACCTGGCATTGGTCATGCATTTTGAGCACATAACTCCTGATATATATTAAATGCCTAACTTGGCATGCATGCGTCATCTCCTGTAGAAATCACATGTTCAAATTAATTGATGACCCACTAAGTCATGTCTGAATCCTCTACATATTACCTACGTTACCTTGATGGCCTAGGCTCTGAGCTAACCCAACTATCTATCTGAATAGAAAGTAGGTCCCCAATGTGCAGAAATCAAATTGGATCACTTGCTTCTTCTGTTGCCTCAGCTGGGTTTTCTGCACCAATTGCTTCTTATCACATCTTATTGTTGCATACCGGATTCTGATAATAATAACAACAATAATAATTTGAATATACATGATGAATATCTTGGGGATGAGATTCAAGCGTAAACCTGAAATTCGTTTTTTTTCAAATACATATTATCATATAGCCTAAAGGTAATTTAATATATATTTTAGTGCATCTTTGCTTTGACTGCATTCTGCCACATGAGGTCAGGTACGGAACTTTTCATTTATGGTATCATGTCAACACTCAAAGTGTTTCAAATTTTGGAGCAGCTCAGATTTCAGATTAAGGATTAAAGATGCTCAAAATATATGATAAACTCAGAAACATGAACTTTATACTTAAGGATAAAGGCCAGAGAATTTATGTTTTAAAAGAATCTCTCATATAGTTTTTTTGAAAATCTCTGGCCATACATTGTAGAAGAACAGACTGAAAATCAAATTCATGAGTACAATGATCAAGTTGCAAATAAAATTCACATCTTAACCAAATAAATCATGTTAAAACTAGACACTAACTGGAATAGAGGAGGGCCTTAAAATTTGAGATGGCAACTTTGGCCATATTTAGATAAATATGAGAACGTGAAATCTACATGCCTTCATTGAAGGAACTGTCCAGAAAGGAGATGCATACTTTTCTTAGGATCTGCCCTTAATATTTTTCACTGCTTCTAGGTCCATAGAGTGATATTATACCATGTCTAGGATTTTCTTATTAAGATGGTTTAAATGCTAAATTTCATCAGTAGGAACATAAGAAGTATGTGTAAAAATGGGTTCTACAGGTTGATTCCAGAAGTAATAGGCTTAATAATCCCTTTAAAATTCAACTACCAGACATTTTACACTTCACATGCAAAAATTGGCTCTATCTATCTGAATAAAAGGTAGATTCAGTGGGAGCCAAAACTATGATCTCAATTAGATCAAATGCCAGAATTTCCCTGCCATTATGTGCAAAAAATAATCCAAAGACTAAGAAGATAGCAAGGTTACTTAGATATATGAGGATTTACCTGCTCATTCTCTCACAATAACACCCCCATTGACTCTACCAACCAGAAAGGCCTAGAGGATTCTTCCTCACAAATGCAATGAAACACAGTAAACCAAAATCCCCCATAGCTTGAAAAAGTCTTACTTATTGATATTGTGTGAAAATTTCTGAGTCCAGTTAGCAAAAACTTGACTGGGCTAAATACAAAGGGAAGTAATTATCTGTTACTCATTTTACAGGCTCAAATCCATTTATGCTTATATTGGAAAACAATTTTCCACAAGTTCTTCATTTTTGGCATGTCTTTTGAACAGAGGTATAGGCAGGTTTTATTTTGGATTATCTGTATATGATGTTTACACAAAAAACAATTAGGAAAGACAGAGAATACTTCCTTTGAAGGGAGAGGGCAGAGTTTTTTTCTCACTCAGGATAATAAGGACAATGGCTTCTTCTGAGGCATAGTTTGGGCAGATTTTCCTTAAACCTATTATAGATTACATGAGCTTCTTAAGTTTCTTGGGCTTTAGCTGACCAGCATCTATGCTGGTCACTCTGCATGTCCCTGAAGAAATTCTGGGCAAGGGGACCAATGCAGAAATGAAGCTCATGCTTGATTTTGAGTAATAAAAAATATTTTTGTGTGTGACCTAAGCTCCATGAAACTATGGAAATTTAAGTTGTTATCTTACAAACAGGATATAATCTTAGATTTGCTATATTTCTTGACAATCTGAAATTAGATGATTGAAATGGAGATCTAGCTCCCTTAGTGACAGAGGGGTATGCTATGTGGTCTAAAGACTGCCTTGATTATTTACAGACCACCATCAGTGCCGTACGGTGATGAGGTGATAAATCAAGTTTTGATACAGATGGGTTTCATGGAGGCCCAGTGGATTCTCCAACTGCCTTATGTTATTTTTCCAGTCCATGAATTCTTTTTGGGCTAAACATTTGGAAACTTGCAGAATCTCCACATCAGTTCCCTAACCTATCAGTCAGGGCTACAAATGGCACGAAAAAACTAAGGGTGAACTCTTATCACACCCGGTCACTTTCAAACAGCAAACCAAATGTTCCACACTCTTAAGAGAATTGTTTGTACAAGTTAGGACTATTAAAATGTACTAGGAAGACAGAGAGGTATTGATTCCTATAACATTATTACTTAAGCTGTTATTCAGAGATCCAAATACATCTTTAACAATGATTAAAGGATAACAAATCAAGAAGTGATTCATGTCCCTCTCTATTTAGCAAGTACTTTCAAAATTAAATTATTAAGTAGAATCAGAAATCTGTACTCAATGGGTAGGGTCAGTATTGTTCTTTCAATAATCCGAGTGCTTTGTTAAATTTCTTGCTTTCTAATATAACATTATAAGTATATATTTCCATGTGTTTTCATCATTGAATTGTGTCTCCCAAAAATGAAATGCTGAAATTCTAACCCTTAGTACCTTTGAACATAATTTTTTTTGGTACTAAACCCAAGGGTGCTTTATTACTCAGCTACATCCCAATCCTTGGTTTTATTATTTTATTATTTTTATTTTTAAAACTTTAAGGCAGGGTCTCACTAAGTTGCTGAGAATCTATGTTGCTGAAACTGGTCTTGAATTTGTGATCCTTCTGCTTCCTCTTCCAAATTGTTAGGATTACAGATTTGTATAATGGTGTCTGGCACTCAGAATGTAATCTGAAATCTTATTTGGAACTAAGCTTATGATAGATATAGTTAGATAAAATGGGTTGTACTGCAGTCAAGTGGTCCTCTAATCCAATGTGTCTGGTGTCTTTATAAGAAGTATTATGAAGACACAGAGATACACAGAGAACTCCATGTGAAGATGGAGACACTAATTTGATGTATACTGAAGACATGCATTTTGCCCAGGATTGCCAGTTATCACCAGAATCCAAAGAAAAGTATAAAACCTATTCTTCCTCGGATCCTTCAATAAGAACTAACTGTGGAGACACTAGACTTCCAACTTCCAGACTGTGATAGAGTAAATTCCTGTTACCTTAGGCCACCCAGTTTGTGTCACTTTCCTATGGCAGCCCTAGCATACCAACCCCATCGCATAGTACTTCACAGCTTACTATTATGATGAGATTACACTTATCAGAACAGGTGAGCAGCAAAAAGTAAGCACCCCAGATGCTTCCATGAGATGTTTATGTCACAGAAATTTGACATTAAAATACAATTCAGAGACGGTCATATTAATGAGGTTTCTGGTGAAGCAGTTTGATTAAACTGAGATTTGTGATGCTAACATACAATAAGCAGAGAGGGAAGAATAGAAGTTCATTGGATTACACAAAGGGGAATGAAGGGAAAGAAGGGGGCAATGGGAATAGGAAAGACAATAGAATGAATCAGACATAACTTTCCTATGCTCATATATGAATAAATGACCAGTATAACTCCACATAATATTCACCCACAAGAATGGGATCCCAATTAGAATGTTATACTCTATGTATGGATTATATGTCAAAATACATTCAACTGCCATGTATATCTAAAAGAACAAATTTTTACAAACACACACATCAAACAAAATTTTTAAAAATTTACACATTGTAGACATATGAATACACCACAGTGAATCTGTACAGTATATGCATCTACAAGATTGGAATATATCAAAACAGAGTTTACTGTCATGTGTAACTAAAAAGAACAAATAAAATTATTTAAAACAATTTTGCACCTTAAAAAAAAACAAAAAAAGGATGAGCTTTGTAAGATGACTGGTGTTAAAATAGTATAAAGGACAAAAATTGGAAAAAATGCATAATATCACATAAGATTAAAATGACATCGTTTTTAAATATATGAGGGTGCATTTTTAAGAACTGTACTCATATGTCTCCAACTAGACTAAAAGATTAAAATCCCTTAAAATATGAACCATAATTTCCTTTTAGGTAATAAACAGTATTTGATATGTTCTTGTTATTTACCTTTTATAAATTTAACAATTATTTAAATGTCTCAAGGATTTATATGATGTGTATTAGTGATTCATGCTTGCTGATTGGTTATTTAATACTGTCAGAGGTATTGAGGTTGACAGAGCTTGGAGTATAATACAGAGGTAGAGTGCTTGCCTAGCATAAGCATGGCCCTGGATTCAATCCCCAGCACTTCCAGGATAAATAAATAAATATTAAGGTTGAAAACTTGCAAAAGGATTGCAAAATTTATGTCACAAAACATGACATTTTTAATAAAATAACTGATGGATAGCTGAAGAAATACATTGAAAGTCACCAAAAAATCTAAACACTTATGTTACAGAACAGTTTGTAGGTATGACAGTGTATGAGAGTGTTAGGCTTGAACCTTGCAGATAGTATTTATCCTAGCAGTCTCTTTGGCTCTTACAACAGCCTGAAAGCAACACTTCAAAATCCTTTGCAGAGTTGTACGAGGTCACTCTTTCCTTGACTTTCCAGTAGGACAAGACAAAGCAAGTTCCAAGGAATAGGTTGACCCCTGACCCTGAAAGCAGCACTCTACTGATTAGGAATAGAAGTTGTTTCTTTTTGAGGGAAGAAAATGCTTCTTTTGGTATCCTCATTGTAACTTTCCTGGAGGCAAACCTAGGTCAAATTTCTAGAAATCTATAACTCTGCAATTCTATTATTTAAATCCCAATTATAATGGTAGAATAGATTAGGTAGAGAAATGTCAGATTCTGCCCAGGGCTACATAAAAATTCCCTGTCACAGGTAGAATTAGAACACAAGTCTCCCTCACTATATTCACAGCCACACTATAATTTGTCATATTCTTTTACTTATCTAAAACAGCTTTTTTGCATATTTAAATAATACATATATTTAAAAGGGTAAAAGCTACTACCATATAATCTCGTTTTCCAAGCCAGACCATTCCCCATGGTCTCATAAATGATGAGCAAAATTCTTCACGTTGTGATACTGTGAATTGAATATCATCAGAAGAAGGATTCCTCACACTAGAAGCAGGTGCTGGTGTAAAAGTGTGGCTGTCCCATATTGAGGAGCCGTATATTTCACAGTTAGGCTCTACACACAGAAATAAACAGCCATATGGCAAACAAACTTACTTTTTACTGCTTCATTTTATTTGTTTCAAAATAGTGCAATGCCACAAATCCAGAATATTAACAACGCTCCATCTGGAGAAATGTACCTTTTGGAGCCCTGAACCAGCATGTTAGCATTCCGACAAACTTCAGAACTTCACTCCACTACAAAATTGGAACACGCTTCATGTCAACCTAGCATGCCTTCCAAAGGGAATGCTAGTGGCTCCATTAAAATGTGTATAAAATGGGAAAATTCATAATTCTGGAAATATTTTAAAAGATGGATCCTTCTACACAGTTCTAATAGACTGTGTTACAATGTTTATTAATAACTAGATTTGTAAATTTCATTAGCTTTATCTACCCCATCTGCAAACAAACAAAAAAAAAATAAATGGTCTTGAGATTTATTTGGATATAAATATCTGATCTGCATTTAGAATCCTGTTTGGATTGAAAGTAAATAATACTTTCTTTCTTAGTTCAGTAAAATTATTTATATTTACTTATGTTCTAGGCAGAGCACAGGATAAGAAACTGAAGAAACAGGGAGTTTTGACATTAAAAGACTTTATTGAATATAAATATCTCTAAAAGATTGTGCAGGATCCATTTCTGTTAAGTATATGATTTTTAGACAAGAAGTTTAAGCCATTTGGAAGTGATACCTTTCTTAACCATTAGAATAACGTGGAAGCTGCAGAATTTGGGCAGTGGAATCAAGAAAATCAATAACAATCAAATGAAATTCAGCGTTATATGTTTAAGAAAATCACTATCATATTATTGGTTTATATTTTTGGTTTTTATTTTGTTTTCCCTTGAAACAATTAAAAATAGTACCAAAAATTCATAAACATATATACACAGTTTAATGACTATTTGTAATGTATATGAAACAGATAACAGAGGTTAAAAAAATAGAACAGCCGAACAGCAAAGGAGCCTCTTATGTGATCCTTTGTGATCAAAGTCCCTTTCTTCCAATAATAGAAATAAAAATTAAGGTTATTTCTGTGTTACTTAATTTTTTCCTTCAGGTCTTAGCATTTTTATGTTTGTTCCTAAGTGGTACTTTATTCCAGGGATTGGCAAACAATTTCCATAAAGGTCAAATAGTAAATATTTCAGTCTTTGCAGCCCATAGGGTCTCTGTCATAACTTCTCAACTCAGTCACCGTAGCACAAAAGTAGTATTTTGTAAAAGAATGATTGTGTCAGCTCTCCAGTAAAATCCTTTACAAAGCAGATGGCAGGCCAGCTCTGACCTTGCAGCTATAATTGCTGGCACCTAGTTTAGTTTTTCTTCTTTTGAACTTTATATAAGCAGAATCGTAGCTTACCATTTTAGTATTTAATTTTTTGTTTTTCTTACTCAGCACATTTGTAAAATATACACATTGAGGCTACAATTTGTTCACTTTCATTGTCTAATGTTCCATTATATAAATTTCCATAATTCATTTTTCCATTTCACTGTTGATGGATGTTTGAATTGTTTAAATTTTCTGTTACAGTTTTACTCTCACCATTCTTATGTATGGATCCGGGTGCACATGTGAATGGATATTACTAGTATCCATACTTATGAACTTAATTATTTGGTCATAGGGCATGCATACATGCCAGTATACTTGATAATGCCAATCTATTTTCCAAAAAGGTAGAGCTGAGTGACACTATCACCAGAATTAAATGTGCATTCCCATTGTTCCATATCATGCATATGCAGTTCTTGCTAAATTTTTTCCTGTGTCCTTGAAAATACAGTTTTTATACCTCTACTTTTATCCATTTTGTAGTCTATGTTTTGCACTTGTATTTTGTAAGCAAGGTAAAGTTGATATTATTATTAGTGAAAATTTCCTGTTTCCCTTTACTTTTGCTAATCACCTGGATCACTATCAGTCAAAAACATTTCCAACCAAATTCATATGTTTGAGTTTATCTGATTTAATCAAAGTATGCACACTTTATATGCAAGTCAACATAAAAGCCAAAGATTCTCAGGTAGTTCATTTGTTTTTACTTCCCTGTTTCTGCTAAGCTTCTAGGCAAAATTAGCTAGTGGCCCTAAAATTGGATGGAAAAAAAATATTGTCCAGTGTTCCTCATCCTTAGTGGAGACTGGACATTTCATTTATAATTTATTTTGAAAAGTGTTTTCTAATTTTTGCCTCCATTTGAAACTTGATGTTACATTGTCACATGTGAAGTAATGTTTGTCCTCAGATTTTGGCCTAGTATCTCTATATCATCAGTTTATTCAATGCTAGTAAGATCAGTTTTTCAACTGAAACAAAATAGGGATGCCCTCTTTCACCATTTTTTTTTTTTTTTTTTTTTTTTGGTACCAGGGATTGAACGCAGGGACACTCGACCACTGGGCCACATCCCCAGCCCTTTTTTTGTATTTTATTAGAGACAGGTTCTCACTGAGTTGCTAAGTGCCTTGCCATTGCTGAGGCTGGCTTTGAACTCACAATCCTCCTGCCTCAGCCTCCCAAGTGCTGGGATTACAGGCATGAACCACTGTGCCCGGCTCTTTCACCACTTTTATTTAACATAGTTCTTGAAACACTGGCCAGAGCAATAAGACAGATGAAAGAAATTAAAGGAATACAGATTAGTAAAGTAAAACTCAAATGATCATTATTCTCTGACAATATGATTCTATACCTAGAAGATAAAAAAAAAAAAAAAAAAATGCACCAGAAAACTTCTAGAACTCATAAATGAATTCAGCAAAGTAGCAGGATACAAAATCAACACCCAGAAATCAAAGGCATTTCTGTATATCAGTGACAAATCCTCTGAAAGGGAAACAAGGAAAACTACCCCATTTCCAATAGCATCAAAAAATAAAATAAAATAAAATATTGAGAATCAAATTAATGAAAGAGGTGAAAGACCTCTATAATGAAAACTAAAGAACACTAAAGAGATAAATTAAAGAAGACCTTAGAAGATGGAAAGATCTACCTTGTTCTTGGATAGGCAGAATTAATATTGTCAAAATGAGCATACTACCAAAAGCAAGATGCAGATTTAATGCGATTCCAATCAATATCCCAATGATATTCCTCATAGAAATAGAAAAAGCAGTCATGAAATTCATCTGGAAGAATAAGAGACTCAGAATAGCTAAAGCAATCCTTAGCAAGAAGAGTGAAGCAGATGGCATCATGATACCAGAACTTAAACTATACTACAGAGCAATAGTAACAAAAAAGCATGATATTGGCACCAAAATAGATCGGTAAACTGATGTACAGAATAGAGGACACAGAGACTAACCACACAAATATAGTTATCTCATATTAGACAAAGGTGCCCAAAACATATACTGGAGAAAAGATAGCCTCTTCAACAAATGGTGCTGGGAAAACTGGAAATCCATATGCAACAAAATGAAATTAAACCCCTATCCCTCACCATGCACGAAACTCAACTCAAAGTGGATCAAGGACTTAGGAATTAGACCAGAAACACTGCACCTATTAGAAGAAAAAGTAGTCCCTAATCTCCAACATGTCAGATTAGGCCCCTACTTCCTTAATAAGACTCCTATAGCTCAAGAATTAATATCAAAAATCAATAAATAGGATAGATTCAAACTAAAAAGTTTCTTCTCAGCAAAAGGAACAATCATTGAAGTGAATAGAGAGCCTACCAACTGGGAACAAATTTTTACCACATGCACATCAGATAGAGCACTAATCTCCAGAATATATAAAAAACTCAAAAATCTTAACACCAAAAAACCAAATAATCCAATCAATAAATGGGCCAAGGAACTGAACAGACACTTCTCAGTAGAAGATATATAATCAGTCAGCAAATACACAAAATAATTTTCAACACCCCTGGCAATTAGAGAAATGCAAATCAAAACTACTCTAAGATTTCGTTTCGCTCCAGTCAGAATGGCAGCTATTAAGAACACAACAATAAATGTTGGAAAGGATGTAGGAAAAAAGGAACACTCATACACTGTTGATGGGTCTGCAAAATGGTGCAGTCAATGTGGAAAGCAGTATGGAGATTCCTAGGAAAACTTGGAATGGAACCACCATTTGACCCAGCTATCCCACTCCTTGGTCTATACCCATAGGACTTAAAAACAGCATACTACAGGGACACAGCCACATCAATGTTTATATCAGCACAATTCACAATAGCTAAACTGTGGAACCAACCTAGATGCCCTTCAGTAGATGAATGGATAAAGAAAATGTGGTCTATATACACAATGAAATATTACTCAGCACTAAAAGAGAATAAAATGATGGCATTCACAGGTAAATGGATGAAGTTGGAGAATATAATGCTAAGTGAAGTTAGCCAATCTCAAAAATCAAAATGCCTAAAGTTTTCTCTGATATAAGGAGGCTGATTCACAGTGAGTTGGGATGGGGAGCACAGGAGGATTAGAGGAACACTAGAATGGCCAATGGGGAGGGAGGGGAAGGGAGGGAACAAAAGGGTTTAAAAAATAAAAAAGATGGTAGAATGAAATAGATATCATTACCCTAAGTGCATGTATGAAGACACAAAAGGTGTGAATATACTTTGTATACAACCAGAGATATTTAAAAATGTGCTCTATAAGTGTAATATGAATTGTAATGCAGTCTGTTGTCATATATAACAACTTAGAATAAAAAAAAATTAAAAAAATCAGTTTTTTTTATTTTTTTTCATTGATATTTTGATATAGAAATAGAAGTTTTTAAATCTTTTATTTTTTTAACCATAGAAAAGCATTGATAGCTTTGAAAGTTTGATCAAGGAGAACACTAAAGAAAGAAATCTAGACAAAGATGAAAGACCTAATAGTAGAAATAATAAAAATGTAACTACCAAAAACATTATACAGATTTAATGCCACAAAAAATCATGTTAAAATCTTAATTTTAATACATTTAGATTTTAACCATAGAAAAAAAACAGCTTCAGAAACCATAAAAAACACAGAGACTAATACATATATAGCTATATATTATATATACAGTGGAGAAAGGATAGCCTCTTCAATCTTTGGAAAGTACTTGGAGTAAAAGGACCTGAATTAGACCAGAGACAATGTCTATTTATATGAAGGAAAATAGTGAGAATGGCCTCAATTGGAGTGGGAATGAACTCAATGGGTTACTAATGAGCTCAAAGATATTTTAAATGTAGTTCAATAAAAACAGAAAGTGTGTTTTTAAATTGCAGGATAACCACTTCTTTACTTACAAGGAAAAGTTACAAAGATAAAACAACTTGTGAGATTCTAACTGAAGTGCCTAAACCATCTTAGAGGGGAATACTTAGATCAAGTCTAAACTTCCCTCAGAATTTTCTCTGTTGGAAATATAAAACTAAAACAAAATTTGCCAATTAGAAGTACTTTGCATTGACCTTTGGCAAGCACACCAAGTAAATTGCACACAGAGAAAGAAATAGGTAAGGTTTTTACAGCAGAGAATCAAAATATGGAATGCTGTCAGACTAACACCAAGGATATGAAGAAATAAGATACATTCATCACAGCATATTAACATTATTTTCAACAAATAAAAAGGAATTGTACAGTATAAAAGCAACTTTGTGATTTTAAGTTACAAAATACATTCACACATATGGTCACAAATAAACTTCAAACAGAGCATCTGAGAGGCCAGCATTATGATGTTTTGGAGGTGATAAGATTGTCCAAAAGTTCTAATGAATAGAAGGCTAACTCACAATTAATTCCAGTTCTTTCAATTTAAATAGCATCTTCTTTGTCACATATCATAACTTTCTCTGGAAAAAAAATCAGAAATTTTTAGCTAACTATATTCTAAAAATTACTTTAAATTCTTATCCAATAAAAATATTAAAATATGAAAAGAATAACTTATGTTCAATTACTATAATTTCCTACTAAGGCTCTGTGGTAAAGCTGGTAGACCAAAGAAAAATAACAGATGCTATATCTTGGAATTGATTACCAATCAAATATGCCCTGAGTTGAGTCCAGTTAAAATCGACATATATTTTGGATAGCAAGCTAAAAGTGGCAAGCAGCTGGCGATATATGAAAACGTATCAGTGAACATAGCACGGTCCATGCTGTAGCCTGAATGTTTATGCCCCGCACCCATGTATATGTTGAAAACAATACCAAGTGTTGTGATATTTAGGAATACAGCTTTGGGGAAGTGATTTGATTATGAGGATGAAGTACTTATGAAAAGTATTATGCTCCTACAAAAGGGGCCCAAGGGACCTCATTCACTCCTTGTACTATGTGAAGTTACATCAAGAAAACCGTTGTCTGTGATATAGTAGGGGACTGGTACTGGCACTAAGCAACTCATCTTCTGATGCCCTGATCTTGGGCTGCTCAGCTTCAGAATCATTAGAAATATATGCCTGTAGTTTAGAAGACATTCAGTTTATAGTATTGTGTTACAGCAGCTTGTCAGATTAAGACATCCCTAACTTTAAATATTTAAGTTGAATTCTTCAGTCTAGCAATACAATGATATTTGGTTTACATGTGATTTACATAAAAAGGAAAAAAGTAAGGCAGAAATCATCTTACTTGAGATGACAGGAAACCTCTCACATAGGATGTAGATACCTCAAACAGTTCTAAAGGAAAGATCCTAACTGGGGAGATCTATTGTGTTTTAGAGAGAAAGTTAGGATGTTCAGACTGTGGCATAATGTTCACAAAAGAAACGCAGCAGAGTTGCCTGAGGAATCCAGAGGCCCCAAGGCAACATACAACTTCCATACTTGGGAGAAGGATCAGCTCAGATCATTGGGCTCCATTCTTAAAATCTAGAGGAAGGAACTGGTCCAGGCATGAGAGAGTATAGAGAAACATTTTCTACCTGGATGAAGAGGTTGAGTCTTAGAATAATGTGGGAATAGTGGATGCAATTGCAGACAGAAAAAATACCCAAAATATTTATTACAAAATCAAACTATAATAAGTAAGTAAACTTTTGAGGCCTAGTGTGTAACACATTAACCAAAGTACAGAGAACAATGAACTGATATTATTTGGGTGCTTACTATATGCCATGTGTTTTCTGAGAATTTTAGATATCTCATCTTATTTAATAACAACATAAATTTTATGCAATAAAAACTATCATTTTCTCACATTGAAGATGATTTTAAAAAATTGGATTCTGAGACATTAAATAATTAGTGAAAGATCACACAACTATGAAACCAGGATTTTAACCTAGGTAATAAAAGATGTGAATTAAAAGTGTAAACATAAGCATTCTGTCACCCGTTAAAGTGTATTTTCTTTGGAAGATTCTCTACAGTATTTGACCCATGATAATATACTGTTGGATAATTTTACCTAGGTTTTCAATAATCAAAAAGATGAAGTTTTTAAAATATGTTTGGTAATTAGTTCTGGGTGTTGAAAGACTTTTAAATATGAGATTTGAATTTTAAGGAAATTAACATTCTTCAAATAATAGATGTAAGAAAATTTTTAGTATATCTAATTTACTAAGTAGGAAGTTAAAAACTCCATTATCAAAAAAATGAACAGATTTCCTAAAATGAAAGCTGATTGAAGATGTCCACTTGGTCTCCAGTACTTTACCATTTTTTCCCCCACCATGAACAAATGTATATGCATATAAGAAAGAAATAATCAGATATTTACAAGTAGAGGAAACTTGAGTCTATCTTATATTACAGAAAAGAACTATTAAGAGGTACAATTAAAAGCATTTTCAAACAAATACAGTATAACAGAGCCAGATTAAAGATAGACATTCATAATAAGTACACAAACTATTTCCCTCTTTAGGAAGAATTCAAATGTATCTAAATACCCCTAATTCCCTGAATATGAAGAACTGTGGAATTAAGAAATGTATGTCAGGAATAAATGGTACCTGGAAAATATTCTTTGTAACAATGAAAGAAGAGAGACGTAAAAAAGAAAAATAATTATAGATAATCAAATAAAGATAACTATTAAAGTATACAATTTTTTAAAATTCAATTCTTTTTAAGTTGAATGAAGAAAAAAAGCCTAAATAAATTGAAATGATGGGATTTAATTAGCATCTGAATAATTAATCCTATAATTACCTTTTTAGATGCCAAAAGTTATTTCATAAAACATACCCTTTCTAAGAAAATGTTAATAGAAACAAAAAGTCATTTAGCTAAACATGTACACAGGAAGGTACTCAATGGGTACAGTGAGCATCAGGGAGGCAAAATGTGACTACTGATAATATTTGTTAAGGTGTTCTCAGCAAATAATTATACATTGCACAATAAATAACAAAAATCCCCAAACATAATGGCTATGGAAAAACTATTTTAAAATAGGACTCAAATGCCATCAGATTTGAAGATTTAAGTTAACCCACCTTGAAAAAATTTATGTACTGAATAAAACTAGACTTAAAACATTGTAGAAATTTACACTTATCATTTTAACAGAGTAAAATAACACATCCTGTAGTAAATAGGACTGTAAACCTAGAAAAATACAACAGGATGAGGTGAAATAAAAAATAACAGTTTAAAATTTTAAAAATTTAATTAATAAATATAAATAAAATATTTATCTACTGCTACTGTTACATTTATTCTAGTCTTTCAGAAACATTAATTCACCCATAGTCACTATATTCTCTTTCCTATATGGTCATAAACTTTATTCTTAATATTTCTTTTTCTCTATCATCTTCATTCACAACCTTAGATAAGAATTCCAAGTTCCTCCTTTATTTTACCTATTCTACTAATATTGTAAAGATTTAATCTTTTACATAATTCCAAAAGTAAATTTTAATTCTGCTATTGTATTTTTATTATCTTAGCAGCATTTCCTTATCTCTCTAAACCCCTTTTCATCTCATCCATTGCCTAATTAAGTTTCTACAGCAGAATCTATAGACACACTTCCCACACTACACTTTAAGGATATCAAACATTCTTGTCTAGATCATACATCTGATGTATTGTAATGGAAATTCTTCCTCCCATTTGTCTGGAGGATGATAATTATGGTAAAAATTTGCTGAGCTGTGTTTGCTCGTGGGCAGGTACCTTTCTTGTCCAGCATTAGTCAACATGAATGATGCATGGTTCAACATGCTGTTAGCCTTTTGTGCAGACCTAATGCCCTTCTCATAAGATGCTATGAGAGCAGACTGATGTGCACAGACCCCAAATTCCTTCTGTTCTTGTAGAAGACTTTCACCTTTCTTAAAACACCTCTGACTAGAATCATCTTTTTTTTCAACATTCTATTCCTTTTTCTGTTTTTAAACTGATTTGATTGAATATATAATGAGTTGAAGCTCTCTTTAGGGACTTTTAGTCTTTCTTGCTTCATGGTTCCTACAACTTCTAGAATCTACTATGCTATAATAACGCATCCCTGTGAGATATTTTTTATAGTCTCTGTATTAATGCAGCTAGACAGTTAAATAGGTCAGTGTCCTGACTGTTCCTATTTCATATTTTAAGGTAAGAAGCACAGATGCTAACCAAAACTACAATATTTTTTTTTTCATTTCCTGCCATTTTAAAGATTTAAAGCAGAAATTTGCTATTAAATATGTACAACAGATTTTCAATTGAAGATAATTTGTATTCTATTTTCTGTCCAAATTATATGTACAGGACAACTCTAGATATTATAAGTCAGAAAGTGCAGAAAAGAAGAGGAAAGTTTATTTTTAATTTCTCCTTGCAGAGATATCAAACCTAACTTTTGGTAAATAGAAAGAGAGCAGTTTGATTTTCTGGTTGACATAAGACTTGATCCTCTGAATCATTAGAAAAGCAATGGGAGAGGTATACTTTGGTACCAGAAGATCTGTGTTTCATGAGAACAAGCCAGGACATGATGACCTATTAAGGTCCAGGATGATTTTTCTCTATGTGACTTCATTTTTCTTAGTTATTAGGGATTCCTAACTGTATTTTGGGCTATATTATCTGTAAATCTTAGTGTTAGGTATGTCTGTGCATTTCTGTCCTTTTCTCTTTTGTTTTATAAGTGATTTTGGTAAACGTTTAGAATACTGTATCAGGGGCTTCTAATTATATAAGATTTTGTATCAAAGTTGTTGAAAAAATATTTTTAAGTACTTACAACCATGTTACAGTTCTTTGGAAAATTCATTTGGAACAACATATACTTTGATTTATTTAAGAAAAGAAATTTATATCCATTTAAATATTTCTTCACATTCTTCCAAATTGCACATTTATATAAGTCTTCATTTTTTATTAATCTTGGTAGTTATTAATAAGTACATCTTTAACATAGTGTGTTCCTCTTGCTGTAATGTTGAAGAACTTACAAGATAATTTCAGATTAATTCATCCTTCATATTCATTTAGAGCATTAAGAAGATATTGACTGTGTTGCAAAGTATTTTATGCTCCAACATAAACCTGGGAGTATCCACTTTATATTTTGAGGTAAGGGACACAAATACTAACCAAATTGCAAAATCTCTTTCATTTCCTGCCAAAGTTTAGATTCTATTTTTGCCAAAGTAGAAGGAAAAGCACATTATACAGGATATGCCTCTCGGATTGTCAGTTCTCCTGCCAGTTTTACTTTAGCACCATAGAGCTGTGACAGCAGATGGACTCCCCAAGTTAGCACTTGGAATCAAAAGGTGTTTAGAGGACTGTGGTGGTAAGTGTAATTCCTTAATGAGAAATTATAAAGAAGGGAGAAAAGGAAAGTAACCTATTAAATTATGCAACTTAACAGCAAATTTGAATCCTATGGCTATTTGTGGGTGTGTGTGTTTCAGATGGATTTGGTATAAAAGGATTATTAGAAGTCTACTTCTAAAGTCCAATAATCGATGCTCAGACCTCATTTTACTTTTAGTGAGACCCTCAGTAACTTAGCAAGATCATATCTCAAAATAAAAAATAAGGGCTGGAGAGACAGCTTGGTGGTAGTTTGCCTCTGGGTTTACTCTCCAGTACTGAAAAACAAAAAATGAAACCAAAAACAAATCTCCTTTTAATGGGCATTCCGCATAGTTGATGACCTTACTAAAAACTTTCTTCACATTTACATAGACTACACAGGAAGATATTTTTTTTTTTCCCTACCTGGCTGGTTATTGTTCCGCAGTAGTATCCTTCCTGGAACTTTCTTCTCATCATAAACTACAAATTTGGGAATGCACCAGAGCTTCACATTCAGATCTCTTTGCTTTCCTAGGTGATCTCATTTAGCCCCATAGTTTTAAACTTTTTTTTTTTTTTTTTTTTTTTTTTTTTTTTTTTTTTTTTTCGGTACAAGGGATTGTACCAGGTGCTTAATCACTGAGACACTAGCCACATCCCCATCCCTTTTGATTTTTTATTTTGAGACAGGGTCTTGCTAAGGTGTCGAGGGCCTCATTAAATGGCGGAGGCTGGTCTTGCATTTGTGGTCTTCCTGCATCAGCTTGAGGAGTCAGTATAATTACTGGAGTGAGTTATTGCATCCTGGTGTAACACCTTTTAAATGTTCCACAATGTGTATGTTTAGTTCAAACCACTGATAAGAATTATAGGTTAAAATTTTTGGAAACAGTTAAAAGTAGTCATTTGGAATCCTGGTCAGCATTTCAAAAGTTTGAATTCAAAAGTTTTCTTTTTTATAAAAAGTACTTATTTTGGTGCCCTGCTACCATATACTTAAAGATTGATATAAACTTTAAGTCTGTATATTCATTGTTTGCATTTTTCTTAGTTTTTGAATATGTTTCTAGCACAATATGAGATTCTTGAGACTTCAGTATGTCTTTTAGCATACTACTCCTGACTTGTTAGGAATTAAAATCACATGCTGTCCTTATTTTACAGCATTTGAAAAGGCAGTTCTTCTAAAAAGCATTACAGGGACTTCCAGTTTCTTCTCTGACACACACAGATATTCTAAATTATAATTCTCACTTCACAACAAGAAAAATGCTGAATAAACTAAAAATCAACAACTCTTCTTAGATACAACAGATAACTGAGGTCAAAGGGCAAACCAGTTCTGGGAAAACACGCAAATAAAGACAATAGCAAGTTACTGAGAGCAGAATCTGGCAGAAAAATAACAAGTAGAAATACTATGAGGAATGCTTAAAAGAGAATTAAAGAATTACAGGGGCTGGGTATGGATTAGCTTGAGATTTAAAAACTCCAAAGGTTTCCAGTTTCATAAGTTTTACTGCTAGGAGCTCCTCAGGTAGGTTTTCACAGTGAAGAAAAGGAAGGAACAAATGAATGAATGAACGAAGAGGAAGAGAAAAGGTAAAAAGAAAGAGAGGGATAAAAAGAAAGGAAGGAAATCTCCCTTGGTTTAAGCATGGAGAGGGAAAAGTAAGCATTTTAAACTATGCACAAAGAAATCTTTTCCATAACCAAAGCCTGTCCACAAGGAAAAATACTTTTATAAAAAGTTTATCTTATATATAAGAAAGACAACCAGACAACTTCAGCCCATTCAAGACTTTGGTCTCATATCAGGGCAGAAAAGTTAAAAAGACTAAGAACCCAGACTGTAAGACTGCCACAAACCAGACTGTAACACATCAAAAAATTGCAAATAGTATATAGACTTCATGCCCTCTCCAATATTTTACTATCTCATAAATAGGGCACCAGTAAACAACATTTAATCAGAACAGAGCTACAAGTCACACACTATTTAAGAAGGGATTTCTAGGGAAAACCAGAGAAAACAGGGAGTGTAAAACAAATTTACTGGAGGAATTTGAAGCCTGTAACCCATACAGCAATAAAAAAAAAACATTAAACACTACCTAATTCTTAGGCAGACAAACATAATATCTCACATTAAAGGTCTGATTCAGTTACTAAGATCTAAGACATCATGTCTGACTTTTAATTTTTAACATGCAAAGCCTGCTAAATGTCAAGAACAAACATAGTAAAAAGAGACAGAGCAAGCATAAGAACCAAACTCACACATGGAAGAAATTTTAGAATTTCCAGACAAGGAATTTAAACTATGAGTGATATATTAAGAGCTCTCATAGAAAAAGTAGTCAACATGTAGGAACAGATGGATAATGAGAACAAAGAAAGAAACAAAAAGAAACACTCAAAATCAAAAACACTACAGCAAAAATGAAGAATACTTACTATTCATTGGTTTATCAGTACATTGAACATGGCTAAGGAAAGTCAGTGACAATGAAAATGTGTCAATGGAAACTTTCAAGTCTGAATCACGAAGGAAAAAATGATGGGACAATAAACAGATAATACCATTCAGTCATACCAACTGTAAATGTGTAACTTATGTATAATATGGAAACGAGAGGAAAGAGTAAATCTAAACAAAATCAATAATGACTAAGAATTTTACAAAATTAATAATAGAAACCAAACCACAGATCCAGGAAGCTCAGCTAATGTAATGTAAATTTAAAAATCTACACAGGCATATTGTATTCAAACTACAGAAAATGAAAGACAATCACAAAAATAAAATCTTTTTTTTTTTTTTTTTTTTTTTTTTTTTTTGCTGGTAGGGTGAGGTTAAGGGGGAATGAAGTCAGGGGCACTTGACCATTGAGCCACATCCCCAGCCCTATTTTGCATTTTATTTACAACCAGGGTTTCACTGAATTGCTTAGCACCTCACTTTTGTTGGGGATGCCTTTGAACTCACCATCCTCCTTTCTCAGCCTCCTGAGCCAGGTGCACCATCATGACAAGGAAAAATAAAATCTTGAAAGAAGCCCGAGAGAAAGAAAACCACCTACCTGCAGAGGGACACAGATATGAATTACACAGGACTCTCTTTAGATGCCATGCAAGATAGAAGATGATTTGAAATGTTTGAAGTATTGGAACAAAACTCCTCAACCTAGAGTTTTGTATTTTAAAAAGTTATCCTTCATAAAGTGAGAGTAGAATACAAACATTTTTAGTCAAACCAAACCAGGCAAATCTGTTGTCAAGAGACATGACTTAACAAAATTTTAAGATAAGCTCTTGGAAGAGAAGAAAAACAATATAGGGCAGAAACTTGAACTTGTACAAGAAATAACAATGGAGAAGCGATAAATAAAGACAAAAAAAATCTTTTATCTTTCTGTTCTTCATTGATTTAATAGATAATTGTTTGATCAAAATAATAAGAGCAGCGATATATTCAGTGATCATTTTTTTTCATAAGTGAAATTGATTACTGCAATGTTGTAATAAATTGAGAGAGGAAACAAATTGGTAATACTCTATTATCAAGAACATAAACTACTTCAGCCTGGGCAACTTAGTAAGACTCTGTCTCAAGATCAAAAATTAAAACATGAATAAGGATGTAGCACTGTAGTAAAAAGTCCTTAGATTCAGTCTCCAGTATGATACAAAAAAAAGCAAACAAACAAAAACACTTAAAGTTCTAGTTGAGCACTATAGTATTAGTATTATTTGAATAGAATTGTATTAATTGTAAATATATATATATATATATATCAGTTTTTGCAATTCCTATACTTCTCAAATAGATAAAAATTAGTAAAATAGGAGAGATGATAGAACTATATATAATATTCAAAACCAGAAATGAGAGCAAAATAGGGGGGAAATAAAGTAATAAATATAAAATAGCAACAAATATGGTAGGTTTTTAGCTAACTGTATATTTATTTTAAAGATTATGGTATAAATGTGCCAACTAAAAGATAAAGTCTTACAAAATATAAATAAAAACAAGACCCAGCAATATGTTGTCTATAAGAAATTCATTAAATATAAAGACAAGAATGTATTAAATGTGAAAGAATAGAGAAGTAGACCATGTTAATAATAAAACAAAACTGAGTTACTACATTAATTCCAGAGAGCAGATTTCAAAATAAAGAATTATTAGGGACAAAGCTTGCTTTTATATAATAGTAGACATTGCACTTCATAAATATGTACAATTATGAGTCAAACAAAAAAGTAAAAAAAAATTAAAGAACATCAGTACTCCCATAAGACAACAATCCTTAAAGCATGTGTGCCTAACAAAAGGGCATCAAATAATTAACAGAATTCAATAAGAAACAGACAAATCACTATAGTAGTTGGAGACTACAGTATACCTCTCTCAGTAATGAACAAGTTCAACAGAAGAAAAAACAGACGATATAGTGAAGTGAGCATCATCATCAATCATCTGAATATAATTAATATTTGTGTAAAATTTAATTTAAAAATAGCAGAACACACCTTCTTATCAAATCCATGTGGAATGTTCACTAAGATAGACCACATTCTGGGACAGAAAACATATTTTAACAAATTTAAGAGTATAAATGATATATGCACTCAGTTTATAATGGTATTAAAAATCAATAATAGCTAGAAATCTTTAAACTTAAGGATATTAAATAACATGTTTGTAAATAACACATGAATCAGAGAAATCTCAAGTAAAATTTTAAAGTATACTGAGGTAGATAAAAGAAATTTGAAATAATTTATCAAAATTCATGAGATGTAACAAAAGAAGAAATATGTGTGTGTGTGTGTGTGTGTGTGTGTGTGTGTGCACGCCAAAGACAGAAGAAAATCTATGATTAATAATCTAAGCTTCCATTACAGGACAATAGAGACAGAAGAACAAATGATAAGCTAGTAAAACAAGAAGATATAAAAATGAATAAAGAACAAAATTCAATGAATACCAATAGAGAAATTCAATATTGCTATATAATTTGATATCAGAATATATGATATCTCCAACTTGGTTTTTATTTCTCAAAACTGTTTTGGCTATTCTGGGTCTTCTGTGGATCCAGACCAATTTTAGAATTGTTTGTTTTTTCTGTTTCTGTGGAAATGTTATCAGAAATTTGACAGAGTTTGTGTTCAGAATATAGTTCACTCTGGAATCCATGGATATTTCGATGACATTAATTCTTCCAATCCATGAACATGGAATATCTTTTTATTTATTTGTGTCTTATTCAGTTTTTTATTATCATTCATAGTATTCAAGTCTACATATCTTTCATCTTTGGTTAAATTTATTCCTAAGTAATTGCTCTTCATTTTAATGCTTTTGTAAATAAGATTCTTAATTTACATCCTGGATAGTTTACTATTGGTAAAAAGAAATGATGCAGATTTTGTGGGCTAATTTTGAATTCTACAATTTTACTGAATTTTTTATTAGTTATATCATTTTATTTTATTTAATGCAGTTTCAGAGTTCTCTGTATAATGGATCATGTCTCCTTCAAGCAAACATAAATGTACTTGCTCTATTCAAATTTAGAAAAATTTTGTTTCTTTTCCTTGTCTAACTTGCTCTGGCTAGAATTTTGAATGTGATGTTAAACCAAAATGATAAAACTGGTCATCCTTACCTTATATTGAATCATGGAAGAAAATATGTCAGTTTTTGTCCATTGATTTTGATGGTGACTCTCAGTGTCTCATAAATGGCCTGTGTTCAGCTGAGTTCCTTCTGTACCATTGCATTGAGAGTTTTAATCATGAGTATATCTGGAACTTTATCATATGCTTTTTCTGCATTTATTCATAGGATAATGAATTTTTGAACTTTCATTCTTTTAATGTAGTTATCATATTGATGGGTCTGTGTATGTTGAACCAAACTTATATCCCATGAATAAATTACACTTCTTTATGCTATATAATCTCTTTGGATTTATAGTTGAGTTCAGTTTTTTTTTGGTATTTTGTTAAGTAACTCTCATCTATGAACATTTTTCTTCTCTTAGGATTGTGATATCTTGGTCTAGCTTAATATCAAAGTTATGCTCATCTCAACAAACGAGTTTGAAAGGGTTCACTCTTTTCTATTTTTGAATGACTTCAAAAGATTGATATTAATTTTTCTTTTAATATTTTGTAAAATTTAGGCATAAATATTTCTATTGTAGGCTTTTCTTTGTTAGGAGGTTTGAGCATACTGATTCAAACTCCTTATTTTCTATTGTGTTTTTAGATTTCCTCTTTCTTATGGATTCAGTAATGATGAGTTTTATATTTCCAGGGAATTTTCCATTTCTTCTAGGAGATCCAATTTATTAGTGTACTATTTTTATAACAACCCTGTGACTTCAGCTATTTTTCTCTTGTTTTGATAATTTTTTGTTTATCTTTCACCTTTGAGAGCTTTACTATAATATGTCTTGGGGTAGAATTGATTGACTTAAATCAGACTTTTAGTGCCTGGATATTTGTATCCTTCTTTAGGTTTTGAAAGTTTTCTGTTATTATTTATAAGTAATCTTTTAATCCTGTGGCATTCTCAGATCCTTCTTGGACTCCAATAAATAACTTGAATGTTTGTTCTTCTAAAGATGTTCAAAGTTACCATAGGCTTTCTTCATTCTTCCTCCTCTTCTCCCTTCCTGTGTATTTTCACATAGCTTGTCTTAAAATTCAGTAATTCTATCTTCTGTTTGTTCTATCCTGCTATTGACACATTTTATCACAATTTTAACTTCAGTTATTGTATTGATCATCTCAGAGACTTTAGTTTGAGTTTTTTCTTCCATCTCTGTTTTATATTTTTCTATTTGAGTATTGAGTTATTTCTGTATGTTTTCTTCAAGTTTCCTGAGTTTCTATAAAAAAGATGCTTTAAATTATCCAAGAGTTTCCCCATAGTGGATACTATCTAGTCTTTTTTTTTTTTTTTTTTTTTTAAACCTATGGTGACCATTAGGTGAAGTCATGGTTTTCTGAAAGCTCTTTTGTCAGGAGTTGTGAGTGAATTAGGGTCTTTGAACTGTCCACAGACAGAGATGACATCTCTCTTGGGAATTTCTTGATGCAAGGGCACCAATAAAAAACCACCCAGGTGTATGGTGATGCCCTGTTCAAATTCCTTTACTAGCAAGAAATTTTATTAACTCATAATCTTGGGTTCAAACGTCTGCTGCCTGGAGTTAGAGAATTATTAGTGCAAGCTGATAAATTCTATTTGAGCTTCTTTTACCCTCAGCTTTGGTTTTGTTTATGTTGAAGAAGCTTTTTCATAATAAATCCTTCTGATTTTTAAGCCTATATAATAAACATGCCAAACTTGCTCATAGTTAGTCTTTTACCACTAGAGAGGCAGGCTGAACTACCAAGTCCCAGCTTTTTTTCTACTTTTATGTCTGTTTGTCTTTTTCCTAATCCTCTCATCAACTGGTCTGGTTAGCCCTGAATAAACTGTTGTGCAGGACAGGACAATTGGTGCCCAAACAGAGACCAACATGGATACACGGGAATTTATTTGTCAAGGTGAGTGGGATACTCCTAGAAAAGATGCACATGGATAAAAGGAAGGAGAGGAGGAGTTTTTACATAGCTTGGTGTAAAATACGGGACACTTAAGATCTGAAGAAAAGGATCCTTATATTATTATGCCTATGTTTATGCTTAAGACTACGTTTAAATCACAAGGCAGCCCAGTAATGAAGGTACTGCTGCTACATTTTTAGAATTTGTTAGTGATACTTTTCCTTGGTTCCTTGCAAAGGGAGTGGTGGATGTAGAGTCATGGGAAAAACTTGGTAAACACTTGAGAGCAACCTATGTGGCCCAGGATCTGGACAAAATCCCCATGAGAACTTTTATCTTGTAGTTTTTGATATTAAATTGTCTTGGTCCATCTTGTAATAGAGTGAAATGTTTGGCTTCTGATCTGAATTCTAGCTTTAAAAATTCCAGTAAAGCCTGCAAACAGTTAACAAAGAGTCTTTATCCTGCAGTGTCTCTTATAGCCCTGCCCCTTGATCTGTCAGAGTCTTTGTCTCTTGAGAGAAGCAAGAGGTGGGAGAAGAAAAGTTTGAACTCTGGCTATGGCTGTAAGAGACATACTCCCTGGAAAATATAAGTTCCAAAAGGAAGTGTTTTAACTGTGAAAAGCCTGGACACTTGGTCAGAAAGTTTTGGCAGGAACCTGATCATAAAAATAAACCAGGGTTGTGTCCACATTGCCACCATGGTAAACATTGGGCTAATGAGTGTAAATTACAAACAAATGTAGACTGACTGACAATTTTTACCTCTCAGCTAAAGCTTCACTGGGGTAGAGTTTTCAAATATATATGTACAAACTATAGCACCATGCTTTCATAGAATCCTACAAGATTTAAGGTCACAGGAAATAAGTGTTCCTTTTAAATTCAGGCTGTTTCTGAATTGGCTGGCTAAAGGAGAAAAAAAAATGTCATGTTTAAGTTTGAACCTCTTCTGGTCTAGCTTAACTGGCTGTCCTTGCTACTATTTTGTTAAGAAGCTCCTCCTTAATACTACAGAACTGGGAGAAAACAATGAAAAGATTCTAAATGTACAAGTTTTCCTTTTCTTAAAAGCCTTTTCTGAGCACTTTACAGGCTCCCACATTCTTTAAATATCTGAACTGACTCTAGTCTTAACTCAAAATGAACTCTTGAGTTGATAAAAATGTTCTATATGCCCCTTTACTGGAGTAATTATGGTTTTTGCTTTTCTCTGAAAGAAAAAAAGATCCTATATTTTTGAGCTCATGATTGTATGGTGAATTCACATTTAATCATACATGCTTAAATTAATGTATTTTTTTCTAATCAGCTTTATCTAACCATGGAGATTCTTACACTCTGTCTTTGTTCTAAGGCCAATTTTTCTAGGGAAGGTGGTGTTGGGGGTAGATCTGATAGTTATCAGGACAATAAGCTGGCTATCTGCTGAAATCTTTTATTTCATTGTTCTCATATCTATTAGATTTTATGCCTAACATTTCCATCTGCACAGGCCCGCTCTATATTTAAGTCATAATATAAAAAAATCTGATTGGCTTTATTTTAATTTCTAACAGATTAAATGTGATAGAGGCTTTAATAAATATATGCAACATTGCCTCCTACCTGTAGAGCTCCACTTACAAAAAGTTATAAAATCTTTGTTTTGTAACTGCCTGCGGGCAATCTGCCGTTTTGAACATCGGGGCTACGGAGAACACTCGGAGACAGGATAGAAAAGAAAAGATTATTTTAATTCTCTCTCTCTGGCTCTAGCAACTCACAGTCTTACAATCACCACCACCTCCCCCCCACCCCCCCACCCCCACACACAAAGACTTTTATAAAGCCAACACTCTGTAGACTCTCTCCCAGGCAAGGTCCCACTCTCACGCGCTCTGGCAGGAGAATGGCACCAGCGGGCTTTTTTCTTCCTAAGTCCCACTAGATCTGGCGCTAAGACCCACAAGATCTCAGGCCAAATCCCGAGAGCGAGATCTCTGAAGGCTGTAAAGTCTGAGGCGTTTCCATGTAAACAAACACGGTCTCAGCCAACTCTTAAATCAGGGCTTCTACATTGTTTCTTGTCTGTTTTGTATATGTGTGCACAATGGTGTCTTGTATTGTTATGTTGATATATCATGTATGTGGTATTAAAATTGACATATTGATAAATGAGCGCTCCTAAATTGAAATTGAAAATGTTATCTAAATATTTTTTAAATTTACATGACTTAAAAAAATTTCAGTTTGAACTGGATAAACAGATAAAAATAAAGATGTCATTAACTTTACTTACAAGTTTTTCTAGGTGTTCAGATAATTAATAAAGTGCTACTTTCTATAGAATGTCTTAAGTATAATATCCATTGATTGTAACGATTTTATTTAACAGGAAAGAGATGGTTAATACTGTTAATTACATTTGTTTGATATCTTGGCTTCTGTAATTAAAAATAAGTAAATTAGATTTAACATTAATAGGATGAATTTTTATAAATATGTTTGTTAAAAAATGATCTAATTATTTCACAAAGTTAAGGTGCTAAAATATCAACCACTAATGTTCCATAAGAAAATATATTTAAACATTGGATATATTTTCTTATATTGGTTAATGGAAAAGGTTTCAGATTACTTTGTTTCTGTGTCTTCACTAAAAACAGAGTTGCTGAGAGTTAAGATTCTGTCAGGTGTGATTTATATACAGAGAGTCTAAGAATTTTTGGTCATGTAAAGTAAAAGGTTGTAAAAAAAAGTCTAAGTAAATTACAAAAGATTTGTGAAGGATAAATTTCAAAAAGTTTGTATGTAATTAAATTGGTTATATATAATTAACACAATCAACTAAAGTTATTTAAGGCTTTTTCCTCTTTTAAGGATAAAAGTTCCTAATATATAAGGCTGGTTTTGTGTTGAGTTTTTGGCATGGTGCCTGTTTAAAGAAATAGATAAGGTATCTTAACCAACCTCTGCTACATTTCAGGAAGCTAATTGGGCTTCCTAAATAAAGGTTGAAAGAGAAAAGAAAAACTAACTCTTTCCCCAGACACAAGCTAAATATTAATGTACTGATATAAGAAGAAAAAAAAGATGGTAGAATGAGATGGATATCATTATCCTAAGTGCATTTATGAAGTCACAAATTGTGTGAATATACTTTGTATACAACCAGAGATATGTAAAAGTGTGCTCTGTAAGTATAATATGAAATGTAATGCATTCTGCTGTCATTTCTAACAACTGAGAAAAAAATAAATTAATTAATAAAAAATTAATGTACTGATATAAATAAAAATTTGACCCTCTATGTGTTAAAGTAATAAGGATTTCTTAAAACATTAATCTACTCTCTTTTCAACAAAATTATTTTTGTGTCTGTTAAGATTTATTATTTAGAGAAACTAGTCTTAGGAATTAAGGATCATATAATTCTGGTTAAGAAACAACTGCTATTTCAAAGTATAACATTATATTCCAGATACCAAATTTTTCTTTAAAAGCTAAATTTGGTTAAAATAAAAAATATCAGTGTAATTGTGATGCTGTTACTGGCTTCCTTATATACTAAATATATTCTTATCTTCCAAATATAAAAGTCTTTAAAGTATAAGACTTAAAAGAACAGTTTACCAAGCTGGTGCTCTCCAAACTAAAGTTCTCTATTATGGTGGTCTCCTACAGACTTACATAAAAATAACAAATTTGGTTAAAAATATGTTTATGTTATTTCTATTTTATAATTTATAAAAATAATCTGCATATGTTATTAAATTTTGTATGTTATAAAATTTTATGTTACTATCTACACTTAAATGTAATTTTTTTTTTTTTTTTTTTTTTTTTTGGTACCAGGGATTGACCCAGGGGCACTTGACCACTGGGTCACATCCCCAGACCTTTTTTTTGTATTTTATTTAGAGACAGGGTCTCACTGAGTTGCTAAGTGCCTCGCCATTGCTGAGGCTGGCTTTGAACTCGCAATCCTCCTGCCTCAGCCTCCCAAGTGCTGGGATTACAGGCATGCACCACTGCGCCTGGCTTGAAATGTAAATTTAAGTACATTTTAAAATGCAATAAGGAGAGCCTAGTTTATTTGAAGGTTTTTATGATATATGAAAACATTTTGCTACTTTCCCACACAAAAGAGGGTTAAAAGTTCTCTCAACTTACTTGATTCATATTTCAGATGTAATGTTAAGTTATGTTAACTGATTCATAGAGATTCAAAAACGTTACATATAAAAACTTTATAAAATAATCTTCAAAAGAGAGACAAAGATTAGTTTAAAAAGTAAAGCACCTGACCTAAGATTTGTCAAGAGGCCACCTTACCTAAGTTAAAACTCTACCTCTCACCTTATTCCATGTTAAGATAACTATTCAAGTTCATTTAAAATTAAGTTCAAAACATAGATTTGTGTTATAAGGATTACTATAATCTTAAACAAAAAATATAGCTAAATAAAGGTTTGAAATTACAAAAATAAATTATGTTCCTTGGTTCATGGCTATTGTATAACTAAATGCTTTTACTCTTGTTAATTTTATTTTGCATTTTCCTCATAAACTTTACAACTATTGTCTGTTAATACCTTATAAAAGTAAAATAATGAGGCCATCACTTATAGGAAAAACAAGATATAAAGCTGACTTCCAATGTTTATACTGAACCCATTTCATAATCTGGTTGCTCAGCTTATTATTAAAGACAAATGATAAATCATACAATTGGTGGCAGCTGAGCTTTCTTTCATTATGGTGCCCTTTTTAGTTCAACTACAACATTGGCTTTGGCAATCTTCACATGCCTAACAAGTGACTTTTGCTAATTTTCCTGGCCAAGTAAAAATATTCCGTAAGTCATTTCTCACTGTTCAAATACCTTTTGCAGTGCTGGCCCACACTCTACAAATTAAGACTGATAATGCTTCAGCTTATACTAGTTCTTCTTTTCAACAGTTTTGTGATCAAATCATATTGATCATCATACAGTTATTTCATTTCATCCCCATGGCCAGGCTATTGTTGAGTGAGCTCACTTGTCCCTTAATATACAATTAGAAAAATAGAGAGGGGGAGATAGAACCCCACAAAACTGTTTGAATCATGCTCTCTTTGTTTTAAATTTTTAAACTTGTGATGCTAAAAGTTGCACTACTGCCAAGCAACACCTGACTCCTATGACAGTAGGCCTGTCAGGCCTACTCTGGTGGAGAAACTTAAAAACAAGACGATGGAATGGACCAGTATCAGTAATAATATGGGGCAAAGGCCAGGCTTGTATCTTTCCAGAAGTTGCAACTCAACCTATTGAGGTACCTGAGCATGTTGTTTACCATCACCATGGAAGGTTTTGAGCTGCAGTTCAGACAACTGAAGAACCTGATGCAGGGCTGAACAGATAAACAGCAAGGAGGTCCTAAGTCTCCAGCCACAATGTTTGCAGGTATGCTGGCTTTATTGGACTGTCACATAAGTAGGGTTTATGGGGAAATTTAATGAACTTATTTCCCAGATTCACCTTTAGTACACCCAGCTGTGTGGCCTGGAGAATCTATTATAGTATTTCCTAATGACACTCAAATGATGGGAGGTCTTTCAAATAAACATACCTATTAATTCAATTTGATTTAATTATACTGAATATAGTGGGAGTTGAACTATATATTGGTCCCACGATACATAATGGCTACAAATTTGTTTGTGTTATAGCAGCCAAATATAATGTTTCACAATAGAATTGGGGAGAAGTTAAAAATCATTTGATGGGCATTTGGCATAGAAATAATGACAGTCTAGACCTTATGGAGTTACATCATCATATTCAGAATATTCATGAAAGCAGGAATGATCTCATAGATACCAATAGGTTGCTGAACAGATACTTAATGATTTAGATGGCTTTAATCCTGGGAACATGTTAAAACACTCAATATGGTACAGTTTTGGAATTATATGTTTGCTACTGATTCTCTTTTGTGTTGTAATAAGTTGCCATATATTCTTACAAAACATCTGAGAACTTCAATAATAGCTCATCATTTGCACTTAAAAAGTGAAAAAGGGGAGATGTCGGGAGTGGGGGATGACTTATGGGTCTTTGAACTGCCCAAAGACAGAGGCAATACCTCTCTTGGGAATTTCTCGGTGCAAGGACACCAACTAAAAACTGTCCACTTGTATGGTGACGCTCTGTTCAAAGGGAAATTCCTTGCTAGCCAAGGTGCAAGCTGATAAGTTCTATTTGGGTTGCTTTTACCCTCAGCTTTGGTTTTGCTTGAAGAACCTTTCTCACAATAAATCCTTCTGATATTTAAACCTATATAATAAACCTGCTGAGCTTGCTCATAGTCGTCCTTCCTCCCCTAGAAAGGCAGACTGAGCTACTAAGCCCCAGCCTTTTCTCTGCTTGTGTCTGTTTGTCTTTTTTCTAATCCCCTCATCAACTGGTCAGGTTAGCTCTGAATAAGCTGTACCACAGGGTGTGGCACTCCTTGTGCTTAGCCTGTGACATAGTCTGCTCACTGAATGATTAGATATTACAGTTTTGGTAATCTGGCTTTGTGTGAGTGTGTGTGTGTATATGTGTGTACCTGTCTTTAAAGAAATCCTAAACCTGCTGCATATTTTCAGTTTGTCACTTATCTATTTCAACAATAGATGGCACCTTAAGTCCGAATTTGCCACAGTGAACTCTTGGGTTTTTATTGTTTCAGCATTAGATGGCAATCCAAACCCAGGTTTGTCAAAAACCTGCAGTTTTGTTGTTCACTGCAAATCAAGGAAGTATCTGAAAAATGTAGTCTTTCCCCACAACGTCTCTGTGTGGCTAGTGTGGGCTCAGACACCTCATCCACAGTCACTGGTCTGTGGTTGGGCATTGTATGATTCTTCCTGGCTCACCACAGAGGGATCAGCTCAAGATTCCTGTCATACCTGTGGTCACCAAAACTGTAAATCTTTGTCATACCCTGAGATCATAGTCCACCAGGACCAGCACAGCACTGGGTAAGACCAAGGGCCAAACTGTTACATGCTGCCTAATGCTGAGATGGGTACTTTGTCTAAGATTGCTACATTGAGACACATTTGAGGTTTACCAGAAGTCTAATAGACTTGGTTCACATATTTCAGTGTGGCACCAATACTGTTCCAGAGGCTCCATCTATGTGGTCTGTTGTGATCTTCTCATTATTAAACTGTGCTAGTCTGGTACTAAGTTTCATTGCAGGGTCCTATGCAAATGATTCTGTCCTACGAATGGAGACTTGATCAACTCTCTGTTACCTGAGGAGGTTGGGATAGTATTGATAAAGACATGGCCACTAGCCATCACTTGGGTAATTCTGAGTTGGGTTATGCCTAAGTCTCAAAGTCGTAAGGACCTTTACAGCCTCAGGGGTGTGCTCAGGCCCACCCGGAAGTTGGCAGTACTTCAAGATGAAACAGAAACAAGATGAAACAAGTCTGTCACACCAGAGTGCAGGTCTGTATATTCCCAGGGAAGATTTAGAGGGTTCATCTTGTAGCACTGCCCTGGGGATAGCTGTGCTGGTCAAGATTGAGGGATGGATGGTCAACCCAGTTCCTTGTCTACCATAGCTGATGCTAAACTAGGGTGTACCTGAGTCCCAAAACTACAGGGACCACAGCAGTCTTGGGGATGGTGAGGGGGATCCCAGGCCAATTCCAAGATTGGCACTGTGGCAAAACAAAATTCTAGCCTCTCATGTTGGTATGCAGGTTGCTCTCTGGTGCAACAGCAAGTCTAGAGGCCAAATCTGCAAGTTATACCTTGGGTATAGAGGCCTTTGGTTTCTGTTTAGTCGCTGGCCTCACCATGGTGTGCTTATCAATGAGCTTTATCTAAGCCAAAGTCCTGTTCTAGCTTAGGTAGCCTGCTCCTTTTTGGTGGAAACTTGATCCCTACTGTGCTACTTGAAGCTGGTTGTGGGAGAAGTAGAGCCAGTCTGTCACCTCACTAACAGTTCCAGAGGCTAAGTCTACAGTGTTGGCCTGAGACTAGGGGTCACTGGCCTCTGCACTTCATTGGTTTTACTATGGTGGGCCTAGTATTGCATTTCAAGTCTAAGACCTGGCTTTAATTATCTTTCTTTTCCCCAGATAGAGCCATCCTTCTGAAGGCTGCTTCAATCTGGGGGATGAGTGATGGTACAACTCTTTCCTTTCTTCCTTGGTTTCTTTTTATTATAATAAACCAGACACTCTGGTCTCTCACCTGACTTTATTCGCTCTCCTGAAGGAGTTATTTGATGCATCCATTACTGTTCAAACTTGTAGTCCTATGGAGACATGATACCTGGGGGTCTCATTCACCATTTTTCCTAAACTTAGATTACTAATTTGAGATAAACCTATTTTTTTAAATGTAGGGACTCATTTCTTTAAACATCTATCATAGTAATGCTTTTGCTGCAGCTTATAAGTTTTGCTTTGCTATATTTTTATTTTTGTTTTTCTGAAAATATTTATTCCTTTCCCATTTGACTTTTTCTTTGACCCAGGGGTTATTCAGGAGAGTGCTGCTTGTGAATTTTCCTATTTTCTTGCTTATATTGATTTCTAGTATTTTTCTATTGTGGTTGGAAAAGATACTTGCAATAACTGCAATCTTTTTAAAGATGACTTAGTTTGTGATCTATACTAGATAATATTCTGTGTGCACTTGAGAAAATGTATATTATTCTGCTTGTAAATTAAGAAAATTTAAGATCCATATGGTGTGGTTAAAGTCCACTGACTTATTTTTTAAAGTCCACTGACTTATTTTTTATTTTGTGAGTATCTAGATGTTCATTTGATTATTGAGAGTGGGGGGGATTAAAGTCTCCTACCCTTATTGTATTTCTGTCAACTTTTCCCTTAGATCTATCTATATTATTTATTTACAATATGTAATATGATAGATGATTATATGCTTATAATTTTACATTATTCTGATGAATTGATTCTTTTATAACCATTTATATGTTTTTTCATTTATAGACATAGTTTTTTTACTAGAAGTCAATTGTAAATATTGTCACTTCTGTTTTATTTGCATTCCTTTAGCATAAAATATTTTTTCCTCATCCATTCACTTTTAGTCTAGTGTATTCTTAAATGTAGAGTAACACAAATCAAAATATTTTGGAATTTTGTTTGATTTTTTGAGTTTTTTGTCATTTTTTGTTTGTTTGATTAATCCATTAGGCAGTCTAGGCCATTTGCTTTGGGATTAATCCATTTCCATAACTATTTTGTTAAAAAGATCAATAAAATTAATATATCTATAGTATAGCTAAGCCAGAAAAAAGGGAAGAAACAAATTATTAATATTATAAATGAAACAAAGGCTATCACTACTGATCCCATGGGTATTAAAAGGATAACAAACCAATATTATGAAAAATTCTGTACCCACAAATTGAAGAATTTAAATGAAATAGATCAATTACTTTTTGTCAAAAGTCACACTAGGCAAAGTAGATCATTTGAATAAGATTGTTTCTAAATAAATTGAATTAATAATCAATAACCTCCTAAAACATTAGGCATGAAGCACAGATGGACCTACTGATTATTTATATCACTAAATATCTAATTAAAACAGGATATCAATTGTCTATAATCTCTTCCAGAAAATAGAAGCACAGGAAATACTTTATTACTCAATGTGTGAGGCCAGCATTACCCTAATACTAAAATCAGTAATGTCTTAAATTTACATAAAATTTTCCTCAACAAAATATTAATAAATTAGTTCAACATGTATAAAGTGAAGTGTACAATATTAACAGGTTAGATTTGTTTCAGAAATATAGTGCTGCTTCAACATTCATAATCAATTAACAATTCATCATATCAACAGAAATTAGAAGAAAAATCACATGATCATAAAAATAGATGCAGGAAAATCATTGACCAACATCTATTCTCAATAAAAACAGTCAGCTTGTTAGGAATGGAAAAGAACTTCCTCAAGTTGAGAACAAACATTAATAAAATATTCTATAGCTAACATACTTAATAGTGACAAACTGGATGAATTATCTAATATAGGGCACAAGACAAGGCAAGGCAAACCATAACCTTCCATTATGGTTTGGATCATCAATATGTCCCCCAAAATCTTATGTGTTACACAATGCAGGAATGTTCAGAGGTGAAGTGATTAGATTATGAGAGCTCTAACTTCATCAGTGAACTATCTATTCGGTGGCTTAATAATTGGAATGGACTACTGGGTGGTAACTCCAGGCTAATTGGGCATAGCAGGAAGAAGTAGGTCACTGGAGACATTCCTTTAAACTATACCTTGTCCCTGGATCCTTTCTCTCTATATACTTCCTGCTTGCCTTAAGTTGAACAGCTTTCCTCCACTATGCATTTCTACCATGATTTTCTGCCTTACCTAGGGCCCAGAGCAATGGAGTCTGCAGACCAGGTCATGAAATCTCTGAAACCATGAGTCTGATATAAAAATTTTCCTCCTCTAAATTGTTCTTGTCAGGTATTTTGGTCACTGCAATGAAAAGCTGACTAACACACCTTCTCATCACTCCTATTTAGCATTTTACAGAAATCCTAGGTAATGTAATAAAACAACAGAAATAAAAACTATGAGGCTTGGGTAGAAAGAAGTAAAATGATGTTTGCTCACAGATGATATTACTCTGTATGTAAAAAGTCACAAAGAATCAAAAAAAAAAAAAAAAAAAAAAAGAACAACTCCTGGAATTAATAAGCAATTATAACAAGTTTGCATATACAAGGCTAATATAGAAGTGAGTTGCTTTCCTTTACATTAGCAATGAAAATGTGGAATTTGAAGTTAAAAAACAATATATTATGTTAGCACCAAACATGTGAAACATTCCAGTTTAAATGTAATATGATATAAAAATTTACATAGAAAAAAACTATAAGTTTGGTGAAATAAATCATAAAAGATATAAATAATAAAGAGACATCCCATGCCCATATGTGGAAAGATTCAATATTATCAAGATGACACTTCTTCCTAAATCAATCTATAATTTCAACACAATCAATCAAAATGCCTCCATGTTATCTTGTGTATTTCAATAAGTTGATTTTTAGAACTGCATAAAATGGGAGAAGGTCCAGAAGAGCTAACAAAATTCTGAAGATGAAAACAAATTTGTAGAACTTGACACTTCCTGATTTCAAGAATTAAAGGTGCAGTAATCAAGACAGTATAGTATTGACAGAAGAACAGAAAAATAGAGCCATGGAGCAGAATAAAGAGCCAAGGAACAGACTGAAACAAATATAAACATTGGATTTTGAGAAAGAAAAAATAAATGAAAATTGGAGAGAAAGGATATTGTCAAAAAAACTGATGCTGAAATAACTGTATGCCTTTGTGCAAAACAAAAAAAATAGATACAATCTAGTATGTTTCAAAAAAATAAACTTGAGTTGATCATTCTCTAAAATTTAAAATATATATGGCTATAATATTTCTAGAAGAAAATATAGGTTTGACAATGACTACACACAAAAACGGAACCATACCCATGTAAGACAAAACTAGATTTATTAAATTAAAAAAATAAAAACTTCTGCTTTCAGAAACAGTATTAACAAAACACACGTGTCATAAACATGTTATATCTAAAATAAAGAATTCTTAAATTTAGTAATAAAATAATCAAACAACTTAAAAATGGGCAAAAATATCTGAATAAAATACCTTCTAAAGGAGTTACACAAAAGGCAAATATGCATATTCAAATGCTTAAAATCTATTGAGGGACACCTAGGTTGGTTCCATAGTCTAGCTATTGTGAATTGAGTTGCTATAAACATTGATGTGGCTGTGTCACTAAAGTACACTGATTTTAAGACCTTTGGGTATAAACCAAGGAGTGGGTAAAGAAAATATGGTATATATACTCACTGGAATATTACTCAGCTTTAAAGAAGGGTGAAATTAGGGCATTTGCCAGTAAGTGGTTGGAGTTGGAGAATATTTAAACATGTCTATCTATGCTGTGCCCTTAATCTCATCATCAAAAGTCATAGAATAGTGTTATTATCATTATGGTATTTTTTTGATTAGTCAAAACCATCATGCAACTTTTGAAAATGCTTTCATAATTCTTTAAATAGATTGATTATCTTTGCAAACATTGTAGTAAAGTTACCTTATCTTAAGATATTCATGATAGCCGGGCGCAGTGGCGCACGCCTATAATCCCAGCACTTTGGGAGGCTGAGGAAGGAAGATTGCAAATTCAAAGCCAGCCTCAGCAATGGCGAGGCACTTAGCAACTCAGTGAGACCCTGTCTCTAAATAAAATACAAAAAAGGGCTGGGGATGTGGCCCAGTGGTCGAGTGCCCCTGAGTTCAATCCCCGTACCACAAAAAAAAAAAAAAAAAAAAAAAAAGATATTCATGATAGATTGTTATTAGATATGGGCCATAATATTACAACCTGTATTTGTAAAATATGAGCATGAATTAAAGCAAGAAAACTATTATATACTCTAAGTTTGTGCATTTACTAAATTTTAACTGAGAAATTCTACAGAAGCTATACCTCAACCTAAAAAAGATGGAGCTAATGAATACTACAAAAATGAATTAAACTTCTGCTAGAAATTAATGGGCTGTAAATTTAATTTAATTTCTAAGGAAAGAAATTCAGGTACAACTGTGAACAGCTTATTGAAAATGTCAACTCAATATTCCATATTTGCAAAATAAGATATTAATTTGAATTATGAAAGTAGAAAGTATATGAAATAAAATAAAATGGTATAAAGAGAGCAACCCACAGCAATGCTTTAGCAATTGTGTGAATGTTTTTTAAGATATTTTATATTTATCAGGTTTTCATTAATTCCATATTCATTAAATCTATATTTAGAACTTAGTATAATTGGGGAAAATCAGAAATATTTCATAAAAAGTTAATTTTTGAACCTCATTTTAATAGTTTGCAGCAGATACCAAACCTTAATAGTTTTAAACATATTCAAGGAAGAAGCAACATCAGCAAACCATTAGAGGTTTAAAATAGAATGTTATATTTGAAATGTGAAAGGAAGTAGCTCAATAGAGTTCTTTGTTTTAATCCAAAAGTAGATGCACCAAGATCACAGATTTCTCAACCATTGTGACAGAGGATTATAAATCACATAATGATATGAATAAAAATAATATTCTTCAGAGTTAATTGTATGTCAGACATTGTACTGAAGAATTGTATAGCCTCATGGAAACTGTGAAATATAAACAGAAATAAGAACTTTAAGAGATGGAAATGTTGGTTTGCTAAATGTCCAAAATAGTTGATAAATACAAGTATGACAGAAATTTAGCCCAGTGTGTTTAATTCTTTTTTAAATTATTTATTTATTCTAATTTGTCATACATGCTTACAAAATGCAATTCATTTCATATTACATATATTGAGCACAATTTTTCAAGTCACTGCTTCTACACAAAGTATTTTCACACCATTCATGTCTTCATTACATATACTTAGGGCAATGATGCCTAACTCATTCCACTGTCATTCCTATCCCCTTGCCACCTCCTTTTTCCTCCCTCCCCTTTGATCTATTTAAAGTTTCTTCATTCCTCCCACGCTCCCCACCACCTCCCACTCCCATCCCCATTATGAGTCAACATCCTCATATCAAAGAAATCATTCAGTCTTTGGTTTTTTGGGATTGGCTTATTTCACTTAGCATTATTTTCTCCAACTCCAACCATTTACCTGCAAATGACATGATTTTATTCTCTTTTATTGCTGAAGAATATTCCATTGTGTATATATATACCAATGTTTTCCTATCCATTCATATACTGAAGTGCATCTGTGTTGGTTCCACAATTTAGCATTGTGAATTGTGCTGCTATAAATATTGATGTGGCTGTGTCCCTGTAGCATGCTGTTTTTAAGTCCTTTGGGAATAGACCTAGGAGTAGGATAGCTGGGTCAGATGGTGGTTTCATTCCAAGTTTTCCAAGGGTTCTCCATACTACTTTCCAGATTGGCTGCACCAATTTGCAGCCCCACCAACAATGTATGAGTGTGCCTTTTTCCCCATATCCTTGCCAACACTAATTGTTGTTTGTATTTTTGATAGCTGCCATTCTGACTGGAGACGAAATCTTAGAGTAGTTTTGATTTCCATTTCTCTAATTGCTACAGATGTTGAACATTATTTCATTACATATACTTGTTGATTGAGTGTATATCCTCTTTTGAGAAGTGTCTACTCAGTTCCTTGGCCCATTTATTGATTAGGGTATTTGTTTGTTTGGTTGCTAAGAGTTGCTTTGTGGCATAATATAAGGTCTATTTTAGAGAAGGATCCATGTGCTGCCGAGAAGAAAGTATATTCACTCGATGGAGAATATACTCTATCTTAATGTCAGCGAATGGTATATTTTATGCCATCCTTTCACCTTCAGTCTGTGGGCATCTTTTCCTATAAGATGAGTCTCTTGAAGGCGGCATATTGTTAAGACCTTTTTTTTTTTTTTTTTTTTTTTTTAATCCAATCTATCAGCCTGTGTGTTTTGATTGGTGAGTTTAGGCCATTAACATTCAGGCTTATTATTAAGACATGATTTGTGTTCCCAGCCATTTTTGTTTGTTTTTGGTATTTAGCTTTACTTGGTTTCTCCTTTGGTTGATTTTTTCTTTACTGTAGTTCTTCCCTTTGCAGATTTTCTTTGTTGTTTTTCGTTTCCTCCTCATGGAATATTTTGCCAAGAATGTTTTCTAGTGCAGCCTTTCTTGTTGTGAGTTCTTTTAGCTTTTGTTTATCATGGAAGGTTTTTATTTCATCATCAAATTTAAAGCTTAATTTTGCTGGATATAAGATTCTTGGTTGGCATCCCTTATCTTTTAGAGCCTGGTATATGTTGTTCCAGGATCTCCTGGCTTTGAGGATCTGGGTTGATAAATCTGCTGAGATCCAAATTGGTCTTCCCTTGTAAGTAATCTGATTTTTTCTCTTGCAGCCTTTAAAATTCTATCCTCATTCCATATACTAGGCATTTCCATAATAATGTGTCTTGGTGTAGATATGTTGTAATTTTGTACATTTGGTGTCCTATAGGCCTCTTGTATTTGATTTTCAATTCATTCTTCAGGTTTGGGAAATTTTCTGATATTATTTCATTGAAGAGATGGTACATTCCTTTGGTTTGAGTCTCTGAACCTTCCTCTATTCCAATAAATCTTACATTTTGTCTTTTGATGGTGTCCCATAATTCTTGTGTATTCTGTTCATGGTTTCTTACCATCTTCACTGTGAGGTCAACTTTATTTTCAAGATTGTATATTTTGTCTTCATTGTCTGAGGTCCTGTCTTCCAAGTGATCTAGTCTTTTGGTGATGCTATCTACTGAGTTTTTTTAAATGGCTTATTGTTTCTTTCATTTCAAGGATTTTTTTTTCCCCAGAATCTCTATCTCTTACTTGAAGTAATCTCTTACAACCTGTCTTTTCTTTCTTATCTCTTTGTTGGTGTTATTGATGGTCACCTGTATTTGATCTCTTATCTCTTTGTGGAAGAGATCAATTTTTGACTATATTTGCTCACTTAGGTCATTCTTTAATTCCCAAATCATTTTAGTTATGTATATTCAGAACTTCTTCTCTGACATTTCACCTACTGTGCTATCTATGGATTCTATTGTTGTAGTATCTTGGTTTGTTTGGGGCATTTTCCTCCCTTGTTTTTTCATGATGTCTATGTGTCTTTCTCTTTTGCAGTGTAGATCCGCAAAATTATGGCTTTTGCCCTATAGTGTCCCTACAGGTTACCAATACCTCACTTTTAAGGGAGAGATAAATATTACAGCACTCAATATACGCAACATGTAGCCATATATCATTTAGCTTCTATTTTTACATTTACAGTTTTGTCACTATAATCAGAAATGATAAAATCAGTTATTTTCTACCATATAGTCAATAAGTTTGCATAATGGTTTACAGTTTCTAATGGTAGAAGGGGGTATTGGGGGGGTTGGCTGAGACGTTTATGATGTAGGATGTGTGAAAATAGAGGTATTAAATTATTTGACTAAGGAGAGGGTAATCATAAGAAGTTGTAGGATAAATAAGAGATAGGCATCCCCATGCAAGACTCCCTGTTAGCTCAACAATAGGATAACTGTTAGCACCTCTAGTAGAGAAAGCTCTGGTATAGCCAGGCCCACAGGGACTTTGGTGACATCTTACCAGGTCCTTATTGTTGTCCCTTAGAAGAAACAGTTCTACCCCAGTTTCGTGGCAGTGGAAGCCTCAAGCCTATAATTATCCTGATGTTGGGCTGTGCAGCCACCCTCTGCTGAGTAAGGAACCCAGTGCAGAGTGTGTCTCCTGGTCACAGACTGGGACTGACCTGCCTGTCCAGATCTCCACTGGGCGGTGTGTTGGGAGGGTACCAGTGTGTTTAATTATTAAAAAATGCAGAGTCTCTGACAACTGAAAATAAAAATTAACAAGGGAGATTGTCTTGTGCAGTTGTCTCTTGCAAGCAATATCTTGTTGTGTATCATGTATTAACAGAATGCTGCTTTAAGAAAAATGCTTATGATTCAAAAGTGAATTTCTTCCCCAAGAAGCACCATTTGCTTTTCACTATTTTATATTTGTATTTATTTCAATTTTTTATCTCTATGTTTTTTGATTAATGTGATACTTTTTTTAAATTTGGGGACATTTATGATTAATAGTTATATTTCATGTTTTAATTTCTTTATTTAAGCCTATGTATTGCCCTTTATATCTTGTTTTAGTGATATCCCACAAGTCTTCTTACCATTCAGTTTAAAATACATTTAATAATAATTTCTTCTATTTTTAAAATTAATGGCTTATGTGGAAAAGTATCCCATAATTACCTATAATATTTTGAATTTTTCAAGTTTTCTTTAAAAAATGATTTGTAGCTGCAATTTTTTATAGTCAAGATGCAAATTATTTGAAATTTGTTGAGGTTTTTCCCATGGATAAATATATAGTGGTTTTTAAATTATTTGTATTTTCTATAGTTATGTGCTGTATAGTTTTGGCTTACAATATTCCAAATATGACAATTACATCAGGTTTGTTCTATTGCTGAAATCTTCCATGTGCACACTGATTTTTTGTATATGTTAGATCCATCAATTACTGAAAAGTTTGTGCCAAGCTTTATTATTATAACTCTGTATTTGTTTACTGATCAATTAAAACTAAACCAGTATGATATATTCCTGGTAAATCTTACTAAAGGTTTTTAATGTAAATTTTATTTCGTTTGACTTTAATACAGTTAAGATATTGGTGTTTGCATGACAAAGCTTCTTTCATTTCCAAACAAAAAATTGTATTGCTTATTACTTTGAAATATTATCTTTTAACTAATAAATGTAACAAATATCCTTGTATTCTGATGGAAAACACATTATCTTACTATTTTTTATACCAATCCAGCCTATTTTGTCCTCTCGTTTCTCTTCTGCCTTCTTTGTAGTGATTATTTTTAATATTCCAGAAGGATATTTGTCTTTTCTTTAGATGTGACATATCACACACAAAGTCATGCCTAGAGACTATACATATATATTATATGTTGGAAAAATTAAGTCCATAGTGAAGCCAGTCACAGAAGTATGAAATAAAAAAAAAAAGGCAATTAGGAAAACTGAAGCTGGAAAGAGTGGGCTGTAAGTGGAAAATGATAAATTCATTGAGTACTTCACACTACAAAGTAAAATTTGAAGAATGATCTGAGTGATGTGGACACAGTTTAACTATTTTAGATTCATGGAATCAATTTAAAAATAACTTTTGCTTAATTGTACATGTGCAATAGATATAAGTATTAGCAACCTTGAGAACATTAAAGAAAATCTTAGAGGTGACAGAAGTCGAGAAGATAAAATAGCAAGTCAAAAGACAATGTTAAAAATGAAAGAAGCTGGGCGCGGTGACGCACGCCTGTAATCCCAGCACTTTGGGAGGCTGAGGCAGGAGGATCGCGAGTTCAAAGCCAGCCTCAGCAATGGCGAGGCACTTAGCAACTCAGTGAGACCATGTCTCTAAATAAATTACAAAAAAGGTCTGGGGATGTGACCCAGTGGTCGAGTGCCCCTGAGTTCAATCCCCGGTACCACAAAAAAAAAAAAAAAAAAAAGAAAGAAAGAAAGAAAGAAAGAAAGAAAGAAAGAAAGATATTTAGAGCAGTCTTCTGAAACAGCTTCATATCATAGCATCAAAAAAAAAAAAAAAAAAAAAAGCCTAGGTTAATGGCTGAGGCTGCCACTCACTGTGGGAGGCAATCTCTGTGGACCCTGGGTAACCAGGTCTGACTGAACATCGCCAAAAGCTGATGAATTTATATTGCAGTAAGCCTACCAACCACTCATGGCACACTGGTTGGGATGTCCTACTTAAAAGTGTATGTCTAACAAAGAGAGACATTTAAAATTCATACTTCTAAAACTGGGAAACAAGAAATCAGGATGGCAATTTGATGTTAACCCACATCTTTTCATAACAGTAGGCAAGAATTTTGGTATGAAAATAGAATAAGCATACTATTTAAACTCTAAATACAATTATAGGAAAAAATTGAAAACAATACAAAAAAGACTCAAAAGAAGAATCATGGAATATTTCTGAAAAGTAGTAATAAAAATGAAGAGGGGTAAGCAAAGGTCTATACTTTCCCTTTTAGGATTTTAAAATTCTGTTTACACATAACTTTATGACTGTTACAGCCTGAGGTAACTTACATAAGATAAAAATAATAATAACGTTGAAGTTATAAATACAATGTGGAAAAACAGAGTAAGTAAAATACGGCTTAAATAATCACATTGAAGTAAAAAAAATGTAAGGTCTTAGGAACAACCCTTCCTTCAGGTTTTTCTGGGAATTAGCAGGAAATGCTGTAGAAAATATGAACGATGTGTGATCTGATAAATTAATGGAGTTTATTCCTTGAATCTGGAAAAAAAAATTCCTCATCTCCATATGTTGGGAGAGAAGCAATTAAGGGTCTCCCCCAGTCCAGTTTCATAGCTAATTCCAGGAAACTTTCAGAGAAATGAAGGCCCCAAGTCCTGATCATTCACCTTCCACATCTTACAAACAAAAAGAGAAACCAAAAAAAAATCTCAAAAAGCGGATAATGACAGTTCTTGCCATAATACAAATGTATTTGCAATGGTATGAGAAATGGCTTTATCTGTATCTCTCCTACTAGAAGAGGTCTAATTTCTAAAGAAAATAGAAAACAATACCTTTAAAATAAAGAACTAAATATTTAATAGGTGATAATATAGAGGTGTTTGTAGATAATAGAGAATAAGTTATGGTATTTTACCTGAATTCATCTCATTTTTTCCTATTTGCTTACAGAAGACTTGGATTATAGTTATAGCATTTACTATCTCTTACAGGAAATACTGACAATATGTCCATTTTATTCAACAATTTCCCAGGAAGAATAAATACTATTCTCTTCATTTTATCTTTTCTTTCTCATCTTATCCTCAGTGCACTGTCTTTTATAAACATTAAGTCTTTAATAAATTTGGTTTGACTTTAATGAGCTCCAAAGGTAACTATTGGTTAGGTTAAAAACAGTAAATTTTTTTATATAAATGGTAATAAGAGAAGTAAAGAGCTATAATAAATTTAATCTTTTCTCACTAATTACAAAAAAAGATCTTTAAATGATTTTCATTTTCAGTCAGATAATTGAATCTAGATTAGGATGCAGAGTTCTAAACATAACTGTTATTAAATATAATTAATGCTATTTTCAAGCTTAAACCAGAGTCATGCTACTTGAGACTAGGAGGTCTTTAGGCTTTAGAATAAATTTAACTGATGATTGCAGATGGATTTATTATTATTTATGAATCATAATATTGAAATGTATACCTATTTATAAAAGAATATTAAATTTACCAACACATAATTACCCATTTGTTTTGATTTGAATATGAGGTGTCCCCCAAAAAAGTTCATGTGCTAAAGCAGGAATGTTCAGAGGTGAAATGATTAGATTATGAGAGCTATAACCTCATCAGTGGATTAATCCATTTCATGGATTAATCATTTGAATGGATGACAGGTGGTAACTATAGGCAGGTGGGGCATGTATAGAGGAAGTAGTTCACTGGGGCATGCCTTTGGGCTTCTAATAGTTGCTCTTTTTCTCTCTCTACTTTCTGGCTACCATGAGCTGAGTAGCTTTCTTCTCCCAGACCCTTCTGCCATTATGTTGTGATGTAATCTTGTGCCCAGAGCAATGGAGTTGGCCAATCTTAGAATTAACTCTAATAAAACTGTAATGCCCAGAGAACGGACCCCCCAAAGACCACCAAGGAATCAGAAGTGTATATAAAAGCAAAGAGCCTTTATTTGGGCTTAAGCTCAGACTCTCAGACCTCACCAACACAGTTGATCCATACTGAGAGTCCCGAACCTAGGAGAGGCAAGTCTTTTATTGGAGTAGAAGCAAAGAAAGGGAGGGGGCTTACACGAATGGCCACCTTTACAGTTAGGGTGTCACATTGCAATTGGCCAGGGGAGCACATAGCACATTTTAAATTGATTGGGGAATGACTAAGGGGGTTCTCATTGGTGGAGGCTGTCTTCAGAGCAATGGAATGTGCTGACTGTTACTCAAGCTCAGAACAGGGTCCTGCTTTTACCTTATAAGGTCTTATATGTGGCTGGCTTAACATGCCCGGGCTTGTTTTCTCCTTGTCCCCAATGACAGAAATTTATAACAGCTCCAGGCTGATAAAATGGAGGCAGCTGATTACAAAATGGAGTCACAGCAGTTTGACTCTTATTATCTTTAAGCCAAGCATTTTACAGAAGTAAAAAGAAGCGGTTAAACTAAAAAGAGGTGTGGGGCTAAAAAGGGGGGTTCCACAAAAACCATGAGCCAAAATAAACTTTTTATCCTTTAGGTTGTTCTTGTCAGGTATCTTGGCCAGAGACAAAAAACTGCCATAACATTTTGTGTAAATGATTACTGCTTGTTACATTCCTTTTAATTTTTTACATGTTCATATATAGAGATGTAAGTAGATATAATAAATGCATATATACATGTGTTTTACATGTATCTTCAAATTTTAATGTTATTGAAAAAAGTGCACCTAAATCTGTGCATGATAACTCTGTGATCAGCTTTAATTAAAATTTGACAACTAATTGCAAAGAACAAATTTTCCAATTGTAAATTTTGCTGTTATTGTTTTCTTATGTTGTATCATGTGTTTGGAGACTATGATTCACATGAGCATCAGTGTAGCCTCTCTGATACAAAGCACTGTTGAATGATGTCTACATTGTCAGCTGTGAGAAGAGTGGAAAAAACAGCTAAGTGTTTGAAAATATTCATTCACTTACAGTTGTTATACTTTTATCTTTTGTCTTCACTTTTGGATGTTGATTTCCTTTGTTTTTGAAATTTGGGGGATTTTAAAGATTTTTATAGGTACATAATAATTACACATAATAATGGAATTCATTAACATATTTGGACATGCACATAACATAATTTTGTCAATTTCACTTCTTAGTACTTCCCCTTGCCCTCTGTTCCTCCCTCACCCCATCTACTTCTTTGACCCATATATATTTTCCTGAGATCCCTTTGCTTCCTTGTTGTCACTTAGATTCCACATATGAGAGAAAACGTACAACCTTTCACTTTCTGAGCTGTGTTTATTTTACTCAACATGATGTATGCTCTCCAGTTCCATTCATTTCCTGAAAATGACATAATTTTTTTCTTCTTATTGCAGGCTAAAACTCCATTGTGTATATATAGCATCTATTTTTCTTAATTCATTCATCTCTTCATGGGTGTTGAGGCTGGTTATATAACTTGGTTATTGTGAAGTGTGCTGCTGTAAACATGGGTATCCATACATCACTACTATGCTGACTTTAATTCTTTGGATAAATATTGAGGGGATTTTTTTTTATTAGAGGTTAAAGCAAGATAAACATTGCTCTACATGATAGAAAACATTTTCTTCTGAGTCAGTTTTATTCTTTAAAAATAATTTTTCTAATTTAAAAAATATATTATAGATGATATATATCATAATAATAAACACATTAGCACTAACTATGTGTCAGATATTATAGTAAGAGCTTTACATATGTGATCTCACTCACCTTCAAAAAGTATTAGTTGGATGGAAATATTATCCCCATTATATTACCATAGAAAAGTGAATCTTGTTTATATACTAAGTTCTGAATTCCATTAAGTCCAAGAAAAAAAAAAAGATGAGAAATCATCATGTGTTAATTAGCACTATGTGTGAAAAAAACAAAAGGCAATGTTAGATGGACTCTAGGGGAAGTTAGAAATTTCCTAACCAAATGGACAATGATGATTGAAAATTTTCCTGTTGCCTAAAATAGGAACTTTGAACATCCAATTATTTTTTAAAACTCTTTTTGCAGTTCTATTTCAAGAAAGCTTTCATGTAACTTAAAAGAACACCATGAAAATAAGATATAATAAACTAAGATATTATAAAACTTTTCTGATTTAGTAAGGAGTAGAAATAAATGACATGATTTTATACTTGCTTAAATTACAGCTAATAATGAGATTATTTATTTAGTCTTTCTAAAATGCTTTTTAAAATTTTTGATTCATATTGCAAAAATTGTCTCAACACATTTGCAATTCAAACAATAAATGTGGATAAAAGAAGCTGGAGGTAACTATTCCACATAAAAACAATTGTGTTGAGATCAATGCTTTTTCCTTAAACTATAAAGTTTCAAGATAAAAGAAAAATCCTTGTACTGGGGATTGAACCCAGTGATGCTCTACCACTGAGCTTTACCCCTAACCATTTTTTTTTTAAATTTTTAATTTGAGACAGGCTCTTGCTAAACTGCCAAGATTGACCTCAAATTTGTGATCCTCCTGCCTCAGTTTCCATAGTCACTGGAATTACGAGTGTGTGCCTCCAAACCCAGCTGCCAGATGGAAATTTAGAAGTTATTTTTCCTATCACTGTTATGAAAATCTTCCAACCATTTCTTTGGCCTGTCATCTTAATTACAGAATGAATGGTACTCAGACTAAGTACTTCTTTTTTCCATCTCATACATGAATCTTCAGTACAATAGCCAAATGGGTGTTACTATTTCTAATGGAATGATTTACTCAAAGAAATCACCAGGTGGGAAAGATGCAGTGATTTAAACTCCCAGGTTATTCTAATTGGTACGCCTTATGAAAATGCATTTCCTTACTTTTCCAGGTCTGTGAATTAGTAGAAGACAACAACAACAACAACAATTAAAAAAAAAAAAAAGATAGGTGCCCAGATTACAAACAATCAGCAAATGCAATGCACAGAGATGAATAAAAAGGTCAAAGCTGAACATTGTAACCAAAGAACCTTAAGATATGAATCTGCATGTGCTCATTTGTTTAGAAATAAATAATTAGTGTAAGAATACATCATAGAAAGGAAAATACCAAATTTCGAGAAATAATTTTGTGAATCTATGCTTTATGCTTAAGGTACAGAACTTTGATTTTAAATTGAGCTTTTGGTTTATCCTGAAATCAATCTCTCTCTCTCTCTCTCTCTCTCTCTCTCTCTCTCTCTCTCTCTTTCAACCTCTCTCTACCTTTCTTTCTATTCTTCCCTTTTATTATTTTCTTATTGCTTTTTCTTCTTTTCTCTTCCTGTTTCTTTTTCTTTTTTGTTTCCTTCTTTTTGCTCTTCCATTAGTTTTTTTTTTTTTTTTTCTTTTCTCCTGCTTCTCCAAATTAAATCTAAAAGCATGGAAACAGTGTACTCCTTCCAAGGACATAGGAGTATGTCCAATATGCTGTTCAGAAACAAAGGACATAAAATGGAAAAATAAATAATTTGTAAGTGGTACATTTTCATACTATTTAAGTGACATGAAGAAATGCCATTCTGACCTACCCTTCTAGTGGAAGACAATGAATTGTCCCTTTGTCCAGTGTATCCACACTGTGTATACTATCCACCCTTTAGTCACTTAGCCATCTTGATTATCAGATGCACTGTCACAGCATCATAATGCTTGTGTTCAAGTAACCGCTTGATGCTGCGTCACAATGCCTACATTATTCACCTTATTTCATCTCATCACATAGGCATTGTGTCATTTCACATTATCACAGAAGAAAAGTAAGTACAGTACAAGATGTTTTAAGAGATAGAGGAACCACATTCATATAACTTTTGTTTCAATATACTGCTATAATTGTTGCATTTCAGTATTGCTATGTATTGTTACCCTGCCTAATCTATGTATTAAAATTCATCATAAATACATATATATATATACACATATACATATATATATGTGTATATATATATATATATATAAAACAATATGTGTAAGATTCAGCACTATCCACAGTTTCAGGAATCTATTCAAGTTTTGAAAATCATAAACCAGAGTTTATGTATCACATACATATTTTCAAATATATATGGAAATGTATATATATATTTATATAAGTATTTTATAATGCTCTAATAATCCACCAATTATTTTTCTCAAAAGAATAGGAGTCTCAAAACATACTATTTATTCCAAAATTTACCACAAATGCTGTATGTGTTGCTTTATTTAAATTGTTACAGGTGTCACAAATCTAGGGCAACAGGAAGGATAATGTGTTAACCACATTGACTTCACCCCTTTTTCATTCAATTGTCTTCAGTCTTTGCAGGCTATTATATGGTGACATCATACATTCAGGTCTTGAAATAATTCGCCCTTGACAGACAAGTCAACTTGACTTAAAATAGTTCACTCAGAACAGACTAAGTTCATCTTTCTCCATACCAAATTTTAAGTGAAGATATCACTATCACAAAATGTAATGGAAGATAGAACGTTAAAAGCTACAAAGTGGATGATTTTTATGAAATTGTCCAGAATATTTAACAACTTTGATTTCATTAATTACTAAAGGTAACGTTTTTTCTTAATAAACTATTTCATCTAGTCCAAAATTAATTTTAGGGACATATCTTTCTCATAAATGTGATACACTGTATGAGAGAGACCTTGTGCATGTATATTTAAATTATAGAAAATAATGTATTTAGATTTTTCTCAAAAGAATAATCTTTACTACTAAAATAGGCTTTAAGGTATCATTTAAATTTTTGATGTCTTGCCTGAAAATGAGCATATTACATGATGGTTTTAAATAAGGGAAGATCATTTTCTGGTATTGCATCACTTCCAGCCAATCACTGTGGAAAAAAAGAGAGTGGCCCACTCAATACTGTACTCAGCTTAAAATAGATGATTTGAATTCTCCGCATCCTAAGGGAAAATGATGGAGAGTGGCTCCTGAATTATGGCAATTTATTGCTATAATAGCTATGCTATTTTAATATAAACTACTGAATTTATTTGAATATCAATATACACATTACACACACACATATGTATATGTGTGTGTGTGTGCATATATATATATACACACACACACACACTGTATCTCTGTGTGTGTATAATTAGTGAATTGCATTGACCTTATGAAAGGTTAAAGTATGTGTTTGTAATTCTTGATTTTATCACCTAGGACAACACAGTTTCTTTCAGTATTTATTAACTTTTCCCATGATTTTCTCTCTGTTGGGTAGCTTATATCTCCTGCAAATTATATATTGTTTTAATTCATTTTTTAAAAGTTCTATGTTCTTTTTTCTAATATTTTATAACTTGATATTTCTAGCACCTAATGAATATTTTACAATTATGAGTTTTCTTCAAATATAGGATTAATTTTTCAACTGTTATAACAAGGACCAGATCAGCTCAGACAGTGTAGAAATATACATAAAATCTTTATCCCACTGGGACTACAAATGAATACTCTTAAGCGAAATCCTAGGTAGATTTGGCAGAAGGGATTTTAAAACAAATCCTTACTGATTTCATCAATGTCTACTTTTTAATTTTAGAAAATTTCCCAAGATACTCTGCTGCACTTCTGCTAGTAACAGTGCTGGAACAAATAGGATACAGTAAGTTTTCATTGCTTAAGCCATAAGGAGATGTTTATGTCCTCAAGAAAAAGCATGCAAAAAGTAGGCAGGCTCTGGATTAAGCTATTTTATATATATATATATATATATATATATATATATATATATAATATATATGTATATATAATATATATGTATATATATAATATATATAATATATATATAATATTCTATTTTATATATATAAAATAAGCCATTATTTATATATATATATATATAAATAATATATATATATATATAGATATAGATAGATAGATAGATAGATAGATATCTTTATTCTATTTATTTATTTTTATGTGGTGCTAAGGATTGAGCCCAGTGCCTTACACATACGAGGCAAGCACTCCACCACTGAGCCACAACCCAGCATTTTCCATCTATGTTCATTAGAGATATTGGTCTGAAGTTTTCTTTTTTTACTTTGCTGTCATTCCAAAGGGCCATTAGGAAGAAATCTCAAGTAATTGTAGGACTAATCTCATGTGTTAGGCTTACCTCAGGAATCATAATGCTACACTGCCTGACAATAGTTGTGTATGTTTTGACTAGTTTTATAATTGTTTACTGTAGGAGGAAGTTTAGAGTGTCAATTATACACTATGACCAAGAACAAAAGTCAATTCTTATATTTTATTATGGTAAAAATCCAGCTAAAAATCTTGACAACAATTTAAAAAAATGATGACTTTCCTAACTTTATTGAGATTTTTTGAAAAATCTGATCTAGAAGTTTTCCCCAAATGTAATGTATAACACTTAAATTCATAGATTTTTAAAAAACATTTTATTTATGTAACATTTTCAAAAATGCATTGAGTATGATAATATAAGCCTGATTGGAATATATTTCATCACTTGCTTCTGGTTTTGTTTTGTTTTGGTTTTGTACATTACACAGCAAGTCTGATGTTAATTTTCAGCTAGTGTAATATTTTCTTGAGATATATTCAAAATTTCATTACAAATAAGATATTATATCTTACTGATTGAACTAATATCATAAGGCTCAAGCTGTAATACACTATAAGTCACTTTAATGATAATAATTAAAGAATATTAAAATATTTCATTACCTGGGGTTTGATACAAAAGAAAAGTTAAAAAAAATAGCATGAATTTAACCTGATTTTACCAAGAGTGAAGCAGCAATCAGTTTTATACTAGTTCCTCTTATCCACACCTTCCCTTTCTTTAATTTCAGTAACCCAGTCTCAACCATGATCCAAAAATATTAAATGGAAAATTACAGAAATAAATAAGTTATATATTTTAAATAACATTATAGCATATTCTTATAATTATTCTATTTTATCATTAGTTATTATTAATTTCTTATTGTGTTCACTTTTTAAATCAAACTTTATTATAGTTATGCATGTAGAGGAAAAATCATAGTACATGTATAGTGTGGTACTGTGCATGATTTCAAGAAACGAGTTGAGGTCTTAGAGCACATACCCTATGGATAAAGGGAAGCTAATGTGTGCAGAGATAAAGACAATTGTGTGGATCTGTTTTGATCCAAATTATTTTATTGAAAATGAAAGTTTATTACTGGAACAAAATATAAAGGATCTTTAGATTAAAACCTCCATTTAGGATCATTTTGGTATTAATTTTCAGTTTATTCCTTCAGAAGACAGAGAAACATATTGTCTTATTTCCATAGTGAGATCTCAAGACAGTATCAAGACGGTTGGAATTCTTTTTGCTTCACAAAGGTGATAGGAGAATAATGGGGAATGCTTGTTATATATGTTAAAATATTCACGTATGACACCTGATGCTATTTTATCTTTTGAATCTATGTATATTATAGTCCCTTATAATTGCTTGTATATATGCCAAAAGAACTGTCATGTTTTTTTTTTTTTTTTATATTGACCAAATAAAATGAAATTATTTCCTGAAACTCTCCTGCTATATTTACTTGGCCCTGATTCTCTACAACTATTTCTTCCAACATTAGATAATGTGTTTTTAGGGTTTTTTCCTGCCAGTATTTCTGTATCTATGCATTTGTACATTTTCATAACTCCTTTTTTTGTCGAAATGGCATTATGTGTTTGCACATAAATTCTTCTTTTTTCCCTTGTCATGTCTGCTAATCTTTTTGCTGTTGTTGCTACACTTGGCACTGCAAGTTCAATTTAACTTATGAAAATCAAGCTGTCTATTCCGCTTCATTCATCATCATCAACCAAAATCATTCTGGAATCAAAACTTGTTTTCTATTATCTTGTTATTTTTGGTGATGATATATGGAAAGGAAAGCAGACAGTGGCAGGGCATAGGATTGAACTGTAGTTTATAACAAACATCTGCCTCTGTATAGTAACCTTCTGGGACTTGTGCAAACTCTTATCTACAAAAATCAAAATTCAGAGAGATGCTTTTTCCACCAAATGTTCTTTAGATGCAGAAATCAGCATGTGGATTATCAAAAAAAAAAAAAAAATTCAAGTGTCAAATACATGTAGACTACTCATATTATATATAATTGCAAGAAAAACTCCAGCATCGAGTATGTTCTAAGTGTAATGATAATTTAAATTGAGTCAGGAACTAGTATCTTCATATTTTTGAGGCAACACAATTTAATAGGTCACAACACATTTTTGAGAAATGGCTTTGGAAAAAATAAACATAGTGGTTCTATTTTACTAGGAACTTAGGAGAAGTATATCCTCAGTTCACTCTTCTAATGCAAAAAAGCAGGAGAACATTCTTAATTTATTAAGGTCCAATAACAAATGTAAAATAGATAGTATGTTCTTCCTTGAGATTGTAAAAGTAAATACAGCATTGATAATTGCCTTACATAGACATGGAAGATTATAAATAGAAGTCACTGCAAGTCATTATCCTTTTATCATGCAGTATTAAATGTTATAATTAAATGACAGATTAAAATGTGATCATTTTAAATATTATACATTATGTCAGTCATATGAATGCTAGATTTTAAGGCAAACACATAAATTCTAAGTATTATAATGCATTTATTATCTGGGTAGGCTTAGGAAAGTTATTTAATTTGGTCATTTATCTATTTTATTCTTTTCAGACTTTGTAGCTTTGTAAAATCATTTGGTAAAACTGAGAATACCTAAATTCTCAAGTAATAAATCAATTAAATGATGAGTACTGTGAGCAAAGGTGTTATGAATTATAATAAGTAATATTTCACAAATATTTCTTTATAATTTTAATTTTTATGGTATTCTATCTTTTTAGTTGTTTTGACAACCAAGCTTTCTTGGACATTGAAGTTTGAGTTTTACTATATTTACTCTGTGTGTAAAATTGCCTACTATTTATGCTGTACAAGGTTCTTCAATTTGGTTAAATTGCCATTTCAGATCAATCTTTTTATTCCATTGTAAAAGTCAAAGCACTTGATGTTGGAGGACTTCTTAGTGGTCCTAGAGTCCAACTACTGAGCATGGAGAGAAAAAACTCCCTAAAATACCTTGGAGATGTGATCACTCTGTTTGGAAAGTTTCTTGAAGCTCTTTCCTCAAAAGCAATGTGTTTCAGTTGGGGTGTGTTACTCTTATTAAGCTCAATTTCTATCCATATGTCTGGATTTTTCTTTTGGAGTTAAACATAGAAAAAAAATTGAATCATGAAACTATAACAAAATTTTTCATATTCTTAGGAAATTCATCATGTCCCAAATCTTTCCATATATCAAATGAAAAATTCCTATATATTTCCACTGGTCTTCTTTTGACATGATTTTCAGACTCCCCCCTCTCTTTCCAAACATACCAAACTTATGTTATTTAATAACTAAATTTCCAAAATTAAGCACAGTTTTCTAGATATTATTGGACCTATACTAACATTTTACTTTTTTTTCTCAAACACCATCTTTTCTTTACTTAAAATTGCAATAATATTGTTACAAATAATATTAGGTATCATATTTGTTCATGTTAAACATAATTATTATAAAGACATGGCTATTTTATTCATGTATGTATGAGATAAATATTCAAAAATAAGTACTACTTTTACTTCTAGTTAAAAGTTGTGTTAGGTGCTAAAAGATACAAATAAAACAAGAAATTTAAATATAGTAATCAAAACTTATTAATTCATACAAAGTTCAATACAATACAAATAATTTGCAATTGAATCACAGAAGTAAAATTTTTAATACATAGTGTGAATCATTAAGGTTTCTTTGGAGGTGGTAGTCAAATAAGTTGCAACTTGAAGAATAAGTAAAAGGAAATTAGAGCAGAAGGCAGAGCAAAGTGAAATGACATCATGTTTCTTGGACAAATCAAAGAATTTATAAGATGTGTTGTAACTCTAAGCTAACTAAAATAAAAGTCATACTTAGACAATAAATTTTACAAGATTTTAGATTAAACATTTTATATTTACCTTTGTTAAAATATTCTAACTCCTCCCATTTCACTTTTTGAAAGAAAAAAAAAAAAAAAAGCATTGAAAGACCATTAATAAAAGATGGTCTTTTATGTCTTTTTCCATAAAACTAAAATGATACAAGTAAAGGGATTAAAGTTCATAAATCCAAATCAGTCAAAAGCTTAAGAGTGACAGTATAATAGTATATTGAAGATTTCAGCATGCATGGGAGAATGGTAAGTACATAGATAAATGATTGTTAAAACTAGTAGGAAAAAGAAGCTATATAGTCCTTAGGGGATTACTAAAAAAACCAAAGAGGATGACAAACTTGTCCTTTCTTTCTTTCCAAAAAAGAATAACATTGAAGATATTAGGTACTCGGGATAGGAAAGCCAAGGAGGAAAGATAGAAAGACAGGAAGAAAGAAAGAAGGAAGAAGGAAGGAAGGAAGGAAGGAAGGAAGGAAGGGAGGGAGGGAGGGAGAAAGGAAAGAAAGGAAAGGAAGAAACTAAAAGCAGTGGGATTAAAATCAAATCTGTTCCTTGAACATACTATAACACTCTTTCTACCACTACTAAAAGGAAAAGGAAGTAAATATTTGGTTATCAGGTTGGAAGAAGATATTGTATCCAGAGAGAAGAAGAATTAGATTGTGGAAATTTAATCTGTGGGGATTAAATGAAAAAAATTATTGGAAAAATATGAATGAAAGAAGAAACAATTTAAATATATTAGAAATTGGAATTTAAAATATGGTATAAAATATGAAATATACATGCAAGGAATGGAATGTCAATCCAAGAGTTCTAACTTAGAATATGAGTAGAGACAGACAAGATATAGGTCAGAAAACTATCAAAATCAATAATACAAGCTGAAAGTACTAGAACTGAAGGACACATGTCTTCAGAGATAAGGATCACAAGTTCTCAGGGAAGTAAATGGAAAAGAAAAGTCAAACATGGAACATCACTGTGAAATTTCAGGGAAAATCTTTGAAGTTTCTGTATACTTCATCCACAGAGGAATAATAATCATAATAATTTAGAACTTCTCAGTGTAGATTGTGAACATAGAATTCCATGTCCAGAAAAACTGCAAATCAATTACATGAGATAGAATATAGACATTGTCAGTAATGTAAGCACTCAGAAAATTTAACTCCTACTCATTTTTCCTTGGTAAACCATTTGAGAATGTGGTCTTATAAAAATAAGAATGTAAACAAACAATATAGGCCTGGGGAAATCATCAATCCTAATATAGCAGCAAAAATAAGACCTGGGATATCAGCATTGATTTAGTAAGAATAGAAAAAATAAACCCAGTTAGGATCAAAAGAACATTGAATTTTTAGAGGTAGGATCTTAGAATGCAAAATATAATAATAATAATAGATAAGGTAACTGGACATTAAAAAAAGTTGATGAGGAAAAATTAGGCAATTAATTCAGGAAAGACAGAAACAATTGTATTTTCAAGGAGACCATAAACTCATGTTATAAAGAACAGTAATTATATATTGCACCTTCTGTCTCTGTAGGGGACAATATCTACAGGATCATCACCAAATCATCACCAGTTAGTGATTTCACAGGAAATAGGTATTCCTATGTTTTTGAAAGATGAAGAGGGAGAGAATAAATGGTGTAAGGGAATACAACTGTCTATTATGATTGAAAGTGCAAAGGATAATGTCTGAAAGTGATAGATAGTAATTCTTAGATGTCTTTCCTAAGAAAACTAAAATTATGTTCTTTTTAGATGTAGGACAGAGTGGTCAGAAACAATTCACTGTGAAGCTTCCTCTACTCATCTCTATTGATTTTCAACCTCACCTCTTAGATCCTCTTCAACCCAACAGTCATTCTTCTGTGCTATCCTAGTTGGCAAAAAGTAATGGGTAACTTAGGTCAAGAGAAGTGTGCAGAGGAAAAATTGCAAGGGTCAACCTGCATATTAACATGATAGAAGCTTCCAAACTAATACATTTTAAAGTCGCCAATCTGGACTTGAAGTCAGCTGCATATTTGCTTCCACTCCTTTTGAATTCTATACATATGCATACCACATCAATTATGATGCACTGAAAACTTGTCTTTTCCCATTAAGTCAGAAAAAAGAACATATGTCTTCCCTATTATTCCTGAAATGAAATTATTTTACAAACAGATCATTTCAGAAACCAAAATTATGATTTTGTACATTTGTTTTGAGATTTTTTTGTCATTCTCAATTTGTTGGATGTCTAAGTTTTTATTTATTTTTTTGATCAACAATGTAGGAGGTAATTACCACAGATTTAGTCACATATTTTATTTTCCTTTTAGCTATATATCAAGTCTGTTTAAATCTACACACACACACACACTACTTTCACAATAGTTTCTATTGACTTGAAGGGATAACACTCTCTACTGATGCTCCCTGGGAGACAGAAAAGAAAGAAGCTTGTTCATAGATTCCCTGTAGCACATCACTACCATTGATCCATGGTTTTAAGGGCTTTAGTCACTAATTTCTTCCCACCAATGGAGAGACCCATTGCTCAGTGTGTTCAGGCTCTTATGGCTGCCCACTGTGACTCCAGTTCTTAATCTGCCTGAAAGTGTCAAAAGTCACGCTGCTGTTTGGAAGAAAAGTGATTTTTCGTAAATACCTGCTACTGGGAGTGATGTTTTTCTTAATACTAAGATGTCCATGATAATGGAGAAAGCTCCAAAATATATTTATTCTGTCCATTCTTGCATAAATACCATTATATGTCATTTACATATGTCAGAGAATATTTTAACAATATATTTACACTCAAGGAACTCTAGCATACATGTGCTTAGAGAATTTGCATGATAATTCTCTATCAACAATGTCCAAATATAATTAAAAATAATAATGCTATTAACAAAAGAAATGTTTGATGGTTTTTAAGATTCATGGATGGAAGTCCTTATTTACTGTTCATTAACTTGGATTCATGTAAACTGGGTATATGAGTAGATTTTCTCATTATACAAATAGGTCAAATGTGTTAAATGGCATAACATATATAAAGATGCTTACCCACACTGGTAATCAAATAAGCACAAATTGAAACATCAATGACTTATTTTTCACTTTTAAAATTAGAAATGCTGAAAAAGTAATACTACTTGATATTGAAAATAGTTCTGGAAGGAGAACAAATTAGTTCATCCATTTTAGAAGGCAATTTATCAATCATAATTTAAAACCATTAAAATATTTATCCTTTATACATTAATCCCATATTTGGGACTCTATCTTGTGATATTAACCTAACTAACAAAAACAACAGTATAAATAACTGTCTATTTCAATATTATTCTAACTGGTAAAGATTATCTCAGAACATGCAGATTAATTAAATTATGATACAGCTATATGATGCAACATATCAATTAATATTGGGTCATATCAATTAAATTTAGAAGTTAAGATTGGGCAAACTTAGTACTTGGGAAAAAAATGAAACCATAATGTATAGTTGCATATCTGGCATTTTTATTGATCAGAATTCTTTTTGATGCAAGTGAGAGATTCAAATTAACTGGTCTAGGATGATTAGTATAATTTAGACTGTTCAAAGAATTTAAAAATAAAACAGAAGAAACCCCCCCCCCCCCAAAAAAAAAATCAAACCTGCTAGGAAGGACAGAATCTGAGACACACACGAGGGAACATCACTACTCCAACCAAGGACCCCAGAGCTTCCTGTTTTTCTTCATCTCCTTACTTTTACTTGGAATGTTCACCTGACTTTCTCCTCCAAGTGCAGTGCTTTACACAGTGAGGGCCAGGGATCCTTACACCTCTGTGTTACTATGTGAAAATGTCTGAATCCAGAGAGGAACAGGCTCTCTCTAGGGAAGGTTTCTGGCTCAGTGTCATGGATCTTTCCTTCTCAAAGTAAAAGGAAGTAGCTACACATGCCCACTGGATGAATCATTGTGTCACTGATGCCACCTTAGTGCATGTTCTTCCTGGAATAAAATTAACATGATACAAAAACATAACTAAGGGAAAAAAACCTAGGAAGAAATATACCAAAAATGTGATTTTTATTGTTGGTGGGATAAAAGATCTTAAAAACAATGAACACAAAATCAACAAAATAAATAAACCCTCTGAATTGGTCATTTTTCATATTTTTATAATTGACAAAGATCTTGTATTATTATTTTTAATTGTGTAACAATTAAATGATGTTTCACAAATATTTGGGGGGACAATTAAAATAAATATACAGTAATATAAAAATGTCAGTGCATCATAGAAATGGCCAAGCCAGCTTGAGTACTGAGATACGAGTTGCTGAGTTGCTTGGTGGCACATGAACATTTCTAGGCATTTCTTTATCAAACTACCATATAGAAATAAGGTTTTTAGATCAACTGAATAATAATGCAGCTGGGAGGAAAGGTAGATAGAAACACACAAACAAATTGAACAGAAACAAAAAAGCCTTGTCTCTAATTTTTGATTAATAAAGTAAAAAAATGTAATTGTTTACTGAGTAATACTGGCACATTTTCTAAAAAATAATTAAAACACGCTGGTACATAAGTCAGTCTTAACCCCCAATTCATGTAGCCTAACCTGTCAGCCCTGAGACTTTTTTCCTGTCTCCACAAAACTGATTACAACAACTCTCTTTCTGGACTTCATTTGTTAAATTCAGTGTTTTATACTCTCAGTAGCAGGAGAATCAGAGAAGTCTATCTAGTATAAAAATATAAATATCTATCCAATATAAAGTCTATCCAGTATAAAATCCAAGTTTACAACAACTTTCATATTTGGGAGATTACCAGAGTGTAATGGGAGATTATCATCTTCTTGAAACATGACTGTTTACATATCAAAGATTAAAAATTTGACGAGTTGACTTTTCTGATGTGTCCTTATAGTTTATGACTATAAATCTTCATTATAGATGAGTTACCTCCTCATATTAAAATATTAAGACCTTCTACCTAAATGTCAGGAAAAATCAATAATAATGAAAAATTGGCACACTTTCTCAGTTAAGTACCCTAAATAATGTAAAAACAATTTTGTGGTAGTATGTATAACTTTGACATTATAAATTAAATTCTGTCAATGAAAACATTTTTTGGACACTTCCCCAGTAAGATCTATGCTGTTTACCTGAACAAAAAGTCAATTTGTGGTGAAATATTTATTTATTTCTCATACCCTACGTTTGTTGGTGGGGTGAGAGGTCTAAAGTGCCCTTCCTTAACAGTTGAAAGTGGAAGAATGACTGCTTAGTGGAACATTTGGAGATACACAAGATAGAGACAATATATTACCCATCATGAAAATTGTTCATAGATGTGTTAGAATGACCTTGATTTATATATGGCTAAATACAGAAAAATGGTTCAAAATCCAACCATGTATCCACCTGTTATTATTAGCAGGAAGAGAACATAGCCATCATGGATGGTGATTAAATAAAGAAGAAATGGAAGCAAAAGGTAGTTTTGAGAACATGCCTGATGGCCCAGGAGCCTTAAAAGTCATCATAACTAATCACAGACACCTTCTGCACTTTACTCCACAAATTTCCTCATGAATAAGGTATAAGAAGAAGGACAAAACAACATCTGAATAATTATGCCCAAATCCTCTCCTCTCCATTTCAGGATCTATCTCCTACTTCCAGAGAATAAGAACCCAGAATAACAGTTGAAACATTGAAGATAGTATGAGTTGTTCAAAATCATACTATGATGTCTCTTCTCTTTCAGAATAAAAAGCAAGGACTTACAATGCCTTAAGAGATCCAATATACTATCCCCAAACCTACCTATCTCTTGATTTCAATCCCTATTTTAATCTTCCCCTACACTATGAGCTCATCATCACCCTTATTTCAAAATCATGCCAGAAATGTTCCAATCTTGAAATATTTTTGTATCCACTGCTTATGTATATTTTTCTTGCAGACATTGCTGGATTCTGTCACTTTTCTTCAAATGTTTGCTTAAATATTAACTTCTCAATCAGATTCTCCCAAACAAAATTATTTGAAATTGCAATATCCCACAGTGCCAGCAACCCTTTTTATTCTATACTATGTTTTTTTTCTTACTACTTATCTGACATACCATAGTTCTTAGATTTGATTTTGCCAATAGCAGACACTGAGACAAGAATTTGAGTGCAAATAATTTATGAGGAAAGCAATCCCAGAAAGAACCAGTAAAGGAAGAGAGAGGTGATGCAAAGAAGGAAGGACATTAGCACAGGGTTTATTAAGGAGCAGGTTGCTATGGAGGCAACTGGGCCCACTTGCCATGGGAACATTGTGGGCAACTACAGACCAAATCCCTGAGTTGTCCCACCCATACTGCAAAGAAAGTGGGCTATTTAATTGTGAATTTATTTATGTCTTTTACTTCTCTGCAAGCATATGCAGAATATATTCAGGTATCCATAGAAAGCCCTCAGGCAATTTGTCAAAGGTGCTTACAGTAAGTAACTATCAGGTCTAAACATACTGGAAAACTACTAGCTGAATTTATCTGCCGTGATGCACCTTTTTCACAACTAAGATATACTTGTTGCACAAATTAAATCCATTCAACTTTAACTATTACTGATTCTTTGAAATGATGGTTAATCACTATCTCCAAATAATATGAAAAGCAGGAGTGCTACTGGGAAAAGTCACAGAGCCAAAGTTCTGCAATTGATTTCCAAACTGTAATGTTGTTACTTGAAATGTAATCCAGACCACACCTGAGGAGATTAACCTCTTATTGCCATGTTCTATCTAGCTGTGGCCCCTTCATTTGTGCTTTCATAGCAAAACCACCAAGCTTCCTACCAGTAAATTCACTGGATTCACACAAACTCATTCCTACACTAGTCACTAGCAGCAATTTTATCCCCTAATATAATAAAGATCAATTATTTCTGCTAGTATACCTACCACCCTTCTTTTCACACTAGTCTTCCATCAAGAGAATCCCAAATAACAGCTATAGATTTGGATTGTTTTATATTGTTACAGTATCTCATTTCCTCCAAGAAAGAATATACTTAATCGAAAGAGTTTGAAGATGTGGAGGACTGGGAAGCGCACACTCTATAAATGGAACATGGGAAGAATGTGAGAGTGGTCATTTCTACCTCTAACACTTACTGTCTGTAGCTATGTAAGCTGGTCATAAGGGACACAGGACCATATACTGGCCATTGTTTTTTAAAAGCATGTATGCATATTGAAGGAAACCAGATGCCATCTTCAAGATGATGCCTTAGATGCACCTTTAAAAGGCCAATCTGGAATTTTATTAGATTGCCAACTTCAGTCAACAAAATAAGTACTTTCTGAGTTATTTTATGTGTAAATTCTCTTGGTTTAATAACATTAAAAATCCTCTTCCTTTCAACAAACTAAATCTATTCATTCTGGGCCTTATTTTTCTCCCGCATGAAGCATAAAGATTGACTTCAGTAATTTATAAGAACTTCTCTTGTTCTTACTTATTTTCTTCTTAACCAGATAAGCCAAGAGTTATTTCTACAGCACTTTGGCATTTATGTTATAGAGAAAATGTGAATATTCATTGAATTTGATCTGGTAATGTTTACTGTGTACAGGTGGTATGTTCTCATCATGAACTCTCTCCTAAATTTATATGTATTTTAAATAGCTTGGTATGCACTTTTAAGACAAATCTTTAAAAATATAGAGCCACTTGATCCCAGAAAGATATTGTTAAAGCTAATGAAATCTAACAAACTAATGATAGTAAGTTAATTCTCTAAACAAGTCAACATACCAGCAACTCATAATTGCCATTTTTAGTTATTATTCTCTATATTTTCTCTAAAAGATGTTGACTTGCAGCAAAGACTTGTAATGTAATTCATAACACTATAAACCTTGAATAATTTTCTTAACCTCTGAAACCCAATACAACTCACTGTGATTTGCAATTTCAGTTGTGACTGCAGAGCTGGAAAGCCCATTTTCTACATAAATTTTGCTCTTCTGTTTCAAGTTATCTGATTACATCTCTGAGGTGGTCAATACCATCAAGGATAGGCAAATCCTTATACATATAGACAGATGAAATGCCCTTGCTTGTGAATACAAAAAACCAATGTGAATAAATTATCATGAGAATTAGTGCCAGAACTAACTTTTCCCAATAAGTGGGTCCAGACCTCCACTGTTAATTAGTAGTGAAGATTTTAGAGTCAGTTATCTTGCAGTTATGATCATTGTTATCAGCTTAAGAATAAAATAATTGTTACCAAAAGCTTCAAGAGGCATACAAACATTGGGATAAGGAAATAGGCTATAGAAAAGAAAAAAGAAAAAAACGGTTTAAAGTAAGAAAAGCTTAGGCTACTGTTCATTAGGATTTTGTGGCTGATGTTCCACATTTATTTATTCATTGAACAAATGTGAGTTTATGATGTGTGAAAAGCACCCTTGCATAAATTGAAGATACAGTAGTAATAACACAATAATCCTTGTCCTGAAAATCTAATAATATGAGAGTATTTTATGGAGAGACACAAATAGTTTTTTTAAATATATTGTTAGCAAGGTATATGGTATGAAAGATGATGTGATAAAGTGATACAGAAAATAAATGCAAAATAGGAAGAAGAACAATAATGTGGAGTGTTGAAAGAGTGTTCATTAAAGCCCACACTGAAGTGAAGTGAATAAAGTTCTGAAGAGGTGAAGGAACAAGTCATGAGGATTATAGAGGGAGAGAAATCCTGGTGTTAGTGAGAAGATGAGTAAAGATTCTGCCATGGAGCATCAAAACAGACAGGCATGATAAGAGAGCAAGAAGACAAACCATAGGAGCCAATCAGTCAGAAAGCTAACAAGAAAACAGACCATGGAAGACCTTGAAGTACATCATCTGCTTGGAGTGAGGTGTGAAGCCATTGGAGTGTTTTGGGCAAAAAAGTAGCATGATCTGACTCAAGTGCTAACACAACTCTCCTCATTTCTGTGTTGAGTAGAAAGAAGGCTTAGCTGGCTATGGAAGAACCAGTAAGAAGATTGTGTAAAAATTCAGGAACAAGAGACTTGTCGAAGGGCAAGTTGCAATGAGAGAAGTGAGAATTAGTTTCATTTTGTTAAGAATTTTGAAAATAGAGGAAGATAGACTATTTCATAGAAAACTGTAGCTGTCACTTAATGGTATGACAAAGAACGTATTTTGGAGTTAATGTGAGTTTTACTTTTAAATTTTAAGTTGAAAGTGCTTGCCTATAAATTAGGTGGAAATATTGATTGGGCTATTGTATACATTGATTTGGAGTCCATAAGAGCTTAGTTGTAGAATTTAAAGCATTAGAATAGTGTAATAGCCAAAGGAGTGGGCACAGACGGAGGAAGAAAAAAAGAGCTTTAGTAACATTAGATCTTAAATGTTATCATGAAATAGCACTTTTCTTTTAAATTAGTCTTTACATTAAAAACATCATTTGATCTCACAGTCAATAGCTGAGCCTATAAAGTAGCCATTCATTTCCCAGCTATTAGTTAATAATTTAGTCATATTCAGCTTCCACAATAATTCAACTTGCATTTAATAATTCAGTGAAATTTCAGAATGGTTTTTTTTAATGCTTTCAGTTCACCCTTAAGGTGAATAATCTATACAACATGTATAGCATAATCAGGAAGGAGCAAGCATACTTTTGAATATCTGATGAAGGCCAACAAGGAGATTTATATATTTTTTTTTTCCACATTCCAAATAACATTGCATCATTGGACTCAGGAATCATTACATGCCATGTTAATGCATGAAATTATGTAAATTCATGATTTCTACAATTTCATTTCCTAATATATCTCACAGGTGTAATGGATAGAAAAATAATAGTTCATATTTTCCTAGCGGTAACAGTGGCAAGTATTAATTTTGCAGGTTTAAAAAATTATGATACTCACATAAGGAAGAGTCAAGTTCCCAGAGAGAAATAGATGGCATGCTCAAAGCAGGTAATTTGAGGAAGAATTTAATAATGGGGCAAAAGTAACAGGTAAGATGCAGAGAGGTAACTTGGTAAATATCATAAAACTAGTACATTGCACAATCATCATTAAAACAAAAGTTTCACAATAAAGTTGACAGATTTAACATCTCACACCATACATACATGTGTGTGTGTGTGTGTGTGTGTGTGTGTGTGTGTGTGTGTGTGTTTATAATCTCACTGTTTGGAATAAATAATTCAAGAAAAAAAATACCTGAATTTCAAGATATTTTCATAGGTCACTTCATGCACACAGAGATTTGGATATTAACATTTTTAGAGTAAAAATGGGTTGTTCAATTAGAAAAGAACAATTAAGGTCATGGTCTGCATAGAATTTAAAAAAAACAGACTGGAATTACTTAAAGAAAATGATCTAGACAGTTGCTGAAGGTACTTCTATAACCCCAGAGGTTCTGGAGGCAGAGAAAGAAGGATTGCAAGTTCAGTCAGCCTCTGCAATTTAGTGAGGTCCTAAGCAACTTAGGGATATCTGTCAGAAAACAATAAATACAAGGGACTGGGGATGTGGCTCAGTGGTTAATCACCCCTGGGTTCAATTCCTGGAACCAAATTTAAAATTAAAAAAAATGGTCTAACATACTTTAATTTTGCCTTATTTATGGGAAAAAGAAACTTTCTTACCAAATATAATGTAGGTAGTTCGTTGGGGTTCTGGTAATCAGTTACAAACACTGGGATATTCTACATGTAAGGGAAAGTTTTAAATAATATTGTCAGAAATCTTGTACCATAAGTGGGTTTGGTCACTATTGTGCTTAGTTTACTTTAGCAGCCATGCATTTGACAATTGTTTTCCTTTTTTGGCTATCGTAATTCAACCTTATTTCATACTCAAACTCGTGCCATCTCAGAACTGGGCCACTAAACAAATCAAATATGCACTTATACTGTCCTTAGCATCTATAGACAAGGGAGTCAGCAAGGGCTAATTATTTTTTCAATCTTATGGTCAATTAAACCCATCATTTCCTACATCCTCAGAATCATCTTCACAATCCAATATAAAAGCTTGCCCACCCACCAATCTTTTTTCTATAATAGTATTTATTAATGCTTTGAGATTATATCCCCTGACCAAACTTACAAGTTGTCATTACCATTCAAATTGTAATTAAAAAAATTATTTAAAAAATCAAATGTGTATTATCTCCTCCAACACTCAGAAGTAAAATTACTGCAATCATGTGAAGCAGTAACATGCTCTCTGTTCATACAGTCATTGCTGAGACCCACTAGCAGAAGCACTTTCTTTCTTCATCAGGTTTCTTGGGCAATCTGAGTATGCTGGGTTGAGTCTTTAATTCTCCTCCTGCTCTTTTATTGCATGCTAAGAACTGATGGACAATTCAGAGTGTGAAGGAAGGGAGCTCTCTGCCTGAACACCAAGATTTCCTCACCTTTTGGCATGATGTGGACCTACTATAAAGGTTTCTTTAAGTGAATGTGTATATTCCTTAGTTAGGTAAAATCAAAAACAAAAAACTTGAGACAAATTTTTGAACATATCTGTAGCATAAGTAATGGTCTTTGAACCATTTTTGGACCCTTCAGAAATACTCAAAATAAAGAGACTTATACCACTTCAGTTTATTCCTGAAATGTTCTATGCACATTCTTATTACAATTGGAAACAAGGTGTCTCCTTAGACTGTAATTCCATTGGGACCCTGTCACTTGAAAACTGTTCAATCTCTTATTTGATGTATTCTATCATACACACACACATTCTGTGACTGGGGTTTGTACCCTTTCTTCCCAGGTTCTTTCAAACTATTACATGCCCATTCACATTAAATAGCTCTGCTCCTCTTCAGGTTAATATCATTTAACCATGCCAACCACCTCTTCTTGTTGTTATGTTTTGGTCTTTAAGCCACAATTTATTATAATATTTTAGCCTCTGACCTATTATTTTATTCTTCTCTTAAGACTTCCTTGTATATATGAAACACTGAAAAACTATGTGAGTTTGTCAATTCTTTGTTTTTCTTTCTCCTGTGCTTTCCCTATTTACTACACATCTGTCCATCATTTCCCTGACTACATCTTCAAAATTTATCCATCTTTGATACAGTAATTCTAAAAAACCAATAACTGCTTCCTTTTATCTTTCCTTTTTTTTTTCACTGAAACCCCCCTACACATATTCTTCTATATTTTCCTTAAAGAAAAGGGGTCAATAAAACAACATGTTCCTAAATACCCCCTTTTCCCCAAAAAACTAGCCAAGATAAGGGAACAATGACAGCAAGTCTGGATTGGAAAGTCCAGATACATCTTATGTAGAAGGACACTGGCTTTCTTCTGTGCACATGGGGAATAAGGGAAAGGAGAAAGCTAATTTCTTGCAAGAATATCAGGATGGTAGCTCTTTGGGATGTTGGTCTTATAAGCAAATCAAGCAAGCTAATGATGATTATGTCACTGCTTCTGCAGTTTAAAATATAATACCCCTCTCTGAGTGGGGATAACTGTGAAACTGAAGACACTGTGGAAAGAAGAAATGTCACTTATCTAGTCAGGTACCACTGGACAAAACACCAAGAGGTAGAAAAAGCACTGCTTGGCCAATTATCTTGCAGAAAAGGGGTGCAATCTGTTCAGTCGGTTACCACTAAACTCTTCTTGGAGCAGTCACTGATTTCTTACAAGCTTTCCCTCAATAAATCATATGTCTGGGATGTTGTCTTCAGGCATTTTTTGGCCTTTCTGCAACCTACCCCACTGACAATGCACAGCTAGGCTGTGGTTATGACTTCCAAGTATAATGTGTTCATTGTATATAAATTAATAGTATTCCCCTACTCTGTTTGATATCTTCCATGTGTTGCAAGAATTATTACCTACAAATATCTAATGATCAATTGAACCTATTGTGAAATGCATCTGTGTTGTCCTTTATCTGACTTTGGGGTCCCCAGATGTCGTCAGATGGCCTCTTATGAATTAATTTATTGAAAAGTTCTTCAAGGAACGACATGTTTAAAGGAGTGAGGGTGAAAAGGAACAGTTTAAACAAAGTAATAGATCAAATGCAAAAGCTTCATTTCAATATATATATATTTTTTCTTCAATGAAAAACCTGTTGTCTTCTCAGAATCTTTGAACCATAAATGGCCTTTCAGAACTACCTCAAATTGTGATAAGTTTGAGCCTATATCAGAGTCAGACTCAAATTTCAGAATGTTTAAGAATTTCAGTAGCCATGTGAGTAGGCTCCTTGCTGAATAAATATCCTCAGTCTGGTTTCCATTGGATTATTTTTTCTCATTCATTTTTAAGGTGCTTATATTTGATAGAGTATCAATATTAATCGTGACTGGTTATTAGGGTTTCAATGTTTTTCTAACTATTTTTCTTTTGACTTAATTTATGAACATTTTAATATAAATAAGTAAATAAATATAAAAAAGTCAAAAGACATTTTCAGTTTAGTAAAATATTTTCAGCTTTATAAAAATTACTTTGAAACCTCAGTCTCGTGTTAAAATATATTGCCGCACTCTGGGTTTTAAATTTTGTTATTTTAAATTTGAATTTTTCTCTTTTAGTCATTATTCAAGCACAAATTTACTATATGATAAAATGTTTCCTTACTTTTATTATTGATACATAGGCAATAATTCATGCATAGTGGTTAATAAATATCACTTGAATATTTTGACGTATGCTAAACTATAAGATCCTCTTCTTCTTGATAGGTAAAATTATCCATTCTGATTCCAAAATAATGGTGTTTCTAATAGGGTCTTTACAGTTTTTCCGGTTTAGTTGACTAGGAAGAGAGTAACAAAAAAAGAGGAAGGATGGAAAGTAGTGGTTACTGGCTTTCTAAATTGAGCACTAAAAGTTTTTAGTACCTTAATTGTTAAGGGAATAAAAGCTTAAAATAAACATTTTTGTCTTAAGGAATTATTAAAAAATTAAAATTTTACTCAAAAGAAAGTAGGATGGAATCACAATTTACAAAAATTAAAAGGAAAAACAAATAAATAAGTTTCATTTGATTTGTAAAAACAGGACAATTTTTTAAAATAGAGAATGAATAATAATGACTACAGATGAGAATTTTTAAAAATTTTAAGAGAACATCAAGGGCAATAATATAAAAAGAATTGTAAAACTAAAGGAGATTATCAAACTGTAAGTAAGCAAATCTAAGTAAAGAACGACTAGAAAATCGGGCTCCATTTTCTCAGGAGAATAATGTAAAATGACTAAACCTTTTTAAAAGTGATCATTTCAAAGTATTTATTGTTGGTACATTTCACCATTAAATAATAGTTCATACTTAACAGTGATATTATGTCATCGAAAAAATAAAAATTTCCCTTTAATTATGAAACTGAAAATCTAAACAATCATAAACAAACGTTACTACTTCAGAAACATATAATAATTTAGGTAAAAAGGAAATGAGATCTAATCTAGCATCCATTCCAAATAAAAACTCCACAATCCAGAGATGGATCAAATGTGACAAAAATCGAGTCCCAACAACCTCTGCCCCAGAGCAGGAGACAGAAAGTACAGACCTGCCAACTCTGCCTGAGCTCACGTGGGCCCAGGGCAGTCCCGATGATCTTCATCCGTGAAGAGGAAAAGAAAAATCAATGATGAAAATCAACAGAGAGAGGTATTACACTAAAGGAAAAAACAATCAGAAGAGCAACCATGCCAAGGTAAATAACAAAAATAAACAAAATGGCTCGGAATACAAAACACATCTCAATAATAACTCTGAATGTTAATGGTCTAAGCTCAGTAATCAAAAGACATAGACTAGCAGATTGGATCAAAAAAACAGACCCAACAATATGCTGCCTCCAAAAGATTCATCTCACAGGAAAAGACATTCATAGGCTGAGGGTGAAAGGTTGGGAGAAATCCTACCACTCATATGGACAAAGGAAACAAGCAGGGGTTTCTATCCTCATATCAAATAAAGTAGACTTCAAGCTAAAGTCAATCAAAAGGGATAAAGAAGGACACAATATACTGCTCAAGGGAACATACACCAACAAGACCTAACAATTATAAATATATATGCCCCAAACAATGGAGCATCCATGTTCATCAAACAAACTATCATCAAGTTTAAGAGTCAAATTGACCACAACACAATAATTCTGGTTGACTTTAACACACCCCTTTCACCACTGGATAGATCTTCCAAACAAAAGCTGAACAAAGAAACTATAGAACTCAAAAATATAATAAACAACTTAGACTTAACTGACTTATATAGAATATTTCATCCTTCAACAAGTGAATACACTTTCTTCTCAGCAGCACATGAAACCTTCTCTAAAACAGACAATATACTAGGCCACAAAACAACTCTGAGCAAATATAAAAATGTTGGGATACTACCATGCATTCTATCAGACCATGATGGAATGAAATTAGAAATCAATGATAAAATAATAAATAAAAGCCACTCCAACACCTGGAGACTAAATAATATGCTACTGAATGAACAATGGGTTGCAGATGACATCAAAGAAGAGATAAAAAAAATTCTTAGAGGTGAATGAGAACACAGACACAACATATCAAAATCTCTGGGACACTATGAAGGCAGTTCTAAGAGGAAAGGTCATTGCATTGAGTTCATTCCTCAAAATAAGAAAAAGTCAACAAATAAATGACTTAAAACTACATCTCAAAGCTCTAGAAAAAGAAGAGCAATCCAACACCAAAAGTGGTAGAAGACAGGAAATAATTAAAATCAGAGCTGAAATTAATAAAATTGAAACAAAAGAAACAATTGAAAAAATTGTCAAAACAAAAAGTTGATTCTTTGAAAAAATAAATAAAATTGAGAGACCCTTAGCCAGGCTAACAAAGAAAAGGAGAGAGAAAACTCAAATTACTAACATATGCAATAAGAAAGAAAATATCACAACAAACACTACAGAAATACAGGAAATAATTCGAAATTATTTTGAAAACTTGTACTCCAACAAAATACAAAACACCAAAGGCATCAACAAATTTCTAGAGTCTTATGATCTACCCAAACTTAAGCAGGATGATGTACATAATTTGAACAGACCAATTTCAAGCGGTGAAATAGAAGATGCCATAAGAAGCCTACCAACCAAGAAAAGCCCAGGACCAGATGGATACACAGACGAGTTCTACAAGACATTCAAAGAAGAACTGATACCAATTCTCTTCAATTTATTTCAGGAAATAGAAAAAGAGGGTGCACTTCCAAATCCATTCTATGATGCCAATATCACCCTGATCCACAAACCAGGCAAAGACACATCAAAAAAAGAAAACTTTAATGAACATAGATGCAAAAATTCTCAATAAAATTCTGACAAAATGGATACAAAAACATATCAAAAATATAATACACCACGATCAAGTGGGGTTCATTCCAGGGATGCAAGGATGGTTCAAAATATGGAAATCAATAAATGTAATTCATCACATCAATAGACTCAAAGATAAGAACCATATCATTATCTCAATAGATGCAGAAAAAAACGTTTGACAAAATACAGCACCCCTTCATGTTCAAAACACTTGACAAACTAGAGATAACAGGAACATATCTCAACATCGTAAAAGCTATATATGCTAATCCCCAGGCCAACATTTTTCTAAATGGAGAAAATTGAAAGCATTCCCTCTAAAAACTGGAACAAGACAGGGATGCCCTCTTTCACCACTTCAATTCAATATAGTAATTGAAATGCTGGCCAGAGCAATAAGACAGAAGAAAGAAATTAAAGGGATACAGATAGGTAAAGTAGAACTCAAATTATCATTATTTGCTGATGATCTGATTTTATACCTAGAAGACCCAAAAAATTCCACCAGAAAACTTCTAGAACTCATAAAAGAATTCAGCAAAGTACCAGGATACAAAATCAACACCCATAAATAAGGCATTTCTATATATCAGTGACAAATCCTCTGAAAGGGAAATGAGGAAAACTACCACTTTTACAATAGCATCAAAAAATAAAATAAAATACTTGGGAATCAACTTAACCAAAGATGTTAAAGACTTCTATAATGAAAACTACAGAACACTAAAGAAAGAAATTATGGAAGACCTTAGAAGATGGAACAAACTACCCTGTTCTTGAATAGGCAGAACAAATATTGTCAAAATGACCATACTACCAAAAGCACTATACAGATTTAGTGCAATACCATTCAAAATCCCAATGACATTCCTCATAGATATAGAAAAAGCAGTCACGAAATTCATCTGGAAAAATAAGAGACCCAGAATAGCTAAAGCAATCCTTAGCAAGAGGAGTGAAGCAGGTGGCATCACTCTACCAGACCTTAAAGTATACTACAGTGTTGCTTCCTGATTTGGAGCAACAACACCGCGGGAGAAAAACTCAGAGGCAGAATGAAGATGAAAGAAGGTTTTTTAATTCTTCGGCAATTCTTCTTAGCAATCCCTCAAAACTCTAACACTGGCTTTTTCAGCAACCTCTCTGACTCTTTACTTCTTCTGACTACTGACTCTTTACTTCTTTACATCTTTACTTTCTTTTACTTTTTTAGAGAGAGCTTAGAGAGAGAGAGAGAGAGAGAGAGAGAGAGAGAGCTTCTTCTTTCTTCTTTCTTCTTCACTTTCTTTTACTTTTACTTTCTTAGAGCTTAGAGAGAGAGAGAAAAAGAGAGAGATAGAGAGAGCTTCTTCTTTCTTCTTTCTTCTTCGGCAGCCTCGGCCTGACTCTGACCAGCAACAATTTCTTCTCTCTATATATGGTTTCTCATTTCTTTCTCTAGCTTCTTCTGACCGAACTCTTAACCGCTCTGACTCTTATTTCTTCTTCTGACTACATTCTGGCCGCTGTGACTCTTTTCTTTTTCTCTGACCCGAACTCTTCTTCCGACTGACTGAGCGACTGAACGACTGACTGAATGAATACCGCTTCTGACCGTTTTCACCCAGTTATACACCTTTAGCTTTGCGGGTGCATCACGTGCATTTACAGGTGCGTATGATTGTTATCAGGTGGAACTTATGGCTTCCAGCTAGCCGCACTAGCCATCTCCCTGATTGGGGCTGCTTCACTACAGAGCAATAGTAACAAAAACAGCATGGTACCAGCACCAAAATAGCCAAGTAGACCAATGTTACAAAATAGAGGACACAGAGACTAACTCATATAATTTCAGTTTTCTTATATTAGACAAAGGTGCCAAAAACGTACATTGGAGAAAAGATAGCCTCTTCAACAAATGGTGCTGGGAAACCTGGAAATCCATATGCAAGAAAATGAAATTAAACCTCTATCTCTCATCATGCACAAAATTCAACTCAAAGTGGATCAAGGAGTTAGGAATTAGAACAGAGACACTACACCTAATAGAAGAAAAAGTAAGCTCTAATCTCCAACATGTTGGATTAGGCCCTAAATTCCTTAATAAGAATCCTGTAGCACAAGAATTAATACCAAGAATCAATAAATGGGATAGATTTAAATTAAAAAGTTTCTTCTCAGCAAAAGAAACATCAGTGAGGTGAGTAGAGAACCTACTAATTGGGAACAAATTTTTACCACATGTACGTCAGATAGAGCACTAATCTCTAGAATATATAAAGAACTCAAAAATTTTAAAACCAAAAAAAAAAAAAAAAACAAATAACCCAATCAATAAATGGGCCAAGGAACAGAACAGACAGTTCTCAGAAGATATACAATCAATCAACAAATACATGAAAAAATGTTCAACATCTCTGGCAATTAGAGAAATGCAAATCAAAACCACTCTAAGATTTCATCTCACACCCATCAGAATGGCAGCTATTAAGAACACAAACAACAATAAATGTTGGAGAGGATGTGGAGAAAAAGGCACACTCATACATTGTTGGTGGGACTGCAAAATGGTGCAGCCGATATGGAAAGCAGTATGGAGATACCTTGGAAAACTTGGATTGGATCCACCTTATGTCCCAGCTATCCCACTCCTGGTCTTTTCCAAAAGGTCTTAAAAACAGCATACTACAGCTAAACTGTAGAACCAACCCAGATGCCCTTCAGTAGATGAATGGATAAAGAAAATGTGGTATATACACACAATGGAATATTACTCAGCAATAAAAGAGAATAAAATCATGGCATTCGCAGGTAAATGGATGGAGTTAGAGAATATAATGCTAAGTGAAGTTAGCCAATCCCAAAAAGCCAAATGCCAAATGTTTTCTCTGATATAAGGAGGCTGATTCACAGTCGGGTTGGGATGGGGAGCATAGAAGGATTAGAGGAACATTAGAATGGCCAATGGGGAGGGAGGGAAAGGAGGGGGCAAAAGGGTCAAGAAAAAATATATATATGGTAAAATGAGATGGATATCATTACCCTAAGTGCATGTATGAAGTCACGAATGGTGTGAATATACTTTGTATACAACCAGAGATATGTAAAAATGTGCTCTACAAGTATAATATGAAATATAAAATAGTAACAAAAAAATCATATAAGTGAAAACAAAGAAAATTTTATTTCAATGAAACTTTTAAAGCAATATCTTCTAAAATTTATTAGAAGATAAGGTTAATGTCTATCACCATTATGTGACATTATTTGGGAGGCTCCAGCAAATATATTAAAGAAAAAAGAAAAAGAAGTGCAAACATAAGAATAGAAAAAAATCCTTTCTTTCCAAATATATTATGATTCATTACAAAGAGCAAAGCTCTAATTTTACATGGATCTGAATTTAATTAATAGTGGGATTTGTCAAGCTTGCTGCATAGCAGAAACTATTGAAATCCAATACCTTTTTCAATATTAGTAATACATAGTAAAAAATGGAAATGTAAAAAATTATATCCACTAAAATTTATTACTCAGACCTACAAGTAACTGAATCACTCTCACATAAATGAAACAATAAATGTGCAAGAATAATATTAAAATAGCAAACCTTTTATTGAATGACAAACAGGATCTGAAAATTTGAAATCATACTATGTTCTTGGTCAGGAATACTTATAAAAAGAAATGCCAATTTTACTAAAAATTGCATATAAATTTAGAGTTATTACAATTCCAAAAATATATTGTAACAGATTTTAAAAAGTCTTCAAATCTATGGAGTACACATGACAGAAGTGATTCAATAGAATGACAACAACATATAAAAATGAAGACTAAAAAAGTGGGGATAGATTAATCTTAATTACTGAAAGAAATAATACACCTATTATAACCTTAAATTCAATATTAACAAAGGATTATAGAAAAAGAAAATTTAAGTCAAATCATCAGTCCAGACTCCATTTTATCTAGGGAAGATTATTAAATTGCATGATATATAATTATACATGTACATATACACAATCTTTAGTATATATATACTCACAGGAATATTCTGAACCCTATACATTTATACACATACATTAATACAGATAAATATTTTTTCATATTTAGCATAACATTTTAGAATACGTATGTATGTACAGATATGTATTTGTAATTGTAAACAAACCTCAAATATGTGAAGAACATGAACCAGCAAATGTATTAAGCAACATTTACTCATTGCTTATTTTTTAATCACACACAGGATATGAGTGTGTAGAAAAAGATGAAGATTTAAGTAATTGGCTAACACAATTGTGGTGGCTGTCAATTCTGAAATCTTTAAAAGTATGATGACAAACTGGAGACCCAGTTAAGTGCTGATGTTGTGTTCTGGAGTTCAGAAGCAGTCCGAAGGCACAATTGTGCCTTCCTTGGGGATGTTAGTCTTCTAAGTCATCAACTCATTGAAAGAGGCTCATGTACATCATGAATGAAAGTCAGTTTTATTCAATGTCTACTGATTTTAATACTAATAGTAATTTTAATACTAATTTTTTATCTAAAAAAATACTTCTCAGTGACATCTATACCAGTATTTAATCAAAATTTGGCCATGGCAGTTTATTTAGCAAATCTATATAAAACTATCACAGAGGCTGGGTGAGTTGCAGCTAACTTCTTTCCACTTACTCTCTGAGATCCCAGACAAGGGAGAAAAAAAAAAAAAAAAAAAAGAAAAAGAAAAACCAGCAACATGTCCTCTGATTAGATCATGGACAGGGACACATGATGCAGGGCAGAGACCTATCATTTTAGTTCTGAATGTCAATGTACTAACATTTGGCATTAGAAAATCCAAAATACTGTACATCTAATATATATCCTTCAATATTGTATTTATTTGTAATAAAATAATATTTTTAAAAATCTGAATAGTCTTAGCTCTCAAGTAGCTCACAACTAGAGAGGAATGAAAATTCCAAATAAATCAATAATGGAGTTTGATGATTAATAAAATGAGCATGAAATGTAACACAGCTTAGATTGGGAGATCAAAGATGAAAATATAAAATTGGTATTTAACAGGGATGTTAAAAATGTCAACAGAAGATATGGAGATAGAGTGTCCCAGGAAAAGAAGGAATGAAAGAATGATCTTTTCCTGACTGAACACACTATTAAAATAAAAATAAATAAATAAATAAATAAATAAAAAAATAATAAAAAAAAAAACTCTGTCAAACTGCATTCAGATTCTTCTTTCCGTGCTGCACTTTTCCTTCTTTTAGTAGAAACTACTGTCTTTTAACATATGATGAAATTTACTCATTCTAATTATCTAATGATAATCCCTTGCTACCAGAAAGTAAATTCCACAGGAACAGGCATATTTATTTATTTTTTAAAACTAATATATCACAAGAACCTAAAAAAAATGTATGCATGCATTAAATGTTTAATAATATTTTGTTAAATGGTGAATACACGTGACCTTGAATTGAGTTTAAACAAGAATAGAAAAGGATAAAAGTATAAAGATACATGGAACTACTTAATATTGGGCATTGAGAATATGATAAAGAATTTGGCATTTGTTTTACACATAAACAGCCTTTGAGAGTTTAAAGTAAATAAATGGCATGGTCTTTTTCTGTTTTTAAACAAAAACAATTGTTCAGGTTTTCATAGAAAGGATCCATAATCAAAGGCCCAAGAAACGAAACAAACAAATCAGATAAAAAGTTAAAGAGGCCAGGCACGGTGGTGCACGCCTATAATCCCAGCACTTGGGAGGCTGAGGCAGGAGGATTGCAAGTTCAAAGCCAGCCTCAGCAATGGCGAGGCACTTAGCAACTCAGTGAGACCCTGTCTCTAAAATAAAATATAAAAAAGGGCTGGGGATGTGACCCAGTGGTCAAGTGCCCCTGAATTCAATCCCCGGTACCACACACAAAAAAAAAAAAAAAAAAAAAAAAAAGTTAAAGAGGCTACATAATAGCCCAAAAGAAAGGAGAAGGTGGCTAGAATTAGTAATAGAAGTTCATGAATTGAGAAAATATTTCAGAAACGGATTCAATAAATGTCCATGTTCATGATGAAGGAAATAGGCAAAGTAATGGCAATAAATACTAAATGATGGAATAAACTCACTTATTATAATTTCAGAAGTAATCATTGATATAGAAAAAATAAAAGATACTCAATAAAATAGCAAGAAAATACGAATATATTAAATAAAGTAAAAATAAAAATAAAGAACCCATAAAGACAAACTCATAAAGTGATAAATTACAAAGAGAAAAATATGGGTGAGTAAAGCCAAGAACTAATTCTTCAGGAAGGATACTTAAAATATTAAACTACTAACTCAATCAATTAAAAAATTTTAACACAAACACACAAAATTGGAAATCAAATAAAATAGCCAAGTACATTAAAATGATTGTGAGTAAATAATTTTTAAAATGTAAACCCAAATAAATTTCAACATTATAAAGTAATGGTTTATGTATTTAACTTGTAAATGACAAAATATTTAAACAATTTAATAACCAAAAAGTAGGTAGGAAATTCACATTCATTGAAAACTTCTAGAAAGCAATATCTTAAATTCCATATAAAACACACAAATAATTTTCAACTTAAAAAATCTTGAAAAAGCAAAAATAGGTATTTTCTGAAATAAGGGATAACTAAATTCATGCTAAGCATATTTAAAACTGACAGTGCAGAATTCAAAGGTTTCTTTGTCCATATGAAGGCCTGTATGCCTAATCGAGATGTCTATATATGATGCTCTGGAATGAAAAACTTAGAAAATGTTAGCATAACATAGAAATCAAAGAAGCCAAGGAGAATTTGAATGGAAGATTGACATTTGTTCAGAAGCTCTTTTCCTTAGAATCTTTTAAAACTGATTACATTGACCTCCATGCCTACATGGCCTAAATTGTTTTATTTATCTGAAAGTCAGGAGAGACTGTTTCAAGATAGTAGTGTAACATAGGTGGTTGTATGACAAAAAAAAATGAAAAAAAAAAAAAAAAAAAAAAAAAAAAAAACAGAATTCTTTTTTAACAATAAGGTAATTTGTTTACTGTTTCTAGACATTTTAAAATTGTTTTCTCACCTAATAACACAACAGATTACTTGCACAACTATTAAAGTATAATTTCTTATTATCTGATTTTTTATAGACATCTGAGTATTTGTTTTTGAATTTTCAATCAGGTGATTATGATTTTTTTTCTTGGAATTGTCAACAACTTCCTCATTTCAATGAAGATTTTTCACTTGATTAAATCAGTGACTAATATGCATTTGTGTTTGTATGTGTGTGTTTAACCCAGATATAAGGGGACATTTTTATCATTGTAAATGTCTGCATTCTCTTTTGAGTGTTTAATACAGGCAGTTGATGAGTTTCCTATATTTTACTTTCCAATGTTTCTTTTTTTTTTTTTTTTTTGAAATTACATAATAGCACATTACATCAAAAACGTACAAAAAATGTTCTTTTGGGGGTGTTTAGTTTCTGGGTGAGCTAACTGAGTCATTGTTGTGGTTCATTTTTCCCATTTATGATGTGAGGTAATGGTATCTATTTTTAATCTAGCCATCAGAATCTGTACTTTTATACATATAAAATTTGCCTGACCTATGATACTAAATATTAACTAATACCTTTCCTTGTGTAACTCATGTCTTAGTATCTACCATTAATATATGAAAAAGTACTCTCTAACAACAAGTAATAAAACAAATTGTTTTCTGAAAGTGATTATAATTCTAAGGTCTTTCTTTTTATGCTCTTTTGAACACCTAAATGATATTTGGATCAATACTCTACGAATATATCATAAAGTTTCTTAGTATTTCACTAATTTCTTCAGTTCTATAGTTTTATTACAAACAGCTATTCATCATATTTAAGTATTTAACTTATAACAACTCAAAGGCTCTTCATAGGTAGTTTCAGACAAGTTCCAGATTTGACATTAAAGATATTACACATATTTATGTCTGGCTTACCTTTCCACTCAGTTTCCTAAGACCACAAATTGAACTTCTTACTTCTCTCTATTCATACATCAATTTATATGATTCCTAACATCTCAAATAAATAGTCCTATTTTCAGATAATTACACTGGAAATTCTTATGAATATGTTAACTCCATGCCATTCGCATTTGGGTATTGATCTCAACTATGTCCAATATTTCATCACCAATAAACCATCCATGCCTGGGTAATAAGGAGATGATTTTCAACCCCTCACTAGACTTTTTTGATGTCTATTATAGATAGGCTTAGCTAAAAAGGTGCCAAGCAGTACATATAGAGGGTAAAAATTTATGATTTATTAAGTTTACACACAGAGCTTGTTCCAAAAGCAAAATAAATCAAAGGCCACTAATAGCCAGAATATAAGTGACAGAAGGATGATTAAACAGAAACATCATCATTAAATGCCATGTGGAAAGGGTTTTATCAGTAAAAGAAACATTTAGTATCCGTATAGAATTTGAGTCTTTGAAACTTCTTTATAACAAAATTTTACATTTTCATCAGGGTGTTTTGATTCCAAGGAATATGGAGTTAAACAGATACTTTCCCTTATCTCCCACAGAATATAAAGCCTATATATAAAACCTATGTATAAAACCTATATATGCAAACAGAATATAAAACCTATGCAGAATGTATAGCTCAGATACTGAGGGGGTATGTAAAAAAAAGAAAAAGAAGTAGTTTGGACAGGAAAAGTGATCAGAATCCAGCGTACACCAAATCTATTCGTTCAAATCAACAATGCCAATATACTATGGTCTGAAACCTCTAAAATGTTGAGCCAAAATAAACCTTCCTCTTTATAAGTTAATTATCGCGGGTATTTTGTCACTGCCACAGAAGGCTTATAACATATTATAACATTAGCTTCTTAATGTTGTTGATATAATATGCAGTGAAAATATAGCATTAATGGGAAAGAACAAAAAGTCTTACATGATAGTAAGACTTTTACATTTAAATTCAAATGGTAAAGTAGTGTAGTCTTTGAAAAGAGAACTATGTATTTTAAAATCCTTGAAAATTGCTAAAACAATAATAGAAAGAGATGTTATGAAAATAAAGGTGTTTAATTAAAAATGAAAGTCTAGACTATTCAAATTACCCCCCCCCAAAACCAAAAGCAGAAAAGGGTAAAGAAGAAATTAAAGCATAAGAAACGAACAGAATACAAGAAAATCATAAATGTAATTCAAATATATCAATAAGTGTAAATGGTCTAAACACACCTGTTAAAAGACAGAGATTGTCAGATTGGGCTAAAAATACCCTTAATGTAGACTTTTTTCAAGTATAATATGTATATTAAAATTAAAATGGTGTATAGACTAATGGATACCCACAAGTAAATCTATGAACATATAGTCAAATGATCTTTGAAAAGGATGCCATAAGTATTCAATGGCAAAAGGCTATTCTTTCCAATAAATGGTTGGGGAAACTGGCAACCCATGTGCAAAAGAAATAAATTGGATTATTATCTTAAATCATCTACAAAACTCAATGCACAATGGATTAAGACCTAAAATTACGGTGCAATCTGAAATCTTAAACTCTTTGATGACAACCTAGAAGAAAAATCTCCTTGATATTAGCTTTATAATGATTTATTGTTTATCATCCTAAAAACTTAGGCAATAAGGGCAAAAGTAGGATTCCCAACTCATTTTATAAGGCAAGGATTAAGCAGATACCTAAATCAAGGACTGTACAGAAATAAACTACGTTTCTGGCTCTTAGTAAAAATAAAAATCCTCAATGACTACTATTCAATTCAATTCTCAGTGTATTAAAAGAATATTATTCATGACCAAGTGGAGTTTATCCTTTTAAGGCTGATACTTTTCATCAAGGCTGATACACTGCTCAAAAATCAATCAGTATAGCTGGATGCGGGCATACACATGTGTAATCCTAGCTACCTGGGAGGCTGAGGCAGGAGAATCACAAGTTTAAGGAACTCAGCAGATCCCCTTCTTAAAAAAGAAAAACAATAAATCAATATAATCCACCGTATTAAAAATCTAAAGAAGGAAGGACATAATTATCTCAACAAATGCAGGAAAACATTTGACACAATGTAGCTTCACTCTTGATAAAATTTCTTGGCAAATTGGAAAGAGAAAATTTCTCTCTCAGCCTGATAAAATGCATCTACACAAACCTACAGCTAACACCATACTACATGGTGAGAGTCTGAATGCTTTCCTACTACTGTCTGGAAAAAGGCAAAGATATCTTCCCTCACCCCCTCAGGCAATAGTCAGCATTCATCACTCATATTGATTCTGTGTTCAATAATTTCTTCAAAATTCCATTTCACCCATACTAACCAAGTCCCTCTTTCCTCATACTCATATTGAGGGATAAGGGATCAATAGAGGTGATTGCAATCCTATCAGGAGGGCAATGACAAACTGAAGGGCTAAAACATTTCACCACCTGATCTTTGTTCAGCTAACTTCTACCTCCCTTACAGATTGGTCTAATGCACCTCTACCATGATCTCCTATCCACAAGATGTTTTACCACCCTAAGAACTAAACCACACTGCTTTTGCATTTTCTTCTTTTTTTCAGTTAAATTTCCCTATTAAAGTGGTTGTGGATGTTCACAATCTCTCCATGTCTTAGTTGTTTAAGTATTTTAAATTTTTTTAATTTTTTCATCCTATTTATATTTTTCTCCCCTACTACATACGATTTTTGAAAGCAGGGACTTTAGTGTGTGTGTGGTGTGTGTGTGTGTGTGTGTGTGTGTGTGTGTGTGTGTGTATCTAATTCTTATCTCCAGGACATCGAATTTAAAAAAATGAGTATTTTTAACCTTCTAGTTCATGTTGTTTCACTTAGATTAACCATTGAAACTGAGACTGACTACCTATTTAATATTTTCACAGCATAACATTTTCATTTTTGGAAAATAGTTTTTTGTATTTTTTGTTTCTCAAATATGGTTTTTGCTCTAAGCATATTCTGCACTACCACAGAAAAAAGCCAACATAAATGTTCCCTCACACTTTCTAAAATTCTTCTTCCTTATATAAGACCATCTGTACCAAAAATGTGATTAGGTGAAAAATCTCACTTTGTCTCACCTCTCTCTCTCTCTCTCTCTCTCTCTCTCTCTCTCTCACACACACACACACACACACACACACACAAATGTACCTCAGTAAAATAAAAATTTCCTAAGCCTTTTCTTCTGCTACCTTGAGGTGGAGACAAATTCCTACCAATAAGGAAAATAATTGCTAGTGTCTTTGTTCTTTTCTTCTGACTTAGGCAAAGTTGGATTCTTCTTACATCTAAAATAAATGCATTAGTAGTGGACTGTGTAGTTATTTGCTATGTAACAACATAATTATCTTTTGTGGGCAAAGGAGTATTTCAGGACATTATTTTTAATATTTACATAAAATGTAAATATTAGTAATTAGTACTTAAAATGTAATTAATCCTTACAAATCCTGATGTTTGTTTCTTTATCATATAACCTGAATTTTTAAAATCAGGCTGACTTTACTTAGAGCTATTCTTTCTTTCTTTCTACACATCAGGACTTAAATCACATCCTATAGACTTTTAAGCTCTAACTGGAGTCCCTAAGACTATTCAAAATTCAAAGTTGCTTTCTGAACAGATTGCACCAGCTAGTTGATGAAACTTGAGCTAATTACACTAATGTTGACAAATGCACTGGCACAAAAGCAAATGTCACATTTTTCAAAAAATTACACCTCTTCAAAAGATGCTAACTAGATTCAGCGATTTGTGGGTGTAACCAAGCTATTTGTGCAAAAACAGTTTTGAAAATTATGATTTAAAATATAAAAAGTACAAGTACAGTATGAGTACTTGTATGTAATTTTCAAATGTATTTTAATGAAATATTTGAAGTTTTGGAACAATAAAGAAATTACTATATTTGGCACTGGAACATTATCTGAGTTGTTTATTTTAAGTTTTGTATCACATACAGAAATAAAATCCTTCTATCTTAAGGAATGTCTTTATGTATTTTAAAATGAGTTAGTATGGATATATGAACTGGAAAAGCATGTTTTTAGAGATTTAAATCTGTACACTCTCAGAAATAGTATTTCTTGTATATTCAGCCATATTCTTACTCTCTCAGAAATAGTATTTCTTGTATATTCAGCCATATTCTTACACTCTCAGAAATAGTATTTCTTGTATATTCAGCTATATTCGTACATTTTCTATTACTTGGCAAAACAGCTAGCATGTGCTAAAAGTTTTGTGTTAGACATTGTGCTAAAAGTTTTAAGTAAATGGTTTAATTTCTGATCTATCATTTCCTTTTTAAAAATGGGATATGTGAAAATCATGTTAGTTAACAGGACTGGAATTTTATCCAAGGTCTCCCTGACTTAAATTTGTATACCTCATGCTATCCCATCATAGATCAAGTGGAAAATGTTTCTTGGAGTATTATGCATCCAAAATTATCAGCTCCTTTCTATTTTTTTGTTCAAGAGAACATCAAATTATGTTTCCAGAATATGTCAATAATTCCTTTAGAGCTGGAATTTGTCTTTCATTTTTTTTGTGTGTGTTTTGTTTTGTTTTGAACTATGCCAAATTGCCCTTGTACAATCTTAGAAAAGGCCTATGTAGGCTGGATACATTCACTATTGCTAAAGTACTGTCTTGTTTAATTTTTTTCAATTAAAGAAATTAAAATGGATTCGAAATCTAATAACAGAAATCAAATGTGCAATTGAAGAATTAAACATATTTTTAGATAATAGAAGTTCTGTTGGGCTTTAACCAAACTTCTGGGGAGATAAGGAACCTAGTGACAAAGACTTGCTATACAGTCACAGAAGGATAAATTTCATTTGATTAAAATATTATTTGCCCTCATGAGCAGGGGTCAGAATAGTAATTTAAATGTCATTAGCTTGAAACAACAAAGTCACCAACAAGGTTTACTAGAATCCTTGATGTTTGTGTGTTTTTTTTGTTTGTTTTTGTTTGTCTGTTAATACTTTTTTTTAGTTGTAGATGGACACAATACCTTTATTTTATTTTTATGTGGTACTGAGGAATGAACACAGTGCCTTCCACGTATGAAGCAAGCACTCTATTACTGAGCTACAACCCCAGCCCTGTATGATTATTTGAACTTCAAATATTATCAACAATTCAATGCTATAGTTATAAAGACAATGCCAGTTTTTAGAGTTCACATTAAAATGTAGTACTGCTTTTTATTTTTCTATCACCTGTCATAAACCAATTCAAATTTATTTTATATTTATTAAAATTCATCTTGACTCGACTAGATCTTGCTCTTATCTCTGCTGTACTTGGGCAATTGTGTTGCTGATGCTTTATCTTTTGCTTCAGACTCTGTGACCCCATTTTAAGATATGTTTATACTTTCCTACATAAGTTCTTTCCTCTACACTTTCGTCCCTCTGGGATCTCCTACTTCTGATAGTTTGGGGAGGTGTGAGGCTTCTCAAATACTACTCAGCTTTCCTTTCTAGGGCATATTTTGGTCTGAGCCCTTTGCCAACTAGTTGTATTATGGCAAAACATCTTTCTGATTGGCAGGTGTACAGGCCATAATGTATATCTGACATTACAGCTTTGAGACTAGAGATCACTAATCTGAATCCATATGTGAAAACTATTTTAAGTTTTATATAAGCTCAGGAAAAACAGTATTAGAAAAATTTGCATCCTTGTTTCCTTGAAATCTTTACTTGGGAATTTTAAAAGTGATTAAATAAAAACAACATTCATAGAGGGTTTAACTTCATCAAACGAGGTAGATTATTTCTATTTTTTAATTATATAAACCTAATCAAAAGATCACTAATCTAAGGTTATTTAGTATAACTGCTATATTTACTCCTTACTGTTTTTAAAAGAGGAAAATTTTCAAACTTAGTGAGATAGTTGAAGAAGCAGCTAGTTTTTTTTTCTTATTTTTCTTTTGTATTTACATCAAACTGTAGAAAAAAAAAATACTCTTCATTCACTGAATTTGGATTCTGAATTCCATTACCATACTGATTAAATACATTCTGGTGTTTCTTGTTTTATAGAGTCCACAATTTCTGGAAAGGTTGGTTTCTAAGTGGTCTAATATTCACCTAAGTGGTCTAATATTCACCTATTCTGTGTGCTCAATACAGCACAATGAGTAAGCAAAACTAGGGAAAAAAAAACTGAGTCCAAATTTAGGAAATATGGCCCTCTTGGTCCTATGTACAATGTTAGTTATTTCATCTTCTTTGTGCACTAGTTTACTTGTCTAAAAATGTAAAATTATTCCCTCCCTTAATTTTAATTACTCAAAATCTTCTCAAACTATAACATGCAACATATCAAAAACTAACATTTTTAATTAACAGTATTCAAGTTTAATAGGATGCTAATGGAAAATTTACTGAAGTGAGGAACTTTGTTTTTACATAACCAAAATATGGAAGGGAAAGCTCATGATTGATATAGATTCAGGTGTATCTTTTTGGTATATCTTGCATTTCACAGCTGTTTCATCAGTTTAGCATCAATCACATTCTCTGTTCTTTGTTATTTTTTCAGAGTTTAGTATAAGTTTGTGAGTAGAGTTGAATTCTCATGTTTAGTTTATCTGGAAATAATTATGGAGCTATTGGAAGGTTATTTTATAATTGGTTATTTTAAAAACTGAGAAAAAAATCAAAAGCATACCAAACAAACCACATTGGAACAAAGATAGTAACTTTCTGTAAAAATAAATAATCACTTTCAAAGTCATTTATGATATTCTACCATTGAGTAAGTGAATTTCAGATTTCATCCAATTACAAACAAATTAACATAACTAATTACAGCTGTAATTTCACATCTATATGGAAAGTGAAAAATCTAGACATCCAGATGTTTTCAAATATTTGTTATCAGGAAGGGGAAAAACATCTGGACAAGAATTTTTTTTCTGGTTGCTGTCATTATTATTTTTATTTTTCCTTCAAATATTTCAGTATTTTTAGAGATCATCTAGATAACAATCAAAATAACAATCTTGAATGAAAATCATTATCTGATGTGGACGTTGAAAGTCTCTAGACTATTGATTTATACAAATGGAGATCCAGAATGAATATTTAGAGTGATAAAAGCATCATAACTATTGCTATTACATTATAAAATTTTATTACATAAAACATGGGGCGTTTGAAAAAAAAATATCTGTGAAAAGTTATTACCAGACATTCAGCAGAGTGAGAGCCACTCTGCTCTGAGCTGCTTCTCCTTGATGGTGATATGTAGATTATTCATACCATTATGTAGAAGATCAGACCTGTCTTTAAGTTTGAATTTTGATGAGCCACATAGCTAGACACAAACGTTATTTTTAAAATAACATTAGAAATAACACCTTTTGTTTTCAGTAGCTCAGAGAGAACAGAGACAAGTTTTCTCTACCTCTGCAGCAGTCCCACCTCTAATTTCTGTCTCTTACTATTTTTGATTTCATTATAGAAAATGGTAGAGTTGTTTTTATTCTTTTTGTTTTTGTTTTAGTTTAAAATACAGAATGATGACTTCCATCTCTCCAATTATTATTCTAGTAGTTTAAAATCAGAAGAGGAGATTATAATAAAATACAAATTTTTACCCCATTTAGTATACACACCCAGCGATGTATATACATGGCAACATACAAACATTTGAAACATGGTTTAATGCCATGAACTAATAACAGGTCCTTTAAAAATAAAACACAATCCTTCTGTCAAACACACTTTTTTCTCTAGGATGTATTCAAAACTTTATTTATATCAATTTAGGAACTTAGAATAAACTTCACTCAGATTTAAGAGAATTATACAAGCATATAGCTGGAAGGAACATTGGGGCTCATCTTGTAAGCACAATGCATATGTTTTTAAACCTGAAATTCATTCTGTCATTATAATTGTAATCATTTTATTACTATCTTCTGATATTTATTAATCTAGATAGTGCCTAGTGAATTCATACAATGGTTGATAGAAAACAAAATACTCTTTATTCCAGTTCACATAGTTACTAATTATATTGAAAAAAATGAAAAAAGATTTTTGCTTAACATGTTTAACTATAATTTTGAGGATATGTGAAATTTTTTCTTTATGAATTTAAAATTAATTGACAGAAGTCAATTTGAGTCAATTACTCAGGTTAAAAGTTACACATCCCAAAATCTTCATCTTAAATGCAAATATACTAAGCAGACCACCTCTAACAATCTATTGTTTGTAGTGAGACTGTAGTGAGAATCAAAATAATAAAGCCAGCTTTAAAATGGTTAAATTTGGAGCAGCATCTGGACATAGCAGAAAGGTAAATCACTAAAAATTCCTGTACCTGTTTACTTTATATATTTGAAAAGTAATAAATACTACCTGACTTTTAACCTAACCAGTATATTGGGAAAATAAGCAGAGAACTCAAAATTCCAGGCATATTTATTCAAATAGGCACAGGAATAAGCTAAAGGAAAAATGCCAGGCTCATACTTTATGCCCCAAAATATAAAGGAATATATAGATTAGAGAAAGTTCAGTTATGACCCTGACCCCATTTAGGATAGTCAGATTGGTCCATGTTTTTGAGATTCTCATCCTTAATTAGCAGGGCTGTCCAAGGTGTTTTGATATAAATCTCTAGAGAAAAATAAAATGTAAACTCCTTCCCCTATTGTTAATGCCTGTTTTATAGATGATGAAGTATGAAATGATTGATCATGTACTATAATGATGGATAAGGACAATTTCTGGAAAGGTCAAACCTATTAAATAAATCTTAGAATATATTTAAAAACATCTTATCTGCCTCACTGGAGCATGGTAACTCTTTTCAATGACAGGTGGCCTTCACATCAGAGGAGTAACAGCAGTGGCAAACAATAGACATTCATACTTCACTAAAAGAGTGGTGCAAAAAGGAGTGAGGATTGTGAAATTACCAGTGCTAAAGTAAGAGGTTATACTGAATAGAACAAAATAAATAAAGACCTTGACTACAACTACATAATCCTGAAGCATCCTAATGAAAAGCAATGCAAAGCAAACAAAACAAGCCAAAACAGAAAAACAACAACAAATAACCCTTTGAAACACCCAGCAATGTGTATACATGGCAACATACAAACATTTGAAACACAATTCAATGCCATGTACTAATAATAGGTCCTTTAAAAATAAAACACAATCCTTCTGTCAAACACCACTTTTTTCTCTAGGATGTATTCAAAACTTTATTTATATCAATTTAGGAACTTAGAATAAACTTCACTTAGATTTAAGAGAACTATATAAGCATATAGCTGAAAGGAACATTGGGGCTCATCTTGTAAGCACAATGCATAATTTTTTTAAACTTGACCTTCATTTTGTCATACAACAGATTAGTCATTCCTCTCACCCTTATTTATAACTCAATAGGTATGATTTCCTTATCTTTAAATTCTGTATGAAAGATAATGAATAGCTGGTATTCACTGCATTCATTCGTCAGCACTACTGCATTTAGCAATTCTCTTTGGGATCATTCTATATTCCCCAAATTCCAATTTCTTTGTAGTTTCTCAAATAGGCTAAACTATATCATGCTGTTGTATTTTGTATTTGCTTTTTTTAACCTAAAATTTCCTATTTATACTTAATATTCTTAGAATTTTTTTCTCCTATTTTTAGAATTTAACTCAGGCATCATCTCTTCCATAAAGACCTTATAGCCTTTCCCAAATAGGGAGTGGTTCTCACAGTGTTCGTACATGTATTCCTTTTTTTAATAAGAATCAGAACATTACCATAATTGCTTCTGGAATATCTGTACCTTCTAACAGGCTCCTAGCCCTCAAAGTCTGGTATAATATAATAATAATTTGTATATCAGTAATTTGCATTGCTGTAAAACAGCAATTAACGTATGATATGTATCTAGTTTATAAATGAATGTGTGAATGACTTAGAGAAACTTCAGATAATGTTGTCACATGAGGCTAAAAGAATGATATGCATATTGTTACCACAGCCACAGCTACTCCAATGTCTTGCATACTATATTAGTTTTCTATAGCAACTATAACACATTACCACATACTTAGTGGTAATTTATTCTCTTCCAGTTTTGAAAGACATAAGTCTGCAATCAGTTTTACTGGGATAAAGCCAACAGGGTTGGTTCCTCTTGAAAACCAAAGGGAAAATCCATCTCTAGATCTTTACCTTCAACACATCTGCAAGGTCCCTTTTGCCACATAACATCATAGACACAGGTTCCAGGAATAAGGACTTGGATATATTTGTGGACCATCATTCATCCTATCACTAATCTTCTGTTGCATTCTGATATGGAATCATGGAAACATAGCTTAAACTTTTCTTAAGGACACAAGATTGCCATTACATGAATCAACTACTTCTGTAGCTGATGCAACAGAGTAATAAACATTGAAGAAAAGAAATGGTTTATCCACAAACAAGCTTTTCAAACTTTTTTCCTATGGTGTCACTATGAGATAGTGAGAGGAGAGTGTGTTCTCCTCAGCAACAAAAGCTTTTTCTCTGAAGAATATTTTGGAAAAAGTTTCCATATATTAAATAAATAAAAATGAACTTCTTACATTGAAGTCAAGTAGAGAAAAAATTGGGAATTCAGTTGTGTGGCTTCTCCTCAAACTTGAAATAGCCTATAGGTGCCACTGTGTAATTCAGAAATGTGAAGGGCACAGTTTGAAGAATACTAACTCCCTGTCATATGGTTTTCAAATGATGTCTCCCCCCTTACTTGCTGTTGATTGTATTTTTTTGTAATTCTAGTAATATTCTGCTCGAAGCAGTTGATTGTTACTTAATATTTTAATATACTGTGGGCCAGAAAACTTGTTAGAAACTAAAGCTAGATTTTTTGACAAAATATCAGAAAAGATATAATTAATGACTATCCACTGAGTATATAACAGCCTCACTATATAGAATCTATTTTCTGACAGGAGATATGAATAAACTAAGAATAAGAATCTCCTATTCATCAAACACATTGTACTGACTCTACAGATGAGTATTAGATTTTAATATCATCTTTTCAAATATATAACTAACTCAAGGAGTTTAAGATGTATTTAAACATGCCCAACATCTTAGCAACTTCGAAAAAGAAAAATTATTTAATAGCAGCACTTCTGTCAGAATAAGCAGTTTCCTCTATAGGGTTGAGATGGTTGAAATTACAGATATGGTGTCTCTATAATATACTTGTATTTTAAAGTCACCTATATCCTTAAATTTCTATTGACTGTCAAAACAATTTTGTCAAGTATGTAAGGCAAGTGCTATTACTCCCATTTACAGTTACAAAAATTTTATTTTCTAAGCAGTGATAGTTAATTCTTTCACATTTATATTAATGATATCTTAAGAAACCATTACTATTAAGAAGCACTAAAAAATCTGAATAAAGAAACAGTACAGAATCAAACTCTTAAAATACTTATATAAATTTATCCAATTATATGGTCCCTATAGCTTAAAGTCCATAGCTCTTATTATAGGTATATGCTGATTTCAAAACCTATTACTAGAAGATCTATCATACTCTCCTTTCATCAATATGGATGAAATAGATATGTATTGTCCACCAAATTGAGTATCTGGATTGCACAATTGTTATATCAACTAAATGCATAAACCCAACTTCTTACACTACTGTAAAAGAAATGATAAGGAAGAAGCAGATCCCTGATGAATTGAGGTAGAGACAGTTAGACAAACACTGATGACTTGAATCCATAAATCAAATCTTTATATGCTTAAATACCTTTTGATAACTTGAGATGGATGAAGTATCTTTCAAAGATATTTCTTTCTTCCAAAAGACACAAACTCACTACCCCTGATTGACTCTGAAGTTAAATTCAAAGAAACAGAATTACAAAGTCTTTCCTAAGGGTTAATAGAGTATCTATCAGCATATTTGTAAGATCTTTCCATGAGGCATGTGTTAGAATTGACTCTATTGGTATTAATGAAATAAAAAATCTGATGTTGTAACATATTTTTCAATGTTGACAAACCCACAATAGAATTTGGAGCTTTAAATGTTTACTTGAGCACTAAGAAGATTTTGGAGTTTGTTTGGTTGGTTATTCGAAATCTGGATTCAATAGTGGCTTACCATTGATGAATTTTAAGATTCTAATATTGTGAAGAAAGTGAGAGAATTGGAGCTAACTTACTGTATGAGATTTTCCTTGCCATCTCTTAAATTTATATACCTAGAAGGCTCAGAAGAGATTCCTTTCACAGAGACATCAAGGAAAATATTAATAGAAGATTACCAACATTTTGGGGAACTCTCATTTGTGGCTTCCCACAATAAGCTGAAGATGTTATTGTGCTTAATTGATTAAGCACACTTAATTGATTCCCCAATTTTAGTGTGACTAATGGGATCCCACATTTTTAGAAATTGTGTGGAGATGTTTAATAATGGTCAGAAACAAGATGGCCACAGTTACCATTATAGGTTGGGGGACCAATGTAGGAAAATATTTTGACCATGGGACATGTGGTAATAGTTAATGAGCTGTGAAATCCCATGAATGAAAGAGGTGAGTGGTCATGATGGTGTCTATTAATCTATATTTTTAAAGCATCATATGTTCAGAGCTTTCACCAAGTTCCAGACCTGAGTCTGTTCAGGCATTTAGAACCCCTTACTTGTTGGGCAAGGCTAGTTCATATTGGGTAACATTCTGCAATCAAGCTTCAGTTGTATATTTTGAATCTCTTCCAAGCCATATCTGGAACTTGCAGTTATATACAAGAGTGTTAGTTTACTGGTGAAATGGAAATGCCTAGAACCTTATGAGGGTTTTAAATAGGCTTCTGAAGTAACATTAAATTCAATGGGATCAAAACCTTACTGGTATTTAATTATCTGTATGGCTGCTCATCATGGTTAGTGACATATGGAAGGATTCTCCAAGTCCGATTCACAGTGGATCCAATGACTATTTCTCTAGTGTCTGAAAGTAAAGTTAAATTAAAAATATCTATTATCTGTTACATTTGTTCCTTGACCTGTGTGAGAACAATATTGTTGGGAAGAATCATGACAAAGAGTGATTCCCTAAAAGTTGACTGCCTTCAAGCACTACAATAATGATCCTAAAATATATCAAATTGACATATTCCCTAATATTTAGTATGCATTTATTGCCTCAGCTACTTCATTTGTTTTTTAATTTCAAAGAGTGACAGCAATCAGAAATAGTTTGTTTTCTAGGCGGGAACTTTTATTGTCTTAAATTAAGGTTTCATTAGGCTGGAGATACAACTCAGTGATTGAGCACTCAGCTAGCATGTGCAAGACTCTGGGTTTTGTTTGCAATGTTGAAACAAACAAACAAGCAAACAAATAATAACAACAGCAACAATAAATCCAAAAACAAAACAACAAAAAGAGAGAAAGAAATGTGTTCTCACTAGAAAAAATGATAGATATTTAAGATAGTGTATATACTAGTTGGCCTGATTTGATCTTTCCACAATTAAACATGTATACCAAAATGTCATTTTGTAGTCCATAAATATATATAACTAATATTTGTTGATTAAAGCAAAATTTTATTTAAAAAAAAAACACTGATATTAACCATTTTGGAAGGAAAAAATAAACATACAACTAAACAAGATCTCGTGAGCCTTTAGGGATTGACACACAGTCTGCTTCAGATGTAATTTTTATTGACCTAAAGTTGGTTTGTAGACTCACAAAATTTCAGGGCTTCAAAATTTCCAGAGATGTGGAGTTGATTTTTTGAAGTGTTCTCTAGGGAACTTCTATATTTTTTTCTATAAAACTAGTGAATGATTCCTCAATTCACTTATGTTTAAGGATCATATTTTCACTCCAAATTTTTGTGGTGATTGTCTGTTATTTGATATGTATATATTTGGTTTTGGGTGTTAATATTGGTACTTGAAATATTGCTGTTGAAACTTCTGTAGTTATAATAAATACAGAATAAGAATTTCTCAAAGAAATAGCCATCAAATTGAAAATCAATTCTGATAAATCTTTTCTTTGGCTTTTCAAGGCTTAATGAAACTGAAAATTTCTCTAGTCTATTTTATGTTTATATGTTTATGTCTATATTGTTCAACTGTATTTAACTCAATATTAACATTATCAGTCTATTGTAACTATTGACTTCATAGTATTCCATAATGCAAGAAAGTAAGATTGTAATCAGAAATTCATTTTTTGTATCTTGAGGATTATAAGGTGAAAATTTTCAAGTTAAAAATATGATCTAATATACAACTGCTTTGATAAGTCAGTGAAGTAGAATGACAATTGAAATTCTTGACGTTATAAAGTGCTTAAAAGCACAATTGGGCCAATGTGTCCCAAGATGAGTACATAATAATGTTGTCATTTATATAGAGTTCTAGAAGAATTGTTTCAGAAGTAGATTAATTCCTTGGAGAAGGTGGAAAGGGGTTAGCAGGTAGAATTAAGGTCATGAAGAAATTCTTGAGATGATGGCTATAATCATTTTCTTTATTGTGATTATGATTGATCCCATCTTCACCTGGTCAAAACTTCTCAAATTGTACACTTATTATACATGTGCAACTTACTATATATAATTATACCTTTGTAAAAAATAAATTAACATTTTTAAACACATAAACAAGTAATATATGTCAGATATACTCCCCTATGCCACATTTAGAATAACTACTTTGACATAATAACAGAAGAAAAATAATTATTTGATCTATAGAAAATTTGAAATAAAGGAAATAAGAACTTAAAAACATGTGAGTTTGGGGAATAGAAAATTAATTTCTACTTTGAGAAGATTTTAAAAGTCCCACATTATTAATAAGAGAAAAATATAAAAAAATCATCATCATGAAATATCAAAATACCACAAATTTTTAAAAGAAACAAAATTTTTTAAAATTCCATGGAATAAAATGTTAACTAAAAAGCAATAAAAAATTACAAAAGTATTGATTTTCTCAATAAGTGCACTATTTTCTCAAATACTGAAACATTTTCTCAATAGAGAAACATTTAAAAATCCTAAGGGAGAAGTATGTTAGTCAACATGAGGATAAAATAAGGCATTTTGAGACATGCAATCATTTCAAATAGTATATCTTACATGGGCTTTTCATAGGAATTTGCAAAACTGAGCAAGACAGGGAATAAAGGCCCCAAAACAAAGATTCAACCCTGAATAAAGGTGAAAGATTATGAAAAAGGAATTGTCAGGAAAAGGTAATTGGTGAGGTAGGTTTACAGAGGGTTTGTAAGCACAGATGGAGGCTCCCAGGAATAGAGTCCCCTAGAAAACTAGTTGATTGAAGAAATTTCATGTTTAAATGTGTTGAGAGGAAGTTAATTCTTCAGTGGGGTTTGAAAATAAATTATGAACTTCCTACAGTAATAGGTATTCAGTATTGAGAAAAACACAATAGACTCTACTCTCCTAATAAACACATAGATGTGCAGAAGTTAAATGTAATCATAACACATTTAATGACTCAATTGTGACTCATGTTCCCATAATCATAACCAAATATTTAAACAAATATGCTATAACTCTAATGGAAACATAAAGACACATATATGAAAAAGGGAAAATATAAAAAATCCTTTGCATCAGGAAGTCAATATATATAAAAAACTGAAATAATCAATAATGAAATAATCATGTTATCTAGAGACATAAGATAAAAACAAAATTCAGATATAAAAACGTTTGTAAAAAAATATCTTCTGAAGAGTGGCGATTTGGGGGAAAAACCGACAAAAATTATTTTCCTCATATTCTATTAAGCCATATAGCACTTTTTCACTTTTGAACTTATGTATGTATATTAGATAAAGTAAGTATAGAAATAAAAATAAAATAAAATTGGAAAAGTCTAGCTGTGTGTAATATGGTAATGACAGTGAAATACATCATAGTTTAATGGCAATAATAACAGAAGCTTAAAAGTTTGAGGTAATAACTAGATTTTAGTTTGAATAAAATTACTAAATTAGTAAAATGGGAATAATAACACTCAGTTGATCAGCCTCAGAAGGCAACTGATTTCTTTAAATATATTTCTATGTTTCTCTTCCTTAAACTTTAACTTTTTTTGTAAGGGATATTCAACATGAATTCTCAGAAATATCCACACATAATACTTAAAACAAACAAAACAAACAAACAAACAAAAAAACTGTAAGTCTCTTAGGCACTAGGCAGCTGACAGTTTTCACTAAGTCTCAATGGGTACCACTCTAAGTGTATTCCCTGATTTGAGGCACTGCATTTTCAGACCTGTTTTACTTATTCTTATGACAGATGCATTTCCGCCATTTTAGCAGTGAAATTAAACTGTGGAAGGCAATATATTATTGAGGAATGATAACTCAGCTACACAGCAGCACCATCTTTTGGCCTTCTGAGGAAAATGGTCCAAACTTGTCAGTTATGAAGTCTATATTTCCGGCATGCTATGTATGTTCACTTTGTAATTCATTTTTGCAATGCAATTAAAGAAAGGAAATGGTTTAAAAAGTAATTAAATCAACATTTTACATAAGAAAGAGTACCCACATAAGCAGATCTGAGAGAAAAAAATTATATTTTATATTTTATCTAAAATTAAAATATTACTTTAGAAACTTTATAAAAACTATTAGTTGCCCCATTTTTAATTCAGAATTGAGAATGCATTTGCATTGTATGGTTCTTTAATATTGTAATTTAAAATTGTTCTAAATCTCTGACTTCTGAAAGTATTTTCTGAAATTTACTTATTTGTTGAAACGCAGTTCCCAAGGTACTCTTTATTCCACCTGCCTTTAAAGTAGTAGTAAAGTATTTCTTTCAAAATTTTCATGGTTCAGTATGTACTTACCAAGTATTTCTATCTTTTCAAATTGTACTATTAAACATTTTTTTGAGGAAATTTTGCAAGAAGTGCAGATTTATGAAAATTAGATTTTAAGTTGATGTAAAGAATGAGACACAAGCTGTGTTTTCAATAGTCATTTATTTTTGTTGCTGATGTTCTAAAGAAATTGAACATATGAAATACACAGAATGCTGTATCAGGAGATGCGAGTTTTAATTCTGACCTTAGCAATGAATAGCAATAGATGACTCCTGGCTTGAACACTGCAGAATAGAATATTTCTTTATCAACACAGAAATTACTATAGGGAAGCACACTTGACTATTTGGACATAAACCAAAATATTAATATTATTTAAAAAGTTAATAGAAATGAAATGTCATACCAGAATTCCAACAGAATTTATTTAAACAAATATTGGTAACATTCAGTAAACTACTAAGCATTAGTGTTTTAAGCAAATGGAGATATTGGTTATAAATTGTATGGTACCTTTTAAAATTAAAATTTTCCAAACTTCAAAAAAAATCACAGAAAATGGATAGTCCTGCTTAAAATATACACTTTCTTTTATTTTATTAAATGACAAATGATTGGTCTAAACTTTATGGCAAAAGTTAGTTGGAAGCATTTTAAATCAACAAGAGAGTCTTCCATAGAAATTTACTAGAGCCTGAAAGAAAAAAAGTAAATCTCTTAAAATTTATCTTCACAAGACAATACACTCAAACTATATTCATATGGGAAGAAAAATAAATGGTAATCATTGATTATGTTAATTGAAGAGGAGGAACTAAATACCAATGTGATTTGTGTGTTTCATTTTTAAATTTAATTTAATAATAACAATTTCTATCCTTTATTAATGCGTTTGGTGCTATTTCCTGCACTTTACATGCATGATATAATCAACCATTACCATTACTGTTTACTGTCCTTTCATTTACCACCACATGACTCTCTTCATCTTTGTAGTGGTAATGAAATCCCTAGCTTTTGTTTTTTGGAAGCATTTTATTTTCTCCTTCATTTTTAAGGGATTTTTTTTGTTGTATATTTTATTCTTGGTTGAGAGATCTACATGTCTTTTAGCACATTGAATATATTGGCCCATTGCTTTCTAGCCTGGAAAGTTTCTGACAAAAAAAATTAGCTAATAATTTTATTAATTCATATATGTACATAGGAAAGTTATGTCAGAATTAATTGTACATATTGTTTATATATAATAAATTCCTTCTCTCTTGGTACTTTGAAGATTCTCTTTGTCGTTGACTTATATGTCTTTTTTTTTTTTCTTATTTGTTTGCTTGTTTTTGGTACTAGGGCTTGAACCTAGACATGCTCTAACACTAGGCTACATCTCCAGGCCTTTTTAATTTATTTATTTTGAGACAGGATCTTATTAAGTTGCCCAGGCAGCCCTTAAACTTGTGATCCTCTTGCCTCAGCCTCCAGAGCAATGGGAATTATAGGCAAAAGCCATCAAGCAAAGCTTTTGTTATTGACTTTTAAAAACTTAATTATAATATGTCTCAGTGTAGGTCTCTTTGGTTTTATTTACTTGAAGACCATTATGCTTCTTGGATTTTTATATTGGTATTGACATCTTTCATTAATTTGGGGAGTTTTCAGTTATTTCATCAATTTTTTTCTTTGTCCCTTTCTATCTTCTATTTCTGGAACTACTACAATATGCATGTGAGTATGCTTGATTATGTCCAACAGATATCTTTCTCTCTCTTTGATTTTCATCAATCTTTTTCTTTATTTTCCTCAGACTTGATAATTTCCATTGATTCTTTCTTCTGCCTGCTCTAATCTGCCTTTGAATTTCTTTAATAAAATTTTAATTTTATTATATTATACTAATTTTTCAGGTCACAGTATTTTTAAATTTTCTTCTTAGATTTTTTATCTCTTTATTAATATTCACATTTTGTTCCTACGTTGCTTCCTTAACTTTCTCCACAACTTCATATAGTTCTTAGAGTTTCTTAAAGGAAGCTGTTATAAAGATTTCATCTGACAAATTTGCCATCTGGTCATTTTAGGGATAGTTTCTGTTAATTTATCTTTTCTCTTTGAATGGGTAATCTGTTTCCTCATTCTTTGTATTCCTAGTGATTATTTCCCCTTATAAATTTTTTCCTTCTCAGGGAAAAAAAAAAAAAAAAAAAAAAAACTTTTCAGTAGAAAACTCTTAGTTTTGTATACTGAGATTTTATCTCGCTCCAACCAGAGTGGCAATTATCAAAAATACAAGTAACAATAAATGTTGGTGAGGATGTTGGGAAAAGAGAACACTCATACACATTTAGTGGGACTGCGATTTGGTGCAACCATTCTGGAAAGCAGTATGGAGATTCTTCAAAAGACTAGGAATGGAACCAACATTCAATCCTGTTATCCCACTCCCTGATATATATGCAAAGAATATAAAATCAGCATACTACCGTGATACATCCACATTAATGTTTATAGCTGCACAATTCACAATAGCTAAGCTATGGAGCCAACTTAGATACCCTTCAGCATATGAATGGAGTAAGAAAATGGTGGTATATATACATAATGGAATATTACTCAGCCATAAAGAAGAATGAAATTATAGAATTTGCCAGTAAATGAAGGGATCTGGAAACTATTATGCTATGTGAAAAAGGCAATCCCAAAAAACCAAAGGATAAATGTATTCTCTGATATGTAGAAGCTAATCCACAATAAAAGGGATAGAGGCGAAGTACAGATGTTCAGAGAACTATACAAAGTGGATGAAGGGAAGGGGTCTAGGAATAGGAAAGAGAGTAGAAAGAATCTGACATAACTTTCCTATGTACATATATGAATACACCACAGTGAATCCTATCATTGCATACAGCCACAAGACTGGGGCCTTAATTCAAACAGGTATGTTCCATGTATGTATAATATTATCCAAATGGACTATACTGTAATATATAACTCAAAATAACCAATAAAAATAAAATTATTAGTGTTGTAACAAGGCTTTTTGAAATATCTGAAAAAATGAAAAATTATATTTAAAAACTTCTCTGATATTTCTAGAGATTAAAGATGAATTTACCTTTAATATAAAATAGCAACAAAACCATAAAATGAAATAATGCTGTTTTTCACAACATTTTATACCATTTTTGAAACAGATTTAGAGTCAGCAAAATAGTTTGTGAAATAAAGTGGGTAAGAGTTTGGGTGTTACGTATTTGTTAGTCAAATATAAATTCTAAATTATTGGTGTATAAATTTAAAAATTTTTAAATTTAACCCTGATTAGTTAGGCTTCTATGATCAATTCCCACTGATGTCTTTAGACTCTTGTATTTTCTTACTTTATACCTCATCCTTGTAAATATAGTTTATGTGAAGTTCACCAGGCTGTATTTGGGTGCCTATTCAGCTTACAAAAATCCCAACTTCTGTTAACAGTGTTATGTACATGGTAGCCATGTGTGCAGCAAATGGTCCTTCAGTTTTTTTGGTTTTCAGTAATGTTTCATACTCAAAGTTACACATGCATACCTCTTTTTATTCTCATCTACTTTATTGTGCTTCTCAGATATTATACTTTGCACAAATAGAAATTTTGTGGCAACCTACATCAAGAAAGTCTATTGACTTACATAGTCATATAATTTTACTTTCATTTTAATTGCTTTCTTCTGTGCCTATTTTTTATTTAGCCTTCATTTGATTAAGTTGGGGTATAATTACACAAGTGTTTTGAGTTGATTTGTTCTTACAGTTGCTTGTTTGTTCACACCTTGGTTTTGGTCGCTCTTATTTCCCCTTCTTCCCTCTCTTCCCCCACTCATAGACCAATATTCTTGTTCCTCTTTCACACTTTTACTTTTTGTTACTTGTAGTTAATTTTTTATTCCTCCTTTTTTACAGGTGACTGTAAAAACTGCTACCTATCTCCTGGTACACTTCTGTTCAATTTTATAATTATTTCCAATTTCTTTTGTCTTCCTGTCCAATTTGTCTTCACTGAAGAAACTGTAATCCCACTGCCTAATACAGTCATGGAGTTTATGTAATCCCTAACTAACTCATGTTGTTGTAATTATTAATACAGTGGAAAAAGTAGAAGATACCTGCTTTTTAATGCCTGATGTAGTTCCAGTTTTGTTTTGTTTCATTTTAATTGTTGTTACTGATGTTAAATGCTGACCCTATCATTCCTATATAGGTGTCAATTACCATTATAGAAGTCAAAGTAGACATGAGACATTTATCTTAAGGGCGTACATCTGCTGACAACATTAGCGCTATTCCTGGCACTCCCCATCTTATAAAAGGACCTGAAAAGTAATTGGAACACTTTAAGTTCACAGAGTAGAGATTCTGTTGCTGAACAATACTCACAACCAAGCCAAGTGTGAGCAAATCTCACTCCACAATCAAGTCAAGTGTCAGCAAACCTCACTCCACACACAATCTATCCCCACCTTAGCCTCAAAAATCATTCAACACAAAGAACTTGGGAGACAAAATCTCCACACCAACAACCAGGCACCAAGTAAGAAAAACCAGAGGGGGACCTCATGTCCCACTCTTGAACATCTATTCATACATCAAAACCAGAGAGAAGTTCAAAAAAAAAAAAAAAAAGTAACTATACACAAAAGGACACACACATAAATGAGGAAAGAGAACCCATCTCAATTGATGCACAAGTTCATGACCTCTGAAAAAATGAGGAAATAGGCAAGCAAATATTCCCCCCAAAATTGAGAGTCCTTAAGAAAGGAATCCCACACAAAGAAGAGGGTAAAATTCCAGAGAAATATTGTGCTAAAATTATTATAAAATGTTCAATTAACTAAAATAAGACCTAAGGAATAAATTTAGAGAACAAACACAGTGTATGAAAGACCATTACAATTAAGAAATAAAGACATTGAAAAGAAATTAATCAATATTAGTAGAAATGAAAGACACAATAAATCAAACTAAAAATTAAATTGAAAGTATCACCAAGATATTAGATTGTGTAGAAAATAGGACTTCAATCCTTGAGTACAGAACTTCAGAACTTTGAAGATGGAATATATGAACTTGAGCACTCAGTATTTAATAAAGGAGTAAAATAAGCATAAGCAGAATATATCTGGGATAACATCAAGAGAAGAAAACTGTGAATCACTGGAATAGAAAATAACTTAGAAATGCAGGTTAAAGGCTTCAAGAATATTTTCAGTGATATAGTAAGAGAAAACTCTCCTCATGATAGAAATGGCATAAACATCCACATACAGAAGGCAACAGGACCCCACATAAACAAGATCAAAACATAACCTCTCCAAGATACATCATAATTAATATGCTTAACACAGAAAATAAGGAAATAATATTTAAAACTGTAAGAGAAAAATGTCAGCTCAAGTGTAGAAGCAAACCAATAAGACTCATCTCCAACTTCTCAACTTAGACTCTAAAATCAAGAAGGTCCTAGAGGGAGATATTCCAAGCATTAAAATTACCACTAAAAATTGCTATAACCATCAAAGCTCTTTCAAAATTGATATAGATATGAAAACTTTCTATGAGAAGTATAAACTAAAGAATTCATGACCACCAAGCCAGCACTACAAAGAACACTTGAAGATAAACTGCATACAGACAACCCAAAAACAAACCTCAAATATTAAAAAGATGGGGATCAGTAAAAGATCAATCAATTAAGTGAAAATCAAGATAAAATTAAATATAGCAAACAAACCAAAATATAGGAAGCTACAAACACATATCAATAATAACACGGAATATACATGGCCTCAATTCCCCAATTAAAAGACATAGATAAGCAGAATGAATCAAAAAACATGGTCCAATTATATGCAGTTTTCAGTAGACTCATCTCATAGGCAAAGACACCCACAAGCTGAAGGTTAAAAGATGGGAAAATTATTCCATGCAAATGACGTTGAAAAAGAAGCAGGAGTGGCTATTCTAATGTTTGGCAAAGCAGATTTCAAGCAAAAATTAATCATAAGAAACAAAGCCAGCCACTACATCCTGGTAAAGAAAATAATCCAATCAATAAATATCAGTGCACCTAATTATATTAAAAACATACTTTTGACATTAAATGTGAGTATAATAATACTAAGTGATATCAACACATGCAGGTTGAAATGTACAGGTCATCCAAAAATAAAAATAATAAAGACATTTCTGACTTAAATAATACAATAAATCAAGTTGATCTAATAGACATCCACAAATTATTGTACCCCAAAAACCTAATTTACCTTATTCCCAGCAGCTCATGGAAGCTATTCCAAAATAGACTATATATATATATATATATATACATACATATATATATATATATATATATATATATTTTTTTTTTTTTTTTTGGTACCGGGGATTGAACTCAGGGGCACTCGTCCACTAGTCCACTAGGTCACATCCCCAGCCCTTTTTTGTATTTTATTTAGAGACAGGGTCTCACTGAGTTGCTAAGTGCCTCACCATTGCTGAGGCTGGCTTTGAACTCATGATCCTCCTGCCTCATCCTCCCAAAGTGCTGGGATTACAGGAGTGCGCCACCGTGCCCGGCTTCAAAATAGACTATATTTTAAGTCACAATGTAAATCATAGGAAATAAAGGGAAAAAAATGATATAATCCCATGCATCCTATCAAATCATAATGGAATGAAACTAGAAATCAACAGCAAGAAAAATAATAAAAACCTCATAAACACATGGAGATTGAACAGTACTTTTAAAATAAAGAATGGATGATAGAATAAATAAGAGAAATAAAAAATAAATTCTTAGAAACCAATGAGAATAGAGATACAACATATCAAAATCTCTGACTATATGAAAGAAATTCTAAGAGAAAAAATTATAGCATTGAGTGTCCACATTTAAAAAAAAGATCCCAAATAAATAATCTTATGTTCCATCTCAAAGCCTTATAAAACAAAGAACAAACTAATTCTAAAATCGGTAGAAGAGAGGAAATAATTAAGACCAGAGACAAAATTAGTAGAGAATAAAATACATATACGAGATCAAGACAACAAAAATTTGTTCTTTGAAAAGATAAATAAGATTGAGAAACCCTTAGCCAAACTGACCAAAAGGCAAAGAAGACCCAAATAAACAAAATTAGAGTTGAAAGAAATAACTCTCACCACAGATGTTTTCAAAATATAAAGGATCATCAAAAACTATGTTGAAAATTTCTACTCCAAAAAACTGGAAAATATGGAAGACATAGACAAATTTCTAAACACATATGCTTCACAAATGAAATCAGGAAGATATAGAAAACCTAAGCAGTTTAATATCAAGTACTGAAATTGGAATTGCCATTAAAAGCCTATTGACAAGGCCAGGACTGATGGCTTTTTGGCTGAGTTCTACAAGACCTTTAAAGAAGAACTAACACCAGTCTTTCTCAAAATTTTACATGAAATTGAAAGGGAGGAAACTCCCAAATACATTCCATGAAGCTAGTATGACTTTGATAATAAAATCACACAAAGATATAAAGGGGGAAAAATCTATAGACCAATATTCCTAATGAACAACATTGAAAACTTCTAAATAAAATATCAGCAACCTACACTCAAAAAAAAAAAAAAGTCTAGAACTTGAAAGACTTGATAAAATGTGTTTTATCCAAGGTTTGCAAGGTTAGTTCAGCATATGTAAATCAATAAATATAATTTATCATTTAAATAGCATTAAGGACAAAAATCATATGATTATCTCAATGGATATGGAATAGGCCTTTGATAAAATACAACACCGATTCAGGTTTAAAAAAAAAAAAAAACACTGTAGAAACTAGAGATAAAAGAAACTTACCTTAACATTATAAATACTATATATTACAAACCCAAAGTCAGCATAATACTGAATGAAAAAAAATTGAAAATGTCTCCTCTAAAATCAGAAACAAGACTAAAATGTCCACATTCATCATTTATTTTCAATGTAATTCTCAAAATTCTATCAGAGCAAACAAACAAAACAAACATACTTAATAGCATAACAATAAGTAACCCAATCAAAACGGAAAAAAGAACTAAACAGACATCTCTCAAAAGAAAAAAAAAAATGGCCAAGAAATATATGAAAAAATGTTCAATATCTCTAGCAATCAAGGAAATGTGAATCAAACCTACATTAAGATTTCATCTCACTCCTGTCAAAATGGCAATTATCAAGACTACAGATAACAATAAATGCTGGTGAGAATGTGAGGAAAAAGTCATACTGAAACATTGTTAGTGGGATTGAAAATCAGTACAACCATTCTGCAATATGGAGATTCCTTAAAAGACTAGGAATGGAACCAATATATGGCCCAGCTATCCCACTCCTTAGTATTTATCCAAAATAATTTAAATCAGCATAATACTCTAGTGATACAGCCAATTCAATGATTATAGCAGAACAATTCTCAATAGCCAAATTATGAAATTAGTCCTGAAATCCATCAATAGATGAATTGAAAAAAATGTAATATCTATGCTAAATAGTGTTTTAATCAGCCATAAATAATGGAATTATGGCATTTTCTGGTAAATGAATAGAACTAGAGTACATCATGCTAAGTAAAATAAACCACACTCAGAAAATCAAACTTGAAATGTTTTCTCTCATTTGTGGAACCTAGAGCAAAATAAGGAAAAGAAGGTGGGGACTGAATACTATAAATATATAAGGAATATTAGTGAAATAGAAGAAGGAGATTGAGGAGGAGGTAGGAAGGATGGGAAAGTGAAGGAAATGAAGAATGAATTTAACAAAATCACAGTATGTACGTATATAAATATACCATAGGGAATTCTTCCTTTTTGTGTATGTAAAAACACCAATCAAAAATAAATAAATGAGCAAAAGGAAGATCATTAGAGTAGAGGAATGGGGATAAGGAAAGGAAGAGGGACAGGAAAATGGGGGGAATGTTTTTTTTAAATAGAAAAAATCAAATTCTATGCATGTATGATTCTGTCAAAATAAACCCATGAAAAACTATAATTCTTTAATAAATAAAAATACATAGTTTTATTACATCCTTAATAAACTGAAGAATAGTTTAAACACCTTTATATATACTGAGAAATAAAAAGAGAGTTTCATGTGACTTACTGTATTGTGATACTTGCTTTATTACATTGGCTGGAACTGAATTCTCAAAACCTTGCAAGTATGACTCTATGAATTTCAGACTAGCTAGAGATGTACTTCATATTCTCTTTATAGTGAGACCAAGACATAGGAGCTATCATGGACATGACAGTCTTATTGTAGAAGGGAAAATGTGCTATCAAAACTACATGGTAGGGATCCAAGATGGCGGATTAGAGGAAGCCGCACTTCAGGACAGCTCCATGGAAAGAATCCAACAAAGCAGATAAATTGCCTTTCATCATATATATATAGGCTGAAAATACCAATCTCCTGGATGGTTTGATTACCACTACCAGAGAGAGAAAGAGACAAGCTGTCTGCAGCGGCTGGAGCCGCGAGGCTCCTGCAAAAGCCGCTGGGTGGTGCACAGGCTGTGCGAAACAAAGTCAGTGTGGGGAGACCTCACTACTACTACTGCAACCCCAGCCAAACTCACGGCACACCAGCGTGAAACCGGCGATAAAAACCAGCGATAACAGCCGGCGGGATTGGTGCTGGGGAACCACGGGAGACCGCGGGTCCACACACCAGTTCAAATCCACACTCCGCCTGAAGCGACCCTCAGTATTGGGGCCCCGGACAGAGCGGCGCAGAGATCTGTGATCAGCAAACAGGGGCAGAGTGGAGCGGGCCACAGTCCGAAGCAGCGCTGTCTGCACCACAGTCACAGGTGTGGCTTCCCGGTGCGATCGGCGAGGATACGGGAGTCTGCGGAGCTGCTGTTGACTGGAAGGAGAGCATCGCCATCTTTGAAAGCTGCAGGGGCTGGTCCTGACAAAGGGGAGGAGACGGAGAGCGACGGCTGCATCTATCCAGGGACTCTCCAGCTCTCTGAAGACAACGCACAATTGGGTGAGACTTGGGTGGTCAGCAGGGGAAGGCGTTTCTGAGGCTAGCACAGCGGCCACAAGAGGCTGCAACTGTGGGTGGGTTTGGGGAGGGGGTGCCTTCTGGAAGGTCCCCTTCCCGGCACCATTCATCTGCTGACACACACAATCCCCCTGGGCCACTCCTTCACTGAACCTTGCAGCCACTGGCCTAAGATGCAGCCTTGATTTCACTAACAGGATCACAGACTGTGATCCAATAGCAATTGGTTTGAACTGGAAAGGAAAAAAAGAGGGGGGTTCCCAGGGCCCGTTTTGTCTGAGACTTGGGGTTTGACTTTTTTTTTTTTTTTTTTCTTTTATTGGTCTGCTTGATTTTTTGGATTGCAGGGAGGGTTTTTGTTTTTTTTTTGTTTTTTTGTTTATTTTTCTTTTCCTTTTTTTGGCTTTGTTTTGTTCTGCTTTTTTTTTTTTTTTCCTTCCGCATTGATTGTTAGTGTGTTTATTTGCTTCCGCTCCTTTTTTCTTTCATTCTTTTCCTCCTTCTCACTCTTGTATCTTTTCTTCCTCCTTCATCTTTCATGCATACATTCTGCCAGTGCATACTAAACAGAGGCAAAAACAAGTTATACGCAAAACTTGGGATTTCTAGAACCGGCGCAATTGAACTGGGTAGCAAAGTGGTGTTATATATAGTTTACTCTCTATTTCCTTGATTCTCTCTCTCCTCTCTCTTACACCAATTCCTACTATTTTATCATTTTTTTTCTTTTCCAACTTACTATATATATAAATTGATCTTTTTACCTAATTGTCAACCCCATTCTCTTTCTTCCATCGTCTACTGATACTAAACCACTTCCACTAAACCATTTCAATAGATATCTCTTTTCATACTTTCCAAGAAAGAACAATTCAAGACACTTCCTTCTTCCTAAACATAACACCTCTGTATCCAATACTTGAAGCTATAAAACCCTATCAGAAACATACAGAGTAAATTAGAAATAATATCTGGGTTAACAAAATCTGTACATTGTGACCAAACTTGGATTTTATGAATAGAAAGTGTTAGGTTTTAAAAGTGTAAAGGAATTATAAGGTGATCTGATAGCATTGTACTACAGGATCAACATAAGGCTTTAAGGTAAAATCGAAACAGTCAAGGTCCCACAGTGCAGGAAGAATAGACACACAAGCAACATGAAAAAACAAGGAAAGAAAATGACACAAACAAATCAAGATACCTCATCGGTAGATGTCATGGCAAGCACAGTTGGTCAAATGCCAGAGATGGAATTTAGAAATTACATATGCCAAATGTTTATGGAACTTAAGAATGAACTCAAAAATGAGATGAGGGAGCAGGTACAGGAGGCAAAAGATCATTTTGACAAAGAACTCCAAAAACAAATACAGGAAGTAAAAGATTACTTCAATAGGGAAATAGAGGCTCTAAAGAGAATCCAAACAGAAATTCCAGAAATGAAAGAAGCAATAAACCAAAATAAAAGCTCAATTGAAAACATCTCCAACAGAATAGACCACTTGGAAAAAAGAACCTCAGACAATGAAGACAAAATATATGTCCTAGAGAAGAATTTAAACCATACAGCAAAACTTGTTAGTAATCAAGAACATAACATCCAAGAATTATGGGACAGCATAAAAAGACCAAACTTAAGAGTGATCAGCGTAGAGGAAGGGGCAGAGTTTCAAGCCAAAGGAATGAGTAATCTATTTAATGAAATAATTACAGAAAATTTTCCAAGCTTGAGGAATGAAATGGAAAACCAAGTTCAAGAGGCATACCGAACACCAAACAAACAAAATCTCAACAGATCCACACCTAGACACATTATAATGAAAATGCCTAATACACTGAGCAAGGAGAGAATACTAAAAGCCACAAGAGAAAGGAAGCAAATTACATATAGGGGGAAACCAATCAGACTATGTTCAGATTTTTCAACCCAGACCTTAAAAGCAAGAAGATCCTGGAATAGCATATTTCAAGCTCTGAAAGAAAAGGGATGTCAACCAAGAATCTTATATCCAGCAAAATTAAGCTTTAGATTCGAAGATGAAATAAAAACCTTCCACGACAAGCAAAAGTTAAAAGATTTCACAACTCGAAAGCCAGCACTTCAGAGCATCCTGGGCAACATTTTTCATGAAGAAGAAGAGAAAGATGATAACGAAAATCACCAAAGGGAGATATTAAACTAAAGGAAATACCAACCAGAAGAGAAACCAAATCAAGCTAAAGACCATAATTCAAATAAAAATGGATGGGAATAAAAATCACATCTCAATAATAACCCTGAATGTTAATGGCCTAAACTCGCCAATCAAAAGACACAGATTATCAGAATGGATTAAAAGAAATGACCCAACAATTTGCTGTCTCCAAGAAACACACCTCATAGAAAAAGACATCAACAGACTGAAAGTGAAAGAATGGGAAAAGTCTTATCACTCACATGGCCGGCAGAAGCAAGCAGGGGTTTCCATTCTCATATCAAATAAGGTAGACTTCAAACCAAAATTAATCAAGAGGGACAAAGACGGATATTTCTTATTACTTAAGGGAACCATCCATCAACAGGATATAACAATCATAAATCTGTATGCCCCAAATAATGGAGCACCTACATTCATCAAACAAATGCTTCTCAAGTTCAAGAGTAAAATAGACCACAACACAGTTATTCTAGGGGACTTCAACACACCTCTCTCACACAATGGATAGATCATCCAAACAAAAGCTAAACAAAGAAACTTTAAGCCTCCTCAAAACAATTAACAATTTAGACCTAACGGACATATATAGAATATTTCATCCCTCAGTAAACGAATACACATTTTTCTCAGCAGCACATGGTTCCTTCTCCAAAATAGACCATATATTATGTCACAAGGCAACTCTCAGCAAATATAAAAAAATAGAGATACTACCCTGCATGCTATTGGACCATAAAGGGATGAAATTGGAAATCAACGACAAAACAAGGAATAAGAAAAACTACTCCATCAACTGGAAGCTAAACAACATGCTACTGAATGAACAAGGGGTTGAAGAAGACATCAAAGAGGAGATCAAAAAATTCCTAGAGGTAAATGAGAACACAGATACATCATATAGAAATCTCTGGGACACTATGAAGGCAGTAGTAAGAGGAAAATTCATTGCACTGAGTTCATTCCTTAAGAGGAAAAAAAAACCAACAAATAAATGACTTAACATCACACCTCAAAGCATTAGAAAAAGAAGAACAGACAAACACCAAGAGCAGTAGAAGACAGGAAATAATTAAAATCAGAGCAGAAATTAATGAAATTGAGACTAAGGAAACCATTCAAAGAATTGACAAAACTAAAAGTTGGTTCTTTGAAAAAATAAACAAAATTGACAGACCCTTAGCGATGCTAACGAAAAGAAGAAGAGAAAAAACTCAAATTACTAACATTCGTGATGAAAAAGGGAATATCACAACAAACACCTCAGATATACAGAATATAATTAGAAATTACTTTGAAAACTTGTACTCTAATAAAATAGAAAATACTGAATGCATTGACAGATTTCTAGAGTCATATGATTTGCCTAAACTGGATGTGGAGGCTATACATAATTTAAATAGACCAATTACAAGCGAAGAAATAGAAGATGTCATCAAAAAGCTACCAACAAGGAAAAGTCCAGGACCTGATGGGTTTACAGCCGAGTTCTATAAGACTTTTAAAGAAGAACTAATACCAATGCTCTTCAAACTATTTCAAGAAATAGAAAAAGAGGGAGCTCTTCCAGACTCTTTCTATGAGGCCAATATTACATTAATTCCAAAGCCAGGCAAAGACACATCCAAAAAAGAAAACTTCAGGCCCATATCTTTAATGAACATAGATGCAAAAATCCTCAACAAAATTCTGGCAAATCGGATACAAAAACATATCAAAAAGATAGTGCACCACGATCAAGTGGGGTTTATCCCAGGGATGCAAGGCTGGTTCAATATTCGGAAATCAATAAACATAATACATCACATCAATAGACTTAAAGACAAAAATCATATGATCATCTCAATTGACGCAGAAAAAGCATTTGACAAAATACAACACCCCTTTATGTTCAAAACACTGGAAAAACTAGGAATATCAGGAACATATCTTAACATAATAAAAGCTATTTATGCAAGGCCCCGAGCTAACATTATCTTAAATGGAGAAAAATTGAAAGCATTCCCTCTAAAAACTGGAACAAGACAGGGATGTCCCCTTTCACCACTGCTATTTAACATAGTACTGGAAACTCTGGCCAGAGCAATTAGACAGACGAAAGAAATTAAAGGGATCCAGATAGGAAAAGAAGAGCTCAAATTAGCACTATTTGCTGATGACATGATAATCTACCTAGAAGACCCAAAAAACTCTACAAGAAAACTTTTACAACTAGTAAACGAATTTGGCAAAGTTGCAGGATACAAAATCAATACACATAAGTCAAAGGCATTTGTGTACATCAGCGACAAAGACTCTGAAAGGGAAATGATGAAAAATACCCCATTTGCAATAGCATCAAAAAAAATAAAATACCTAGGAATCAACCTAACGAAAGAGGTGAAAGACCTCTATAACGAAAATTATATAACACTAAAGAAAGAAATTATAGATGAACTCAGAAGATGGAAAGACCTACCTTGCTCTTGGATAGGTAGAATTAATATTGTCAAAATGTCCATACTACCAAAAGCATTATACAGATTTAATGCAATTCCAATCAAAATCCCAATGTCATTCTTCAAAGAAATAGAAATAGCAGTCATGAAATTCATCTGGAAAAATAAGAGACCCAGAATAGCCAAAGCAATCCTGAGCAAGAAAAGTGAAGCAGGGGGCATCACCATACCAGACTTTAAATTATACTATAGAGCAATAGTAACAAAAACAGCATGGTATTGGCACCAAAACAGACTGGTGGACCAATGGTACAGAATTGAGGATACAGAGACTAATACATATAATTACAGCTATCTTATATTAGACAAAGGTGCCAAAAATGTACAGTGGAGAAAGGATAGCCTCTTCAACAAATGGTGCTGGGAAAACTGGAAATCCATATGCAACAAAATGAAATTAAACCTTTATCTCTCACCATGCACAAAACTCAATTCAAAGTGGATCAAGGACCTAGGAATTAGACCAGAGACAATACACCTAATAGAAGAAAAAGTAAGCTCCAATTTCCAACATGTTGGAATAGGCCCCAAGTTCCTTAATAAGAATCCTGTAGCGCAAGAATTACTACCAAGAATTAATGAATGGGATAGATTTAAATTAAAAAGTTTCTTCTCAGCAAAAGAAACATCAGTGAGGTGAGTAGAGAGCCTACTAATTGGGAACAAATTTTTACCACATGTACGTCAGATAGAGCACTAATCTCTAGAATATATAAAGAACTCAAAAATTTTAAAACCAAAAAAAAACCAAATAACCCAATCAATAAATGGGCCAAGGAACAGAACAGACAGTTCTCAGAAGATATACAATCAATCAACAAATACATGAAAAAATGTTCAACATCTCTGGCAATTAGAGAAATGCAAATCAAAACCACTCTAAGATTTCATCTCACACCCATCAGAATGGCAGCCATCAAGAACACAAGCAACAATAAATGTTGGAGAGGATGTGGAGAAAAAGGCACACTCATACATTGCTGGTGGGACTGCAAAATGGTGCAACCGTTATGGAAAGCAGTATGGAGATTTTTTGGAAAACTGGGAATGGAACCATCCTATGACCCAGCCATCCCACTCTTGGGTCTATTCCCAAAGGACTTAAAAACAGCATATTACAGTGACACAGCTATCTCAATGTTTGTAGCTGCACAATTCACAATAGCTAGGTTGTGGAATCAACCTAGATGTCCCTCAGTAAATGAGTGGATTAAGAAAATGTGGTATATACGCACAATGGAATTTTACTCAGCAATAAAAGAAAACAAATTAATGGCATTTGCAGGTAAATGGATGAAGTTGGAAGACATAATGCTAAGTGAGTCAGTCTCAAAAATCCAAGTACCAAATGTTCTCTCTTATATAAGGAGGCTATTTCAAAGTATTGTTGGATGGGGGTACATAGGAGGATTAGAGGAACACTAGAATGGTCAAGGGAAGGGAGGGTAAGGGAGGGAGCAAGAGAGGAGGGAGGGGGAGAAAAAAAAAAGGTGGTTGAATGAGATGGATATCATTTTCCTTAATGCATGATTGAAGACCTGAATTGTACGAATATACTTTGTATACAAACAGTTGTATGTAAAAAGATACTAAATATATGCACTATGAGTTGTACATATTAAAAATTATATAAAAAAAAAGAATGCACAGGCAAAAAAAAAAAAAAAAAAAAGAAAAAGAAAAAAAACTACATGGTAGCGGCTTGGGAGACTGAGACAGGAGGATCGCAAGTTCAAAGCCAGCCTCAGCAATGCAGAGGCACTAAGCAACTCCGTGAGACCCTGTCTATAAATAAAAATACATAAAATAGGGCTGGGGATGTCGTTCAGTGGTTGAGTTTTCCTGTGTTCAGTCCCCAATTTTCCTCCAAGGGAAAAAAATCTACATGGTTTTTCTTATTCCTTCTGCACAAACTAGGCACTCACAATTTCTACTCATATCCGGGAAAAATAAGGCAACATGGCCAGGACTGATGACAATAAAATAAAGTAAAATAAAACCAAACCAAATCAAACCTGATCAATCTTCAGATAAGGATCAAGAGAGATATCATCAATGGAATGAGGTTCTTTCACTTATTTGGGGTAGAAATCATGAATAGACAAACTGCAGCTTCATTAGTGTTACCAGCTCTGTGTTCTTACTGCTGGCAGCTTTCAGGTTTTACTGTTGGAAACTCTTCCAATAGATCCAAGCTGCCACATATGGCAGCTACCAGCAGATTTCTGGAGGTTTTCTAGCTGAGATCTCTGGAACTCTTCCAACAGCAGGAGCCAATATCTTCCAAAAGCACTCCATTGCTCTGTCTTACTCCCTACCATTCTCCGGCTGCTAAGTGCTTTCAGGTTACCAGGACTGGCTATTGGCTCCATTCAGTGGCAGCACACTTTATTGTCATGAGCTCTTAGTGCAATCAGTGCAGCCTACTGTAATCAAGATTTTTAAAAAAAGGCAGAGAATGTTCTCTCTGATATGTGGATGCTAACCCACAACAAGGGAGGGGAATATTAGAAGTTCATTGGACTAGTCAAAGGGGAAGGAAGTTAGGGAAGGATGAATGGGAATAGAAAAGACAGCAGAATGAATTGGACATCTTTCCTATTCTTATATATGAATATACAACCAATGTAATTCCACATCTTACACAACCACAATAATGGGATCTTAAGTGGAACAACTTATACTTATTCTTCATATGGATAATATGTCAAAGTATGCTCTATAGTCACCTAGAAAGAACAAATAAATTTAAAAAATAAATAAAACTAAAAAAAAAGATAAAAAACCACAAGTAAGCAAAATGAAAACCATCACAAAGATGCTTTATTATGACTTAGGCTGCAGCATAACCAGAAACAATACACAGAATAATCTGATAAAGGTATAGGAAAGACTACTTATATGTAGACCAAAAAAAAAAAAAAAAAAAAAAAAAAAAAGACCGGCTCATGCATGCATATCATGTTCTGTCAGCTAACCACAGACATTCTGTTTAGACATGGGTAGGGGTGAGGCTCCTTGCAGGCCAGAGTGTGTATATCTAAAGTGCCACAGAGGGTTACAGTCATCCAGAGAGGGTGTGGGGTGGAGTTATCTGGGACTGATCCACAACCAATGCTACTATAATTAAAGCAAAATTTTCTGAGTGGCCTCAAGCCATTTGGGGCAGCCACAGCTATAAAGATGGAATAAAATAAAATAAAAAGTACTTATTGGTGAGCATTAGATCCTTGTCTTCTGTCTCAAAGAAGAGTGAAAATACATTAAGAATCTAACTCAAGGATCTTCTCAATACCTAACACATGTTTATTATTTCTCACAATATTGGCATTTGATAGGATTGACTGAAACTCTTGATTACTTTGGTGGTACTGATATCCTAACAATATTAAGTCTTCCAATCTATGAATATGTGATACCTTTTCATTTGTTTCTATATCCTTTAATTTCTTTCAGTATAATTTATGCTTTTCTTTGAATAATTCTTCACTATCCTTGGTTAAGTGTATTTCTAAGTATTTTTATTCATTTTCATGCCACTGTAAATGGACTTGTTAAACATTCATTTGGATTTTTAAAATATCCTTTCCTTATTGGTGGTGTATAAAAAGGCAACAGATTTTTGCATATTGATTTTATATACTGCAACTTTGCTGAATTTGTTAAGTGCTTCTAACAGCAGGGCATAAGTATGTGTGTGTGTGTTTGTGTGTGTGTGGGGTGGGTGTGTGTGCACGCACTCACGTGTATGAGTGAAATCTTTAGGCATTTCTATATAAAAGATCATGTTAACTATTAACAGAAATAATTTGCTGCTTCTTTTCCAATTTTGATTTCTTTTATTTATTTTTCTTGCCTAATTTTGGCTAAGACTCCAGTATCATGTTGTATTGACATGGCAAAATTAGGCATCACTGTCTTCATCCTGATTTTAGAAGAAAATCTTCCAGTTATTCACTATTCATGATGTTCACTGTGGGTTTATCATAAATGACCTCTATTATGTGTTGGCAATTTCCTTCTATTCCTAGTTTGTTTAGTGTTTTTCTAAATTTTAAAATGGTATTAAATTTTGTCAAATGCTTTTCTTGTATCAATTGAGATTGTAATTATTTACTTTAATTCTGGTAATGTGCTATATTTCACTGATTAATTTTCATATCTTAAACTATCCTTGCATTTCAGGTCCTTGAATTTAGTGAATTTGAGATAATAGATAAGACTTTTGCTCTCTGTTAATCTGTTCTCCTCACCATAGCTAGAACATTTTATTGAAAATATATGTCCTATCATGTGGCTCTCTGTTGTAATTGCTTACAAATGGATTCAATTCTTGGTCCTTCTCTACACACACATTTTAGGATATGATGTCTTTTTTTGTTTGTTTGTTTTGTTTTTGGTTTCAGGGATTCAACCCAGGGGTCCTTTACCACTGAGCCACATCCACATACCCAGCCCTTTTGAGTTTTTGTTTTGAGACAGGATTTCACTGAGTTGCTTAGGGCCTCGCTAAATTGCTGAGGCTGACCTCAAACTTGTTATCCTCCTTCTGCAGCCTCCCAATGTCTATTTAATTCTATTAAACAAGGAGTCTATTTCCCTACTTTTTGAATGTCAGTTGGTTCCATGACATGTTCTGGCCAATAGATTATAGAAATGATGTGCCAGTTCTGAGTCCATGTCTCAAAAGCATTCATGGGTTTCTGCTACTTCTCTTGAGCCCTCAGGCTCTGTCATGGGCTATCCTGCTAGGTGATAAAAAGAGTGTGGAGCACAGCTCAGTTACTCAGCAGACCAGGCAGTGAGAGTGAGCCCAGGTAAGCAAAACACATCCTCAGCAGATAGAAGATGCATGAAGATCCCAGCCATGACTAAAAATGAAAAAGAAAACAAAACAAAACAAAACATTCAAACTAAACTGAAGACCTGAAGAATCATGACAGAGTTGTTTTAAAACACTAAATTCTAAGATTATTTCTCATGTAACATTAGCTATGTAATTCATTCTCCATCAACAGTTCTCCATCATTCTGAGGAGAAAGTCCATTTCCCTATAATAACTTAAATTATAGTAAGGATTTAATAAAGTACATTTGAGATAATTAAATAAGACTTTAAGCAAATCTGCTTTTGATTTTTTTAAAAATATAATGCATTCAAAAGATGAAACTCTGAATGAAAAAATAAGCTATTTCTTTAACATATATAGATAATTCTAAAGAAAATAATACAAAATGTTCTCAGGTAAATAAATAAGCAAAAATGCTTCTTTGTATTCAGTGACTGGAAATAAAAGTGCCTGTCCCATTAATACTATAATGCACATAAAGCTATCTTATTAATATGGAGAATTTACCATTGGAAAAAAGAATAATCTCAATGTTAAAATGGCAGCTGGGCCTTCAGTCAAACCTACACCCACACACACAAATTGTGTCAGTGACGTTATAAATTTTCAAAAAATTTCCAGCTTAAATATTTTGGCTAAAAACATTTTCAAGCCAGGCGTGGTGGTGCACGCCTATAATCCCAGCACTTTGGGAGGCTGATGCAGGAGGATCATGAGTTCAAAACCAGCCTCAGCAATCGCGAGGCACTTAGCAACTCAGTGAGACCCTGTCTCTAAATAAAATACAAAAAAAAAAAATTTTTTTCAACTCCTATAAACCAACAGTTACAAAGTTTTCTGAGGAAAATTTACATCTTTATGGTGAATTCCTTACCAAAGAGTGCTGTTAGATCTGCCTTTTGCACTTACAGGCAGTAGTTGTTACTATAAATAAATAAATAAATAAATAACTATTCAATGTTCATTATTAAACATTTGAAATTCAAACTTCAAGCTCCTAATTTGGTTGTCGGTTGCATTTTCCATATCTATTATTACTCCTGTTCTTATGGATGTCTATTCCATACCCCTTCTTCTCTGCAAAAAAACCTTCATCTCCGCAACAAAACCTTCATCTCCATCTTCATTCTTAAGTTGTTACTTGTTTCACTTTTTCTTAAGAAAATTAAAATAATTAAAAGAGAACTTCCACATACTTTCTCATTTCATCATCACACCTACACATTCTGGTCCATATATTCCACTGCCTCTCCCATTTCTGTGTGTGTTTGTTTCCTGGGGTTGCTGTAACAAAACATCTCAAACATCTCAAATAAATTGTCTCACAGTTCTGCAGACTATAATCCCAAGATTAGGGTATCTGGTTTCTTAAGCTCGTTCCTCTATGGGAATATTTTCCTTGTCTCCTAACTTCTGGTAGTTTTCTGGAAATTTGAGGCATTGCTGGGTTTGTAGATCTATTACCTTAATTTCCATCCTTAATGTCACCTTGCATTCCTGTGTACAGGGCATGTCTGTGTGCCTAAATTTACCCTTTACATTAGGACACTGATTAGATGAAGGGCTATTCTAATAACCTCCTTTTAACTTGATCATCTGCAAAGACATTTTTATCAAATAAGGTCACATCCAACAGGGTTTTGAATAAGGACTATGACATGCTTTGAAAGGACCCAATTTATCTATTCTCTGTTTCAAGGTCAAATTCTAGGCATCTAACTTGACCCTAAACCATCTCAACTATTCTAAACTTTCATGAGCTTTACATCAAGAAAACTTACCAGATGATCATGGTGAGCTTCTGAGAAATGTTTCCTCATGGATTTTGCAGGGAAAGAAGAAAAGTAATCATTGTGAAATGTCCTCCATAATTTCTGCATAACAAAAGTCTATTTTTCAAAGGAAAACAGTTTACTAGTGCCTGATTCCACAGAAGGCAAAGTACTTCTCTTTCAATCCAGGCCCTTTTAGTCTCTCTGTCATAGTTAAAAGGAAAAACAATCCAAAACAATACTAAGCATAGTCAAGAGAGATCAAGGCCTCACAGAAAAAGATTGTCAATGTACATCCATATAAGATTTTTCAAACAGTTATACTACTATAGAAATAGTTATGGAGGTCACAGCCCAGAGACAATATAGAGATTAAATAGCAGAGTTATATAAGAATAGCCCTAGCCCATGCATTGTCACTGCACCGATAGGACTCTAGTATATTAACAGTAATATACTTCAGTATATTACATCTAAAAAACCTGCAAGACATAATCTCTCTCAAAAGGAGTGCAAAGGGAAACACAAAGTCAAGATAAGAAGAAATAAACATGAAGGCACTAGAGGAGTTTAAAGCCTCTGACCTTTATAACCACATAAAACACTAAATGCTGCCTAACTCTTGGCCAGATTAGTATAAAGCCTCAAATTAAAGGCCTATTTAACCTCAGTTCATATTATCCAATACAACATACCCAGTTATTAAAAATAAACAAACACAAACCGGAGGGAAAAGAAAAGCACCCTGAAAGATGATGTAGCATCAGAATCACACTTAGATATGTCACATATTAAAATTATAAGAGGTAATTAAGCAGAATTATAATTAATATGTTAAAGTCTCTAAAGGAAAAGGTAGATAGCATGCCCAAAGAGTAAATAAGTAACATCAACAAGGAGAATGGAAGCTATAAGGAAGAAAAAAAGGAAAGTTTAGAAATAAAAACAATGTTATAACTAATAGAAGAATGGATTTATTAGGCAAATAAACAAATTTGGCTCATCTAATGAAAATGAGCTTGAATATAGTTACATGAAAATATCAGAAACTGAAATACAAAGACAAAAGTGAAAAATGAAAAAAAAAAAAAAAACAGAAATAGAACATCTAACAACTGTGGGACAAATTCAAAGAATAATATGAAGGTAATTGGAATGCCAAAGAAGAAGAAAAAGAATGAGGGGGAATAAAGTATGAAGTAATAATGTTTGCTCACTTCCTTAAATTTGGGACATTCATTCAACCATAAATTCTACTCAGTGTGCACCAAGTAAGATAAATTTAAACAATGGATAGAGTATATACTATATAAATATACTATATAAATAATACCAAAAGATCAAGAACAAAAATTGAGAAAAAAAAACAGAATAGAAAGAAACACCTTACTTATAGAAAGAAAAGAATATAATTATAGCAGAATTCTTGTCAGAAATCTGTGTGTGTATGTGTTTGCAGGAGAATTTTCTCTTTCATTGAACTTAGTATAGATAATCATGCCTGTAAAGAACTAAAAACATTGCTATTTAAAAAGGTGAAGAATAATGAATTAATACTTTGTAATTGCAGAGTTGTATCTTAATTTTTTTTAATTAATGCATAAGAATTTTAGAGAATAATTGATTTGTGCTTTACCAATACATACACTTAACATAATTTAATCTGTTTAGATCACTAATACCTCGCCTTTCTCCCTCCCTCTGAACAACTTCCTTCATACTACTGGTCTCCCTTCTATTTGTATGAGATATCTTTCTTTCCTTTTTTCTCTCTAGTATTCACACATAAAAGAAAATATATGATCCTTGATGTTCTGAGTCTTCTTATTTTACTTAACATGCTTTTCTTCAGTTCTGTTTTTCTGAAAATGACATAATTTCATTCTTTTTATGGCTGAATAAAACTCTGTTGTGTATATATACCACATTTTCTTTATCCATTCATCTTTTGATTGTCAAAAATCTTAGAGAATGGAATAAAATATTTAAAGTTGAAATCAAATAAAGCCAAGCTAAAATTCTATATCCAGAAAAATGCCTGTCAAGTGTGGAGGAGAAATAAAGACTTTCTCAGATAAATATAAACTGCATCAAAATGTAAAAAAAAAAAAAAAAAAGTTTTCAGACAGCAGGAATATGATATTGGTAGAAACTTGTATCTACTTAAAGAAAGGGAGACGAGCAGAGAAGGAAAAAAAGATAAAATGAAATCATTCTTATTTCTTACTCTTACCTGACCTAAAAGATATAATTTGTTTAAAATAAGATTAGAAACAATGTAATGGGTAATCACAATCATTAACTTATAAGTTAAATAAATTCAAGCAATTTTACAAGAGATTGGAAGAATTATTTCCAACCTAACTACACTTCATGTGAAATGGTATTGTGTTATTTGAAGGTGGACTTACTATAAAAGGTACATTTTGTACTACTAACTCTAGAACCACAAAAATCATAAACAGAACTATAATTGATATGAAAAAAAAGGAAATAAAATGGAATTATATAAAATACCCAATTAAAGCCAGATAAGGTAGAGAAAAAAGGGAGATAACAACTAAAAACCAGTTACAAATATGTAGGCATTGAAACAAATATGTCAGTAATCACTTTAAATTTGAATAGTCTGAATTTACCAATTAAAAAGCAGATGATCTGGATTAAAAAAAAAACAAGAGGCCCAGTTGTCATTGTTTACAAGAAACTCACATATATAAAAGAAAAAAGGATATAATGAAAGGTTCAGTTTACACTAAAAAAAAAATAAATAAAAAGTACTAGGATAATAATAACTCATACCAAACAGAATTTAAAACAAGGCAGTTTAACAATGATAAGGACAAATCTTACATAATGATAAAAGGGCCAATTTTCCATTAATACCTAACATCCTAAATGTGTATCCTAATAAAACAATATAATATACATGAAGCAAAAAAATGACAGAACTGAAAGGAGAATAGAAAATCTACTTATTATAGTTGAAAATGGTAATGCTCATCTGCCTGTTATTGGGTAGATGAAAATCAGTAGGAATACAGAATATTCACCAACATTGCTGAGCACAGAGGCTGAGGCAGGAAGATCACAATTGTGAGGCTAGCCTGGGCAACTTAGTGAGATCCTGTCTCAATAGAAAGGAAAAAGGGCTAGGGATGTGTCTCGGTGGTTAAGCTCCCTTGGGTTCAATCCCCGGTACAAAAAAAAATAATAATAAAAATAAATATCACCAAGACATACAACATGAAGCATATGCTGGTCATGAACAATGCAAGATTTGTCTCCACAGATCAGATCATCTATGATTTGAAAAAGGACTCACAAGAAATTTTAAAAATATTTGAAGTGAATGAAATTTAAAATAAAATTAATCAAAATTTTGTGGAAACAGTTGAATTAGGGCTTAGAGAGAAGTTTTTTAATGAAAAGATATTTAAAATCACTAAGATTCTATCTCTAGAAACTGGAGAAAGAAACAATGAAAGCTTAAGCAAGAAGAAAAGAATAAAAATTTGTAAAAAAGAAAGACAAAAAGAAAAGAAACTGAAACACAGACCAAAAAGGAAACACACACACACACACACACACACACACACACACAGAGAGAGAAATAAACCAAACAGAAACTGATTATTGAAAATTATTGAAAATATCACAATAAAACAAATAAACAAAACCTCTAACCTAGGAACCATGGAGTGGGGGGAGTAGGGAATGGAGAGAGAGGAAAAGAGACAGTGAAAGACACAAATTACTGATATCAGAAATATGACACTCCTATATTGTGCTGTCAGGTCAATACTATCCTAAGACTAAAACTAGATAAAGACATTAAAAATTATAGAGGTCATTATTATGGGTTGGAAATTTGGTTTTCCCAAAAGTTCCTGTGTTCATGCAGGAATTTTCAGAGGTAAAATGATTAGTTTGTGAGAGCTGTAACCTAATCAGTCTATCCTAGTTTAAATAGACTAACTAGATAAAACTATATGTCAGTAGGGTACAACAGGAGGAGGTGGTCACATCTTCCCTGTGGCCTCTTTCCCTGTCCACCCCTAGTCCTTCCTGTCTGCCAGGAACAGAGCAAATTCCCCCTTTTTTTAAAAAAATATTTATTTATTTATTTTTTTAGTTGTACACAATGCTTTTATTTTTACGTGGTGCTGAGAATCGCACTGGGCATCAGGCCGCACATGTGCTAGGCGAGCATTCTACAGCTGAGCCACAACCCCAGCCCTTTACCATGCCCAGAGCAATGGAGTCCATCAACCAAAAACTAAATCTCTGAAACTGTGAGCCAAAATAAACTTTTTCACTTCTAAATTGTTCTTGTCAAATATTTCAGTCACAGTGACAAAAAGCTAACACCGTCATCAAAAACAAAAGAGAAATCGTCACAGACAAGAGCCTAAGAAGACATGATAGGTAAATAAATGTACCTTTGAACAACATTTATTCCATTATTTATTTCATGTTCTAAAGAACATTAGGTAGAAACTGAGTAATGTAAATGAGCATGTAGACTTAACATGATATAATGTTTCAAGACTGGTTCTTTGATGGTATTAAATATATCATGTTACCACAACAAGTTAATAATAGGAGAAATTAGATGTGATACACAGGAACTCGCTACTAAAAATTTAATCCTATTCTGTGTTTAAAGGCATGTTTTTTGTTGTTGTTGTTGTTGTTTTGTTTTGTGTACCAGGGGTTGAACTCAGGGGCACTCAACCACTGAGCCACATCCCCAGCTCTATTTTGTATTTTATTTAGAAACAGGGTCTCACGGAGTTGCTTAGTGCCTCACTTTTGCTGAGGCTGCCTTTGATCCTCCTGTCTCAGCCTCTGAAGCCACAAAAGCGTGGCTTTAAAAACACACTTTTTAAAAAAGTATTTATTTGTTTTAATTTGTTATACATGCTTGCAGAGTACAATTCATTTCATATTACATATAAAGAGCAGTTTTTCAAGTCACTGGTTTTACAGTAATTATTTTCACACCATTTGTGTTTTATATATGTACTTAGCAGATTGATGTCAAACTCATTCTGCCATTATTCCTATCCCCTTGCCCCTTCCCTTCCTCTCCCTCCCCTTTGTTCTATTTAACATTCCTTCATTCCTCTCATCCCTCCTCCCTTGCCATTATAATTCAGTATCATTATAGCAAAGGAATCATTGGACCTTTGGTTTTTTGTGATTGACTAGCTTCACTTAGCATTATTTTATCCAAGTCCATCCATTTACCTGCAAATGCTATGATTTTATTCTCTTTTAGTGCTGAGTAGTGTTCCATTGAATTCACTTCTTCCAGCTGGTTGTGTGGTAGCCTATGTCTGTAATTCCAGAAAATTGGAAGGCTGAGACAGGAGAATTACAAATTTCAGGCCTACCTCAGCAATTTAGGGAGACTCTGTCCCAATAATAAAATTTAAAAATGGCTGGTGACATAGCTCAGTACTAGAACACCCTTTAGTTCAATCCTTAATGTCCACCCCCACTACACACACAAAAAATGAAATCCACTATCTCCTCTTATACACGCTATCTTATTGATAAAACTCAACATGAATGTGATCACTATATACTGTTTCCAATTACTGTTATTCTTTTCTATCCTACATTCTCTCCAATAAAGTTTTATTCATCCTGTTGGGATAAAATTGTCCTTTAAGGACACAAACAATTCATCTGTTGTATTGCTGAGGAAATTAACCCAGTGATTGGTGACTTAAATAATCTTTGGGACTCATTCAAATGCATCTTACTGTTATGATCTTACTGCTATCTTCTGAAAACATCTTCAATATATTTCATGTGTTTTTCAGACAAAGTTCAAATTGTATTATGACTTTCCACTATCTGCAGCCTTATTTCTGCCCATTGTCCCACTCACAGTATAGATCCTAACCATACTGAATTCATTCAGTTCCTTAACTCAACACCTGTCTCATCTCTAGATCTTATGCTCATAAGTAGGATAATCCCTATATTCCACCAGGTTCCTTCACTGAGCTAAATTAAATAAAAATGAGCCTATCTGTGTGTTCCATAGCACTATGTTTCAGACAATCACACTTTGGCTAATTTGCTCATTAATAAAATATCACATCAAAAGTTGAGCTTAGTATAGGGCTTAACACATGGTAACATTTCTATACTTAAAAAATGTATAAACTAGTTATTTAAAGGTCACTAGAATCTCTATTTTGTTACCTTTATGATGTTCGAATTATATTTTATTTCATATGTATATGCATCATGAATACTCACAATACAGGCTTAATAAGTATTTGCTGAACAAATCAAACATTGTACCTAGATAAAGCCTGTGTAAACTTTCTGCAATATAGATTCTTAAACATTGAATTTTAGCCTTTTTCCTGTAATTTAAATGACATTGAATTCCACCTTGATTATAAACTAATGAATGGATTCATGTATGTACAATGACAGAAAACACTGATTTCCTTGGTTCCATCACTAACTTACTAACTTCCTTGTTATACCTTTGATAGCTTAGTTTCCTTGCCAAAGTTTTATTTCAATGATGCTGCTCTTGACACTGCTTTAAGTAAAAATGTTACTATACTACTTCATAGATATTCAGAACCTTTCATGCTTTGGATGAAGAGGTCTGATTGAAAATCAGATACAGACACATATGGAGAATTCTAAGTTCCCAGTCGCCTTGAAGTTAAGTGGAGTGGGCACTTGATTATTATGAAGGCTAGAATTGGATTGAAGAATCATACTTAAAGGTGTAATAGAGCTCAGAAAGTGCCAGACCTCAGAAGTACCTGGTCCTTGATTGTAGCAGCTGGAAGTGATTTAACAAGCACTTGAGGTGACAGAATCAAATGCTTTATATGATGAATGAGCTGTTTCAATATAGTAAATTATTTTGCTCTTTAAAAATCAGAATTAAATAGTTTATTTTTTTTTGGGGGGGTGGAGGGAAGGGAGGAGACCTAATAGAAGGGTACACATTCACGTACAAACAAATGGGAACTTGAATCAAAGACACATTAACGTATTTTTCTTTGGCCTACTGCAGAGAGTTTAATACGTGAAGACCCAAATATGTTCCTGCATTGCGTAAAAGAAATCACATTTCAGTCATTATCTCATTGCAACATTTGTTAAGGACTATTTTTAAATAAATGGCATTCAAAGACTGGTATCGAAAAGGAAATGGATACTGTTTAGAACTTGCAGATATTAAATGGTTTATTTTATTCAGTGTATTAATGAATCCATTTCTTTCATTCTTATCTCCAATTCAGAGGTCAAATAGGATTATTGATTTAAATTTTTCATTCATTCTTTTGTATGTTAATTGAGGTTTATTAATTTTCTAGGCATTTATGACTTGTCCCAATAAACACAGTAAGAGTTCTTGCTCTTAAAAGAAATTGTCATGTGCCTGGCATAGTGGCACATGCCTGTAATCCCTGCTGAGTCAGGAGGATCACAAGTTCAAAGTCAGCCTCAGCAATGTAATAAGGTCCAAAACAACATAATGAGACCTCCTCAAAACAAAAAATAAAAAGGGCTGAGGATGTGGCTCTGTAATTAAGCACCCATGGGTTCAATCCCTGGTTAAAAAAAAAAAAAAAAAAACAATTATTATGTATAGGTGTCAGTTACTTTATAAATGAGCATCTCCCCGTTATTAAAAACTCTTTCTGGCATATAACCTGCTGTTAAAATGTCTTTATGTTACTTGAAAATTTTACTAAATTTTGAGGATTATATTATGCTTTGATCTGAATTGTTGTATGTGAGTCCATGCTTTAGTATCTTCATTTATGTGTTCTAATATAATGAAATAAAGTTTTCAAACAACTAATTTCTTCTATATGTATATATGCATACAGATAAAAAGTACAATCATATAAATGGTAAATTGAAAAATAGGATTTAAATAGATAGAATGAACTTTTGTCTTATTGAGTTATAAAATATCCTGACTTAATAGAATCTTCCCTTTAATGTTGAAAACACCAACGTTTTTTGAAACAAACAAAAAATAATTTTGGGAAAATCAATCTTTGTTAAATATTTTGATTAAATAATAATATTAATGAAGGCCTCTAAAATATACATTTTAAATAGAAATTGCCCAAAAAATACATTTTAATCTGAGACTTGAAAATTGAAAATTGAAGTAATTATCCAGGAAAATTAGGTGATCCTAAACTAAACAAAAATAACAAAAAACTACACTTTTAAAAAGAAATACAAAGGGAAGGAGGTTTTGCATTTTGCTTAGGTTATCCCATTATACTTTTTATTTTGATTAAATTAATTGAATCTACATGTATATTTGTCCTATAAAAGAAGTCACATTTTTTCTTCATTTTCTTTACATCATTTACTTTATTCTTCATTTTTATTTTTTATAATGCTGTATATAAGTTTGTCTAAGTTTTAATTTTTATTTTTCAGATTATTAATCTTCTGAAGAGGTATTGCAGAATAAATGTGAATTTACTTTTATGTGCATTCATTTATCACATAGTATATAACACAGAGCTTCACACCTAGTTATGTTTACGTGTTTTTAACCAACTAAATGAAATCAATGTATGTTCTAAAAATAATGATGTCTGCTCCTGGGAAAAAAATGGAAATAAAAGCTTAGCTATTTTGATCATACTCCACCACATATATTTCTGTTGTGTCATATACATCATTCTACATTAATTTCTATGGTATTTTTTAACAAGTGTGCCTTTCTCACTCAATTTTAAGCTGCCTTCAAGAAGTTTCAAATCCCATATATCTCTTTGAATATGTCACATCAACCAAATTAACATGCAAAGTAAGCCATCAAAATATAGTCTGTTCTCTCTCCTTCTCAGTGGTCTCAACTTCCATGGATTCAATCACCAAAGGATTGAATATATTTTTAATAGCATTTGTACTGAACATCCCTAGACATTTTTTTATCATAATTTTTTTAAAAACACATCAACTATTTACATTGTATTGGATATTGTAAATCATTTAGAGATTATGAGATTTAATGAATATGGAAGAATGCATGTGGGTTATATACAATAATTATACCATTTTATTTATAACTTTTGAACAACCATTGATTTTACTTTCCACAGAGGGTACTAGAACCTCACCTCCCACACAGACATTAAGAATTGATTGCATATCTGCTATATTCATGAAAAAAATAAAAATTTAAAAATATAATCTACATATGCATTTATTAGCCATTATTCTTAAATAAATTAAATTTTCAGAAATAACAAGGTTATGTTTAATAAAGTTTTATCAATGATTTCCATGAAAAATTTAAAATTTTTCTTATAACTTCTATTTATACATTATACTTTTATGATGATAAATTCAAACTTTGGTTATTATTCCTAGATATGAAGCTTAAAATTTTAGAGTCAAGTTTAGCATTTTCTTTATATTCTCTTCCTGAGTTTTTAATATAATTTATCACAAGTAAAGAAATATTTGCCTTCTTATTTGTGATTATTTTTGTATATTAAATAATTTTATGTACTAAGTCTAATTTAGTGGCAATTCATTAACTATGGATTCACTCAATCTGTTTTTATATAGTCTGTTATAGAAGAGTGTTATATCCTAGGTGGCACTCCTCTGTTTCAAAATAATTCTAGATGTTCTCAACTTAATAAACTTATACTTCTTAAGCATTTTGTGCTTGTTGAAATTATGTTAAACATATAATTATGGAAGGACCAACAATTTAAGGAACATTCTTGTCTCCCAGTGTAGGAGCTACAAAAACATCTCTCTCCATTTTCCAATTCTTTTCATGTATATATAAACAAACTTAAAGAGATGCCATTATTAGCTTCCCATTCATTACTATCAGCAGAATATTTCTTATTTTGCTGCTTGGTTCATATTTTATTGCAAAGAGTTCATCCCATTATATTTTCTTTCTGACTATATTGTTATACAGGAACTACTGAAAACTATTTTATTTTTCCTATATTATATCAATAAGTATATTTCATTGGATTCTCTTAAGTTTTAGACAAAATAATCATATTTATGTCAGTGAATATTTTTTGCTCTCTTCCCAATAACCATAGCTAATATTTTTCTTTCATGTATTTGATTGGCTAGAAAAATAGTAAAGTGACAATTTCATCATTAAGAATGATCTGGTGCAACCACTGGAAAGCAGTATGGAGATTCACCAAAAAATTAAGAATGGAACCATCATTTGACGTAGCTATCCCACTCCTGGGTATATATCCAAAGAATTAAAAATAGGCATACTACAATGACACATCCACATCAATATTTATAGCAGCACAATTCACAATAGTTAAGCTATGGAGTCAACCTAAGTGCCCTTCAACAGATGAATGAACAAAGAAAATGTGGTATATACACACAATGGAGTATTACTCATCCATAAAAAAGAATGACTTTATGACATTTGCCGGTAAATGATTGGATCTGTATAGTATCATCCTACGTGAAATAAGCCAGTCCCACAAAGACAAAGGTGGAATGTTTTTTTCTGATATGTGGAAGTTAATTCAGAATAAGAGGGGTGTAGAAGGGAAGGGAGGGGAAGAGAGGGAGCAAGGGGGGAGGGGGGGGAAGAAAAAAAAATTGGTGGTTGAATGAGATGGATATCATTATCCTAAACACATGATTGAAAACCTGAATTGTACGAATATACTTTGTATACAAACAGTTGTATGTAAAAAGATGCTATATACGGGCACTATGAATTGTAATTATTATAAATTAAAAAAAGAGGGTGTAAGATAGAAGTTCAATGGAGTAGACAAAGGGAAATGAAGGAAAGGAAGGAAGGAAGGGGTAAGGAAAAACAGCAAAATAAATCTGAACACACACACACAAGCACACACCGCATATGTGTATGATTATACCACAGTGAATCTCACCATCATGTACATCCACAAAAAAATCATTTAAAAAAATAACTGTGGGTAAATGGTAAGAAGGATCCATAGAAGGAGGGAAGGGAGCACAGGGTTGGAAGAGGGGAGAGAAAGCAGAGGTAGGTACCGGGAACTGAATTAAAATAAGATATATTCCATGATTTTATGATTATGTCAAAATGGACCCTACAGTCATGTATAACTAAAAAGAACCAATAAAAATATAGTTGTAAGATTATGAATAGATATCAGGTGTGTAAGATATATTTGGATAATCCACAGTTCAAATTATGAGGTATACTATTCTCCTAGACAGGTAATCATACTATTTATTCATGCCTAGTATTTTCATTACAATAATTTAATGAGTAACATTAGATAATCAAAAATTTTAAGGACAAAGGAAATGTTCCTAATTACCTATTTGATATTTCTCCTCTTTTTCTTTCTTGCTATCTGGATCTCAATTGGGGAATGGGGACTGTGCAGGAACGTGCATGATTGTAGTCAATTATTTCCCCAGATACTGCTACAACTAGGAACATCTACTATTTTATATCCTGATAAAGTTAGAGATTCTGCTGACCCATATTTTACCCTTTCCTCAAGTGACCTCTCCTTTTCTACATAAAATATATATACATAGTGCCCAGAGCTTCAGTAGATATCTTTCAACAAGGGTGAGGAGGATTGCCAAATGTCAATATCAGCAAATAGGAAATGTAGAACAAATGTAGCTTTTTTTCAGCACTGGAAGCACAGTATCAGCTGATTTAAAGAAACCCGTGTTATCATTAAATTGGTTAAAAGAAAAACAGATCAGTTCAATTTAGCAAACTTAACTGTGCAAGAAAAAAAGTTTCTAGAACCAGACAGGATTCCAGACCAAAGGTTCATAACACCCTTCTTTGTTACATGTACAGGTTATATTTATAGCCAGAGAAAAGGAAGTGGATTACAGAAATGGCCTGATTGGTTGCCTTGGCACCTGCCTTCTATGGGCACATTTTGGCTCTTTTCAGCAGCTGAAAAGCTGGAAGTTCAGCTGCTGCGACAGGCTGAGATTCATTTGCTTGTTTACAAGAGTGTTGGTTTTACATTACTTTCCAACAAATTTACACATCAAGCTACATTATAGCCTACTATATACAAAGCCCACTTTGTGCTAAATTTGTTGTTCAAGTATGGAGGCTGGTTTAGGCCACATTTATTTTGGTTCGAACACTTAAACAACTGTAGTCAGGTTCCTGTCACATAGATTTAATGCTATTCTGAGCATGTTTAAATAACATTTAGGAATTCTCATTCACTACAATAAAATTAGGCAGCATTCAAAACCTCTTTCATACATTTTTTGTTTATATTAGCTTTTTCCCTTTATTTTCCCCCCTTTGATATGGGGGATTGAACACAGGATGCTTAGCCACTGAGAAACAGCTCCAGTCCTTTTTTCTTGAAACAGGGCCTTGCTAAATTGATGAGGCTGGCTTTGAAGTTGCAATTCTCTTTCCTTAGCTTCCCAAGTCTACAGGATTACAGGCATGTGCCACCACCACACCTGGCTTATATTAGTTTTTAATTGATTTTTTTTTTTTTAATTTAGAGGTTGGCTCTCAAATGTCTGACTCTTTGGCACCAAAGTGCACAACTACTTACCATTTAGTTCAACCATGTGCCTCAGCCTCAAATGCTCACACTTCTGATGAGAGAGAAAGAAAGAAAGAAAGAAAGAAAGAAAAGAAAGAAAGAAAGAAAGAAAAAAAGAAAGAAAGAGGAAAGATAAGAAATATATCTTATAACCATCTTGCATTTAGGCCATTAGCTTCTGTATGAAGGAAGAGAGTTCTCTTTGTGGTGTTTTTGCTGAGAGTACAAATACGTTCATATGTCTCTTGCTTTTGTTCATTTTTTAAAAACTCATGCAGAAGGAAGTAATTATCTGCCCCCTTATTGGAAGACTAAATGAGTTGGGGTTTTTTTTTTCTCTTTCTTCATAAAGTTTATTATTCTACAAATAGAAATATATTGCCACATTAACTCACATAACACCTTTACAGCTTCTGAGCTGGTAACTTCAATGAAAACCACTCTTCGTGAGAAGATTCTTGTACACTTATAGGGGAACTAGTATGTGAAACCTATTATTGCTGATTTCCTCAAATCACATCCTTTGGTCTTCTCCAAATAAAGTGAAAATTTCAAAAACATTGACCTTTGAATGATGTGGCTTCTTTCTATAACATGGGTTTACATGTTAGTAAGCTGAAATGTCTTATGAGCTAAAAGAAATAACCTCTTTTGAAATTGAAGAGATTCTTGATTTTTCTTCATTGAACCGAGAAACAAAGACTTAAAAAAAAAACTTTTAAAATGTGTAATCTAAAAGAGTAAAATTTAAACAAATACTCATTTTACAATAAAATAAAGAATATAAAAATTTAATTATCTATTAAAAGGTTTAAAATACTTTAATCAGTGTAATAAAATGTGCAGTTAATTAATTTATATTGCTGAACATCTGTTCCTAGTTATAAGAAAGTTGGAGTGGAGGCAAATGTATTTTCACTTTTAGATCATCTAAAATCAGATGCTTCGAAAATTTCCAAGCATATTGAACTTAATAAAAGCCTTAAGAAAAAAATAACATTAAGAATTCCTTGTATTATCAACAATATGTTCTTTAAAAAGGAAATCAGTATTCAGAAAAATTGAAATAACATCATCAGATACTAAGACAGTAAGATTTATGAAGTATTTTTGCAGTATCACATCTACTTCATCTATAAGATTTCAAACGTCTCAGTCTTTTACCTCTGGGCCTCGGCCTGATCCTAGCACAGTTCAGCACACATGGACTCTGCAGAACCCTCAGAGATAGCGTGGGTCTTTGATGTTTTTTTTTCCAATCGGTTAAGCCACCTCTCTCTCTACACACACACACACACACACACACACACACACACACATACACACTTAAGTGAATTCTTCAAATCACATTAAAGAAGGTATTCACTCATACAAGTTAAGTTTATTAAATTTAACCAATGTTATGAGCACTGTTCTAGATTCTCAGAATGTAGCAGTGAACCAAATATTTCTCACACTAGGATGCATTCTATTAAGCAAATTGCATTCTAATGTGAATGACAGAACCAAGCACCAAATTTTACCTTTAACACATGATGCCCAGCTTTCCATAACTCTTGCCTTCACTCATCCCCTTAGACTTGCATCTTTTCCCCCTCATTTCTGTGTAGAAGAATCTTTAAGTCTCAGTTCAAGTTTCACCTCTTTGAAGCTTTTTCTCATACCATTTACAACACTTCCCTCTTGCCTAAAACCAATTAATTTTTCATAGTTCTTATAACATCAATGGCAATTACATACATTCAACATGTTGCTTTGTCAGTAATCACAAGTTTGAGTGAAAGATTTTAAAATAAAACAGACTGTTTTCATAGATCCTGCTCCTAATACAATGTTGACTATATATAGACATTTTAAAAATGATTATATGAAAAATGAATGATAAAATAAATTAAAAAAACAACTTGGGGTTCATCTTCATCAGTGACATAAATGGGTTTTAATAAAAATCTAATATTTTATTATTTTGTTATTACTGCCATAAAATTGTCACAAACAATGCAAATTTATTATTTTTCAGCTCTGAAAGAAGTCTGACCTGAACATCACTGGAATAAAATCAAGCAATTGCAGACTGCATTCCTTTCTCAAAGATCTATGGGAAAACCTGTTCCCTTCTCTTTTATAGCCTCAAGAAGATGCCTGCATTCCTTGGCTTGTGGCATATTCCCTGTCTTGCAGGCCAGCATTGTATCTTCTCACTGGCCTCATTCTGACCACTGTCACGGAATGGTCCTTCTTTTAAGAACCTATATGATTAGACTGTATATGATGACATAATTCAGGAAAATCTGTCCCTCTGAAGCTCTTCCACCTCGATCACAGCTGCAAAGGCACTTTTGCAAGTAAGGTAATCTATTCACAGACTCCTAGGATGAGGACATAGGCATATGTGGTGGTGGAAGACATTATTCTGCCTAGCACAAATAAAGTCACACCTATGCTGGCACATACTGCTAAATAGTATGAAAAAAAAAAAAAAAGAAGAAGAAGAAAGAAAGAAAGAAACAGCAAGTGTCCTAGCAAGTAGCAGTCAAGTGAAGATATTACCAGAATATAGCTGAAGACATTTTCTTCATAGTTGTTGAAGTATTGAATAAATAAATAAAGTCAAAGAAATTCTATAAAGGAGTAAGCAAGGAAAAATTTTGTTAGACTAAACATAAAGATAAAAGATAATAAGCCAATACCAACTTTTCCCTATAAAATTAGTTTCAGAATTAGAACTCTTTTTCTACTGAAAAGCAATGAATTTGAGGCAGAATTCATCAGTCTGTTTTCATCATCTCAACTTGACTTGCCAGATACCATATATTTTAAATATTCTGAAAAATATTGATCTCTCACAATTTCCCCACAGAGGTCAAAGCACCCTTCAGGCATTGTCCTGATTTCCAGGGTGTGATTTCATTGGCTCAGTTTCATATCATCACTTCTATTTACACTCCCATGAGCCACCCACAGTAACACCCCACGACCTTGATAAGCACATCTGTCAAATACTACTACCTGTCAATGACATCAATTTAATTTCATTGACTGTAGCATCAGAAGCATATATCCAATATACTACTGTCCTCTAAATCAGATCTAAAAATACCCACATTCATTGTTGTCACCACCATTTATTTGAAAAAAGGAGGAAAAAAGAAAAGAAAACATACCCTATACAAGACAGCAGGAAACAAAAGAATGCAAGAAGAAGAGTGGTTTATGCCAAGTAAATGTGTCATTTTAAAAAATTAAACAACTTTAACCATTAATTTCTAGGCCTACTTAAGTTCTTATGGTATTGAACTTGGCTTTTCAAAATCTTATGATATAGCCATTCAGAAAACATGCTTATCTCCACAAATCACATAACCAGTCCATTGTGTAAGATAGTTATGATCCTCAGTTTCACTATAAGAGCAAAGTTGAGTTATTCCCCTCATTTTACAATATAATTAGAATATTTCAAGATAATATCACTTAATAAATTATTTTACTTAAGTACACACTTTAAAGAGGAAAAAACTGGAGAATTTAATGATTTGTCAAAAGTCATATACCTAATTGGTAGCAAAACAGGAAGTCAAACTTAGTTTAAATTAAAATACTTTTCTTCACCACCAAGTTTAAATGTCATTAATCTTTCTTGCCATCAACATTTACCTTCCTAATTTATTTGTTTTCCAACATCTATTAATGCATTTATGGTGTTCTCTTGTTAGACTAAACATAAAGATAAAAGATAATAAGCCAATATCAACTTTTCCCTATAGAATTAGTTTCAGAATTATAACTCTTTTTCTACTGAAAATTATAACTCTTTTTCTACCAGTACTTTCCTACCTAATCAATGGAAATAAACCAGAATGTTATTTTCAGGTACATACCATGATGATATTGTATTTTTTAAAGATCACTGACTTTGTACTGGGAGGGAAGAAATTGGAAGAGTGAGAAAAGTGCACATAAGGTAAACTATTTGAATAGGTTGCAGTAATGTAAGTAAGAGATATTGTAATTTTTTTCTAAAGGAATGTCAATAAAGAAAATGGTTCCAAATCAGTCAAAACTAATAGGATACTGTGATATAACAGGTAAGTAGAAAGAGAGATAAGAAGGTGATTAAAAAAAAAAAAAGATACCCAGATTTCTGGATTGTACACTTAGAAATATAATGATATTGGGGTGAGGGTTATATATATATATATATATATATATATATATATATATACACACACACACACACGTGTGTGTGTGTGTGTGTGTGTGTGTGTGTGTAGTATGGTATTATTCACTGATAAAAGAAATATTAAAGGAATATCAAATTGTTAAACAGCTTTTGGTTGTTTATGTTGTAGTAAAAACAATTCCCGCATTTGGATAATTTTGTAAGGACAGAGTTTAATTTTTCTTCATGGTTAAAAACATAGGTTCTATGGCCAAACTGCCTCATTATAAATTCCAGCTACTATACTTGAGTATCCATGAACATTACTTAAAGACTCCCAGTCTCAGTTTTCTCATCTGTTAAATGAAGATAGTCATTCATATAACCATTGTGGGTCCTTTCTACTATGTTGTAAGCATTAGATAAATCACTATATGAATATAGTACCTGAAATTGAATTGGAAACACAGTAAAACCCTATAAATACATCTAAAATTATTACCACTTTATCCCTAATGAAATTAAGAGGAAATTGAAGCATAAGAAGCTTAAATAAATTGTTCAAGAGCACACAGATAATTAAGGAAAAGGGAAGAATTTGAAGCCAGTATTACCAACTTCAGATCTAATGTTCTCAACCATTATATTAAAAATTCTCTTCTTTCCTTCCACCTAATCAATGCAGGTGTGCTGTGGGGACCTTGAATATTGGCATTCCTTAACCAGCCTATTGTTGGAATTGAACACAGATATAGTGTTTATACTGCTAATTCTGAAATAACTCAGAAGTGTACAGATACTTGATATTTGATAGAGCAACACTGGGTATTAGTGAAGAAAGGATAATTATTTCAATGAGCAGCCCAGGCAATTTCATTTCATAGGAAGAATCGAATAAATTTTGAATAGCATTCACCCAAGTACAAAAATCTGTCTCAAATTATGTAGCACTTTTATGAACTCAGGCAAGAATTTCTTGAATATGGCATGAGTTCAACAAAAGAGAAATATATTTATAAATTGAATAAAGTTGAAAATGTTCATTAAAAGAATAAGAGAATGAAAGGCAAGACATAGAATGCCAAAAATATTTCCACTGCAAATAACTGGCATACTGATTTGTTTTTTTAAGTATATTAAGAATACCTACAAATCAATTCCTAAAAGTCCAATAGAAACATGAGTGGAATAATTCCACAGAAACTTCACAAATAAAGCTAACCAAATGGCCATAATAATATATGACACATTTCTTAAACTTAACCATCTTTAATAATAAAAAAAACTGGAAATTAATATGAAAAAACATACTATTATATAATACTAAGATTGACAAAGTTTATAATTTTTAACATTACCAAATGCTGGAAAAAACAAATGGTGATTGGAACTTAAATATTCTGATAATGCTAAAATTAATTGGAATAAATGCATGAGAATGCCTATGACAGTATTGCTAATAAAAGACCAAAATTGGCTTCATATTCTTTTCACAATGAATGAAAATATTGTGACACATTCTTACAGTGAATACATGTGATATGCTCGTGCACAGTGATTTTAACAAAATACAATATTTAAATGAAAAATTTAAATTAAAAATATTTAATATGCTTACAACCAATGTAAATATGTAGAATAAATAAATTTATCATAATGTCACATATATGAATCTAAAAAAGTTAGTATTTGTTTCATATTTTAAATTTTTTTATTACTAAAATCAAGTCTATTTGCATTACCCTTAAAAAATCTTCTTAGCTTGATTCTTAGATTCTCATAGATTTTTCTGCTAAAATTCAGGAATATTATTTCTACATGTCCCTTTAACTATCCCCTTCTCTTACTGATCATGTGAAACACCCTGTCAGAAAAGACAGTTAATAATTCTTCCTGCAGCAAATGGAATTTTATGACATCACACTTTAGGGATCCGACAAATCTATAATCTTATCTAGTTTGACAGTTATAAAGGGCATTTCAAATACTGATTGAATCTGGTGTGATTTTAAGAGGGTTACCATATAACTAGGGAAAAAATATTCTCAAATCCTCTTCAATAGGGACAGTACTCCAAAAGACTTTTATTCTTAATTCAGAAACACTGTCACCATTCATTTAGATTTAACAGAGATTATTAAAAAATATGTCACTGTCTACCTCACTAACATGAAATTTATCATGGAATCCATGTATATTTATGTATTTTTCACTATAATATATGAAGTAAACTTTTTAATTTCTTCAGCTTCAATATCTTTATGTCTCTATTTTGTCATAAAAACTTAAACACTATTGATGTTCATGGCATGGCTTTTAGTAATAAATAACTCTTAATGATAGAGTATGAAATGTCAGTGAGAATTCCACTTTATTCGTATTAGTTAAGTGAATTGAATCTTTTCTATGTAGAAAGAATATTTACATCAGCCACATGTTTCTTCACTTTGCTGACTTTGAACCTGTGTGTCATAGTTCCTCTCTCAAAAATGCAATTTATTTATGAATAATATCTTGGAAACTAAAAAAGTTTTTTTTTTTTCTTTTTACTATTGGAATCTCTGTTTTTAGTATGAAGGCACTGATCTTTTGAAAACAGAATTCAGGATTGGTGACTTCCATTTCCAATTTAAATGAAATTTCACTTTCAAGGTTGGTTGAATATAAGATTTGAAGCCAAACTAAAAAATAATTATGTCTTGAAAAAAAATCTAGTGTAAGATTCATGAAATGTTGACCGACTTCTGATAATTTTCCCTTTTGTGAACTTTCTTTACATAGAACTTTATTCAGTGTCATTAAATCTTGGAGATGGAGGTGATGACTTTAATCTTTCTAAAGCCTGTTTTTCTAAATTATGTATAGACTTTATTATTCTCAGACTTCTCTCACACAATAAATCATAGTCTTATTGAAGAAGCCATGGAAGATTTGGAAAATAGTATCATATAAATAATAACAATCATCATAATCATCATCATCATCATCTTATACCTATATGTGCAGTATAAATAACTGCAGTTTTCTCTTGGTTTATTGTGTTAAACTTTCCTCCCTCCAAATATTGGAAATATTAAACCATCTGAAATAATTAGATTATCTTTTTGTCACTTTTAAAAAATTGTTTTGGGTTTTAAACATCAAAATACATAGTTTCTAAGATATGCAAGGAGTTGTCATTCTATTTAAAGATAAAAATTATGATATTTATTGTTGATTATTATGTTTGGATTTGCTAGTACTCTTTACCTCACAGCTTTAAGTATTCTAGCTTTACTACTAAATTTCCTATTACTTACTCAATTTTAATTTGCAACCTTAGTTTATTGTGAGTTTGTAAACATGATAACCAAATTTAACAAAAAAATGTGAGCATGTTCTGAGTGAGGAACTGAAATATTCTACTATGGCAAAGCTTCTGAATTTTAATAGATAGCTTTTGTTTGCACACCCAGCTTTTTCCATTAAAATTTCTGGAAGAGTTTATGTGTAACTGGTGCTGTTTTCATCACACTGCCAGGTAGTGTCCACCAGTGAAACCATCTGGAGTGGGTTCTCTTTGTGAATAGTTTTCAGCTATAAAACTTTTTAAGTAGACAGGGGTTATTGAGACTTTCTATTTCTTGAAAGAGCTTTGGTTGTTTGTGTTTTCCAAGCCATCTGTCCATTCCATCTAAATTGTCAAATTTTTATGGAGATAAATTACATATAACAACTTAATATCTATAGTGATGTCTCTTCATTGATTTTTAATTTTGAAAATTCACTTCTATCATTCTCATCAGTCTGAGCTACAGATTGATCAAGTTCCATGGATCTTTTCAAATATTTAGATGTAAGTTTCACATATTTTAATAAACTTTTACTATAGAATAGTATTAAATTTGCAGAAGAGTGTTAATAATTGTGAAGAGTCTCCTTATACCCCACAACCTGTTTTTCCTATTTTTAACATCTTATTTGTGTATTCTGTTTTTTATAATTAACAAATGAATATATTGTTACCAGATTAAATTTATTGTACATTCAGATTTCCTGTGTTTTGCATAATGTCCCTCTTCAATTGAAAGATCTCATCCAAGATTCCACATTACATTTAGGCATCTTATGTCCTTAAGCTCCTATTGGATTTGGTAGTTTCTCAGGTTACCTTTGTTTTTTATTTATTTTGTGTGTTTGTAGGGGGGTGGGTACTAGGGATTGAACTCAGGGGCACTTGACCTCTGAGCCACATCCACAGCCCTATATTGTATTTTATTTAGAGAAAGGGTCTCACTGAGTTGCTTAGTGCCTCTCTTTTGCTGAGGCTGGTTTTGAACTTGTGATCCTCCTGCCTCAGCTTCTGGAGCCGCTGGGATTACAAATGTGCACCACGGTGCCCAGCTACCTTTGCTTTTGATGACGCTTGAGGGAGTACTAGTCAGGTGTTTCGCAGAATGACTGTGAATTAGGATATGTCAGATAGTTTCACTCTCTCCCCAATAACTTTTTCCCATTACAATACCATTATCAATTTTGAAGTCTATAATCTCAACATAACTTGCAATGATATATGTCTTAAAATATGTATCATGTATTTACTTAGTACTTCTTATTTCTTAACATGGAGATCAGGGATTTTAAGCAAGAGAAGGTCTAGTTTATCTCTTATGTGTTTTGTGTGTATATGGGGAGTATGTGAATGATTGATTGTGTGTTATATTTAACATTGTATTTTGCTGATTTTTCTTGCACAGATTATGCTTCTGAAGTTGTAGCCAAAAATTTATTACCTAATCTAATGTCACATAGGTTTTCCCTTAAGTTTGCTTCTAGAGGTTTTGTGTTTTTAAATATACATTTGGATCTATGATTAATTTTAGGTTAATTTTTAAGTGCTTGGATTTGGGGTTCAATTTTTTTGGCAGAGACTATCCAATTTTTTTACAGCACCATTTGTTGGAAAATTGTCCTTTCTCCATTGAATACCCTTTTATGTTTGTTTGATATATAAATATGCCTGCTCTTTTACTGACACCATGCTGACTTGGTCACTGTAGATTTACAGTGAGCCAGGAAATCAGTAAATGTCAGGCCTCTGTCTTTTGGTCTATCCATATAAATTTTACACAGCCATTTCTTTAATACATAGCAAATATCTTCCTGAGAGTTTGAGGGAAAATCTGTTAAATATATAGATCAAAAATAGAAGAACTGACATCTTAACAACATTGCACTTTTCAATCCCTGAATGTGGAATATTCCTCCATTTATGTCAATCTGTTTTGCCTTTCATCATAGTATTATAGTATCTGATAACAACCCTTGAAAATATCATGTTTTACTTAATACTAAGTATTTTTCATTTTATCATAAATTTCTTTTGTTAAATGATAAAGTCCACTTGTTTATTTCTGTTTCATAGAAAAGCAACTTACTTGTGTATACTCACCACATTCTATGCTTTTAATTTCAATGAAGAGTATTTTAGTAGATCCCTTGTATTTTTCCATAAAGAAAATCTTATCATCTCTGAATCTAGATATTTTTTCTTTTCAAATCTGTAAACCTTTTTCAAAATTTTCTTATCACACAGCTAAAACATCTAGTACAATGTTGTTACTGACATTTCTTTATAATTACTGAAAATTTTCTCTCATTGATCTTTAATCTTAATTTTTATTATTTCTATTCTCAGTTTCCTTGGTATTCATTTTTCCTCATTTAGTTTCTTAAAGTGAAATCTTAGATACAGACTTAACATTTTTTAATGTAAACAATGTTATATGTTTTGTATTTTACTTTACGTACTATTTTTGCTGTAAAACACAAATCATGATATGTTATATGTTGCTTTTCACTCATTTCATTGTTTTCTAAGAACTGCAGTTTTTTCTTTAGTGCATTCATTATTTCATGATATTTTCATAAATTTCCAAGAATTTGATAATTGTTCCCGATTTATAGTTTAATTTTATTGTCAGAAAATAAACTTTGATTACTTGAATCTTTTTAAATTTACTGAGGCTAATATTATGATCCAGAATATTATTTTTGGTAAATGATTAATGTGGAATTTAAAGATATGTTAAAAGAGCAGAGTGATTAACCATGAAGTTTCTAGAAGAGAATATTTGGGTGTGCATTGCTGCCATTTTCTACTCTGTGATGTTAGAAAATTACTTAACCTCATAGTGACCCAGTTTTCCTATTTGAGAAATGGTAATAAAATGGAGATAACTACCTCATGGTGTGCCTACCAAGATTAAATTTGCTAATACCTGTAAACACCTGGATCTTTTTTTTTTTTTTTTTTTTTTTTACAAACAGCATACACTCCACATACCTCAGCTGCCTTTGAATCATAACTGTCATGGCACTTGCCCTTTGTTGTCATCGTCAGCCATAGCAGCAGAAGCAATATCAAACTTGAAAATCAAATTGGAAAACTGTGGTCTTAAAGGTGGAAGGGAATCAGAAGAGTATAGTGCCATGAAGAAGAAAAGTGATTGGGAGTGATGGTTTACTGTCACTTTACTTCCTTTACAACCATTCTCATCCACTCACATTGACACAGAACTTAATGTGTTTTATACACATTAAATTATAATGCCTAAATTCATAATTTGGAGCCAGACCTTTCTGAACTCCAGCTGTCTTAAGCCACTCTTTACTCAACAATATTACTTAGATCTCTTAAAGGTTCTTCAAGGGTCAGCATGCTTGGGTGTAAATTCATAAACATTATTATCTTCCTGTATTTCTTATAGTATTGACTATCCATCTTCTTCTGCAGGCAATTAACTACCATTTTATTTCTTTCAGGAAGTCTCATTAATATTTTCTTCCAAATATTGTTAAGACAGTACCTTACTCTCTTTACTTAACATCATTATTTTGGATCAAGAAATCATTTCTCATCTGTACCATAATGACCTCTTTAACAAATCATCATACATTCTCAGTGCCCTCAATTCCATATGTATATTTTAGCCAGAATTGTTATTTAAAAATAGAAATCTGATCATCTTATCCCAACACAATCCCCTTCATTACTCAAAAGTTGTTTGGCTTTCAATCTCTTTGAAACATCTTGGTCTTTTCCTCCTTTGTTTGTTACCATGCTCCCCATTTTTATTCCTGTCCCACTTGCACAGATTTTTTAGCACTTACTAGTCAGTTTTCTAAAACATCTTTGCCTATATGTCTTATGTCTATGTTCTACTGTTCTTCAACTTGTTGAACATAAGCACATATCATTCAGGCTTCATTCAAATGGTACTTTTTCAGGGAATGTTACCCAGATTCTGTGCCAGGATAATATTTCTGAATTTATGTTTTTGTTGCTTCCAATCCATAGGCACATTTATGTGTGTGGTTTTGTAATGAATATTTATCCCCTTCTGTACTTTTTAATCCAAGTAAGCAGGAACTGTGTTCTTTTTGCTCATTACCATAGCAGCATTGGATGGACATAGTTGGTATAAAATCACATTCTGAGCAGCAAAGGGAAAAGAGTGGAATAAAATTCCTTTTTAAGGTGGCACAATTTAGGAGAATCAAACATAACTCAAAGGGGAAATTTAGTAAAATGATTAATATTGTTAGACTCTTGATAAGAAGATAGGTCTTTGGCATATAATTTTATTTTTAGATTGATATTTTTCTTAGCATAAATACAAATTACTTTGTTTAATCAATAAAGAATTACCATGTTATTATGAAAAAAAAAATCACTAGACCAAGAGTAAGGAAAATTGGTTCCTGATCAGTATTTGCCCAAAGAATCACATATAAAGTTGCTCAAAATTCTTATAAACCAAGAAGAGTTCTTTGAGGATATAATTTGTGCTTCAGAACAAGTTTACTGTCAACCTGTAACATGTTATTTCAAGTATATTTTCTTATTTTGGCTTCAGTGGAAAAACAAACATAGAAACAATAATTTATAGTAAGATTATTTGGGAGATAAAACCAAGGAACACCCATGGAAATGTGAGGAAATGAGATTGGGAAGATGTGTGAGTCAGTACAAAGTACTGCAGAATCATGCTGCACATGGATCAAGAGACCAGGAGTATGTGTGGGCTAGTTCCCTCCAGTCAATGCTGAAGGATTGCTTTGGGAGATTACTACCCAGGACCTATGCCCTGCCCAGCATATGCACAGAATGGGATAAATCATAAGAAGTCATAAGGAATTTTACTCAGTTGGAAGATAGGCAAGTGTTCACTACTCCATTAAAGTTCAAAGGGATATGGGTGGGCTGTCATATGGTCTGTTATGGTCTACTTTGTACTACACAGACCCATTCACGCCCCTTAGAAACTTATTCTTATAACTCCCATACCACTCATTCAAAATATACATCATCCTTTCTCAACATTTCTATTCTCCTACATCAGTTATGAAGTGGAGTAATTCTGATCTTAATTTCCACCAAGGCTGACCCTTGGTTATCAGGCTCTTTTCAAACCATTGCTCCTACAAAAACCCACTTTGATTATAATGGTGCTTGGAAAAAATGGTGAGAACTGATTTCTAGATATATTCTTGTAGTAATGACCTTATTTCTTGTGATCTTGAAGGTAATTTTTCCTACCAGTATAATGTTTCAGGATAGTATTGTATCTTTTTCATTCTAGTCTGTGAAACACTGTGGGTAACTCTTAATAAAGACATATATATATATATATATATATATATATATATGTCTTTATTAATCTCTTAATAAAGACATATATATATGTCTTTATTAAGCGTTTTATATATATATATATATATATATATATATATATATATATATTTATATCTTTATTAAGCATCTCTTTAAGGACCCACTTACATGCCAGTAGTTAGTGTTTGAATGATTAATATTTCTTTGCTGCAGAGGACATAGCCTTGGACCAGCAACCTAAAGGTGCTACATTCTTAGGTATTTGGTATTTGCCATAAATGGCATTTGTTCTCATTTTACCACAGATATCATTTGTCCCATTTGTTCTAAAGCCTGGACTTGTTAGAGTGCTTTCTTACTCTCTAACCAACTGTATACCAGTGGTCTTCTGAGTCCCTAAATATGCTATCTATGTCATCAATGTCTTAAGCATTTCATGAACAACTGTTGCAGCTTTCTTAGACATACAAGTTATAGGAGCAATAGATTGTCTTGTACTTGTACTATATTCATTAAGGAAGTTTCCCAAATCTTTGTAAGATTTATTTTGCACCCACGGTGCTCGTGTTTCTTATTTGGCATAATTCTTTCCACTACTTACTTTCCATGTATGATTAACCCATTAAGTCTCAAGTTTTTAATTCTTCGAATATTTCAATGAAACTAATATAGGTGCATTAAAATAGGTTGGAGATAATAACCTAGAGCTTTTCAAATAATTAATTATCATTAATAGTATTAATGACATCATTAATAATATTGATGAATATTATTGTAATCATTCACCTATTTTCTCAAAAGAATAGAACCCTAAAAATATAAATATTTATCTCAAAAATACCACAAGTGGTAGATTTGTTGCTCAACTTAAGTATTTTAAATGTTCCATAAAGGGAATGATGGGACATAGTGGGTTAAAATTATGTTATCAATACAAGAGAACACTTTAAGATTTGATGAAATATACAGATGATCAGGTTTTCATTGAGTTATGTTATGACAGATAGCAAGAATATAATTATAGCAATCATGCAAAATAATAAGGGTATTTTGCTGTTCATTTCCAAAGGAATATAAATTGTTCTGCTCTTCTCCAGAGTGGTGAAAAGAGTATATTTGCTAGATCAATAGCTTCATACAAGTGCCAGATGCTTGGCTGATTTGTTCTAGTACCAAATCCATATTCAGCATATCAGCTTTGATTAGGGTTATGGCTCAGTTATGTTCATAGGGACTTCTGTCTTGTGCTAATCCAGGAGTCATATTGGTGAATGAAGCAGTGATATGATGATATTACCACACCTGATTTCTTTAACTCTTTGAAAATAGCATGAAACACTGCCGTTCAATTTGAGAAATTATATTGCTTCTTATTTCCTATCTGGGCCAAGGATATGGGTGTAATTTCAAAGTCTTCTGCATGGCTTTTCCTACAATGAAAACTTAGCTCTAATTCCACAGGAAACCAGTGTGAGGGTTTTGCCAGCTGCTGAGCATATTTATACTTACTACAAACCATGACCAGAGTAAATGACCACTGATTGGTGCTTGGATCCAGTGAAACCTTTGTGAGGCAAACTTATGACAGGATCCGTTTATCACCTGACCTTTCTAATGGAGAGGCATTTTTGTTTCTTTAGCATTGGTTAAGCTTCTGATTTATATCTAATAGCACTGGAAAGATCTATTGAAAGTAGGGAAACTGGTCATGATTTTCTACTATGGTTTCTGACATCAGTCTTCTGCTCAACTACTATTTGTAGTTGCAGATATTCAAACATACAATACCCTCCCTGGCTTATCATCTCTCTCACCTCTAATAGCATTATGCTTATTGGCCCTGACCATAAATTCTTATGTGTCAATACTCACTTTGGGCCATTCCAGACATGCTGCTCATTACAATAATTGCATCCACCATGCTGCTGACAATGATTATGTGCTGCTTTCTGGCCTCCTATTCTTGAACTCTCACCCCCACTGACTTATAGTTCAAATTCCTATACCTAACTGAAAAAACCTCTCTTAAATGCCTGCTTTTCTCCCTCTCAACCCACCCTAAGTACTCATCCTTACACCAGTCTTAATTCGTTTATTTTTCATAAAACCCATTCAGACTCCCCAGCAGAATTATCTTTTCCATTCTTCCCATGTTTTCCAGTTTTTACTAGTTTATCACATCCCAGGGTCTGAATTACAGGGAGATGTGATTTCAACCTAATACAGAATCTTCAAGTGCAAAAACTTTGTCTACTTTGTCATTGTTTCTTCCAAAGTACTTTTCTTTAACATGTTTCTCTCTTTTCATGAATAGCTGCATATGAATAACATTGAAAATGATTTTAGAAAATAGGAAGTATATGATAACAAGATTTTGGATGTTTAAATAATTCAATGCTTAGGATTTGGTTAATTTTTAAATAGCAGAAATAAAGATATAAGGAAAATTTAGGGTTGTGATTCTCTATAACTACGTCAAAATTGGTATTATATTCCTTGCCAAAGGTATAGATCATGTAAGTGTGTTTATTGTGTGTGAGAATCTCATCTCTAAAGAATAGTGAGTAAAAAAATGGTAACTATTTTTAACAGATAAATGGATATGCATTATATCCAAATCCTTCTATGTCTATTTCATTACATTTTTAGGGACTAATTTAAAATAACCTTAATAACTATATATAAATGTAAATAAATGATTAGAGAAAGGAATATGACAACAACTTGATGTTAATAATGCTGAGCTTTTTTACTTTATCTAAAGATCTGTGAGGCTTTACAAACATTAACAACTCCCTCTTATCCAATGAGATAAGTATCATTATCCAAGTTTTATAGCAAAGTGATGGAGGCACAAAGAGATTAAGTGATTTCCTCAAGGTTACTGTCAGTGATGACAAAGAAAAAGATAGAAGCTAGATTTATGAATCTCCGTTGCATGCTTTGACTATCCTAGGGCTATGAGTAGTTGTCACCTTAAGCATCCAGATGAAAAATAGAGATTACAGTAAACAAAGACCATACAGGCAAAAGCAAAATATTTATATATTTGACAACATATTGATCAAACACAAATTTGAAAACACAAATGTGGAACCTTAGTTATATTGAAAAGGATGTGGTCCCTAGTGTGTAATTGCATAAGAATAGAAGGAATTATGCTATCTTACCTGCCAATCAATTTATGTATAAGAGTATATGACTGTGCTTTGAGAAAATTCTAAAAATATATATCAAGGAAAACAACATAATTGCATTATTTTAAATATATTAACATAAACTATGGCAACCTACAAACCAAAAAAAATCACTTTTTAATAAAAATAAAACTTTATTGGTGACATGTTTTCTTTGCTCTTTCTTTTAACAATCCATCCTGTCAGATTATAAAGTTTAAAATTACTTTTCTATGTGCCCTCTATGCAAATTAAGATTTCTATTGTGAAAGAGAACTTATTCCTTTATTCTTGTAAATCAGGCAAAAGAACCATTTTTGTACAAATTGTCCAAGTAATCATATATCTACATTTGTAATAAAATAGTTAGCTAGTGATTGTTTTGAGAAATGAAATTGGTCTGAGGCAATTAACTGCAAAGTTCCGGGCATTCTTTTTGTTTAAATGGCGTACTTCTTAGTCCTCTGACTAACAAACTGGTGTTGACAGGAAATGGGATTCACACTATTTGAAGTTTCATTGCTGTGAGCCAAGATTTCACGTTTGCAAATGGGGATGCCCCCCAGTTCCCTAGATACCTGTGGGGGTACTTCCATCATTCAAATTTGTTATTTTTCCTTTACTATACCAATACCCTCATCTATATATAGTCAATGTGAAGGGACAAAGAGAAGAAAAGGTCATTTGCACCATAACTCACAGATTACTCAGTCTCTGGCAGGCTGCTATTTTTCTTCTCTATAACTCATATTCCTCTTCAGGTGACATACAATAAACTGTTCATAAGAATATATTTTGATGAATATGTACATTTTTTAAATCCTACCATTATAAAGATAATGAAACTGTCCATCATCTTCCAGGTTAGCCCATTAGAATCGTCCCTTTCCGCTTTTTCCTACTTCTACCCTTCCACATCCAAGCAACCACCAATTTGTTTTTGATAACTTCAGTTTTACTTTTGTAGAATTTATATAAATGGAATCATTTAACATGTACTTTTGAGTGACTTATTTTATTCACCATAAAGATTTTGCTATTCATCCTTGTTGTAATGCAAATAAATTGTCATCTTTATTCCATTGTAGGGGTATATCACATTAAAAAAAATTCAGTCACCTGTTGATGACCATTTATGTTGTTTTCAGTTTATGGATATGACACATAAAGCTACTATGAATGTTTTTGATACATTTTGATTTCTCTTAAATACATATCTTAGAATGGAAATGCCACATCTTGCAATAGGTATATGTGGAATTTTTTAAGAAACTGAACTGCTTTCCAAAGATTTTATACAATTTTACATCCCAGCAACCATGTAGAAGAGTTCCAGTTTCTCTATAGCTTTGCCAACTCTTGGTATGATGATCTTCTTGAATTTCATATACCATAATAGTTGTGTAGTAATAGCTCATTGTGGTTATTAAGTTGTACTCACCTAATGACTGATGATGCTCAACATCTTTTAATGAAATTATTGCCATATATATATCTTTGGTGGAATATCTAGTCAAATCTTTTATCCATTTTTAGTTTCTTAAAATATTAACATCCATAGTAAACAAGTTGGACAGGTATTATAACTGAAACCTACTTGATAGATACTATGAATCAAATCTCAGAAACATGCTTACATGATCCTTAGAGCACCCAGTTTGTAATCATGAGAGCAACAGGTCCTTCAGCAGTATAAACAAATATATGACTCTCTTAGATTCTTATTGAAGGTATTGTTTTAGCTAGTGAACTTAGTCTTGTAAAGAAATACACTAAAATTTATATATGCTTTCCACCTTCAATACAGTAACCAGTGGTTTTTGTATATTTATTCTTCCAGCAACAAACAAAAGTGCTAGCATATTTTTTCATAAGTAGATAACTAATTTAATGTACTTAATAAGGTAATTGACTAATTTTTTAAAAATTTATAATTATTTACTATTCATAAAGTATTGCTTTTACTGTGATAAAATATAAAAATAAGTACATATTATATGGATGTCAATCCAACTCACAAAATCTAGGTTATACAAATACTTACCCATCAAAATTACTTCTACTCTTTTTATAAAATTTATTTTTATTTTAAGTTGTTAGAAGTGACAGCAGAATGCATTACATTTCATATTATACTTATAGAGCACATTTTTCCATATCTCTGGTCGTACACAAAGTATATTCACACCATTCGTGACTTCATACATGTACTTAGCATAATGATATCCATCTCATTCTACCATCTTTTTTTTTTTTCTTCTTCACCCTTTTGCCCCCTCCCATTCCCTCCCTCCCCATTGGTCATTCTAGTGTTCCTCTAATCCTCCCATGCTCCCTGTCCCAACCCCACTGTGAATCGGCTTTCTTGTATCAGAGAAAACATTAGGTATTTGGCTTTTTGGGTTTGGCTAACTTCACTTAGCATTATATTCTCCAACTTCATCCATTTACTTGCAAATGCCATGATTTTATTCTCTTTTATTTCTGAGTATTACTCTTTCTTAATGTTAACTCGTATCAAAAGTCCAATACATTATTTTTGTATAGATATTTTTGGGTGTATGTACATATCACAAATGTCAAAGTTTTAATAAAGGTATGTGATTTTTTTCTTGTAAAATATTTTAAATTCAGATTGTATCTTTCTTATTGTTTGATTCTTTCTGTAAATTTCTACTAAAATGATGAAACTACTACTCTATAGTTACAGTGTATCAATTCTACAACTTTAATAGAAACAACAGAGCAATTAAGCAGAGCAATTAAGATCTGTGTCTCAGAGTGCTAGTTGTGTAATTTGTTCTGATTCAAAAATTACAAATCAAGGAAAAACAAAAATATTTTATATATATCATATAACTAAACACATAATATGATAAATTCTATGTGGACAATACACTTTTAAATTCTCTTACATGTGGACAATTGCATGCATGTCAAACTTCCAAGTTTGACAAGAGTAGTTTGGTTTTAATATGCAAGAAAATGAGTATATATGTGTTTCTCTGTTTACACATACTATGATGGATACATACAGACATATGGGTAAGATATTCTTATCTCCTTCCTACAACTCTCTTCTAAAAGTGTGGCAATAGAATAAATACATAGAATTCAGAAGTTCCAACCTGTATTTTTTGAATCCATAATTCCTCCCACTTGATGAGGAATTTGGGGCAAGTATTTTTTTTCACAAATTGCTCTGTATGGAAAGGATATTACTATTTATTAATACTCACAAACATTGCACAGAATATAATCCAAATGCTAACGGGGCTGATTCTGACAATATAATTAAATAGAGGTCTCATCATCCCTGGAGTAAAGGGCACATAGATTGCTACCTTCTTCAACCTGACCCACCTATCACATAGCTCAACATCAAGGTGATGTTCAGACTTCACCAGTTTTTTAAGCTTTCCCTGATTTATTTGGGTCACACTGTTGCAACTCATACAGCAATGTTTTCTTTCCAATTTGCTCTATGATTTGCTGTAAATTTCCTGACTTTAAAAATAATGACTTTTTCTTATAGTTATATAGCCATATAAATATATATTTAATATTGTTATATTTATTCTGCATTCTCATGAATGAGAGGCCATTAGAGAGGTAGGGAACTAAAATGTAACAGAAAAGACAAACAAGAGAAATAACTGAGCAGCAATAATGAGCACTCTGAAGAAGTCAAGGGAAGATTCCTAGAGGAGTGAAGCCTAATTGAATGTGAAGGAGCAATGAAACTTTAGGTGGATAAAGAGATGGTGGGAGGTGCAGGCAGATGTGGGAGTACAAGATGCTTGAAAGATGAGGAACAGCAGAGGGACACAGGACTGGGATGCAAATTCTGCGATTGGGATCAGCAAAATTGAGAATGGAACAGAGGACAGATAACAAACCATAGAAATCACCTTATCCAGGGCAACCATATAGTTCCCAGGTTTATACTTATCTGTGCTGGAACCACTAGGAATACCATTCCTTGCATTTGTATGATTCCTAATTTGAACAATAAATTATAAAGCCATTGTGGTTTACAATTACTTCTTGTGTTTTTATTTTTTTCAACAAATAGTAAGGAAACTTTGATAGATGTTAAGAGAAATATTGAAAAAGTTAAATAACTATTTAGAAAGACAAATCTGTCAACTGGTTAAAAGATGACTTTCAAAGAGGTATGGAGGTATGAATGAACCCAAGAAAACTAGTAAAGAGACCATTTGTTAGCATAGCTAAAGGTCTATCAATTTTATTTATTTTTTCAAAGAACCAACTTTTCCTTCTGTCAAGTTTTTCAATTGTTTTTTTAGTTTCAATTTCATTAATTTCAGCTCTGATTTTAATAATTTCCTGTCTTCTACTTCTTTTAGGGTTGATTTGTTCTTCTTTTTCTACGGCTTTGAGATGTAATGTTAGTTCATTTATTTGTTGACTTTTTTTTTTTTTTTTTTTTTTTTAAGGAATGAGCTCCATGCAATGAACATTCCTCTTAGTACTGCCTTTAGGGTGTCCCAGAGATTTCGGTATGCTGTATCATTGTTTTCATTTACCTTTAAGAATTTCTTAATCTCCTTCTTGATGTCTTCTGCAACCCATTGATCATTCAATAGCATATTATTTGGTCTCCAGGTGTTAGTGTATTTTTTCTTTCTTTTTTTTATCATTGATTTCTAATTTCATTACATTATGATCTGATAGAATGCAGGGTAGTATCCCTACTTTTTTATATTTGCTTAGAGTTGCTTTATGGCATAATATATGGTCTATTTTTCAGAAAGATCCATGTGCTGCTGAGAAGAAAGTGTATTGGCTCATTGATGGGTGATATACTCTATATATGTCAGATAAGTCTAAATTATTAATTGTATTATTGAGTTCTATAGTTTCTTTGTTTAACTTTTGTTTGGAAGATCTATCCAGTGGTGAAAGAGGTGTGTTAAAGTCACCTAGAATTATTGTGTTGTGGTCTATTAGATTCTCGAACTTGAGAAGAGTTTGATTGATGAATGTAGATGCTCCATTATTTGGGACATATATATTTATAACAGTTATATCTTGTTGATCTATGATTCCCTTAAGCAGTATGAAATGTCTATCTTTATCTCTTTTGACTAACTTTATCTTGAAGTCTACTTTATTGGATATGAGGATGGAGACCCCTGCTTGATTATGTAGACCATGTGAGTGATATATTTTGTCCCATCCTTTCACCTTTAGTCTATGAGCGTCTTTTCCTATGAGATGTGTGTCTTGAAGGCAACAAATTGTTGACCCAGCTATCCCACTCCTTGGGCCTATTCCCAAAGGACTTAAAAACAGCTTATTACAGGGACACAGCCACATCAATGTTTATAGCAGCACAATTCACAATAGCTAGATTGTGGAACCAACCCCAATGCCCATCAGCAGATGAATGGATAGGGAAACTTTGGTATATATACACAATGGAACACTACTCAGCAGTAAAAGAGAATAAAATCATGGCATTTGCAGGTAAATGGATGGAGTTGGAGAAAATAATGCTAAGTTTAGCCAATCCCAGAAAACCAAAGGTCGAATGATCTCTTTGATTCAAAGATACTAACTTATAAAGGCAAGAGAAAGGGAATGAGAGGAATGAAAGAGCTAAAGAACAAAGAGTGGGGATGGTCAAAGAGTGGGGTCAAGGGCATACGAATAATGGCAGACTGAGTTATCCATGATTACCCTAAATACATGTATGAAGACACAATTGTTGTAAAAATACTTTATATTAAACCAGCAACTCGAAAAATTGTGCTCTTTATATGTAATATGAAATTAAATGTACTCTGCAAATGTGTATAACAAATTCGAATAATAAAAAAATTTTAAAAATGAGACCATTTACTAAAAATGACAAAGACCTACATGGCAGCAATGGGAATAGCTGTTTAGAGAAGTACTTTCAAGAAGTTTTTAGGAAGTTTTAAAAGCATTGATTAATGGAGATGTAGAAAAGAAGAAGAAAACAACACATTAAATAAATATTAAGAAAATATTAAACATGAATAAGTGAAGGCATAGAAATGGGAAAACTATAGGAGGAGTTCTTTCATGATGGCATAGCATTAAATAGGCTAAACCTGAAAATGTGTGAACATTATTATAAGTAACTCTGGTAGTCTCTTAGGTACAAAATTAAAGTCAGTCGATGACTCTAATGTCAGCGCTGTGAAGTGTGACCCTCGAGAGCAGGGAAGAGGCACAGGGTATTCAGGAGCCTGCCTGGATGGGACACAGGTTGGTGTGGTGGGAGCAGGCTGCCAGCTTCTGCAGTCTCAGTAGGATCTGCCCAAGAGTCAGGTGTCAGAGCCGGTAACTCAGAGCTGGAGTGTGGTAAACAATTCATTATTGAGGCTAAAGTTTGAGAACAAGATTAATGAGTTGAGGGTACAATAGGTAATCAGGCTGAAGCACAGGTAGGAACAAAGTCAAGAACTCCCAACTGGGACAAGGAACCAAGGCTAGCAAATTGGAAAAGAAGGAAGACTGTTTGTTCAAAGAGCTGACAAATGAGTGGTTGAAAAGCTGCTTCCTGATGGGAGAGGCTGAAAGAGTGTCAAAATGAGAAGCAGGCAGAAGTAAGATAAAAAAAATAACTGAGGGTTCACTCAGTGAGAATAAATCTCACTAAAAAAGGTAAATAGTTAAATACTATTGCTGAACAGATCAGTGGGTAGCTTTTCAAGGAACTACGTGCAAGTTCAGTGTATCCATGTGAAGAGGATTTTGCTAGGACTATAGTAACTTATTTCATATTCAATGGACATCATTGGAAAATATAATGACAAAAAATGATATGATAAAATAAGTGTAGGTAGATAAATGAGAAGGTCCATGTACTTTTATAAGATTTCTGGAATACTGACTTATTGCTGTTAGTTTTCATTTTAGGTAGACATGTAAAAAGTTAAATAGCTCTACTTAATGTAGTATGTAACTAATTTTCCATTAGTGAAATAAGGTATGCCAGTAAGAATTTCTCTGCTGAAAAATATTATGTCTTGCAGATATCCTTATTGATTTTTTTCCATCTACAGCTCTGATACTTTTCAAAAATATGTGCTTTTCTTCTCTCTTATAATTGCTCCTTTATTGTGACATGTTCTACTGAGTTACAGTCATAGTTTATAATCAACTGGAAGCAAATTGGGTACTAAAAGCTGCCATGACACTAAGTTAGGGAACCGCAAATAGCATTTTGGAATTTAAGAACAATATAATTTAAAAATATCTTATATATCTCTTTAATCAAAAATATCTCTTTAAAGCAGGAAATTCCATCATTTTTTTTATTTATCTTCGCACTAAAAATTTCTTGTGTATTTTGTCATATCCAAATGAATCCTGACAAAATGGAACCTACACTTTATTAAAATATACTATGGTTAAAAACAGAAAAACAAAATCACCCTATGTACCACATTTGATATAATCTGGAGATCATCTGTTTTATAAATAACAATAGACAGATTTATGGTCCAGGAAGATTGCACATAATAAAATGATATGTGAGTGAGAAATAAAGACAATAAATACAAATATAATCTATAGATTACAGAATTAGTACACAAAAAGCAAATAATATTACAAAGTGATTCTGAATATTTATAAGTAACATGGTCAATATGTGATTAAGGCCCACTATTAGTTTCAATGGGAAATCATCTTGACATTGCATCTCTCCAAGTTGAATACAATCCATTTCATTTTTGTTTGTTACTTCTCATGGTTTTATAAAAGCATTTGTAGTTGTTTCACCTCTGGCTCTACCCTGTGTTATATACATCACAAACTCATTTCAATAGTGATATTAATGATTTTAGAAATCACTACAAATGGTTGGCAGCATCATTGTCGTTAATGTCTCAGGGGAGCCATGCAAGCGAGTTTTATCAGCTTGAGGCTGAGGTATTTGATGAAGTAATAACAAACTAGCTCTGGATTGTCTTTCATTACCCTTTATCTCTCCTACAGAGAATATAATCTTATTCAAATTATAATGGCCTGTGTTATCAATGAGCTTTACTATTTATTTACCTGCATCCAGACATGCAAATGCTCATGCGTTCTGCTTTCTCAACCTACCTGTAATGAAATTTCTTCACTATCAGAATCATGCACAATCACAAATTATAAACTAGTTACCAGTATAATTTGCTTAGCATAAAAATCCCCTATTCATTCATTTAACATACTATCTTGATTAAAGGAGTAAAATCCAATCTTTAGAAATGAAATACAGTATATGTTAAACAACTTTGAAAATAAGATCACTATTTCAATTAAGAAGTAGTTGTGGGTTGTTCTCTGTTGTTTTGTTTGGTATTTCTCTGAAGCAAAATAGTAAGTTCAGCTGTGTAGAAGCTAACCTCAGTTAAATATAGAACTGTTAAAGACTGGTACTTCTGCTCAAAACAGAACACTTGATAGCTAAGTATCTACTTTTATTTTAGTTCAACATCTTTATTCATAACAGTATTGTTTGTAGTGTACAAGCTGAGTAATTTTGGAGTTTCATACCCATTGCCAACATTAACCAATAACCCTAAACCTTAACCAATCTGTAACAGAAGTTAAGCAAATATAATTACGTAGTTTTCAGATAGGAGAATTACAATTTGAGAAGTGCTTTGATGTACAAAAAGAATCAAGAGTAGAGCCTATTTCTCCTAGACCAGTGTTATAGCCTTTCTGTCAAATCTGCTTTGATCTTAAGTATAATGTCTTCCTTGACTTTTGACATGTATTAACAGCAAGGTAAAGGAAAAAAAAAAAAAAAAGACTTTTACATTGAAGTTAATGATGGTCTATGAATTAAACCATTTTCACCCCTTGTTGATTCATTCATATAACAAATATTTATTAACTACTTTATTTATGCCAACATTACTATAGATACAGGGATCAGGCAGTGCATACATACTCAAGAATTCTTGCCTTTATTCTACTGCATAGGAAGTTTAAAGGGATACATGCTATAGATGTGTACAGTGGATTGGGACCACTAGGAGTGGTTTTTAATACTAAAAGTGTGGATCCATAGGCCTCAGATACATAGGAATAAACCAGGAGATGAGTTAGTAACTGCCTTATAGATACAATGTCAGGTCTTTCTAATAACTTCCAATGGTTTGCCATTTTTCTATCTTGTAAAAAACAATTTTCTACTAGGATTGAACCCAGTCGTGCTCAAGCACTGAGCCACATTCCCAACAATTTTTTTTTTTTTTTAATTTTGAGACAGCGTCTCACTAAGTTGCTCAGGACCTTGTTAAATTGCTGAGACTGGTTTTGAACTTGTGATCCTCCTGCCTCAGCCTCCTGAGCCAGTGGAATTACAGGTGTGTGTCACCACGTCAGGCTGTAAAATGTTCTTGAAACATCATCAGATTTGATCTTCCTAATAATATGAAGTAGAGAAGACAATTGTGATTGTCTCCATTTTATAAATAAGAAAATACAATTGAAAAGCTTTGTATTATAAACAGCACAAGTTTTGATTTCCCTCTGCCATATCATAATTTAATTCTATTAATTTAATATTGTGCAAGCCAATGCAAATGTTTCATTCGGGATTTCATTCGGGATTCTTCCAAATATAATGAACCTCCATAAAAAATAAGATGTTAATATTACACTAGTCAGTGACACCCTTTTACAAAGTTCAGATCATGTCTGTTCTACCCTCCAATATTCTGATTCATCAATCTCACCAATGTCCAACCACACTGGCCTTCTTGCAAATTCTGAATTACACCTATTATTCTCACTCTTTTCATTGTTTATTACTTGTAAGTAGTTAAGTACTTGCCCACACACATTCTTAGTTCATTCTTCCATATTCACTGCAGAGTTTTCTTTACAGTCATAGTTTTCTCAAATTACTTAGATGATAGACAAATCATCATTCTGGTCTCCATTCTGTTGCCTCGCTCAATTTTTTGTTTTTTTACTACTTTTCTGTCTTCTGAATTACCTTTCTTCTTCTAAATATAGTATGAGCTTTTCTGGTGCAGAGACACTGGCACCATAATCACACTGGTATTTTCAACTGAGGACTTTCCAAAGCATGTGTTAAGCTCTTTGTGTTTGTTACACCAATGAAGCTATCAATTTGTTTCAGGACTCCAAAATCTGCTCTAAACCTCAGTAACAATAGAAAGTATTTGGAAACAACAAAAGGAATAGTTGTTATATCAGACACTTTTTCAGCATTAAATTACTTAATGTCATTACTTTTATCGTTTTTTTTCAGATTAGAAAATTGAGACACAGAGAAAGTGCCTCAACCAATGACTAGCATACCAAGATTTGAGGACAAGATCTTCACCAGTTCACTTTATGATATTTCTCTTTAACACTGTATCCAAAAAGACCTTTAGTATTTCTGATTTTCCAACTTATTGTACAAATCTTGGGACTGTCTTTTACTTTACTGTCAGATAAACATTGAAAATGGTGTAACTAAGTCCCCTTGCATTTAGCAAGGCCTTTATTTTAATTGAAATACCTTGAATAATTTGTTTCCTCTAGTTTTACTCTCTTATGCTATTTCTGACTGGTGGTTAGTTAAATACTTAACAACATATTGTTTTAATTATTGCTTTTCTGGTGAACACTAAAATAAATCTCAGTAAAATATAGATGTAGAAGTTAATGCCTATCTTAATTCTTAATATAGGTTATATAGCATTGATAACATCTAAATAAAAACTTATGGTAAATTAAGTTGTAGTTGAAAATTTTAGGACTATTTCTAAAAATGCATTTATAATGGTATTGATTGTACCTAGACCCATGTATTTCTTTTGATACTGTTAAAGATTAAGAATTGTTTATGTGAATTATTAAATTTAAGAGACATGTAAAAATCATTATCTATTGTTAAAAATATAATTGTTGTTACAGGCTTTATTTCAGCTAAATGGCAAATTTAGATTTATAGAGCTAAGCTTTTTCAAAGGAAAGATACCAGTTTATCAAGTTGCAGTTTTTCTCAAATATTGGTATTGGTAACTAACAATAAATAATCTCCAAAATTCTAATCATGTACACTCAATCTACAAAATAGTAACAAGTGTCAGATTTGAATTTGCTAGCTAGGTCTCTTTCTATATATGAGATATGTGACAGATACTGAGAAGGCAAGTACAAAACTACTCTATAGAATTTTTTAAGTCTTAGAAATAATGAAGATGATACTACCAAATAAATGAAAGATCAAACGACAAATAAATAAAAGATCAAATAAAAAAGATCAGTTGAGAACACTGTTACCTCCCACTTCTTACCTGGTCTCCAAGAAAACCTGTTGGCTCCTTAAACTAATGCCCAGAGTAGAATATCTTAAGGGACTTCTTCCCTTAGTGTGTAGGGTATGTCTTCACAAATGGCTAAAAACAAGCAGTCATGCCTGGCAAAATATTAGAGGGGCTTAAGTAAGGAAGAAATGAGGAAACAAAGGGAAATCCAAGGAATTTGAGCAAATAGTTTATATAACTGTAGTGTTTGGTGAAATTTTGGAGGCACTTGAGATATGATTTTTTTATGTAGAAATGTGTAAAATATTTATTGAAGCATAACACAAATAATAAAAGTGAATAAGTCATTGGCATACATTAAAATGAATCATCATAATGAAAAAACAAAAACTAGGAAAAATACAGAATATGCCAGGAAAGCCCTTTGAATCCCTGCCAGATATAACAAGCTTTCTCCATTCTAAAAGATACATGATAGATTTGTTTGAAGTCTGTTTTAGTCAGCTTTTTTTGCCACTGCAAATACAAGACCCAACCAGAACAATTGTAGAGGAGGAAAATTTTTATTTAGGGGCTCATGGTTTCAGAGGTCTCAATCCATAGACAGCAGGTTCCATTGCTCAGGGCTCAAGATGAGGCAGAACATCCCAGTGGAAGAGTGTGGCAGAGGGAAGCAGTTCACATGATGATCAGGAGCAGAAAGAGAGACCCCACTGGCCAAATACACATATATACCCCAATGTCCCTCCTCCTGCAGTTATCACTCCGTTAATCCCATCAGAGGATTAATCCACTGATTGGGTTAAGGCTCTTACAACCCAATCATTTCTTCTCTGAACTTTCTTGCATTGTCTTACACATGAGTTTTGGGGGATACCTCAAATCCACACTGTAATAAAGTCTTTAGAATTTTCCATAAATGGAATCTTACTATGTACTCCACTTTCATGAAAATTATAACATTTATCCATGCCATGCCAGAAGGCAATGACTATCAATTGAATTTTTAAAAAATAATTAAAACTAATTACTTAAAATCATATAATTATATATGTTTTTAACAATCTAAGACATTCTCACTTGAGTAAATCACTGACTCTTTTTATATCAAATATTTTCTAAGTGAAATATTTCCTAACTAAATGGTCATCTTTGGCCTCCTACATTAAACTTGAGATAGAACAGTGATAAAATATTTACATCCTGTGGCTATTATCAAGAGTCTAAGAATTGTCCTGAAAGCTTTATACAAAATTATGATAAAAGTTCAATTTGATAATACACGAACATAGAAATGTTGACATGTATATAGGAAGTGTGACTACAATGTAGAGCGAATGATGTTCATGCATGATCCACAAAAATCCTCTGTGGCTCTTGACTTGGGAATCATGGGAATCTTTTAAGACTTAGAGATCATACACATTAGGATATCACCCACCTGAACATTTTGAAGCATTACATACACATTTTGCATTTAATTTCAGAATAACATAATCTATCTGAGGGGATTCTTAAATCTATAACCTGATATGTGAATAACACTAACTTTAGAATTGGCTTTTACAGATATTTCTTAACAGAAGAAAGAAAGACTGATTTAAAAAATAGTGTCATTCTTTTATGGAGAGGAAAATGGTGTGAATATACTTTGTATACAACCAAAGATATGTAAAAATGTGCTCTATAATATGAAACATAATACATTCTGCTGTCATTTCTAACAACTTAGAATAAAAAATAAATAAATTTTTAAAAAAGAGAAAAGAAAATCACAGAGGCTTTTTGTCACCTTTAAAAATATGGTGATAAGTAAGCAGACAGTTTGTTTTTCTGTGTGACTGAATTTAGCTCATGGAGGTTAAGTTATTCTTTTCTTTGAGTAGAATCATATTTACTTTCTAAATCCTTTCAAGTTTGCCACTCTTTAGTACCCACAGGCAACATTTTAGCACTCTTTCTCTATCATCTGTTATCTATCTATGTGTCATCATCATCATCATCATCATCATCATCATTTTTCACTGGTACTCAATTCTGCCATGTAATTTTTGCAAAAGACTTCAGCAGTATTTTTCTCATTTTATCACTTAACTGCTTTATGAATGCCAATACCTGTCAGGGTCCATTTGCAGCTAATTGAACTTGTTCTAGCTAATTTGTCCAGAAAGGTATTTAATAAAAGGAATTAAATGCTAACAAAATAATTGGAAGTTCTGGAATACATGGCTATTGTTAAGGTCTTCTTGAATAATTCCAAAATTCCATCATGGAATTGACAACTAACTTGCCTCTTAACGAAATCTTAAAACTAAAGCAGCCCACAGCTCTTCCAAATTCTGACTTTGTGATCATATAATGTAAGCTAGAAACTAACACAGAGCCACCACTGCAGTTGCTGGTTTGCGGAAAATACCGACTGCTGTGGTCCAGGAATAATCACTGAATCACTGGCTCCAGTGTCACCTCACCAGCCAAACTGAAGCCAGAGCTTCTCTCCACTTCAGTTAGTACTAAATTTAAAATTTGGGTAAGAACACCTGGTTGGTAGAACCTAAATTACATCCTGAACTCATGCCGCAAGGTGGTCCTGAAATTCAGTCTGTAGCTTTTTATCTCGGTAGTACATAAGGCAGACCACAAGAAAGCAAAACAGATGTTGAGCAAGATAATCTGCCTTATATGCCACAGGCATCTAGCAGTATTCAGTCACAGCTTTGTGATTATCAGGATGTGATTATCACAAGAACATCAATAAATCTCCAAATTTAAAAAATACATAACAATACACAATATTTAAACCTCAGGACTATTACAAAGGAGCAAATGAAGAAAGGATATATATAACTGATGCTATGCCTATCAACAGCTGTACAGTGAGTAATAGAAAGTATACTGAAATTATTTTTGCATTGAATATTGTTTGAAATAAAGGTACTTGAAATCAGTGAGGGTTTCCTTTTTTTTTCTTTCCTTTTTTTAAAAATTTCTGCATGTGGGCGTGGGTAGTGGGTGAGTTCTGGTTATGGAGGAATTTTCACTTCATTAAAAATTTTGCAATAAAATCTGATCAGCAACATTCCATATGTCTAGAAAGACAATAAAAGATACAAAATCATTGTTCTTTATTAAACTTTTATACTAGCTAAAAAGATTATTGTGTTACAAATGCTGCATATCTTTTAAAAAGCCTTTATAATATTCTAGAAGAAATGTCACATATGCATTCTCTGAAAGCTGATGTTCTATGTGTAATATATAAAAATAATACATTAATATATTTTTAGACTTTCTTTGAACTTCCAGGTAGCGAATCTGTTTCAGCCTCCTTTTGAACTCTAAAGAAATTAGAGAAGAACTGGGTCTGTTTTTCTGTAATTCATCATAATGAAAATAATTTCAGTTATAATCAATGGGTAAAAAGTCTTTGTAATCTAGCATGGCATAATATAGGGTAAAATAAGTCAGTTATTGGAACACTTATGAAAAATATAAAATATCAACTTTATCTTTATCTCTTTCATAAAGACCAAAAGAAAAACTGATATTCTAATAACAAAAATTTTTAGACATTTCTCTGCCAAATTAACCTTGATCATTAAATCCTTGTTACCAAGTGACAATACTATTTGATAAATTGTCTCACTTAATAGTGAATTCCACTCAACAAAATTGGGAAAAGATGCCATTTAGGATAACCAAAAACTACACAGTAAAAGTCCTTGTTAAAAGCAGATTATGGGCAACATAAATAAGCATTAAAAAATGTGGACCTGTAATGGAAGCTAAATTTGCCCAGATTCTCAACTGTTAAAAGTATCTCTGTATGTCTCACAATAACTGAAAGGCAAAATGCCTTCAACCCCACCCTTGCTCCTCTCAACACTGACTTCCAATATTGACCCATTTCCATCAGTACAGCATCCCTAGCAGACCTCAAGCCAGTAACTAGCAGTGAGTGCTCCTGATCACACCTCTGGTGGTTTCCACTGGCCTAGTTCTGGTCTGTCTCAGTGTGTGTGTGCATGAACATATGCCTGAGCATGTGTGTGCACGTGTATGGTGTGGAAGTGTCACAAAGCAATGAACATGACACAAATTTTATTTCTCCAGTGTTGTCATAATTTTTCTCAATCTCTCCCTGCTTCATCAGAAACACCAGCAATTCTGACTGGAGCATAAAAACACAAGCCTGATTAGAACTTAAGCTCCACCACTTTCTATTTCCTGAACCTATCAAAGCATTTTGGAGCGTTAGAAAGGCTATTCATTTTTACATATGGTAAATGACTCTTGCCTTCAAAACTGTTGTCAGAATTACATAATTTCTAATAACATATGAGAATATGACAAGGCTCAAGGCCCACAGAAAAAATAGATTTTCGATACATGTTAGTTCCCTTCCTTTCTCTCTCCAGCCATTACAAAACTGGATTTGCTCTCCCCCCTAGTGGCAGACCTCCCACATTCTGCATTATTTGCATAAATTAACCAAATCAAACTGATTTTACTTGCAACAATATGCTCTAAAAGGTCAAAAGATAACACAATATTGTCTCCAAATTAAATACTGTGGAAAACAAAATGCAAACTTTATAGTAATAAAAAACAATATAAATACTGTATTGAATATTTCCTTTAGCCAGAAAAGAATATATATAAATGACAAAATAAACAGCATAATTACACAGAAGGAAAAACACGTGCTGCTTGCCCAGCCTGGATATAATTTTTGGTTGTGATTGTCCCAATTACAAGTTAAGTAGTATTATGTTTTTTCATGCTCAATTTACTTCTGAGCTGATTAAAACGACCAGCTCTTGGTGTGTTTGTTTTGTGTGGACACATCTGCTGACACTGTTTCCATCTTATAGTCAAACTGCTGAAATGAATGACTATGACAGATTCAATGCTCTGTTTAGAAATAAGACTTTGACCTCTACAAAACATTTCTCTCTGTATTTCAAAAATCTCTTCTGTAATTTCTAACACTGCAAACTGTTTCATTTGTTACAGCCTGGCTTACTTCTTTTCATGTACTTTTCCTGGTCAAGTTTGAAAGGCTGGCCACAAGGTAGCTCCCTTGTTATTATTGCACATATGCTCAGTAGTGTTATCTACAATTCCCCTATACTATTTATTTATTTATTTATTTACTTAGTGGTGCTGAGGATTGAACCCAGGCTTTTGTGCATACGAGGTAGGCACTCTACCAACTGAGCTAAATTCCCAGCTCCCCTATACATTTTATTCTCAAAAGTTTTCCCCTTCTTGGACAAACACACCAAAAACAAAAGGCAAAAAAATGCTCATGGCCGGGCGCGGTGGCGCACGCCTGGGGGAGGCTAGGCAAATCGCGAGTTCAAAGGCCTCAGCAATGGTAACTTAGCAACTTGAGACCCTGTCTCTAATTTGGGGATGTGGCCATAGAATCCCTGGTAAATAAAGCTTGTACAAATGGGTTAAACTTTCTATTTCATGAATGAAATAAAGTTGTATTCCAAATGAAACTTTTACCTTAATATATTTTTGAGACTAAGAGACTTTATGTAGCACATTTCATATCTGCATTTAAATATCTCTTGAACATTCTGAAATAATAATATGGGTGAATTAAATTACTATTTTTAAATAAAGATTTCTTGGAAAGCACTTCTATGGGGATAATTAATATTGGAGTTCCAGAACTAGCTATTTGGTGGTAACATTTTCCCCCATTTTCTTCTTTTTAAACATTGCTTATCTTAGTTTGTTGTCTATTGGAGATAAGAAACATTCAGGTCACAACATCAATAGGTTTTATTACCAAAAAAGCCCCAGATGTTATCATCACCTGCTCTGTCAGTTTAATTAGATATATTGAAATGTGCTATATCCCTGTTAAGCCTCAGACTGTGGAAAAATAACTTTTTCCTCTGTTCTTAAAATTCTTAAACAGGTATTGTTTTGAAAATTGAATCATTTTTCACATTTTAATGGGATCAGAGAAGACGCAAAAATTTCATGTTTTCATTTTGCAGCAAATAACTAAGTGTTTTAATAAGGTCTGAGTACATTTGTCATTGATTTTAATCCAAAGATCACAGTACTATATTAGAGGCATAATGCACATTTTGCCAAGAAAATGGGACAATAAGCTTTCTGTGTGTTACAATATCAAGTGGACTGCAAATTTATAGGTGGTTAAAGAAAAAGACATTTCCTTCCTAAGCAACATTTCAGGGTGACAATTCCTCTGAATAGTCATTCAGGGACTGGTGCCCTCTTTTTCATCTTCCAATGGTGGCTTTCAAGGTTCCCTGCAAACCTACCAAAAAAAGGAGAAGAGCACTAGGTCTGCAAATGCTGCAGGATTTTCATAGACTTTAAGCCAGAATTCAGCATTCCACTAGAACTGAGCCAAAACTCACAACTCATGGCCACATGTATCTATGTAAGGGAGACCAAAAATGTAGGCCCATGTAAGGAAAAAAAAAAGTTAAACAGCTAACATTCTCTGCCCACTAGTAATCAAATATTCATTTGCACATTACTTCCCACATGTAACTATGCTGATTCTCCTTGCACAAAAGCAAAGCTTGACATCCTGTTCAGTTCAAAGTCCAGAATCATTTGATAGCATATAAATGTTTCCATTATATTCATAAGCAACCCCAGCAACCAATACATTACAAAGACAAACCAATCTCTTCTTCTCCAACATTTAGCAATTAGACCTCTTTCTTTATATCAAAGAAGGTTGTTTAATTAGTCTTGAATCTGTACTCAAGTAAAAATTTCTCAATCCTGAGGATTGTCTGGCTACTGGGTTCTTTTTTTGTCATTTTCTTTTAACCACATCTAAAGAGGTTGTTCAGGAGTATTCCAGCTTTTGTGATTGCTCACACTTTGCAGCCTGATTCCAACTGACATAAATTTGAAAGTCTGTGTTGGTTTTAAGCTTCGACCAATCTAAAGCTATTTTGGAATATGACAGTGGTTTTCTTGGCTTTACTAGTAGTAGTCACTCACATTTATTATTCTTTTAAACTATTTGTGTACAATCACTTTCATGTGCATAGAAAGAAATCTTGACAATGTTCAACTCTGTGGAATTTTTGCACTTTATTCAGTGTAGCTGTCCTTCAAAATTAAATGTGGTTTCTTCCCAGGAACATTCAGATCATATTAAAGCCAGTTTTGCATGGCAAGACAATAGCACACTCCTCTGTTTATGAATCGTGTACCATTTTATGTATTTGAAATATTTATTTATAGAATCTTTGCTTCTGGGTTACATTTCAAATTAGTGAAGTTGTTAAATATAAAAATTTTGAAGGATTTAAATGGCATAGAATATATAGTGCAAACTGGCAAAATGTAATATATTTGCAAACAGAGAATAACAGTTTTATTTTGTTTTGTTTGGATGTAAGGGCAGTATACACAAAAATTTTTAGAACATTTCTGTAATATTCTCTCTGGTTAAATTTAAAACCTGCTTTCTAAGTAGTTAGTATTATTTTCGCTTGGTGCATTGAGGAGAGGGGGACCTGCTCAGAGGGAGATTAGAAAGCAGCATAGTACATAAGAAAAAACATGTATATTCTTCCAATTGTGGGGAAAGCACATTAATGGAAAATTATCCATTCAGATCTGGGTAGTACAATTACCTTCACTAGAAAGACAAATCCATGCTTAGTAGTAGAGTATTTTGATTTTACACATTTTTATCATGATAACATATAGATGTGACTCTCCTAGAAAAAACATAATGAAAAAAATAAGAGGTCAGAGAGTAAAAGATTTGACTGTTGTGACTCTGCCACAGATGAAGTCAAGAAGTCCAGGGTTCACTTTCCATCTTCGTAAATGGGAATTATGTACATAGTTTCTCATTCTGAAAATTCCTCCACAAGGTATTGGACAAGCTAGTTAGCTTTTCTAAAAGTGGAAGATAGTGGTAGATTGCAGCTGCAAAGAGGTAGGAGCACTTCAAATATACCGTCCTGCTCTCCCATAGACCAAAAGGTGACTGCTGAGAAATGTTCTCCTATTCTTATGGAACTACCCCTTATATGTGATAAATTGTATTTTTCTTAATGCTGTCAAAATTCTCATTGATTTTTGAGAATTCATTTATAATGTACTTTAGCAGCAATCTCTATGTTTAATTTATTTGGGGTTATTTGAACTTCATGGGTCTAGGTGTTCATTTTCCTTCTGAGATTTGGGAAATTTTCTGTAAATATTTCTTTAAATGTACACTCTATCCCTTTCTTTCTCTATGTTCTCTCTCTCTATGTTCCTTCTGGAATTCCTATATTGCCTATATTGGTTCTCTTGATTGTGTCTAATATTTCCTCCAGGTTTTCTTCACCATTTTTTAATTCTTTTTTCTTTTTCATTTTGTGAGTAATCTCAGATGACCTGTCTTTGAGCTCACTGATTATTCTGCTTGAGTTATCTCTATGAGATTTTTTATTTCAGGCATCATGTTCTTTAGTTCCAGAAATTATGCTTAGTTCTTTTATGGTTTCCATTTCATTGTTGCTCTTTGCATAGCATTTTCCTAATTTCATTTAGTTGTCTATTTGTGTTTCATCTTAGCTTACTTAGTTTCTTTAAAGTGATTATTTTAAATTATTTGTCAAGCAATTCATGAATCTCTTTTTACTTAGGGTTAGTTACTGAAGGTTTCTTTTCTTTTTATGGTGTCATAATTCCTTAATTAGTCATCATCCTGTGACCATATTTTTATGACTGATCATTTGAAGTAGATAACAAATACAGTTTTTTCAGATGGTGCTTGACAAGGAAAGGCATTCACCATTCAGTTCATCCAGAGCTTCTGCATGGGCCATCTGTTGAAAGATAAGTGTGGGCTTCTTATCGGAGTCTTTGGGCTGGATGACTTGATACCTGGGTGGGCCTAGAGTCTGGATCTACTGAGCCAATACCAGAGATAGGACTCACAGCGACAGATTTGTATCTTGAGTTCAAGGGAACTGTGCTAGGTCTATCAACATGGATTTGTTCACTGTGTCCATAGGGAAGTCCTATGATCTGGGTCTGAAAGGATGGACTTGGAGTCCATGTGACAGGACCAGTCTGAAACCCGGGTTCCCTTAAGTATGATGCTGGGGTGAGTGTTGAACCAGCCCAGGTTTGTAGAAGTTAGCCTGGTACTTAGTCCAACACAGATAAAACTGAAGTCTCAGTCAATAGGGTCAAACCTGGTACTGAGGTGTGTCTAAGCCTGAGATGAATGAAGAATACCCAGAAAGTTTGTATTTCAGAGATGAAAGAGAAGTCACTTTCCCAAAAAAAAAAACAAATGTGACAAAAGTCCATTACTACAAAACAAATACACTATTTACCAAGAAAGTACTTCGTCTGCAAGAAAATAATAAAGATCATTTTATGCCAATCATCAAAAACAGAAGTTTTAGAAAGCAGTAATGAAAGGGAAATTTATAGCAACGAATGCATATAATGAATGTCTATAATTAAAAATGAGAAATATAAAAGACTAATAAATTTTCATCCTAGAAAATTAGAAAAAAGAAGAGAAAATAAAATCCATAATAAGCAGGAGAGAACTAACAAAGATTAGAACAAAAGTCAAAGAAATTGAAACAAAAAAATTAATAATTAAAATGAACAAAATCAGAAGCTATCACTTAGAAAACATCAATAAAATTTATGAGACTCTAGTCAGGATAACTAACATAAAAATGAGGAAAACACAAAACACTAACATTAAAAATGAGAGGGGAGTATTACTACAGAATCAAGGACAGTAAAAGAGTAATGAAGGAATTTTATCAACATTTCTATGCTTACAAATTTGATAACCTAGATGAAATGAATCAATTCCTTTTAAGTACAATCTGTCAAACTCATAAGAAGATACAAGCATTTCAAATAGATATACCTGTTAAGAAATTGAATTAATAATTAACAACTTTTCAAAATAGAGGGATCCAGATTAAGTTGAGTTCACCAGTGGATTCTACCACATATTTAAAGGATAAATTATACCAACTTCCTACAACTCATTCCATGAGAGAGAAGCAAAAGAATACTTCCTATGATGCCAGCATTACCTTAATAACAAAACTAGAAAAAGACATTACTAGAAAAGTTAATTGCAACCAATATCATGAACATAGATGCAAAAAATCTTCAATAATATATTAGCAAATTGAATTTAATAAATGTTTTAAAAATATAACACTATGATCAAATGAAATTTGTCCACCTGGATAGCTGACAAGCCAGAACAACATTAGATAATCAACTAATACAATACACTACATCAACAGGCTAAAGGAGAAAATCACACAATCTACCAGACAAATAAATTGGCTAAAATCCAAAACCCATTCATGATTATAAACAACAGTAACAACAACAACCTTTCAGAAGGTCAGAAACAGAAAAGAGAATTCAATCAACTTGATAAAAACATCTACCAAAAACCTATATCTAACATTAAACTTGTTATAGAACAATCTTAAAAATTTCCCACTAAAGTCAGGAGCAAGGCAGGGGTGATCCCTCTTGCCATGTTTTACAAATCATACTAGAAATGTACATAGTTCAAGAAGAAAGAAAGAGAACTATTTTTGTGCACAGATAACATGACTATCTATATAAGTGATACAAAAATAACAATTACAAAAAAACGAACAAACAAACAAAAACCCTCCAAGAACCAAAAAGTGATTTTATAGCAAGGTTACAGAATGCAAGGCTAAGGTACAAAATTAATACTTTTCTATATACAAGAAATGAATAAGTGGAATTCTAAATTAAATTTGCATTACCATTTGAATTAGCATTCAAGCAATGAAATGTTCAGGTAAAAATCTAGCCAAATATGTACAAAATCTATACTGGGAAATGACAAAACTTTTATTAAAGATATCAAACAGAATTACATAAATGAAGAAATATACCATGCTTATGGATAGAAAGGCTCAATATCATCAAAATGTCAATTCTTTTCAACCAGATCTATCAATTTAACAAAATCCTAATCAATATATCATAAATTGACTTAAACGTTTAAGTCTGTTCCTTGTATCCAATTTAACCTACTGATAGTTTCAATGACTGATATGAAGTAGTAGTGATTTGAAAACAAGTTCAGACAGTCAAATTAAAATTTTAAAAATTTTAGATGGAAATTTTACTCACCAGCTAAATAGTCCCTGGATTAAAATGAATTTTACCTTCAGTTGAATAGGCAAAAATAGTTATATTGATCAGGTGCAGTGGCACACAACTGTAATCCCAGTGACTCTGGAGGCAAGGCAAGAGGATCACAAGTTTGAGACCAATCTGCACAATTTAGCAAGTCCCTAAGCAACTTAGGAAAAACCTGTCTCAGGAAAAAAAAAAAAAAAAAAAGTGGGTCTTAATGCACATATAAGAATAATAAGAAGAAAAATATTGATTGTTTTGGCTATACAATTCTTTGTAGTATTATTAGTTATAGGTTATAATAATAATATAATTAAATTATTATTCAATATATAATGTATCCAAACATAGAAAAATTCCTAAATTATGATACAAATTTCATTTTTTCCATGTACAATTATTTAAAGTAAAACTTCTCATGGAAAACTTTCACAGTATTTTTTCTGGATTGAGCAATTTGAGCATTAAGGTATTTTTCTATGTCCTTAAAATTAATTTAAATATTTAAAGTTTCCTAATATAGAGATTTATTTTCTTACTAATATCCAAAAGCATAATCCTTTTGATTATATTTTTTATTCAAACTGAACTTCATTTTAATTATGCATTTTCATTACTGTTTCTTTCATTTGTCAATTCAAATTTTTGTTGTAGCACTGAGGGGCCATTTCTGTCTTCTTATGATACTGCAGTAAGCTTTAACTCTACCTTAATTGCTGTGATAGTACACCACTCTCCCTCTCCCAAAGCTGTTTCCCCTCTAATATTTTTCCTGGCACAAACTAAATATCCTAGTAGTGTCTCTTTGTCTAATGAGATATGTCACTAAAAGTGTATTTTAAGGAACTTCTATTGGCATACTTCCATTTCTCTTCTTTAGGCCTTTATGATACTATTGTCACTTACCCCCACCCCTTGGTACCAGGGATTAACCACTGAGCCCTTTTTTATATTTTATTTAGAGACAGGTTCTCTCTGAGTTGCTTAAAACCTCCCTAAGTTGCTGAGGCTGGCTTTGAACTCACGATCCTCCTGCCTCAGCCTCCCAAGCAGCTGGGATTTCAGGCATTTGCCACCACACCCAGCCTATTGTCACATATTTTAATATTTTGTATGCAATAAGCCCAACAACACATTGCTATTATTTTAATCTACACAATAAATTGCCTTTTAAAGAGATTTAAATGATTTAAAAATCACATGCTTAGCCGTGTAGGTATGTTTGGTACACTTTACTCCTTTGTGCAGGTCCAGATTTCTACCTAGTAGCATACTCTTTTGGACTGAAAGTTTTAATTTAATATTTCTTGTAGTACCAGTCTATTAGCTATGAATTATTTCAGTTCAAATATGTCTGAGTGAGTCTTTCTTATGCCTTTCTTTGTAAAGTTATTTTTTGCTGGATACAGAATTTTAGATTGGCAGGTTTCTTTTCTTGCTTGCTTGCTTTTTTTGGTTTCAATAATCTGAAGATATGGCTATATTGTCACTGTTTTTATGGTTTTTGATGAGAGATATCTGTCATCCTTTGTTTTCTGCTGTATAACATGATTTGTTTTCCTCCTCTGACTAGCTTAAATATTTTTCTTTTATCACTTTTATCTTTTATTTGATAAAATTATCAAATAATTTTATCATGTGCCTTAGGATAATTTTTTTTTTTATTTTTCTTTTTGTTTCCTGGGCTTTAAGTATATTGAACTTTCTGGAAAATATAAATTAAAATATTTTATCGATTTTGGTGACAAAGTCTACAACCATTATTTTTCAAATACTTTCTCTTCCTTTTCTTCCCTCTCTTCTCCTTTAGGAATCCCCATTATACATACATAAGGCTACTTGGTTTATGTATGCTTTTCTGATTTCTTAAGGTTTTCTTTTCTGAAAATTTCATTTGGAAATTCTACTGCTATCTTTAAGTTCATCCTTTTTTTATTTAATTTTACATCTTCTAGTAACCTCACACAGGTTGTTTGTCATCTCATGAGTTCTATTTGTTTCTTTTTATATATTTTCAATATCTCTACTTGAATATTTTAATGTTACTGTTTATATACCTTTCTACTAAATGTAACATTTGTCAGTTCTCCATTAATTTTGATTTATTGCTATCATTCATTCCCCTTGTTAAGGGTCACATTTTCCTGAACCTTTACGTGCCTGATCATTTTTTTATTAAGTAAGAATATTTATTTTTTATAGTTATATGTAATATTAGGGTTCATTTTAACATAATTATTCAAGCATGAAATATAATTTGCTCTAATTAAGTCTTCAGTGCTTCTGTTTTTCCTCCCCTTCCTCTATTTTCTATTCTCTTTCCTCTACTGATCTTTCTTCTATTTATCTATATTATGTTTTTAAATTGGGGCCTTGTGGATGTTCATTAAGGTAAGATTCCCTGTGGTATATTCATATATGTATATAGAACAATTAGGTCAGATTCATTTCACCTTTCTTCCATTTTCCCATCCCTCACTCCTCCCACTCAATCACCCTCCTCTACTACTCTGATCTCTCTTTTATTTACACGGAATCCTCCCCACTTCTTTGTCTCCGCCCCCCCTTATTTTGGTTTAGCTTCCACATATCAGAGAAAACATTTGACCTTTCACTTTCTGGGTCTGGCTTGTTTCACTTACATCATGGTCTCCAGTTCCATCCATTTACTGGATTTTCCCAAATTATGGTAAATTCCATAATTTGATTCTTCTTCATGGTTGAGTAAAACTGCATTGTGTGTGTGTGTGTGTGTGTGTGTATGATATATATATGAATATATATATATATATATATATATACACATATACATACCACACTGTCTTTATCCATTCATCTATTTATGGGTACCTAGGTAGGTACTTGGCTATTATAGTTAGCTTGGCTATTATAAATTGTGCTGCTGTAAACAATGATGTGGCTGCATCCCTATATTATGCGGATTTTAGATCTTTTTGGATATATACTAAGGGGTGGGATATTTGGGTGATATGGTAGTTCCATTCTTGGTTTCTTGAGGACTCTTAAAACTGTTTTCCAGCTTACTTATACTAAATTGCATTTATACTAACAATAAATCAGTGTACCTTTTTCCCCACAACCTCACTTACATTTATTATTATTTGTATTCTTAATAATTGCCATTCTGACAGAAGTAAGATAAAATATCAGAATAGCTTTAATTTGCTAAAAATATTGAATATTTTATTCATATATTTATTGACCATTTGTACTTGCCCTTTTGAGAAATGTCTGTTTGGTTCTTTTGCCTATGTACTAATTGGGTGTTGTGTGTGTGTGTGTGTGTGTGTGTGTGTGTGTGTGTGTGTGTGTGTTAAGTTTCTTGAATTCTTTATATATTCTAGATGTTAACTGTCAATCTGAAAAACAGTTGGCAAAAATCTCCCATTCTAAATCCTATTACTTCATACTCCTGTTTCCTTGTAATTTGATGGCATTACATTTATTAATTCTTGGTTTTATTTCTTCAGGTTTAGGAATCTTATTAATAAAGTTGTTTCCTGTGCCAAAATGCTGGAGTGTTCAGCTTACATTTTCTTCTGCAGTGACAGAGCTTCTAATCTAATTCCTAGGTCTTTGATCCACTCCAAGCTGACTTTTGTTCAGAGAGAGAGATAGGAAATGAAATTTCATTCTTCTACATATGAGTATATAGTTTCCCCATCACCGTTCCTTTAAAAAAAGCTATCTTTTCTCCACAGTTTTTTTTTTTTTTTCAATAATTTGTTCTAAATAGTTATCCTTGGGCTGGGGATATAGCTCAGTTGGTAGAGTACTTGTCTTGCATGCAGAAGGCCCTGGGTTCAATCCCCAGCACCACACACACCAAAAAAAAAAAAAAAAAAAAAAAAAAAAGCCTAAATAGTTATACTTGAAAGTAGAATTCATACATAAATGGAGTATAACTTCTCATTCTTCTGATTGTACATGATGTAGAATTACACAGGTCATGTAGTCATATATGCACATAGGGTCATAATGTCCAATTCATTCTATTAGCCTTACGATCCCCACACCCCTTCCCCTGCTCACTCCCCTCTGTTTAATCCGAAGTACCTCTATTCTTCCCTAGCCTCTACCACCTTATTGTGAATTAGCATTCACATATCAAAGACAACATTCACCTTTGGTTCTTTGGGATTGACTATTTCATTTAGCATGATATTCTCCAGTTCCATTCATTTGCTGGCAAATGCCATAATTTCGTTCTTCTTTAAGGTTGAATAATATTTCATTGTGTGTATGTACCACATTTTCTTTATCCATTCATCCATCAAAGAGCACCTAGGTTGGATCCATAGTTTAGCTATTATGAATTGAGCTGCTATAAACATTGATGTGGCTGTGTCACAGTGGTATGCTGATATTAAGTCCTTTCGGTATAAACTGAGGAGTGGGATAGCTGGGTCAAATGGTGGTTCCATTCCAAGTTTTCTGAGAAATCTCCATACTGCTTTCCAGAGTGTTTGCACCAATTTGCAGCCCCACATGTATGAATGTACCTTTTTCTCCACATCCTCACCAACATTTATTGTTGCTTGTATCTTTGATAATTGCCATTCTGACTGGAGTGTGATGAAGTCATAGAGTAATTTTTCATGTGCATTTCTCTAATTGCTAGAGATGTTGAACATTTTTTCATATATTTGTTGATCTATTGTATTTCTTCTTCTGTGAAGTGCCTGTTCAGTTTCTTTGCCCATTTATTGATTGGGTTATTTGTTTATTTGGTGTTAAGATTTTTGAGTACTTTATATATCCTGGAGATTAGTGCTCTATCTGAGGTGCATGTGGTAAAGATTTCCTCCCACTCTGTGGGAATTCTCTTTACTTTGTTTCTTTGCTGAGAAGTTTGAATCCATCCCATTTATTGATTCTTGATTTTACTTCATGCGCATTAGGAGTCTTGTTAAGAAAGTTGGTTCCTAGGCTGATATGGTGAAGATTTTAGCAAGAATAGTGAAGCAGGAGACATCACAATACCAAACCTAAATTATACCACAGAGCCTTAGTAACAAAAAGCAGCATGGTGCTGGCACCAAAATAGACATGTAAACCAATGGTACAAAACAGAAGACACAAAGACAAATCCACATAAATACAGTTATCTCATACTAAAGAAAGGCATCAAAAACATACATTGTACAAAAGATGACCTCTTCAACAAATGGTGTTGGACAAACAGGAAATCCACATGTAGCAAATTAAAATTAAACACTAACTCAAAGTGGATCAAAGACTTAGGCACTAGAACAGAGACCCTGTGCCTAATAGAAGAAAAAGTAGTCCCACATCTTCACTGGTATGTTTTCATGTCTTATCATTTTTAATAGGATGCTAGACATTATCATTTTTTTCCTTTTCAATTGCTAGATATATTTTCCCCTATAAATAATCTTGAACCTCATTCTGGGAAGCACTGAACTTGCTTTATAATGATTGGTCATTTTTTGCTCTATTTTTTAAAAATTTGTTTGACAAAGCTGGAGCAACACTTGTCTTTGGATGATTTTTGCTGAGGCAAACACATCTCTGCACTCTTCCTTAGACCCTGTGATTTATAAAGGTTTGTAACCTGAAGAATGGGAACATGAAAGTCTATGAACTCTTGGTCTACTCATTGATCCCAGAGATGTTATTTGATTTCCCTACAAATTTTAGTTCTCCAATTTACATATAAGCATGTAATCTATTCAGAGTTAATTTTTGCCTGACGTTACAACATTTACTTTGAGGATCATTTGTTGTTGTTTTTTTCCCTAATATTTATTTATTTATATATGTTTATATATGAAATATATGTATTTTTGAATTCCATATTACAAAATCAAAATCACCATTTTGTTTGTAAACAGAGCATTTTTAAGCCCCTTATTTTTTTTACTATGGATGCTCAACATAGTTCGTTGAAAAGTCTCCTTCTTCTATTGCATTGTTTTTGCACTTTTGTTGAATTTAAGTTAACCATGTTTGTGTATCCTTTGCCTTCTATTAAATTCATCAATCTGAGCATCTCTGTCTCTCCCAAAAATGACCTTGTTTTGATTTTGTAGTTATATAATAAGCCTTAACTTTAGGAAGAATAGTACTTCTCACTATCTTACCCTTTTTCAAGAGTCTTTGAGAAAGACTTTGCCAATTCTAGCATCTTTCAACATAAATTTAAAACATACTAGTTTTGTTATTTTCATTCCAAAGCACCATAATTCTTATTTCTTCTCAATAGACAGGTCCAACATATCCCATAAAAGAAAATGAGTTTAAAAACAACTATACAGTAATTTCTTCATTAATTCACCTTTACATATGTTCTGTTGTAAGAACAGGTGGGAAAAAAAAAAAAAACATAGACTCAAGTTTTAGGGCAAACCCTTGAGAACTGCACTGAAGTTAATATTAAACATTTTGAAAATGACAAACAGTGTCAACCATCTCACAGGAGTAGATAGGTTTGAAATAAAATTTGAATTAGGATATGATTGTCACATTATCTTAAGAAAAGTGGTTGAATGAGATGGATATCATTATCCTAAATGCATGATTGAAGACCTGAATGGTACGAATATATTTTGTATACAAACAGTTGTATGTAAAAAGATGTTATATATGTGCACTATGAATTGTAATTATTATAAATAAAAAATAAATTTAAAAAAATAATAAATAAATAAAATGTATAAAAAAAGATATTATGTTTTTCCTAGAAGTGAAGAAATGATCTATGGGTCCACAAAAAATGATACACATACACATATAATTATATGCCTATATTAATTTGAAAGAAACAGCTTTTGTTTATGTGGAATAATTACACAAAAGGGATGTGTTTATCATCACTCTACTTTCACAATACAAAATGTGCTTATAAATCTGATGTGGTTGTTATTTAACTCTTTCTGTTCCTTAAGTGGCTAATCCAGAAGTTTTTTGCAAATTTTATTTAAATATAATTTTGTATTGAAAGTGTCTTCATGAGTATGCAGCATCATGAATTGTCAGGAATGAAGTCATTATGTAACTCACCCTAGATATAAAAGCAGGTTCATCTAAACCCCAAGAACTCTGCCTCCTGTCTTTCAAGTTTGCAGCCCAGGGCCTGAGACTCGCCTCATTCACAGCAATGTGTGATACCTGTACTACATGTGTTCTCTTTTGAGTTAGATTACATTCAATCAACATTATATTGGCCAGATTCATTCATGCCATTGTGAGTAAATATGGTTTTCTCATTGTTACTGTAGTATTAACTATTCCACTGAATGATCACAATTTAATTTTACTTTCTTGTATATATAAGCATTGAAATAATTTCTGTGGTTTTGGATATAGAGAATAGTGCTGCTATGAGCATTCTTGTATAAGACTTTGAGCACAAAGATTGTTCAAATCAATATTGAATGGTGGTAGGAACTGGTGTCCTGATTTTCAATAATTCATCACTAGGTATATGTTTTCTGTTCTGTATAAGTTTGTAGAAATTCTTTTTAGGATTAGAAAGTACCCTTCTATTTAAAATTTGTTAAAATTTTTTTATGTTTTGTATTGTTTTTTATTTTTGTTTGGTTCATTAGACAGTGCACTTTAAGGAGGGTATCAATTTATGCCAAATATATATCAAGTTTGTTGAATGAGTTTAGTCCTTGTTTTTAAAATGTGATGACTTTCCTAAGTATTAAACCAACATTCTAATTGTGAAATAAACCTTAGTTTGTTATTTTTCAAAGATGTGTATACACTTCAGACAATTAAAAACCTGAAGATACATCACAAGCTAAGACAAATAAGACTGGAATAAATTGCCACTAGCTGAACATACAATGAAATATCCTATGAAAATATCATAGCATAAAAAGGTAAATGAGGTTGAAGGTTTTCTAAGGTCTAGTATTATTGGCAAGTGAAAATGCAATAAACTAATAACTCTATTAACTTATGAAGGTTCAGGATATAAAATATTTTAAAACACTAAGGTAATCATTGGGTAAGGATTAAAAACAAATAAAATTGAAAAACTATAAATACAAGCTTCAATAATAAAACACCTGATTTACAGACAAAAGTTAAGAAAGGACAGATGAAATCATAAGTGAAATGGATTGAACAGTACAGACTTTTTAATAAATTTAAAAACTAACATTTATATTCTTTTTTTTTTTTTTTTTTTTTTTTTTGGTGCTGGGGATTGAACCCAGGGCTTATGTGCATACAAGGCAAGCACTCTACCAACTGAGCTATATCCCCAGCCCCTAACATTTATATTCTATACAAATAAAATCAAAGTAAAAGATGCTCTATTATCTTGAGCATATTTACTAAATTATTTTATTTGTCACATTTTATCTAACATCAATATCTACATTATATAGAGATCTATTTATATTTTCCATTTTCCTCCTGGCTTTTGTCCTTATGATAATACCTTTTGCCAAACATTTTTAGTTTTTATGTCTCCAATTAAAAATTCCAAACATGGGGTCTCTAAAATATTGTAAAATCTCATAATAGTTTTATATTTTATTTTCTATATCTAGGGAAGGACAGCCCTTCCTTTCACTTTACAGAATATGATTCCTTTTAATCAAACCAGAGATTATAATAAATTTAGGAAAATCAGTTGTGTGATTGTGTCTCTAAACACAAAGTTCTTCTGTTTTCTCCATCCTTCTTAGTAATCTCTCCTGAATTTGCAAAGTATTTTAGCCTCCTTAACATGCCTGGATTTAGCAAATGTTTCTACCTGTAAATGGTACAGAAGACATTTTCTATCTCTGAATTCATTTTTTTTCCTTTGGAATTTTTCTATGTTATCTTAACTCCAGAAAGTCTTTACTTCATTCAAAGCAGATTTTCATTCTATATTTTATGTGCTTTACTTATGTTTTTTACTAGATAAGAATACTAATTTGTTGCTAATTTCTCTATCTCAATCAGAAGTGAAATGTCCCTAACTTAGAAGTTATAAATGCATATGCAAATTAATAATGTATAAAGTTAATTATTTTACTTAGTCTTCTCCTAAAAAAGCCATGCTCTTTTCTACAATTTTAGTTCTGCCTTGAATTTTTATGTCTCCAGTTAAAACCATATTGCTTCACCCTGTCACTATTTCTCTAATTCCACCATATTCATTATATTTGTCTAGCATTATTATTGCACCTTGGTTTTTTTTTTTTTCCCCCTTGGGGTCATTTCTGTTTCTTATACACACACACACACACACACACACACACACACGCATGCATACACAAATATGTACATAGTGTTTTATCATAATACAATGTTTTAGGCAGTAACAATCATAGATAATCAAGTGAGTCTCCTGCATGTAACTGCATGAATTTCCTGGTGCTACTGTTTTTATTTAAAAGTCTGAGTGAAAACTAAGCACGTTTAAAACAGTATTAAAGAATGTAAGTTCCCAAACATAGTCTTAGAACAAGAGAAAATCTCATACTTAAAATTGTGTGCATGACTATTTGTTAATGGCCATTTACCAATAGCTTTGGTATTGGCAGAACTGACATTGCACAAAGTTAGAAGTCTACTTCCTTCTCATCTTTTCGTGAAGGCAAGCTAATGATGCCATTCTTAAAAGCTCTGCCTAATCTATGTTAATAGAGTGCAGATTATTATGGAAGCTATAATAATCATAGAGAAATTGATAATGACTTGAATCAGTGTCTGGCTTGTTAATTGTAAAGCTTTTACCATAAAAAGAAATTATTTAACAATTGCATTTCCCCAGTTATGAAGGTGTTTTATTAAAAATAGAGTTTAACTGTTTCTGTGGTCTCTAGTGCAGGATATAAAACATCATTTTCATTACAATGAAACTGTGATGTTCAGATGTTGACAATCTATAAGCAGTATAGATTTGAAACTCCTAATGTTTAATTTTTCTTACATGATTTATATATTTGAATGTTTTCTTAACAAATGAGAATATAGTAAAATAAGTTGTAATTTAAAAATGAATATTCTAATATTATCTCTGATAAGTTTCACTGGCTTTTTTAACTTCCTTCATATATAATGAATTTTATATTTCCTTATTATGTATGTGGCTTCAAGTTTGAATGCCCTTAAGACAAGTAGGTCATGGACAAAATATTTCCCTTTAGTATGATGTTTATTATACCATTTAAGGAAAATATAGCCTATTAAAGAAAAAATGTAAGTGAGGAGGTAAGAATCATCTTTTGTTTTCTGGACAGTACACTAAATGCTTTTTATATGCTATCTCATCTACTGTCTCTAATTCTGAGAAACATGCTTCTTTTTTTTTTTCCCCTGTTTTTGTTGTTTTGTTTTGTTCATTTTTAAGACATAGAATTCCACAAAGAAAGCTGGACGAAGTGGCACATGCCTGTAATCCCAGCACTTGGGAGGCTGAGGCAGGAGGATCACGAGTTCAAAGCCAGCCTCAGCAATGGCAAGGCACTTAGCAACTCAGTGAGACCCCCTTCTCTAATAAAATACTAAAAAGGGCTGGGGATGTGGCCCAGTGGTTGAGTGCCCCTGAGTTAAATCCCCCCGGTACCAAAAAGAAAAAAAAAAAAAAAAAGAATTCCACAAAGAAAGTAAACTGCCACAAATCTCACAGCTAGTAGGTATTGAAGTTCTAAAATGAAAAGCAAGTGGTCCCCAACTTTTTCACCTAGCAGGTATCAAATATAAATATAATGGGGACAGTACAAGTTGAAAGAACAAGAAGAGGGTGAGTTACTAAAAATAGCCTCATTATGTTCACAGAGTTCTGGGAGACAGTCCTAGAAATCCATTTAACATTTATATATTTATACACATCAATTCTTTTCTTCTGTTTTAGGTATGGTCCATTTTACTGTTGAGAAGCATCATTTATGAATGAGCCATGAGAACACAATGCAGAGAGACAAACATACAGAGAAAGAAAGACCACTTTGGGTATAGTTGGTAGAGTTCATATGAGGATATACACCATCACTCCAATTAATAACAAGAGCATCAGCAGCACTAGATGATTAGCATTCTGGGACTAACTGAGGTCCAATAGGACCACAGAGATCAGATTACAAGGAGTCCATTTCAGATCACGGTGAGGATTACTGACTTTGATCATAGTATAGGGAAACTGCTGGAGGAATTTTTAGTGTATATTTTACTTCTGTGAAACATTTCCTATCTTACATAACAGGAAAAAGAAAATGAAAGAAAAGAATAACAAGAGAGGAAAAATTAAAAGACAGGAAAATGAAAGAAAGAAAAGAAAAACAGGAGAAAATAACAACACAAAATATTTCTCTCCAGTCTGATCATACACTTTCTTAGCACTAATGTGTCATGGACAATGACTAAGGAATGTTTTCCTTCCTCTGATTTGTAAGATGCCCACCTGAAACCACTCAGTTGTTTTTGCCTAATCAAGGTGCAATTAAGCAAACCTAAAAAATCAAAGAAAAAAGAGACAATATTAGCGGGTTGGAATTAGTGTTCTGATAGAAAAAAAAAGATACGTTTATGGTGGATTCAGATAGAAAATGAGTAGAGTGATGACTTAATTAATATTTAGGACTTTGGAGTGTTTAGTAAGGGTAATGGGATTTTAGAATATTTGGTTCTGGGACATGTGACATAATTTCTTTTACCACTTATTTGAAAAATTTTAATAAAGCTATAAATTGCTTCTCAAAACTCCATAGACTTCAAATGGATAACTCTTTTGAATGTAGCTTGATGCTGAGATGGGTCTTGAGACCATCTACATTATCAATAGAGATGTTATATTTGAATTGGTTGTATGTGATTCCACTGATAATGAATTTCTTGAGAGTAGATGTCAGAGACTGTGCTGCCTGCTTTCTTAATTCTCCCTTTCCATACATAATGCCCTCTTGCAGACTCAGCTATATACATGTGTACCCCAACTGTGACCTCATTCAACAGGAATTAAAGAGACTACCAAGGACTTCTCATTACTCTGTGAAAAAACCACACTAACATGTAATCGGTTCTTTATCTAGAATGTGCAGATGTTTCTGTAACTCATTATATCTTCCTCTTTGTACAGCTAATGACCTTTACATCAAGGTATTCTTCTAAGGAATTAGTGAAACTGTTGGTTGCTGATATGAATGAAACTATAAACTAGAAAACATACATACCATAGCTACCACAAAAGTACGTTTTGCCAAGTAGTACATAAGATTTTAATTAAAACTCAGTGAATGTATACATTAAATGAGTTCTAGGGCATCTGTTCTATTTTTTAATCTCAAGCTCTCAATTCTTAAAGAAATATATATTCCATTAGTAGTGAAGCCACTCTCATTTCAAGACAGCAGTTATACAGTTTATTTTGTGGCAACCACACTAGTTGTTCATCTCTTTTATGGTTGTTTTTTATGTGTGATTTTTATAAAAGTATTCCACTTGACCTAAGAGTCTTACAACTTTAACTTTAGTATGTTAGAGTGAAGTCCCTCTTCCAATATGAAGTGGTAAAAGAACATGATTGGGTGACTAAGAAAGGAAAAGAATTTCACTCCAAATACCCAGAGACTTGTTCTCAACAAGCTGAGAGGGAACTACCCATGTCTCCATCGCTTGTGGTTCTCACTGATAACTAAGGTGAGTCCTTTCTCCTGCCGCTTCCTGGTCTTTACTCAAGGTAAATGTATCTCAGAGGGCAGATTTCAGCAGCAGAAGCTGACACACCTGAATGTCCGATGGTAAGCCAACCACAGAAAAGAAGAAATGGAGAGTGGTTCCTCCACCTCACTATAGACACATCCTGAAATCTACTCACAAGGTGATCATCTGTGTCACTGCTATAACAGGTGCACCTCCACAGGATTAGAAAAATTGTCCTGTACCTGTGCTTTATTTTATTTTTTAAGTGTCAAATTTTTTAAAATTTTAATGTTATATATGACAGCAGAATGCATTATAATTCATATTACACATATAAAGCACAATTTTTCATATCTCTGTTGTACACAAAGTAGAGTCACACCATTCGTGTCTTCATACATGTACTTAGGGTAATTATGTCCATCTCATTCCACCGTCTTTCCTACCCCCATGCCCCCTCCCTTTCCCTCCCTCCCCTTACCTAGAGTTCATCTAATCCTCTCATGCCCCACTCTAACCACATTATGAATCAGCATCCTTAAATCAGAGAAAACATTCGGCATTTTTTTTTTTGGATTGGCTATATTCACTTAGCATTATATTCTCCAACTCCATCCATTTACATACAAATGCCATGATTTTTTTCTCTTTTAATGCTGAATAATATTCCACTGTGTATATATACCACATTTTCTTTATCCATTCATCTACTGAAGGGCATCTAGGTTGGTTCCACAGTTTAGCTGTTGTGAATTGTACTGCTATAAACATTGATGTGGCTGTGTCCCTGTAGTATGCTGTTTTTAAGTTCTTTGGGTATAGACCGAGGAGTGGGAAACTGGGTTTTAAAACGTGCAGATAAGTGCTAGATCCTGGAGTACCAAGGGAAGGTCGAGAACACAGAGCCATCCCTGTGGTACTTTTCAGTTTCTAGGAACTCGCAATGCCACTCAGAGTACATGGCACAGCTTCTCTCCTAGGGCCCAAGGCTCCCCTGAGGCACAGGAAAAAGGCTTGCAGGAATGAGTGGCTTCTCTAAGACAGAAAAAAGTTGTAACAATCTGCCTACAACATTGTGCTTACAGTTAAAATACTGTACTGTACAGTTAAAAATGTGCTAAGAAGGTAGATCTTAGGTTTGTTGTGGTTTTATTACCACGATAAAAACAATTGCTTATATAAAAATCATTTAATTTGAAGCAGTGATTAAATTAGAATCTAATAGTCTGCTTCCTAGAAGTATCTTTCTTTTTTTAAAAAAATCCTTCCTTCTCTTTTCTCCTTTTTCTTTTTTTATTCTATCTGTTGTTCTTTTTCTCTCTCCCTCCCTCCCACTCTTCCTCCTTACCTTCTTTCCTCTTTTCTTCTTTCTTTCCTGCAATCCTTCCTCCTACTCTGTTATTATACTTCCACATTTCAAATTATCACTATCTTTTCTCTTCATTATACACCCCCCACTTTTCCCTAGAAAAGGCTAAGTGTGCCTTACATTTTTACCTCTATTCCATTCTTCCTGTTTTCCTTTATCGGACTTTTTAAAAATACCAGTTAACCAATGGAAGTGTTATTACAAAAACCTACATCTTTGAAGAGGAAAACAATAATAAATTCAATTCTATAGCACTGCATTTGAAATAGTAATAATATTCAAAGTTCATTAGATGTTTTTCATGTGTCGATCACTTTTTAAATATTTTTCTTTCCTATTTGATAATTCTATGGATCTGGGCACTGTTACCATTCATGTATTTCAGATAAAGAAGCTTAGGCACTGAGATTTGAGTAATCACCAAAAAGTCACAGAACTATTCAATTAAGGGCAGCCTGACTCCAGAGTCTAAGCTTACAACAATGACCTTATGCATTACATATATTATCATCATTATCACTATGTTAATACATGCATTCCACAAGAAAAACAATATAAAAGAATACAAATTACCAATCTTTATTGTGTATATATGCCACTACATGACCAATATGATTCTGCAACATGTACACTTAGAAAAATGAGAAATTATATTCCATCTATGTATGTCACAGTGCATAAATGAATTCTATTGTCATGTATAACTAATTAAAACAAATTAATTTTTTTTAATTATCTTTATTCCCATTCTATATTTATATTTTGTTTCCAGAGGTAACCACAATGAACTTTCTTATTCATTCCAAAAATATCTAGGTATACACACAAACACAAACATCCAAACATAGAAGATTTTGTATAAACCTGTGTGTTTATTATTATAGCCATATCCTTTTTCACACATATAGGAGTATGTTCTGCATTCTTTTATCTTCTCCATTTTAATTAAACATATTTTCAAGATCTCTCTGTATAATCACCCTTTTTAGTTATACTGGGATTTTAATCCAGAAGTGCTCTATCACTGAGCTACACCCCAGTCCTTTTTATTATTTATTTTGAGAAAAGGGCCTCTCTAATTTGCCCAACCTAGACTTGAACTTGAAATCCTCCTAACAACCTCCCTAGTCCCAGGGATTACAAGAGTACACCACCAAGCCTGACTATTAAATGCTTAAGAGTATTCTTTTATATTTCCAGGGGAATTTACATTGTTTAAAAAGCTTTGTTGTAATTTTACATATTGTCATTGTGTACATTTGTAAGCTTATTACAGAACTATTATAAAACCTAAATAACGGGCCATGGTTGTAGCTCAGTGGTAGAGCGCTCACCTAGCAAGTGCGCAGCCTGGATTCGATCCTCAGCACCACGTAAAGATAAACGCATTGTGTACAACTAAAGCAAATAAATAAATATTAAAAAAACACTAAATTACTGGATCAAAAAGTTTCTGCGTAAATTCACAAATCTACTCATGAGTTTGTTTCTACTACTCTGCTCTCTGCCCAACACTGTTTGCTATTATACAAACCATCTAAAAATTTTTAACGTTAGTGTCTGAAAGGTTTGGAGTATATAACTATAAAAAAGTATAGTGTGGGGAGTTACCTTAATGCAAATGTAGTTTCCAGGTGAACTAACAGGTGAGTTATGATGGACAAAGAACAGAAAGTCTCATGGAACAAATTAAATGCCTTGAATTGATTTACAGCACACATTGCAATGCAAAGACAAAGAGATAGGATGAGTTAACAGACTTAGGATATAATTCCATTAAACTGAAAGTATTACACTACCTGATTTGGTGGGTATGAATGTTCAAGTGCTCTTTCTGTTGTATCAGTCTCCTCACTGAAGATAAATCAAAAAGTTCCAACTTGTACACAAAATTTTATAAAATAATCCAATGAAATAATTAAAGAGTACACTAGAGGGAGCAAGAGTTCTTACCAAAAGTCAACTTGGATTAAGGACAAGGCATTGAAGGAAATGTGAACTGTATATTTTTAAAAATTTAAAATACAACAGCTAGAACTCTGGTGATGATTTTGCACAGCAAATATGCTGCAAAAAATACTTATGAAGAAAACGAAACATTTCTTGTTCTAAAACATATCACAATATCTATTCATTTGAAATTCAAAAGCAACTTACTTTCATAAACAGTATTTGTGTAATTGGAATATAACTATGTATAAAGGTACAAGAAAATCAGAATTCACTTCTCCTTTCATATAAAATGTAAATAAAATTATCGTTAATAAAAACTGAAGAAATTTAAATTAACCTACATTTTGGGATATTTTTCACAACACAAAATTTGAAATTTTACCAAAAATTATAAGATAGATAGCATTTGTAGAATTGGCCAAACTGTAAAGAGAGAGAGAGAGAGAGAGAGAGAGAGAATAAAAGGAGAAAAGATTAAGGGAAGGAGGTATACACATATTATTTTTCTACTCAGATTCCTCTCTAAATTTAGTACTAAGCAATTGTATAAGAAAAATGCATAATGAATAATTTAGTTATTAAAATGCTACCTTATGTTTTAATTTAATTTTGTGTAAACATACTAAATTAATTATTATGTACATAGATAGAAAAAACAGATTTTTTTTGTAATAGATTCTTGATAAACCTTGACAAATTGATTTCCTAAAAGTTGAAACTATGGTTACATTACCAGCAGGATACAAAGATGTCAATCTCACTATCCACATCTTAATATTTGGCAATATAACAGGCAAAATCTGTATCTCTTCAGTGTTTTTACTTTAACTTCTTTACTAGAGTCCTTGAACACATTTTTTAATGTTTATTCATTATTCATATTATCTTCTTTATGACCTTCACTAAGGTTTTTATTATTTTTATTTGTCCTTTTTAGTTGTACATGACAGTAGAGTGTATTTTATCATATTTGTACATAGTACATTTTATTCTAATAAGGATCCCAGTCTTGTGGTTCTAGATGATGTGGAGATTCACTGTGGTGTAAGTTAAGTCATTTTCATTCTATTGTCTTTCTTATTCCCACCACCCGCTTACCTTCATTCCCCTTTGTCTAATCTACTGAACTTCTGTTCGTCCCCTCCCCACCCACCTTGTTGTGTGTTAGCATCCACATATCAGAGAGAACATTTGATTTTTGGTCTTTTGAGATTGGCTTATTTCGTTTAGCATAATAGTCTCCACATCCATCTATTTACCAGCAAATGTCATAAAGTCATTTTTTATGGATGAGTAATATTACATTGTGCATATATGCCATAATTTCTCTATCCATGCATCTGTTGAAGAGCACCTTCATTGGTTTTATAGTTTAGCTATTGTGAATTGAGCTGCTATAAGCATTGATGTGGTTGTGTCACTGTAGTATGCTGATTTTAAGTCCTTGGGGTATAAAATGAGGAGTGGGATAGCTGGGTAAAATGGTGGTTCTATTCCAAGTTCTCTGAGGAATCTCCATACTGCTTTCCAGAGTGGTTGCACCAATTTGCAATTTCACCAGCAATGTATGTGCTTCACTCACTTTTAACTGGAATCGATGCTGGTTTTATTTTCTTTTGACTTATGTGACAATATTAAGTATTGAGAACATCCCATTTGGTCAACTTATATGATCAGAGAGTTCATAAATTACATGTATTTCATATCACAAATTAAATATTTATTTATTTATTTATTTATTTATTTATTTTGCATTCCTACTCATCTTTGACAGTATTTTTTCTTCAGCTGTGGACTTTTACATTTTGTTTTTAACACATACAATCATATAAAAAAAAGTACTTTCTGATCATCTCCTTGGAAAATGTGGTACAGTGTCTCCCTTCTTGGGTATGGCTTTGGGTGGGGTCTGAGGATAGGCCTGGTTACTGGCCATCTAAGTACACATTCCAGATTGACCTTTCCACCACATTTCTGAAAGGACCAGCTCAGCTTTTCAGGTTGGCTATGTCATTGACTGATACTTTTAATCAAGCATGGCAGGCAGGAACACAGTGACCAGCAAGATCTGTGGGCCATTTACTGTGAATTCTGCCTCCTTTGATTATACCTGATACTGGGCAGATGAGCCATGCCAGGTCCCTCACTGTTCCCTATGAGATGAGACGAGAATGGACTTCCTGAGAAGCACCCAGGGAGGATAAGAACTCACAGGTCTGTCTCTCGTTCTTTTCCCACTAGACACCAGCCAAAGGAACCTCTCTGTTTGGTGCTGTGCCAAACTGCAGTAGGGTTAACACAGTCAAAAGTGAGACCAAATCATTACCCTAAGTGCATGTCTGAAGTCACGAATGGTGTGAATATACTTTGCATACAACCAGAGATTTGTAAAAAAGTGCTCTATATGTGTAATATGAAATGTAATACATTCTGCTGTCATTTATAACATCTTAGAATAAAAAAAAATTTAAAAAAAAGTGAGACCATTTTTCGTCCTTAAAATATAGCTTTTATTTGCTAAACTCATCTGTGGACAATTACTAGTTGAACTGTGAGGAAGGGAACGAAGCCCAAAACCTCCTCTACTGCCATCTCTCTGACATCATTCCTGTTCTGAGACTTTGACATCTATATGCATCTGGCTCCCTAAAGTATAATGTTACTCAGACTTGTACCCTGAAAGCACTGTAATGTAATATTCATCTGCCTTCTGCCTGTGCCTGCATGGGTTTCCTACAGGGAACCCTTAAGTTCAATATCAGATGCTGAATATAGTCTCTTTCCTTCCTAACCTACTGCTTGTATTACACTGCTTAATCAGTGAAAAGCATCCCAATTCAACTTAAATTCCAGGCATCATCTCAATCCTACCTCTTTTGTCATATAATCAATCATCAGTTCATCAGGTCTGCTTCTTCATGTTTTAGTCAAAGTAACATCACAGTTAACAGTGCAGGCTGTTGATTCAGAGATGTAGAACTGAATCTGTCTTACCATTTACTAATTATATAATCACTCTGAATTTCAGGTATTGTCTTTGTCTGTATAGGGAATTAATATTTCCAACCTGCTTCATAATAAGAAACTAAAAACAAGAAAGTGTTTGTAAACCACTTTTCCTGGTACATAATTGTTCAATAAATGTTACCTATTACTTTTAATATTCTTAATTATTATTAGTGAAAACCATTACCATATTGTGACTACATCACTATAATAATCTCATAACTGTTTTCCCTGGTTCCATTTTTTCCTTCACACAACCTTTCTTTACACTGAAGTTAGACCAATATTTTAAAGGAGCAAATGTGAGTCCTTCACTTCTCTGCCCACTTTCAGGCTGAATCCTAAACCTCTTGCCCTAATGCCCAACCCCTTCTTAATACATTGTCTGCTTATTATACTAACCTTTTCCTTGACTGTCCCTTTAACAAAAATGTTGAGCTTGAATGTGACTAAAATTTATGCTAAAATTGATCCTAGAGTGCACCCCAGATTTCAGTTTAGTAAATCTAGGGTATTGTTCAGGACTCTGCATTTCAAGTTAATCTCCACCCATCCTCCAGGAGATTGTAATATAAGAAAAACAATCTCATAAATCTTGAGTATGTTGTATCAAATTTCAAAGGATTTTTTTTCAGAATTTATTAATTTATTTTGTTACCTGACTGCCTCTTATTTTTTACTCACTTAGAAGTCACTGTGTTTCAAGAAAGCATTAAGATGTTAAATTTCTTTTATTATCATTCTATGCAGAAAAGTAAACTTATGATACTGGTTTGGTCTCTATGGATTTTCCTATTACAAATACACTTCATTAAGTAGTTAAGTTACTTAGATTATTAAGTCTTTATTAATACATTGCCATTCTGATTTATTGGTTTCCCACAAGTTTAGTTCACATGAATAAAACTTCCCTGAAATCTGAATACTAACCAGGTAGAGCAAAAATGTTAGATAATTAATATTTACAAAGAGTAAACCCTGAAATAGAATATATTTCATGAAGTAGAGCCTAAATAAAAAACAAATGAAAAAGGATATACATCTCTTTTATGCTTGGCTTATTTCCACAACATCTGAAATGAAATATGATCATTTATTTTCCAGATACATTTTTTTGCAAGTTTCATAATGAAAATGACATTTATGTTTACTAAAATACTCAGTTAAGACATAAAATTAAAATAATTAATATTACTCATTATTTTTACCCTTTTTACAACAGAAGTGAGCTCTTTGTTTTATATAATTGCTATTTAATGTTCTGATTATTTATTGTCCCCCATGTAATAAGTAACTTGATAGCTAGGCATGGAGGGGTGAGGTAGGTGGATGGAGATAGGTGTATGAAAGACAGAAAAAGAGAATTTGTACGTGTGGGATTTTAAAAAATTCTTCTCAGTAAAATCAGTGAGATTTTGCCTTTTTATCCCCCATTTGACTGATATAAACATGAAGATAAAAATCATAATAGGCTATTGAATGGTTTATCTGTTTGTAGTTTGGCTTCAAATATATGACTCTAAAATTCAGAATAGATACATCAGCTGGTGTAGTTCAGATAATTGATTCATAAGTCAGCTACATCAGGCAGGTTTTGATGGTATCTTTATAAATAGGCCAGAGCTTTCAAACGCCTGATGGTATCTCTCAGGCTGACATGAAAGGCATTTAGAGGTTGGAATATGCTACTGGTACAACTTGTATTCTAGAATCAGTTCACAAGGCCTATTAACCACCCATAGTACAAATAACAATATATCACTGTAATGTAATAAATAGAATCATAATTCAAGAAATGATTTTTAAATTGTGTTTTTATGTGCAATGTGGAATAATGTCTTTTAGATATTTAGAAATAAAAAGAAAGACAATTTAAGATGTTTAAAACAAAAACAAAATGATAATAAGTAAAAGAATTAGAAAGTCCAGAAACATCTGCCAGTACATGCTACTAAATACAATTTTCCATCCAAGATCTGATGTAGATATCATACCTGTAAAGATAGGTTCAGATGGAAACTGCTTTCACACAATGCATTCACCCAATCTGTCTTCTTAATTACAGATACATGCACATGTATCTTTTATTTCTAAATTTAGTCACATTTTTAAGAACTTACATACAGAAAGTTTCATTGAGAAACTATAAGTATATAAGCTTCTAGGCTAGGAATAGTATATTAAACACATTTATTTGGTACTTCTATTTAGCCTTTGAACCTTTTATGAATTTCTTTACATTTTTCACAACTACTAAGGCACAAGCAAATCTAATATATAATGACACCATATTCACTTGAAATGCTGTCATATAGGTAGAGGACTTCTTTTGGTAGACTTGCAAGTCTTCTTTTTAGGTGCTATTCCCCCATTCCAGTTCGTACCACAAACACATGCACCCAGACCCTATGAATCTAGAAGATATTCATATCCATTTATTTATTAACTCTTCCAGCAAATATTTAATGAGCACCCTCTTTTTGCCAGGAATCATGCTGAATACCAAGAACATGCTGGTGAGTATGATGACAATCTTATCTCAAACCCTTATAATTTTTACTGAAAACTTACTGGTGTACTGCTGCAGTCAAGAAATGCAATACTAAAGTGATGTTAATAAAATGGTGAAGTAGGAGTTACCAGAACTCATATCCCATATGCAGAAACATCAATTTAACAACCATATAGATCAGAATACTATGGTGGAAACACCAGAATCCAAATAAGAATTTGCAATACCTTGAAGAACATAGAACAAAGAGCTGCTACATTGAGAGGGACAGGAAGAGTAGTTTGATTTTGTGATTCCTTTGCTTCCAAGTCAGCGTCAAGCTCAGCAACAATAAAGAACCCCTTGGTTTCTCAATTTCTCCTGTGGATAAAGGAGAGAGCAAAAGTCACATCTAATGTCATCAGCATCTGAGGACACTGCCAGAGAGACTCATTCTTGCCTACTCCAGAATGTTAAGGGATATGGCATAGTTAAAATTTCCTGAGGCAGGTAAAAATAAAGATAAGGAGAAGGTGGATTTCTGCACCTTGCTAAAGTGTGGAAGTTTACAAGCACTTAACAACTACTTAACACTCAGCAACTGTTTGGGTCTACAGCAATCAGTAGGACCCTCAGTATCTCCTAGGGTCCTCAGTGACAGGACTCCCAACAGCTGATACAAATCACAGCTGCTGATGTTGATTGCAGATGCAAGGAAGGGATCATACATTCTGAGCATAGATCACAGCTACTAAATGTTAATTGTAGCTTCCCACACAGAACACAGAACCCACCATAGCAAAAAGCACAACACCCAGCACCCAGCATAAATCACAGCTGGCTTTGTGGATTACAGCAGCTAAGGGATCACCAGAAACCAGAGGGAAACAGCATCCTGTGCTGATTACAACAGTTGGCAGTTTTCAGCAGATGATGCAGATCTTGGTGAATATTATTAATCTCAACAGACAGTACAGTTTTGAACACTCAGTTCAATTCTGTGGCATTGAGAGAAAATTAACCAACCTGATATCTAGTGATGATAAGAGAAGTAAAGCTTGCATCTAACATCTCAATATCCCATTTCTCTGCCTTAGGGAAAAGAAGAGGTTGTTTCAAATATAAGGCATGGCTCTTTAGGGAGCAAGAAGGGACAAACACTAATTTTCTTTTCCACAGGGAAGAAGGAAATGGGTAGAACATACACATGTGTTAAAAAGACTTAAGAGACTCTCAGAATTTCTATCCAGGCTAATTGGGAAAAGTCTTTCCTTGTCAGTCTACCAACACTGAATAAAAAAGCACTTTTTTCACATGGTCAGACAACAATGCAAACACACATGGAACATCAAGAAACAGGAAAAATGTCACAAAAGTAAAAAGTAAATCTTCTTTAACCACCCTTTAAAAAATGCAGAATTACAAATTATCTGACAAAAAACTAAAACTAATCATAAATAAGCTCAGTAATTTACAAGACGAAAACAGATTACATTTAAAACTCAGGAAAATGACACATGAATAAAATTTAAAATATCAACAGAGATAAAATAATTTTTAAAAGAACCAAATAGAAATTCTGGAGCTGAAGAATGCAATTACTGAGCTCAAAAACTCAATAGAGAGCTTCAAAAGCATACATAATCAAGCAGGAGAAAAGAATCAACAAACTTAAAGTCAGATTATTTGAAATTGTTTAGTCAGAGGAACAAAAATTCAAAGGATGAGAGTGAAGGAATCCTATGGTATTTATAAGACACCATCAAGCAAACCAATACATGCATTATGGAAGTTTACACAGGAGAAAAAAAGAGAGAGAAAGAAACAGAAAACTTATAGAAATAATGGTGGACAATTTTTCAATTCTGGGAAAGGAAATAGACAACCAGATTCATGAAGCCCCAAAATTTTCAAATAAGGCAGACTAAAGAGGTCTACACCAAGAAACATTATAATTAAGTTGTCAAAAGTCAAATATAAAGACAGAATTTTGAAAGCAGTAAGAAAATACAGCTTATCTAGTACAGGGGATAGGAGACAAGAGCATAAGACTATTAAAATACTTCTCAGCAGAAACCTAGCAAGGCAGGAGGGAACAGGATGATATGTTTAAAATGCTAAAAGAAACAATTGCCTGCCCCAAATGCTATACTTGCACAAATTATGATTAAAAATGAAAGAGACATAAAACATTTCTATGGAGACAGAAGGTGAGTCATTTGCCACAACCACACCTGCATTACAAGAAATGCTAAAGTGAGTTTTCAAGGAAAAAAACACTAAACAATAAATACGAGTGCATGAAAGTATAAAATTCACTTAATAAGAAAAATTTAAATGCAAAACACTGTACTGTCATAATGAGGGCATATAAACCTACAATTAATTTCAATGTCAAAGTAAATAGAGAAAAGTCTTAAGGATAACATGAAAAATTGTTAAGGATACACAATATATAAAGAGAAGTAATTTGTGATGTGTATAAGATAGAGGGTGGGGCAATGGTCAATGAAAAAGTGGAGTTTTATATGTGATTAAAGATGTTGTGAGTTTAGATTATTTTTACTACAGTGTGTTTTACATAAGATCCATGGTAAAAACACCCACACTATAAAAGATAAAAAAGAAAAAGTAATATAATAAAATATATGACTGCAATAAAATCAATGAAATGTAAAGGAAAATAAAGAGGAGAAAGAACAAAGGAACTACAAGACAAATAAAACAGTAAAATGTTAATAGTAAGTACTTCTCTATCAATAATTACTTAAAATGCAAAGTATTAAACTTCTTAATCACATAGAATGGTTGAATGAATAAACAAGACTCAACTATATGCTCCATAGAAGATATTCACTTTAGATTCAAGAACTCACATAGGCTGAAAGTTAGGGGATGGAAGAAAGATATTCATTGCAAAGGCAACCAAATGAGAGCAATGGTGACCATATTTATGAGGACAAAAATAGACTTTAAGGCAAAATACTGTCTCAAGAGAGGGAAAAAAAAGGTTCTTATTTATAATGAAAAAGGGTCAATTTATTAGGAAGAAATAACCATAATACATATGGTATATATTATAATATATATATATAAATACATATAAATATGTTCTGTATATGGGATATATTATAATATATACATATATATACATAACTATACTCTGTACATAAAGTGGTTAAATATATATGGCAAATATTAATAGAATTGAGAGAGAAATAGATAATAATACAATAATAGGGTATTTCAGTACCCCACTTTCAACAAAATGTATAATTTCTAGAATAAAAATCAATAAGGAAAAAGTAGACTTGCACAACAATAATGAATAAATGGGCCTAATGGATATACAAAGAACATTTTACCCAACCACAAGAGAATGCATATTATTCTTAAGAACACACAGAACATTCTTCAGGAGACCTCACATATTATAGCAGAAAAGAAGTCCGAACGAATTTAAGCAGATTAAAACTATATCATGCATCTTTCAAAATCACAGTGGTATCAAAGTATAAATAAGTAACACAAATAGAATTAGAAAATAACAAACATGTAAAAATAAAACAACATGCTACGGACGGCAAATGGGTTAAAGAACAAATCAAAATGCAAATCAGAAAATATATTCATGCAGGCCAGTTTGCCTGGCCTCCAGGGCCCAGAGTGGCAGCTCCCTGCTGCTGCACGCAGGGCCAGACCTGGGGAAGGCCTCCTCCACTCCCGGGGGCGGGGAGTGTGACCTGCCCAGCTGCAACAAGAGCAAGAGGTAGGCACCAGCCCACCCAGAAGGAGAGACCCAGCCACCAGTTTGCCTGGCCTCCAGGGCCCAGAGTAGCATCTCCCTGCTGCTGCACGCAGGGCCCAACCTGAGGATAAGCCCCCTCCACTCTTCCACTGTGCCATTCTGCAACAGGCCAAAGGTGCAGCCTTGACTCCACTAACAGGATTGCTGACTGGACATAATCTGGGTCAATTGGCTTAAACTGGAAGAGAAAAAAGAAGGGCTTCCAAGGGTCAATTTAGTTGAGACTTGTTCCTGGGTTCAACGTTTTTCTTTCTTTTTGTTTGTTTGTTTGTTTGTTTTGTTGTTTTTTTTAGGGGGTTTTTTGTTTGTTTGTTTTTGCTTTGTTTTTGTTTTGATTGACAGTGTGTTTGTTTGCTTCTGCTCCTCTTCATTCTTTCTTTTCTTCCTTCTCACTTTTGTATTTTTTCTTCTTCCTTCATCTTCCCTATTTACACCCTGCCATTGCATACTCAACAGAGGCAAAAACAAGGTATACGCAGAAAATGGAATTTTTAGAACGGGTACAATTGAAATATATAGCAAAGTGGTGTTATATATAGTTTATTCTCTATTTTCTAGACTCACTCCCTCTCTCCTCTCTCTTACACTAATATCTACTCCCTTGGTCATTTTTTTTTTTTTTCTTTTCCATCTTTCTTTATTTCTTCTCTCAACCGCTGCATAAGTTAGGTTTATATATAAATCTGTCTTTCCACCTAATAATTCACTCCATTCTCTTTCCTCTCTCGTCTTCTGATACTAAACCACTTCCATAGAACTCTCTTTTCATACTTTGTGAGAAAGAACAAGTCACTTCCTCCTTCCTAAACATATCACCTCTGTGTCCATTACTTGAAACTATAAAACCCCATGAGAAGCATACAGAGTAAATTGGAAACAATATCTGGGTTAACTAAATCTGTACATTGTGATCAAACTGGGATTCTCTGAATAGAAAGCATTTGACTTTACAGTGTAAAGGAAATATAAGGGGATCTGATAGCATTGTACTACATGAGCAATGTAAGGTTTTAAGGTAAAATAAAAATAGTCAAGGTCCCACAGTGCAGGAAGAATAGACGCACAAGCAATATGAAGAAACAAGGGAAGAAAGTGACACAAACAAATCAATATACCTCCTCAGTAGATTCCATGGCATGCACAGTTGGTGAAATGCCAGAGATGGAATTTAGAAATTACATATTCCAAATGTTTGGGAACTTAAGAATGAACTCAAAAATGAGATGAGGGAGCAAATACAGGTGGCAAAATATCATTTTGACAAAGAACTCCATAAACAAATACAGGAAGTAAAAGATTACTTCAATAGGGAGATAGAGGCTCTAAAGAGAAACCAAACAGAAATTCCAGAAATGAAAAAAGCAATAAAACAAAATAAAAGCTCAATCGAAAGTATCACCAACAGAGTAGATCACTTGGAAGAAAGAATCTCAGACAATGAAGACAAAATATATATCCTAGAGAAAATCTGGATTACACAGCAAAAATAGTAAAAAACCAGGAACAGAATATTCAAGAATTATGGGACAATATAAAAAGACCAAACTTAAGAGTGATTGGGGTAGAGGAGGGGGCAGAGTTTCAAGCCAAAGGAATGAGTAATTTATTTAATGAAATAATTACAGAAAATTTTCCAAACTTGAGGAATGAATGGGAAAACCAAGTTCAAGAGGCTTACCGAACACCAAATATACAAAATCACAACAGATTCACAACAAAACACATTATAATGAAAATGCCTAATATACTGAGCAAGGAGAGAATATTAAAAGCCACAAGAGAAAGGAAGCAGATTACATATAGGGAGAAACCAATCAGACTATGTTCAGATTTTTCTACCCAGAGCTTAAGAGCAAGAAGAATCTGGAATAGCATATTTCAAGCTCTGAAAGAAAAGGGATGTCAACCAAGAATCTTATATCCAGCAAAATTGAGCTTTAAATTCGAAGATGAAATAAAAACCTTCCACGACAAGCAAAAGTTTAAAGATTTCACAACTCGAAGCCAGCACTTCTGAACTACCTGGGCAAAATTTTTCATGAAGAAGAAGAGAAAAGTAACAATGAAAATCAACAAAGGAAGATATTAAAATAAGGGAAATACCAACCAGAAAAGAAACCAAATCAAGCTAAAGATCATAATACAAATAAAAATCAATGGGAATAAAAATCACATCTCAATAATAACCCTGAATGTTAACGGCCTAAACTCGCCATTCAAAAGACACAGATTATCTGAATGGATTAAAAGAAATGACCCAACAATATGCTGTCTCCAAGAAACACACCTCATAGAAAAAGACATCAATAGACTGAAGGTGAAAGGCTGGGAAAAGTCTTATCACTCACATGGCCTGCAGAAGCAAGCAGGGCTTTCCATTCTCATTTCAAATAAGGTAGACTTCAAGCCAAAGCTAATCAAAAGGGACAAAGACGGATATTTCTTACTACTTAAGGGAACAATTCATCAACAGGATATAACAATCATAAATCTATATGCCCCAAATAATGGAGCACCTACATTCATCAAACAAACTCTTCTCAAGTTCAAGAGTAAAATTGACCACAACACAGTTATTCTAGGGGATTTCAACACACCTCTCTCACCAATGGATAGATCATCCAAACAAAAGCTAAACAAAGAAACTTTAGGCCTCCTTAAAACAATTAATAACTTAGACCTAATGGACATATATAGAATATTTCATCCCTCAGTAAACGAATACACTTTTTTTCTCAGCAGCACATGGGTCCTTCTCCAAAATAGAACATATATTATGTCACAAGGGAACTCTCAGCAAATATAAAAAAATAGAGATACTACCCTGCATTCTATCAGACCATAAAGGGATGAAATTGGAAATCAACGACGAAACAAGGAATAAGAAAAACTACTCCAACAACTGGAAGCTAAATAACATGCTACTGAATGAACAAGGGGTTGAAGAAGACATCAAAGAGGAGATTAAAAAATTCCTAGAGGTAAATGAGAACGCAGATACATCATATAGAAATCTCTGGGACACTATGAAGGCAGTAGTAAGATGAAAATTCATTGCACTGAGTTCATTCCTTAAAGGAAAAAAAAAAACAACAAATAAATGACTTAACATCACACCTCAAAGCACTAGAAAAGGAAGAACAGATCAACACCAAGTGCAGCAGAAGACAGGAAATAATTAAAATCAGAGCAGAAATTAATGAAATTGAGACTAAGTAAACAATTTAAAGAATTGACAAAGCTAAAAGTTGGTTCTTTGAAAAAATAAACAAAATTGACAGACCCTTAGCGATGTGAATGAATAGAAGAAGAGAAAAAACTCAAATTGCTAACAGTGATGAAAAAGGGAATATCACAACAAACACCTCAGATATACAGAAGATAATTAGAAATTACTTTGAAAACTTGTACCCTAATAAAATAGAAAATACTGAATGCATTGACAGATTTCTAGAGTCATATGGTTTGCCTAAACTGGATCTGGAAGCTATACACAATTTAAACAATCGATTACAAGCGAAGAAATAGAAGATGCCATCAAAAAGCTACCAACAAGGAAAATTCCAGGACCTGATGGGTTTACAGGCGAGTTCTACAAGACTTTCAAGGAAGAACTAATACCAATGCTCTTCAAAATATTTCAAGAAATAGAAAAAGAGGGAGCTCTTCCAGACTCTTTCTGAGACCAATATTTCATTAATCTCAAAGCCAGGCAAAGACGCATCCAAAAAAGAAAACTTCAGGCCAATATCTTTAATGAACATAGATGCAAAAATCCTCAACAAAATTCTGGCAAATCGGATACAAAAACATATCAAAAAGATAGTGCACCACGATCAAGTGGGGTTTATTCCAGGGATGCAAGGCTGGTTCAACATTCGGAAATCAATAAACATAATACATCCCATCAATAGACTTAAAGACAAAAATCATATGATTATCTCAATAGACGCGGAAAAAGCATTTGACAAACTACAGCACCCCTTTACGTTCAAATCACTGGAAAAACTAGGAATATCAGGAACGTATCTCAACATTATAAAAGCTATTTATGCAAGGCCCAGAGCTAACATTATCTTAAATGGAGAAAAATTGAAAGCATTCCCTCTAAAAAATGGAACCAGACAGGGATGCCCCCTTTCACCACTGCTATTTAACATAGTACTAGAAACTCTGGCCAGAGCAATTAGACAGACGAAAGAAATTAAAGGGATCCAGATAGGTAAAGAAGAGCTCAAATTAGCACTATTTGCTGATTATATGATAATATACCTAGAAGACCCAAAAAATTCTACCAGAAAACTTTTGCATGGTATTGGCACCAAAACAGACTGGTAGACCAATGGTACAGAATTGAGGATACAGAGACTAATACATATAATTTCAGCTATCTTATATTAGACAAAGGCGCCAAAAATGTACAGTGGAGAAAGGATAGCCTCTTCAACAAATGGTGCTGGGAAAACTGGAAACCCATATGCAACAAAATTAAATTAAACCCTTATCTCTCACCATGCACAAAATTCAATTCAAAGTGTGTCAAGGATCTAGGATTAGACCAGAGACAATACGCCTAATAGAAGAAAAAGTAAGTTCCAATTTCCAACATGTCTAATTAGGCCCCAAGTTCCTTAATAAGAATCCTGTAGTGCAAGAATTATTACCAAGAATTAATGAATGGGATAGATTTAAACTAAAAAGCTTCTTCTCAGCAAAAGAAACAATCAGTGAGCTGAATAGAGAGCCAACTAATTGGGAACAAACATTTAATACATGCACATCAGATAGAGCACAAATTTCTAGAATATATAAAGAACTCAAAAAACTTAACAACAAAAAAACAAATAATCCAATCAATAAATGGGCTAAGGAATTAAAAAGACACTTCTCAGAAGAAGATAAAGAATTAATCAACAAATACATGAAAAAATGCTCAACATCGCTGGCAATTAGAGAAATGCAAATCAAAACTACTCTAAGATTTCATTTCACTCCAGTCAGAAAGGCAGCTATCAAGAACACAAACAACAATAAATGTTGGAGAGGATGTGGGGAAAAAGGCACACTCTTACATTGCTGGTGGGACTGCAAAATGGTTCAACCGCTATGGAAAGCAGTATGGAGATTTTCTGGAAAACTGAGAATGAAACCACCCTATGACCCGTCTATCCCACTCCTGGGTCTCTTCCCAAAGGACTTAAAAACAGCATATTACAGTGACACAGCCACTTCAATGTTTATAGCAGCACAATTCACAATAAGTAGGTTGTGGAACCAACCTAGATGTCTCTCAGTAGATGAGTGGATAAAGAAAATGTGGTATATATACAAAATGGAATTTTACTCAGCAATAAAAGAGAATAAAATAATGGCATTTGCAGGTAAATGGATGAAGTTGGAGAACATAATGCTAAGTGAAGTTAGCCAATCCCAAAAATCCAAATACCGAATGTCTTCTCTGATATAAGTAGGCTAATTCACAGTGTTGTTGGATGGAGGTACATAGGAGGATTAGAGGAACACTAGAATGGTCAAAGGAAAGGGAGGGGAAGGGAGGGAGAAAGGGGGGGGAGGAAAAAAATTGGAGGTCGAATGAGATTGATATCATTATCCTAAATGCATGATTGAAGATCTGAATGGTACTTATATACTTTGTATACAAATAGTTGTATGTAAAAAGATGCTATATATGTGCATTATGAATTGTAATACATACTACTACTATAAATAAAAAAAAAGATTGTTGATTTCACTTTAATTGGTCTCTGGTTTTTATTTAAGTTTCAATTTTATGGCTGATAACTGAAAAATACTACTGATTTTCTTCCTTTTATGTTCTTATCAGATTCCCTTATGGATATGATTTTATTTCTTCTCCGAAGTTTTCCTTTCAATCGCTCCAGAAAATTACTTTATTCTGATATCTTTCATTTTAATTTAATTTTTAGAATCCATTATTTAGATATTATAAAATGATATATAAAATAAATATAGAAGTGTGTATTTCACTGAATTACTTAATGGCAAATCCAATTACCTGGAATAATTGTAAAAGATAAAATATTGCAACTTGTTTTAGACTTTTCAATCACCTCATTATGCAAAGACTGGACCCCATGGGAAACAGACAGGTTTTTTATATATTTACTCTCAACAAATTTATATTTTTGAAGTATCTTTGTATACCAAGAACTATTCTAGGAAAAGGAATATACATTTGGATAAAAAATTCTTTAATGTCTTTTATGAGTTTTATATCTTAATTGGAAGAAACAGGAAAAAAGTTCACAAATATTTAAATAATTAAATCAGATGAGGCTAGGGATATAGCTCAGATGATAGAGTAATTGCCTTGCATGCACAAGGCCCTGAGTTCAATCCCAAGCACCAAAAACCAAAACAAACAAACAAACAACAACAAAAAAAAAAAAAACAGATGCCAGGTAGTGATAAACAAAACATTATTCAAAAGATAATGACCGTGATCCTTGAGAGAGCAAATGAAATAAGCCATTAAGCCAAACAATTAGCTCCATTTACTGTCTGTATAAGATTTCCAAAATGTTTGCAGAGAGGAGAATCAAGAAAGAGCTCAACTGTCCCCCTGAATGAAGAAGACAGAATTAAGAGTCTGGGAAATGGAAGGCATCTAGATTTTGGAGGTGAGGGGAGGAAGGGGAGGGGAGAGGGAGGGAGAGAGGGGAGGAGGAGATAGATGGATAGGTGTAGTGAGAGACAATTATAGAGAACTTCAAAGAGTTCCTGAGAGTTCCACTGAATACCAGTCAGTGCAGAGATATGAAGAAAGTACCTGTGGCCAGGAGAGAGCTACCTAGAGGATTGCAGGGAGCAGTGTGCAGAGTTCACACAGGTTTGGGAACAGTGCCTTTCCCAGCAGCAGGAGGAAAATCTCAGAATTCATGGGTATCAATTAAAGTCTTGCCTCAGTAGTGCAGAAAATTAGCCCTCAGCTAAATTCTATTCAGGCCCTGACTAACAAAACTTAACAGCAAGAACAAAAATGATCAAACTGATTCCAAAGAACATAAGCTACTTATAACGAGTTCTTCGTACTAAAGCCATATCCAACTTCTATTTAAAAGAGCCTTCCTTCTCTCTCCCACTCCTGCCATGTCTATCTTTCTTAGTGGATTTATTTTCCTTGTAGGCCATATGAATTTTTCATTATCTAATGTCCTATATAATTTATATATTTTATTATTGTCTTTTCCCATTTAAATACAATGTTTGTGAGACTATAAAGTTTTAAATGTTTGTTGTTGTTGTTGTTGTTGTTGTTACTCTATCTCCAAATAATAGAACTAAGCCTGGATCATAAAAAATTGTCAATACACATTAACAAACTTAATTTCAAAGTATCTGTTTATATGATTGCAAGAAAAAAGATAAGAATGGGAAGAAAATTTCAAACCAATAATAATAAAACCCTAGGAGATATCATTTGAGAATGGTGTAAAAAATTATCAGCAATATTGTTCACTATACTTTTGTATTGTTTTAAACAGATTTTTCTTTATTAATGGCACATATTTCTATGATAAAACATTATAATAAATCTATTAAAGAATTATTACAGTGCCTATAAGCATTCAGATATTTTATTCAATAGGTACACTATGAGCTCCAGGTACGTGCTAGACACTGTGCAAATGCCCTTGGGAGATGGAAATAAAAAAGATCCACAAGTACACCATATTGTTGGAGCTGCAAGTAATGTCATATGGATGTGCTTACTCAATAACTGCAAGTCCTTTCTATTTTACTTTATTCTACTTTAAAAGTTATGTTATAGTTCACGTAAAAAATGCCAAATCGGTTTCCAGGTTTCCTGGAAAAGGATACAGAAAGATTTCTGGGATGATAAAAATTTCTATATTATAATTGGATGACTATTATACAGGTGTATAAATTTGTTGAAATTCATTAAACTGCACATTTAAAATGTATATATGTAATTATACATAAATGATGTTAATAAAAATATTAAAATATATATCCTTACTATCTAATTCTAAATGTAACACTTGCTCTTGTAGAAAACAGAAAAGAGAAACTTAAAATTAGTAAATGGTATAAATGAGATTTGGGGTTTGATTTTGATTAAAAATTAAAATTTATAAGATCTAATAAAGATAAGCTCAGCAGAGATCTTTACAATCCATGCAAAGAATTTTGACTAAGCAAATTATTACAATAAACTGTTTTAATTTGTAAATGTTAAATAATCTTAGTTACTTTTGGTTACAAAAATATCTCATGTTCTTTTACAGAAAATTTCAAAAGATGAAGGAAGAAAATTATCCAGGAGCTAATATCCTTTGGCATATTATTTTGCAACCATTTTTCTAGGTGTATGTATACTGGCCTGTTCATGTATCATGACTTTTTGCATATTAAGACTAGATATGATTTTGGAAATTTTTAAAATATTTGCAAAAGTGATTTTGAATGTGTATTACTTTTTCAATAGTATTGGAAGAGTGTAAGGTGGTGGAGAGAGCACGAGCTGTAAATAGTTTTGACTCAGGAAGTAACTGGCTTTTTACCTAAATAAATCCTTTCACCTATGCAAAAATTTGCAAATCATACAATTATCTAAGCAATGAGAAATAAGAGCAATAACACCTTTGCAGACTTCCATGCTTATATAAAGTACATTAAAACAGCCATCATGTTTCAAGTACTTAGTATGTACTCAATAAATGATTATATAACCCATACTTTATAATTATTTTAATCACTTTCGTATTGTGAGATAATATTATTTTTTTCTCTTCTATAATAAAATCTGTTTAAAATAGTCTAATTTTTATAATGAATTATAGCCTAGATTTTTGGAGATGTCCAATTAGGGCCAATTATGATATAATATTCCACATATCATTCTATGTATATAATTTAAACATGTCACAATTTACTTTATATTATGGTCTTTTAGTTCCTAAATGTTTAATTTTGATTATTATTATTTTTAAGTTTTCAAGAATATTTTTGTAAGAGCAATTGAGTATATTTTCCAGAGCACTTGCATGTCTGTCAACATGTTTATTTTGTCTTTATTTTTCAAGCATAATTTATCTGTCTTTATAATTAGGTTTTTACACAAGTTTCCCTTAAAAATCTGTAGACTTTTCTTAATTTACTGCTTATCACATAGTTTGAAAAGAAATATAAGCCAATCGCAATTGTTCTACTAGTTTTAACCTGCTTTTTCCTCTCTCGGGGATCATGATTTTTTGTGTGAAATACACTGAATAGTATCTGAAGTGCAGAATTATATCTCTCTGCACTACCAGAATAGAGTTTGTCATTTCTACTGTCAATTTCTGACTTTCTATTCTAGAAATTTGTATCTGGGTTAGAGTCTAATCTTTATATTTAAAATATTTATTCATATCTTTGGTGTGTTCTTTCATTTTTCATTTGTCCTTCTCTGTGTTCATAAAAATCTTCTGATGTTTTTCATCGATGTCATTTAACTGGTTTTCTGTGATGCCAATTCAACCCTTCACTGCATAAAATGCAGAATTTAAGGTACGACCCTAGACTTTCTGAGTTTATTTTTTATTTTAAAATTATTTTCAGACCTGTACTTTATTCTTTCAGATCAATACATCTGTGTTCCTTTCTTAATGATTAGCTTTTAAAACCCATCTTTACTTACATGTACCATGTTAATTAGCTTTTAATTAGTGTAACAAACACCTGAGAAAATCAACTTAGAAAAGATTTATTTTGGTTTACAGTCTTAGATTATCCAATCCAGGATCACACACACACACACACACACACACAGAGAGAGAGAGAGAGAGAGAGAGAGAGAGAGAGAGAGAGGAAAAGACCAGGGTCCTACAATTCTCTTTGAGAGCATTACCTACTAGGAACCACTTCCTAATGGTTCCAAGTTGGGAACTAAAACTTTAACACTAGGCCTTTGGGGGATATTTAAGATTCAGAATATAGCATGTGTTTATGTAAGGGTATTTGTTTGTTTTGCTTTTTGGTTCTTAATGCTTATAAAAAGAAAAATATTCTATGTTCTTCTCACTAGGAGTAAAAAAGAAACAATATGTGGAGAAAAATATGTAAATTGTGGTAGATTTTATTTTCTTTTAAAAAATGAACAATTGCACAAGAATAATTAACAACGACAGTTCTTTGAACCTTCTCCCAACCTTTCCAATATCTGAATCTCTACATTACCTGTTTACCTGTTACCCATGAGTAATATACAGGCTAATACAGCCTCCCACTGCCTCTTCCCTAATTTCTTTATTTTGAATATTTAAAGAAAGATAGGAGTTGTTTGTGGTGGGTCTGGAATGATGAGTTAAAGGATGTGGTTATTTCAGAAAACCATTGTCATATAAGGAGGGACACGTGGCCAGTTTCTTGTTGTACAAAACTTCTTTGCAAGCTAGGACTTCAAAATGGGGTAAAATAGTCTAGCTACTTGATGCTAGATCAAATGTTCACATTTTAAGTCCAGCAGGTAGCACAAGCATAAGTTGTGATCTTATTTTTAATTTTAATTTCTAATATAATGAGTCAAATACTGTATTTCTGCTACATGGTTTATGTTATATGAAACTTTATTGCTATTATAAATTGCCATTATTCAAATTAAAAATGAGATTTTAATAGAAAATTGTAAAATGGCAGATTCAGATCTCATAACTAGTTAGTGTCTGAATTAAATCCCTGTGATTAAAAATCATATGCCAATATATGTCCAATGTTAAGTATTTAAGTAGATAGGACTTGCTAGAGTGTCTGCAAAAAGTTAATTTATCAAAGCTATGTGGCATTACATTATCCTGGTAGAAGAGTTTCAATTTTCATATATTAATCTGTCTAATATATTTTAGGGCATCATTAACCAAAATTATTTGCTTTTCAAAATAATATTTTTTTATCTGTAATGTTTTGTGAGTGTCCTCTGCTAGATCATTTACATAGTAATAGGTATTACACAAGAAATAAAGAATAAAGTAATATTAACAGGTACTACTTTTTGCCTGACATTTTAGAACACCAACAGTAACAAGCAAGACATATTTATTTAAAATTATGTAGTAGAAAAATATGTTTTAAAATAATCATTTTCTATTTTGTATAGTTTTTTAGTTATATTTTATTCATTGTTATAGAATAAGATATACAAGAAGTTGAAAAGGGCCTTGAGATATTGTCTAGTCTATCCCCATCCAATCACACAGTTTCCAGAAAAACAGGTCAAGAGGCATCTTAAATTGCATTTCACTACATAGTAGTCCTTACATTCAGGAGTGTTATTCTTAAATTAATCTGAATTTCACAACTCATCATTTAAATTCATTTTATTTGGTCTATAGTGGATGTAATTTTTATTTTGAAGATGTTTTTAAGAGATTATTTTCCCTTAGAACAAAATCTTCCATTTGTAAATCTTTCAGGTTTAATTTTCTAACATTTCACAGATATTTAATAATTCTCCAAGTTCAGATTTTTACTAAAAACAATGGGACTATTATCCAAGAATATAATAAATATATTCTTGCCTCCAAATCATGCCCAAATCATTTAAATATCATGATAAACTACTGAGTTGTTAATCACCATTTGTGACTTCAGTCAATTTCAGTTTTATATTTATTCATTATTTACCATTTTATAATGACAACTTTCACTTTCTCTCTTAAAGAGATTCATCCAGAAATTGGTAGTTTTGCAATCCTATAACTTTACGTCATAGCTCATGTCTATTCATCCTCTTTTCTTCTTATTTGGCTCTTCCTGTTCTTTATCTGACTTTCACTTACTTGACACTTTGTAATTTTTCTGAGATAGGTACATATATCCATAGCCAGTATTTGTAGAATATATAGTATACAATTCTATGAGTCTACAATTCTATATTTCTATAGAATATCTATTATATGTGTGTGCATATAAAAACACACAAGCGTATGCTTACAAAGGTGTAACTTTGTGTTAGTCTTACATCTGAAAAGAATGTGTTTAAATTCAATAAGACACTTATTTAAAAATTAACTGTTGGTTTATAATGATCAAACTCCACAATCTTAAACAGATTAATGTGCTACATATTTGGAAAATAACAAAATGTGTAAAATACAGATTTCTTTTACAAAATACCTCAAAGTGTTCTGATCTATTAAACAACTTGTAATTTTAGAATTTCTACTTAAATGAATCAAACATTTTACCCCTAACTCAACCAAGAATGTTTAATCCTCAATTGTATTTGTGTGAAGAAATACTTCAAAATTTTTCAAACCTAGAGATTTGAATACCTTATAAGTAAACCTATGGCTGAAAAAACTTCAGCCGAATTCTACATAAGTGTTTTCAAGAGTTTTTATTTGTCTGATGGTTAAATACTTAACTTGAGTGTCTGTAAAATGGTCTAAGAACCAGAAAGGCAACTCCTGGTTAAACTTTCAAATAATTTCGAGCGTTTGCATCTTTTACTCTTTATTTTTTTCCTGTTTTTTTCTTAATTCTTTATGCCCTAGGTGTTCCAGGATTACAAACTTGTTGGTCATTTCCACTTTGACACTGATATTTTATAGTCCACAGACTCCTTACTTAGAATACAATTCTATTATTAAAAAAAAAAAAAAGCCTTTGTCATATCTGTATCTGAAAGGAAGAAAAATAAGCTTTTCAGTGGTTTATACATTTGAAAATTATGATGAACTTTTTCTTTTCCTATAAAATAATAGCTTGTCACCATAGAGTATATCTCAAATTTATGGTATACTTTTTGGGGGGAATTTAAAATACTTTAAATAATTTGGGCTTTGCATGATTCCTCCAGAATTGTAGAGTATGACTGATAACTGCCTTCAGAATCCCTAATAGCTAAATTACAATTATTATGCAAAGCCCTACAATAGACAGTTATATGGATTGTTAAATGACTTTGCCTTTTTTGCAAACTATAATCATTTTCCTTTATTAGCTGAAGGATTTTATAATTTAAGGAAGATGAGAAACCTATAAGTCACGCTTTCAAATAAGGAACATGGATATTGCAAACATTAAATTTCCCCATAAAAATGTTAAGGCATCATTAAACTAGGTTCAGATTAATACAATTCAGTCAACTCTAGATAGATATCTCCCATAATAAGCTGAAACAATACCTAGTGATCTAAGATGTAAAATATTTTACTACAGCCAATTTATAAACCTATAAAACATACAGGTATCATTCAACCTCTTTATTAATAGTGCATGCCTTGTATTAAATCAAAGCCATTTTAAAGACCCCCTCCCCTTTGGCATTCCCATCCTCAGCTGTCACCCCTCATTATGTGTTATCTCATTGAAGCTCATCCAAAGTGAATGACAGCATCTTTTTTACTAGAACAGCACAGGCAATTCCAAGCCTAGTGATACAGCTAAACTTTCTCTAAGATTTATGGACACATTTTCTACCTTCAACCTACAACATTCTCTGAGCTAACGTTGATGTATTTGTTTTTCTGTAGATAGGTATGTTATTTGCTCACTTCAGAAAAATGCAATTTATTACTTTTAAAGTTTTGCAATTTGCTTTACAAGTGAACTGTATTCACAAGGAAACAGATACTCAAACAACTTCACGTTTTAGACAATTTTGAATCTGTTTGGAGGATTCTTTTTTTCACCCTGTTTTTCTCTAACAACAACAAAAAAAGTGAAACATTTATATTGGTTTAGTTGCTGAGGATTTTAATATATTATCTGTCTTGGTAATTTATTGCCAGGAAACAATTCTACAATAATCATGATACATTTCATGAACACAAATCTATCACTGGGAGGAGATTCAGGCGCGGGGTGGATGGGGTGGGATAACTCATCTCTGCTTCATCTACTATCTATCAGCTGAAGTAGCCCAAAGATTGGAACCTGGAATCATCTGAAGGTTTACTCATCTCTCTGGTGGGTTGAATGATCACTAATTCTATGTGGTATCTCCAGCTAGTACTTTTAGGGTAGCAAGATTCACACATGTTGACTCATGTGTGTCACACATGTTGACTCATGTCCTAAGGGAGAAAGAAATGATGGACACTCTATCTCCTTTTCTAATCTGGCTTTATAAGTGATACACTTACTTCCACTTTGTTTCATTTATCAGAAGAGAGTCCATAAGATGGATCAATAATTAAGCTAGTGGCCAGAGTTGGAAGGTTGGAACAATGTTTTGATTTGAGAAATTACAAAAAAAAAAAAAAAAAAAAAAAAAAAAAACTGTACCACCATCACACACTTTGATGATGTCACATCATCAAAGGGCCTTGTGCAGGCTAGGCAAATGCTCTGCAATTGAGCTATATCCCCAGCACCTCAACTATTTATTTCTAAGTTACTCCATTAAAAAACACTGAAATATCCATTTTTGTTCTTATTATTGTTCTTTCTGTAGCCTCGTTGTAACAATGTGTGTCATTGCAGGTCTTCTTGCTAACAAACCAGAGTACAATAAATAAAATTTCTAAGTGCAAAAATAAAAGTATTATACATAACAAACAAATTTTGTATTCTGAATCATCACAAATAAAAATGCATGAATTAATCTATTAAAGAATCTGAATACTATTTGAACATTAGAGTTCCTATATATAAGAGGGATAAATATGTTATTTTTAAAGCATAAAATCCCCAAATAATTCAAAAAAATGATCAAAGGAATGAAGGCTAAATCTCTAAAAATGGGACTATCCAAAAAGAATAAGAGCAAAACAATGAAAGACATATAACTCCTTATGTGAACTTATTCGTATATAGTATCAACATAATGTATATGTATGTATATATATTTATATACTGTCAATATTGAGACTTAAAAATTAATAAGATTCTTACTTATATGGTTGACCAAAAATACTCTCCTTGAATTTGCTAGGATAACTACACAATAGACATTTATGTTTCATTCACATAGTAATGAATATGCCTAGTTCACAGGGAGTTTTCCTCACTTTCATTCAATACCTTAGTGCCAGCCAAAAGAGGGCTGTTGCTCATTATGATCCTACCCAAAGGTAACCATGACACTCATCAGCAGAAGGAAATTATACCAGTTGGGAGAATTTCAAGAAGTACATTTTGTTGTTTGCCTTGCTTATTAAGGAAGTACATGTAGTACACTGATTTCCAGGCAATGATTAATTGTTTTGCCAGTTGGTCAGAGGTCTATAAGAGGTAAAACTGGATGATCAGTGATAAGAAGTTCTGAATAAAAGGCATATGGACAGATCACTCAGAAAGGACATAAAATACACAGATGTTTGTATGTAATGTAATGCCCACCAGAAAGCAACTTATCAAGGATAAATCACTTAACCAGATGGACAGGATGACATGGCCAGAAGATATCAACCTATCTTTTTCCTTGGCTATTTCTGTGCTTATATAATGTACACGTGATAATATTGACCATGGTGATACAAATGAAAATAATGCATGGATCCACAACATAGCCTTTCTTTCAAGATCAGTGAGTATATCACTTCTAAGTATCAAGTCAGCCAATATCAGAAATGGAGTCAACCACAGTAATTTTGTTTGGGGAACTAGGTGGGTGGATAATTGGAAGCAGGTTAAATCCAGGCATCCAGATTATACTGTTCGAATATTCTAGAATCTTCCTTGATATTGAGGAGCACAGTTCAATGGTAGCCTCCACTGATGGAGAAAAACCAAACTGATCTACTCTTTACTCAGACCCATAAAGCAATCACCCCATTCCCACAGTTGTCTGTTCCCCATCACCAGTACATCCTTTACTTCCTAAATAAAGGAAGTTCCCTTAAATTCTCCCAGTGAAAATAATGAAATGGTGAGTTTTTGATCCAATCTACAACAACAATTCCAACCAGTCCCTGCCATCTTTATAAACATTCAGAACCTGTGTTGCATGCTTCCACAGGATTCTGTTTTTCTACTACATTTTCCTTCAGGATAACATCAATATCAGATTGCTAAGGATCAGCAAAGCTGTATCAAACAGCTCTAGGTGTCATTCCTAAATGTTGAATTAAGACTCATGATGCGTAAGCCCATGTCAATGATTTTCTTCTAGATAGCTTTATAGTCTGTGTTATGCTTTCCTCAGTCCTGCCTACTACCCTCTATGCAAGAACTTCTTCCATCTTCCCCGGGGTTCCTGCTGGTATTTATTCAGCAAATGTGTGTGCAGTGTAGCATTTTTAATTTGTCTGAGACCTAACCTTCATTCTCAACACTTGGCCAAAGTTAGGATTACAGCCTTAAATTGAGAGATGTCAAGTGGGGAAACTAAACAAGGGCAGCAGCAGTGGTATTGTGGTCTAGGGGTAGATCATTTTAATTGGAAGGAGAAGGTAGTCAAAGTAATCTAATAAGACCCAAAATCTAATGCAAAAACATTTCTTCCAGGCCAACAAAGCCTTCAGGGTTATATATTCACCAACCAGTTTTTACTCGCTTTTCACTATTATACATGGGTTTATAAATAAACCAAAAAAAAATTATTTTAATTTAAAAAGGATCTTAGCTACAGTGAGAAATTCCCTTGTTAAGATAGCATGCAACAGGAAAAGGCAGACTGTTTCACCATCAGATCAACCATAAAATATTTATTTATGGGCAAAGAACTTAACATCTTAAGCCTTAAGTTATATTTTAATCTAAATACACAAAATGTCACGTAGATCACTATATTATTGTAAAGACATTTCAAAAGTAAGTTCATGCATTTCTCTTAAATAGATGGAGAACTTTCACAAATTGATAAGTCAAACCTTATAATATATTAACTCTATGAAGATAATTGCTCATTTGTTTCAAAGAACTAAATAAATTAAAGTTAAACCACAGACTATGGGAAGGTAGCTTAATAAAATTACATAAGCAGAGTTTACTTGGAAAGGCACCATGGATAACAATATACCAGTAGATTGCAGTGAGTCCTATTTGGTGCAACAAATGAAAGGTTCTGTGTGAAGCAGCATGAACCGCATACAATCAACCAAAAGCAAACTACACATTTGAAAATTCAGGTTGGTTGCTGTTCAACCATGTCATATCTCATACAAATTTCTTTTCTAAAGATTGCAAACAACAGCTAGGCACAGTGACACCTGTAATCCCAGTGGCTCAGGAGGCTAAGGCAGGAGGATCTGGAGTTTAAAGCCACCCTCAGTAAAAGTGAAGTGCTAAGCAACCCAATGACACCCTGTCTAAATAAACTACAATATAGGGCTAGGGATGTGTGTCAGTGGCCTAGTGCCCCTGAGTTCAATCCCTGGTACCACCCCCCCAAAAAAAAGCAAACAACAGGTTGGTTTAATTACCGTGTGAATATTTGAAACTCCTATATAATAAATCCCCTAGGGTTATGTGGCTACTAAACAGACTTTCTTCTCTTTCCAAATACATTATTGATCAGTTTGGCCATTGACTTAGATCCACTGGATCTTCTCTTTTCTTTGAGTTTGAAGTTTGTCAGAATGTCCTTGATAATTCTGATGAACATCATTTCTACCTCCAGAGACTGCTCTGCTGCAGACAGTTCACAGAATTGACATCGGTTATCCAGTGCCAGCTTCTGTCCTTCTTCCCAGCCAACCTCACGCACATGACAGAGGTCTTGCTTGTTGCCAACCAAAAGCACTGCCTGTTCCACAGCTCTGAAATACAGATATGCAATTTTTGGAAAAAAAAAAGTTTTCAACAACTCTTTTTTATAACAGGAAGGTTCATATGAGTCAAAGAAGAAAAACTATTGTGTATTATGGTCACATGTGGGTATGGTGACACATATAGTATTTCGCCACATAATCATCTCCATGCATTAACATATTCACAAGTATCCATGCATATTAATATTGCACCAAAACCAATTTAGTAATAAATGATTTTGAAGCAATAGCAGCACATTCTTTAAAGCATCACACAAGGGTCACATTCCACATTTTTGCAAAAATAAAAATAATTGTCATAAAATATTCAGTGGTTATGCAGTATAATATGTGTCACCATTTACTTACAAAAATTGTTTTAGATAGAATGTAGTAAATAACACAAAAGCAAAAATGCCCTTAAAGTTGAGGATTTGAAGTAACATAAACCTATTCTTGGATGCTGAATCTGATTACTAACTAGGTATCATTGGTATCTTTCCCTATTTTGGTTTCTTTCTATGTAAAAAAAAAAAAAAAAAAAAAAAAAAAAAAAAAAAAACAATAATAAAATAGTCCTCATCACAGAGAATTCTCACACAGATTAAATGCAATGATGTATATAAAAATACCTAGTACAGTTCCAGGCAATGAAAGATGCTCACTATTATTTTTTTATGTTCATTATTACGTGCAAAAAGAGAATGAATGAATGTCTCTACTTACATAGTTACTGGAATTGAACAGTTAATTTGGATGTTTTTTTAAGCAAAAGTATTACTCAGTAATCACTGCTGCTTTTTATTTGTTAGTATCCATTGTAGCATTCTCTAGAAAATTTTTTTAATCTCATATATCTTGCTTATGCTCTATTGACAATGGGTAACTTACAAATACAACATTTTTATTTAAAAAATTGTCCTTGATAAGATAAAATGTCTTCTGCAAATACAGTAACTCTACTTTGTGATGGTTAAACAATACAAATGAAGAGTTTGGTGAAAAATACAATAAAACCACTAGCCTTAAAATGTCATAAGGAAGAAATGGGTAAACACAGACAGCCTCTAATTATAGACAGCAGATTCCACTGAAGTTGGGTTCATTCATATGTCTCTGGGCAGTGAGTAAAGATGTTTGTGGTAGCCTTTAACGGGTGTTAATATCTTCTTCAGTCACATTCACAAAATGATTGTAAAGGATAAATGAAGAAAGGTAGTTGAAATTATTTTGAAGGATGAACCACAAATATCAGAGGTAATTTTACAAGAGTTCCATTCCATATTTTTGCTCTCCTGGCCTTTCTTCAGATCAAGAACTAGAAATACAACAGGAATTGTTTGCTCAATAAATTGACAAGATTGCTGTAACAATGTTAAAATAGGTTTTTGTATATTAAATGTGATTTTAAGTGTTCTTGACTAATTATCTCGCTTTGAAAAGATATAAAGAGAATTTTATTTTTATATTCAAACTATGTCAGTAGTGCACAAATATAAGAAAATAAGTGCTTGAAATCTAAAAAGTCACTAATGTTATAGGAAATCAGGGCTATGAGGCACCTTAGTAAAATCACATCCTCTGCTCCTACTATGCTGTCATCAGCTGTAAGATCAGATAAATGAGCTCTCGAGATTGAAGTGGTTTACCAAAGGTAAATCAAATGGAAAGCAGAATGCACATGAACTAGCTCTAGGGATATGCCCTTTATCAATTACTGGCCCATGGTTTCCTTGCTAGTGGGCAGTTGAAACAGATATATAAAACACTTTTGCCAATTTGCAGTAATAATACTGTACTTTTTATATTTACCATATTAGAAGTCTATTTTGGACTTAAGGGCAAAACTGGCTAAGAGTACAGAGAATATTCATATCCACGTGTTAAACAAAAATACCTCAAATGAAAAAGGCTAAGATTTACAATAACAAATAGGAATAACTAAAATGGAACACTCAGATGCTTAAGCTTTTATCTACCAACACAATAATTGTTTAAGGAACAGTTATCTCTTCCTTCATAGTTCTGTGAGTCAAGACAATTAACAATGGAGAATTGTTGACCAGCTCTTTATTTTGGAAGGTGAAATGGAGAAAACTGCATTCTCATATTTAGAATTTGCAAATGGTTTGATTATTCAGTCTATTTTGCTGTGAAAGATGGAACAACCCAATAACTAGGAATTGGATTTCACAGGATGCCAAATGTAATAAATCTGGATTTATTTAGTATCCTTAACAATTTTTGTGAAAATAAAAAGGAAAGGTTGAAAAGCGAACTCTCTTGTGTACAGAGGACCATTATTTTGCAAGTGAGTGTCATGTTAACAATAGAAGCTGTCTTGTAAAATAGCCACTTACTCAGGGCAAGTAACTGTTTATGTCAGCCAGGATATAAAGCATTCTCATCTTATTCCTTTTACTACACGTGTAACTCCTTTGGAATGGGAAGGTGAATTGTTCAGGGTTGTTAAATTTTGTAATTGGAAGGCTGTATTAAATTCTTCCTAATGATGCTTACAGCCATATGATGATTTACTCAAAAGAAAGGAGAAGGGAATGAAATACATTACCTTTTACAATGACTAGCTTGTGGCTCCCGAATTCTGTAGATGAGTGCTTTTGCAAAAGCAAATGAAGATCTGTCACTGATGTCATACACAATAACAAACCCATCGGCCCAATGAAGTTCACTCGTGAGAGAGAATTTTGCTTTCTGCAACTGAAAGGAAAGCAAGTGCATTGAAAGTGTTGGGGTCGAACACTGGTACTTTATAATCTAGTTAATTGATGCAGAGCCATTTCACCTGAAAGAGACTTCAATAAAGCCCCCAGTTGATATTTTCTAAAATGTATTTTCTTTGTGTACTTCTTTTGTATCACTCTCTTTCTTCAATTAAAAGTGAATGAAAATTAAAATATAAATAGGAATTTATAATAAAGATAGAGCTATTTCATAATCATTCTGTAAGTAAACATGTTTACTTTTTCAGAAAATTGATATTATAATATGCTTTTTAAATTAGTAGCCATACATTTTTTGAAGAGAGGTATTTTTCATTTGTATCGGTAAATGGAGTATCTTGATTTGGGGGTACTAGATTTAAATCCTTAAAAATTGGCAAAGTTTAGCTAAATATATTTAAGGCAATTTTTACTTACCCCCAAAAATATGTCCCATGGAGTTGTTTTGAAACCATAGACAACTGACAGTTCCTTCTTTCTCAATATTCCATTTACTCCTTTTCTCACTTATATAATCCTATTTTAACTATTTAGTATTTTGAATGGACAAAGAGGTCTGTACTCAAAATGTATCTTATACTCATTTAAACCAGGTTACTTACAAATACAACACAGTGAAAATACTAACCGAATCGACAAGCCACAAAATTGACAGCTACTATATGACCTGATAGAAATGTTATGAGTGAAAACTAATCTCTCTATCTTAAAGATATCTGTGATGTCTTCATTTTTTTTTTTTTTTTTTTTTTTTTTTTTTTGGTACCAGGGATTGAACTCAGGGGCACTCAACCACTGGGCCACATCCCCAGCCCTTTTTTGTATTTTATTTAGAGACAGGGTCTCACTGAGTTGCTAAGTGCCTCACCATTGCTGAGGCTGGCTTTGAACTCGCGATCCTCCTGCCTCAGCCTCCCAAAGTGCTGGGATTACAGGCGTGCGCCACCGCGCCCGGCTATGTCTTCATTTTTGACATAGATTTTTAGAGAAGCCAGAAAAATGGAATTTATAACACAGAAAGTAATCTCTTAACATTTTAATAATTAAAACTGAGAAGAAACTTCATTATTAACACTGACAATGTTTCATCCACCTTTATTGAAATGTCAAGTCATACTTAAAACAAGGGAAAAAATAGGGTTTTGTTTTACTTACTTGAGAACAAGGGTCATATATTTCCAGATTCAGTTGCTTCCCTTCCAAACAAAAATGCTTATTATAGATAGACTCTGCAAAAAAATATATAGGCATTGTTGGCATGGAAAAACTCCAGACTAAAAGACCCACTCACCTGATCACAGTCTGTCAAATTCAACCAGTGCAACAGTACGGTAGCTTTTCTTCATTGCTGATGACCCAAACCATGCACGTTCTATATTTTCAAGTACATTTCTTACACATTAATTTCACCCTATGTCTGTTTACCTACTTGCCTTACAGTGGATGAAATATTTGTGTTCCTACTACGGATACTCCATTTACCCTCAAACAGTCATGACTTCCTCTCAGCTGCTTAAAAAGGCAGCTTCAGTAACTCTGTCTTCCTGTATCGTGGCTTTTTTCCTCTCTAGAATTTCATTAACAACATCTTATAAAGATGCTTATTTTTTTTCTAACTTAAATGTTTCAATACTCAATGGTCAGCTCTGCGTCTTCATTTCATTTGCCTTACTTGTAGCAGTAATGTAGTTGGTCACTCCTATCTCCTTAAAATATTTTCTTCACATGGCCTTCAATTACATGCTCTTCTGTTTTATTTATTCCATCTTAAACTTCTGATTTTCCTCCCACCTCCAAACTTAATTCCAGTTCATGGAACTTTTCTCTATCTATCCTGCTTGGCCGATCTCATCCAACTACCTGCTTGTACATGCCAATTATTTATGATTAACTCAGCCTATATCTATAGCCCAGACTGAACTCAAGAACATCCCTGAACTACTTGATATTTGACATATCCATTTAGATGCCTGGTGAACATCTCATCCTTAACATACTGAAACTCAACCCCTGATATTTCTGCAAAGACTGCACCTTCCACAGATGTCAATTTTGTTAAATGTTATATCCATCAATCCACCTTTTCAGATAAAAAGCTTTAAGACCTTCCATGATTCTTTCTCTTATGCCCATATCCATTCTATTAAAAATTAATTTTATTCTACCTTCAAAATGTATTTTAATTTATCTGCATCTCACTACCTCCACTGCTAATACTCTAGTCTAAGTCACCATTACCTCATACCTAGATTAATACAGAATGTCCTAATTTATCAATCTTCTTCCAGTCCCTCAACCCCTTCTGTCCCTGGTTGATTCTCAGTACAGAAACAAAAGTGAACCTTCTAGTCAGAGCAGATACTTAGATAATCAAATTGCTTTGATTACTTCCCATCTCACTTGGGTTAAACCAAAACTTTTAAAATGCCTAAGAGTATTCCTCATTATCTAAATCCCCATTATGTCTATGACTTCAGAAGCTCTCTTTGTTTATTTTACATTTTTTCCACTTCATCTGCACTACGCTTTATACCATTCTTCAGATGTTTTCAGAAACATCTTTCCTTAGAACTTCGTTAATTATTTTTTCTTCTGAGTGAAATATAATCCCCCAGATATCTTCATGGCTCCATTTTCACTGTGTTTCTGTTTCAATATCATTTTCCCAGAAAGATCTGTGCTGACCATCCTATTTTAAATAGCTATGAACAATATTACTGCCTCTCTCCTTTTTAATTTTTCTTCATAGCATTTGTCATCATAACATAATTTATTTTTATTTTTTTTCTTTTGCCAGGATTAACAGATGCTTCTGTCAGATTTATAAATTCTATGAGGGATTAGCTATTTGTCATTTTTATTCACTGCTATTGCCTATCTACCTGAAAGAGTCTATGGGACATGGTAGGTGCTCAATGAATAATAATATAATGAGTTAGTTCATTTCCACAACCATTTTGATAAAATACCTACTTCTCTACAAAATAATGTAATACTGACATAAAATTATTATTTATGCTGGCAAATAATCTGTAACCTGTACTACAAAGCTATAGCAGATATCTGGGGAGTTAATGTCTCCCTAGAGAGTTAAGACTAATTTTTTAAATCCTTCCAGTTTAAATTTAATAAAATTTATTATAGCTTCATCAAATCTTAAATTGTTTTCAGAGTTTATTCTAAACTTCATAGATTTACTATTGACTATAAACCATAAAATCTCCTTCTAGACATTTTAAAAATCCAATCTCAAATCTCAAAAACTGCTGACAAGAGTCATCAACTCTTGCTTTAAAATATATATATATTTTTTCCCCTCCTGGCCTTCATTTACAGGATGGAGCTGTTCTTGCTAGCTTGTTCTTATAGAGTGGGTGACCTTTGGATCACTTGCTTATCTTTTCAAAATGTCTCGAGGTCTTGTATTTTTCATTGAGATGTAACAGAAATGTGTAAACATTTCATTTGTTTATGCAACTAGATTGTATAAGACACTAAGGTGAAGGGTTTTGTTATTGCTGATATTGTTATTTGGATATTGTGTTATTTTATTTATGTTTAGATTCCTTTTTTGTTCTGGATGGAGCCTTTTCTCATGCCTGAGTCCTACCTTGTGGGCTGTTGACCTTTGCGGCTGAGGTTGTCGCCCCAGAAATGAAACACTGGAAATTTCTCTTTTTGTATACTTCTTCGTTCTATAATCAGTTTTCAAGCACCTGCCCTAAAATGTTCACAATGTCATACACACTGAAATACTGTGTTGGATACACGTGTACTACACAGTACTTCAAAGTTGTTTTGTGAAATACTCTAACAATGCCATCTCAAGAATAAATGCTAAACATTTATTTGTTTCTTGTAGAATTACACACTTTCAATTTTTAAACGTTTCTTACTCTAAATAAACAATTTTGAATGAAAAATATATTGCCCTTTCTCCTGTATCTCATATTTACTACAATTATCACTGTTGTTAATTTTTTTTTTTAATTTAGCTCCATATCTTTGATAAAATAATGTATTAACACCATTATATTGATGTATCGCTGGACAAAAATTACCCAATTGGGGTAAAATTCCTCACTTTTTGTGCCATGATCTACCTCATGTATTGTGCTAATTCTGATCAAAATTACACAAAATTAGAATTAGGGCAAGGATTCTAACAATATATAAGATGCCCTGCTATCTCTGTTTTAGAATTTTTCTGAAATTTGTAAATAATGTAGAAAATAATATGATCTTTAAACAAGGCATAATTTTCCTATTGTTTATACATGACTTTTAAATAACAATAAGCTTTATTTTGTAGTTACTTGTTTTTTAGCTTCAATTTGCTCTTTTAACAGAGGTTGATTTATTTAAGCATTCTACATTTTACAACAAATATTCATACAGTATTTGGGAAGAGGATCCCAAATTTAATGTTTTGTCTAGTTCTAGACTTTGAAATGAACTGACTTTCTAATTCATTATCAAATTGGGTGAATTTTATCATTAAAAGACATTCAATTCAAGTACTTATTCTGGCATTTCTCACAAACATATGTTAATTAATAAGTTCATTAATAAGTATAAAAATTGCAGGTTCTGCCAAAATGCTTCTCTAATTGGGGGATATTTGTGATGTTGACATTTTAAGATAAGAAAAGTCTTCAGTTGTGCCTTACCAAAATTAGAAGCATATTCTCCAATGAATCGCTTAGTAAGAAACCTTACTGTAAGGGCTGAAAAAAAAAAAAAAAAAAAAAAAAACAAAAAACTAGATTTAAGAATTGTTACACTTTAAGATACAGATAATTTAAATATGTACTAAAATTTTATCTTTGACCTCAAGAATTGCCATGCATTTATGAAGAACTTAAAATTTTACTAAATTCTAGTCTAAATGAGTCAACAATGTTTGCATGGTACCAAACAACATTATGAAAATAGAAAAATAAGATATTAGAGCACTATATATTTAAAACACTGTAGTTAATTCATGAATAAAACACATAAGGCAACCTATATTTTATAATACAAACACATTTCTCATTATATTTGAGATGTTAGACTATTGCATTCTTTATTTTCTCTATCAGATTAAATCTGGCTTCAAGGTACCAAATGTAAGTGTAAACACATCACAACGACCCCACCTTTAGGTATAATTATAAATAGAAAAACATAATAAAAGTCTTCTAAAAATAGTGATAAGGACATTATCAAGCATTTGGAGTTGTTTAAGGATATAGGGATTTTTAAATCTTGGAAATAGCAAAAAGATTCCAGCATCTGTTTATCATATCTCAGCTTCTAGGTCTGGCTACTTGTGGATCTGTGAGTGGCATCCTCATTGTCATCTAAATACAGACAAAACCAAAGCAAAGCAAAATAAAATAAAATAAAACCAGGGCTTCCAAAAATAAGGTACATGTAGTTTATTTCCAGGTTCTCCACAAGGTCATGTCCCTCCCAAGTTCTTTCACATCAACAAATTGCATTTTAAACACAATCCATGTGTCTCTATGCATCTCTTTCTACCCTTAGTTTCAGAGAAGAAGAGTTCTCTCAAAGCCATTGCTTAGCCACGGGTGGGTGTAGGGGCAGGTATACTGGAGTTAGAAGTAAGTGAGATGGTGGTGGAGAGACTTCCTGGTATCCCTATGAATTTTAAACATCAAGAGGAGTCACTAATTAATATTTCAAACATTTATCTTACTACATCTGACTATATATTTTATAAATATAAAATTACTTGTCTATAACATTAAAAAATTCTGTAGATAATAATGTGCATATGATTCCACAAATTAAATAAGTCATTATTTATTAAAGTTATTATATATAAGGTTCTATTTGAACATGTCAATGCTTCTCATTTTGCACTCTACCTCATACCACAGAAGGCATCCCCACTCACCAGACTTGCCGGTGCCTTCACCACCCAAGATGGAAAGCTTAACTTCATTCATCTTGCCTTTCTGCTCTTTCTGATCCATCTAGTGTTCTGGAACTCTGCTGACTCAAGCCAAGCATACTTCCTTTTTATTGCTTCTCTCATTTCTCTAAGAACAACTCCGCCCCATATTTCTATCATCTAATTATAACTCTAAAAATGTTTTCCTACAGTAGTTTTCAACATATTCCATTTTTTAAAAGTTGGAGTTACTATTTAGAGACTAAGTTTTATTATAGCGATAGTTATATATTTTTAACAGGAGCTTAGCTCCCAACCCTCCATTTTGTGAACCTGGAATCTACCTTCTCCTAGGACCCAGAAAAATGATCTTTCATTTGGAAAGTTTTTAAGCGATGGACAAACACATCTGTAAACTTTCTTTGATTGGATCAGTTCTGCTTGTTTCATTATCACCTGAGCCTAAATCTTCTAGCATTTCTCTGGTGACAGACAAGGGAAATGAAATGAGAGTAGGAAAAGGGTAACTCCAGGATTTCTGAATCTAGTTTTGATAGCAATGTAAATAAATACCCAGGCCATATTTTTTAACCATATGATGTGCTCTAGGAGAAAATGGATGCCACGATGTTTTGCCTCTCCAATGTCATCTTTAATAAGTAATTTCTCTTTTTAAAACATTTTATAACAATAGATAACAGTAAGATTTCTAACAAAGAATAAAACAATCAATTTCATGTTGTTTGAAAAGCAATAACATAAACTGTCATATTTCCTTCTGGATTACTTTGGAATTAGGAAAGAGAAAGGAAAAAAGGAAAGAAAAGTTGGAGGAGGAATTCTGGCATACATCAGTCTTGCTATGCAGTAAAGAGGTAAATTTAACATGCAAACTAATGACTCTTTCATAGCTCTTTTTGTTAATTTTCTATACTACTCAGTTTCCATTGCTTTTTTCCTGTTATCTTTCCCCATTATATATTTAGAAATGCGACAACAAATAGAATTCTGCCTCTGTACTAATATTGAGGGCCAGACCAAGGAATGCTATTTACAGGCCGGGTTGATTGCAGGAATATTAATATACTATTTAAAATGAACATATGTAATATTTCTCAATTGCCACTATATTGTAAAAGCACAACTTAAAGATCAATGGTTAAGTAGTGAAGTTTCCACCATCATGCAGTATATAGTCTACTAAGGGAAATATGAAATGAATTAGAATTACAATCAATAATGTTTCTAAATAAAGTAGGACTTTAAGGATTGGAGAAAGCAATGCAGTAGATAGAAAAGTCTTCAAAAAAGTATATAAAACTTGACACATGAGCAGAACCCACAAAGAGAGAGAAAGATGAGAAAAAATAATCAGGAATTGGAGAGATGTGTTTATTCCAAAAGTAGAAACAAACCCCATAAAAGAAAAACAGCAAGAGAAGATATGACAATTTGTGAACTCGATTTTTCCTTTTACTACAAATTTTTAAAAATTTAAACTAAACTATGCTCTCTAACTTGCAAATCTATATTTGAAATAATATAAATTTTTATTAGTAAGGAAATCTACTAGCTGATTTGTTACACTATGGAAGTGAACTTTTTTCCATCTATTTGGAGAAATATTATTCTTAAGAACTTCTAACCAATGTTTTTAGGAAATTGTGTGCATCCACTGAGAGAAAGAAAAGACTTTGCTTCATTACATACCTGATATTAAAAGCAATGTGTGATTTGCCACCAGGAGACAGGCATTCTTTCATCTGATCTTCTTCCTCTGTACCCCCATTCAGATTTTAAAAATAGCCCTAATAAGAAAGAACATAGTGTTTGTATGGAGTGAAGCTATAAATCTGAATGGGGAGAAAAAAATAATGTAGACACGTTTTAAAAAACCAAAAGTTCCAAAAATGAGAAAAAAAAAAAAGAAAGAAAGAAAAAATAAAAACAAAACTGGGGTGTGTGTGTTGGGTGTGAGGGGGTGATATAGGGAATCAAATAAAGAATGCTAACAAATTAATCACTATTCTGATAGCCATATTATTTTTCTTTAAATGTTTTCACATTACCCTAAAGACACATCAACTCAAAATCAAACTAAAGTCATTTTCCCCTTTTATTTAATTTATTGAATGACCCCCAAACTTATTGAGTGTTCTTCCACATCAGTCAACAGATAAGAAAAATATTCACAGAGTCTACATTTTAGTCATGGGGAGACAGGGAGTAACCATTAAAAAATGAGCCACTAGTAACCTATCAGGGGTTACTACAAATGCCATCATCATATCTGTTTGGTTTTATTTCTCTGAGGCCAATTTAGTTAATTCTTCTTCTCTGTTAATCTCATTTCCCTGTATTTTCTATTATTCTCCACCAAAGCTTGAGATTCAGAAGAGTGGATTCACACACCCAAATATCCAAGAAACAATGAATATCTTTGTTTCATAAACTGTTACAGAACCTTGAAAGGATGAAATGCTACTCAACTCATTCATTATATCTGTCAAAGCCTTAACCATACATGAATAGTGTATACAGAGAATAATGAAATACATAGAACAATGTCATTTATGAATATGGATCCCCAGATCCTAAATATATTAGCAAATCAAAAACAGAGATGTATTAAAAGAACCAAGCATCATGAGCTAATAGGACACGTTCCAAGAATTTCAAGTTGATTTCACAGCAAATTAGTAAAATATTTCAATTCCATTGACAAGATAAAAAGAAAATTTATATACACAACATGTTCACAAAAGCATTTCATGAAATGTAACAACTACTTTTAAAAATCAACTACTTTGTAATCTAAAAACAGATTTCTTAACTAGATTAAGGGTACATCTTTTAAAATTCACAACAAATCTCTATAGAATGATTATAGTGATGATAGATAATAGTGATGATTCTATAGAAAGAATAAGAGAATGTTCACTATGGCTTTATAGCATAAAATTGTTAGTCCTTCTCAACAAAAAGAAGGTGAGAATAACTCTTAGACGTGAAGGAGACAAAGTGTCTATGGAGGGAATTGTTTTTTGGTTTTTTAAAAATAATATTATTGCATTATTAGCATAGAGAACATTCTTAAAGTAGCCAGATAAAAGATAAACATAAAAGCAGTAGATCCAAAATAACAACAACAACAATAACAAGTTTTCACATTTGGTAGTAAGAAGACAATGAAATTAAAAAAGAAAAGGTAGAGATAGAAGTGAGAAGAAAAGAAAGAAAGAAATGTAGCAAATAATAAAACCAATAAGGAAAGTATATTTATAGGAAAAATTCTTTAGTACTTACTAAAGGTTATAATGGAGAAATATGACTGAAAATACTTATGTTGTAATTAGTGCTAAATGATTCTGAAATGTAATGCCAATTAAAATTCCAAAAAAGACAATTCAATTGAATGTGGATTGTCTGCTTTACAAAAGAATATATGAAAAATTAACTGAGACGTTTGTAGAAAAAAAGTGACAGGGTAAAGTAGTAAGTAAGTAAAATATCTTTTTGAATGAAATCATACCCTTAAACTCCCAATAATTAAATATTATTTTATTAGAACTAGATTAATGTGTTCATTAAAAGAATATTTTAGTATAAGAAATGAGTTTGTAGGAAACTTATTTTATTATGAATATAAAGATTTAAATGTGTTATCTTTAAATTGTATTGAAACCATTATAATTAGAAAAGTATGTCTATACATCCTACAATGCAGAAAAGTAAATTAGAAATAGTAAAACTCTTATAATGAAAATTAAATTTTAAAAAGCTCAAATTGACACACTTGGGGAGGGGAGAGTCTTTCTAAGCAAGTAACAAATCCAAAGCATAAAGAAAGATACTGACAGACAAGAAAAATTCAAGGACATTCCATGATTGAAATTTAAGTGTGGGTTATGTTAGTCACATGGGAATACTTCTCAAGGAGTGTGTGTTTCTCTATTTATTCACAACAAAACAAAAACCTATACACTAATGGATCATTTTTATCTGAATTAAGGTATTCGTTTCACCTCTAATCTGTTACTAAAAGAAATAAAGCTCTAATAGAAAAATACTTTTGAGATAGAATTACTTCTAGAAATTTTATGTGAAATATGAAAATTTATAGTGAATAGTAATAACACTTAGAGAAGGAAATGGTGTTATAATATCATAAAACAAGTTTTAAGGCACTAACATTTTAAACTATATTCAGCATTCAGGCATTTTCATGTTATATTAGAATTAGGTAAGGAATCTAGAGGGAAATTTTTAGAGGAATAAAGAAAATTTGATTGCTAAACTGTGTCTCTTTTCTGATCTCAAGGTTCTTTATGCAATGTGTCATAGCATAAATAGCATAGAAAACATTCTCAGCTACAGATAAGAAGCAATTTCTCCACATTCACAAATCCTCCAAAATCTTTTCCAAAGTAATTATTCAAACCTAAAAAGGTACCTCTCCAAATGATGAAGACATTATAATAGTGGATACTAAAATATAAAGATTGCTATTAGCCTAGAAACCAATAGTTTTTTGGCTAAAATAAATACATCATAGAATTAATAATTGCTTAGTTTATCCACTTGTATTTTAAAGTTCACTTTTACATACAACATCAGATTACCCACCTATACTTCCTTTTGTATATGTGATTATTTGTATTTGAACAAGTGTGTGAAACAGATTACTACATAATAAAACTATGTCCCACTTTATTTAGTCTAGGAAGACAATTTTTAGGCTTTATATCCATTCATCATAACAGTTTTTGGCTTATAGCTTCTTGAAAGTCTTTGCTTAGAAAGATGGCAGATTCAAGGAATAGTATGCTTCCCATCAGTTCCTTTAGCAGTAGCCTTAACAAAGTGAGAAAAATGTTCCTAGGTGAGGTGAGTGACTAAAAACTCACTGAAACTTAATACTAGAAAGTAAAAGAAACCATTGATACACAGAAAGTCAGAAACTTTATAATAAGAAATAGGGTGTTTGAGGTGCTTCAGATTGGCCACCGAATTGGTAGTAGCATGGTTGCTGAGGGGAGGGGGAGGTGGAGGAACAGAAGATTGTATGGAAGGTGGAAAAATAAGTTTAAAAATAAAGAAAATGTAGCTTAAGTTAACCTGCAAATTAGAGAGGAAGACTGATTTTAATGGACATTGTCAATGGGCAAATTGTTCAGTGAAAATAAACCCAAAATAGCTCACCTCAGCAGCACATAGTTTGATAGGATCTGGAATCTCGAGCAGGAAACACTGCCAAGCATGAAAACCAAAACCGGTTGCAGTGCCATGCAGCAAGCATTTAGAAGCCCTGCACAAAAGCAAGCAGAGACCAGAGCCAGGAACACTTAAAGGAAGTTGCTATCAGTCACTTATTATAATTCCCAGAATGTACCTGAACCAGAGTTACTGAAATAGACACAAAGAAAATCATATGTAGACCATACAGAACCCAGATACCAAAAGAAGAAAGCTCCCTTTGTCACAAGCACCCCATAAAAGCTACCAGGAAGATAAATTTAGTGGCCACCCATGATCTTCTGCACTCCAGGGTGGATACCTGGTAATTCATATGCATAAAGGTGAAGGTAGAACCTGTAGAGGCTTTATCTATACCCTAAAAGTGGATTTTACCTGAGGTCCTAGAGATCCAACATCATGAAAAGACTGGCATATCTCTAGCAATAGGGGTTGTGGATCAAATCCTACTGATAGAGTTACAAAGTTTAGCTGAGACTAAATCCCAACTACCAGAACTTCCAATTTAGAATTCTGCACAACCCTAGTCACAGAAATATACAATGTGTCAGCACCCAACTCCCCAACCTATTTCACCTTATATTGGGAGACTGGAAACTGAGATCTACTATAACAAGCTTTCCTGGTAGCCGAAATGACTAACAGATAATTGAGGAACACGAAGATGTTGGACTTAAGAATCTCCCGGCTCTTGACCCAGGGGTTACAAAGCCAAAAGTAAATATAAAGAATGACAATCCATCCCTGACAACAGTTTTGTTTACCTCAGCAGAAACAAGCCTTTTATTTCTCACCAAGATTTTCCTTTTCTTTTTTTTTTTTTTTTTTTGTTGTTCATTTTTCTTATCTCTTTTTACTCTCCATATTCCCCCACTTTTTATTTTTTACTTTTAAATTTTAAATTTTAAAACGTTTTTCAAATATCATTACATTGTATTTTATTATTATTTTTTTTTATATCGTGCAAGATTTTGTGTGTAGGTATCTGGGAGTATGTTCTCACTGCACAGATAGCCTGTATATGTACATAAGTTACTTACGCTGCTTTCCTCTTTACATCTTTAATATTTAGTCTTGGTTTGACTTGGGTGGGCTTATAATTATACATGGGATCGGGTTGTTTTGGTTTTACATTTGCTTGTTTATTCACACCTTATTTGTTGTTGCTCTTATCACTCCTTCTTCAATCTCTTCTTGCACTAACAACCCAATTTTCCTATTCTCTCTTCCTGTCTTTAATTTTTAAAAATACTTGTAGTTTTTAAAATACTTGCTGTCTTTAATTTTTTTTTTCCTTTTTCTATACAGTCAAACCTGCTACTTTATCTTATGCCTCTACTATGTTCACTTTTAAAAATAATTCAAACATTCTCTTGCCTTCTTATTTTTTCTTCACATAAGAAACTATAATCCCACCAAATACTATAATTATATAGTTTATGTAAATTTTACTCCATTCATGTTCTTGTGATCATTAATACACTGGATGACATAGTAGATACCTGCTGTCTAACGCATGATTGGGTTCAGTCTTTTAGTCTTGGTATTGTTGTTAAATGCTGACTCCACCAATCCTATGTAGGTGGAAACTGGTGTTACAGATGTCAAAGTAGACTTCAGACATTTATCTTAAGGGTGTACATCTATTGAAAACATTAGTACTATTCCTGGTTCCCCCTTCCCCTAAGGGGCTGAAAAGTGATTGGGACATTTCAAGTTCACAGAGTAGAGATCTTGCTACAGGGCAATACCCACAACCAAGCCAAATGACAGTGACTCTCACCCTACACACAATCTAGCCCCACCTGAGCCTCAATAATACTTCAATGGAGGAGACAAAACTCCCAAATTAACAACCAGGCCCCAAAGGAAGAAAAAACAAGGAGGATCTCAGGTCCCATTCCTGAACATCTACTCATACATCAAAATGAGAGGGAAGAGCCAGAAAATAAAGATAACTACACAAAAAAGAACATGCATCTAAAAGAGGAAATGGAACCCATATCAAATGAATCACAACTTCAAGATCTATGAAAACAAGAGGAAACACACAAACAAATCTCCCTCCAAAATTCCCAGTCCTCTAACAAAGATCCCACAGATATGGAAGTGATGAAATTCTAGAGAAAAATTATTAAAACCTGATTATTAAAATGTTAAATGAACTAAAAGAAGATCTAAAGAATGAAATAAGAGAGCAAATATAGGAGATGAAAGATCATTTTAATAAAGAAATAAAGACATGGAAAAGAAACCAATCTGAACTACTGGAAATGAAAGATACCATGAATCAAAATCAAAATTTATTTGAAAGCATCACCAACATATTGGATTGCATAGAAAATAGAACTTTAGGCCTTGAAGACAGGGTATATGAATTTGAACACTTTATATGCAATAAAGGAATAAAATAAAAGACCATGTTCAGAGTATACAAAAACTCTGGGACAGCATCAAGAGCACAAAACTGAGAGTCATGTAAACATGGAGACACAGGCTAAATGTTTATTAAGAACATTTTCACTGAAATAGTAACAGAAAACTTTCCCCATATCAGAAATGAGATAGGTATCAATAAACATGGAGGCATAAAGGACCTCACACAGAAAATATCAGAACAGAACCTCTCCCAGACACAACAAAATCAAAATGACTAACTGAAAATAAGGAAAGAATATTAAATGTTGTGAGAGAAAAATGCCAGGTCACATGCAGAGGCAAACCAATAAGGCTCACTTCTGATTTCCTAACTTAGACCTCAAATAATAAAAGGCCTGGAATGAGATATTCCAATCTCTAAAGGAAAACAATTGCTAATGAAGATTGTTATACCCAGCAAACTTTCTTTCAATCAATGAGGAAATAAAAATTTTCCATGACAAGGATAATCTAAAAGAACCCACGACCCCCAAGCCCAGTACAAAGAATACTCAAAGTTACACTGCATACAGATTAACTAAAAAATAGCACTCAAAGCTTTCAAATAGATGTAGATTATAAGAAGAGTAATCAACTAAATACAAATTGAGACAAAATTAAATAGAGCAAGGAAATCAAGATGTCAGGAAATCACAAACACATATCCATAATAACTCTGAATGTAAATGGTCTCAACATCCCAGTTAAAAGACATAGATTAGCAGAATGATCCACAAGTAAGATCTAACTATGAACTTCTTGCAAGAGTCTAGTCTTATAGACAAAGACACACCCAGGCTGAAGATAAATGGATGGAAAAAATATCCCATGCAAATAGAATCCAAAACCAATCAGGAGTAGCTATTCTCATATCTGTCAAAAAAGATTTTCAAGTAAAAAGTAATCAAAAGAGAGAAAGGAGGTAACTACGTACTGGTAAAAGGAACAATCCCACAAGAATATAGAATGATAATAAATATATATGACCCAAATGTCAGTGCACCTAAGTACATTTAAAAAAAAAAATCATGAAATGCCAGGCACCCTCCAGTAACTGGGTGATTTCAACACCAGTATTACTGGTGGATTTCAACACAATTTTATCACCAAAGACAGGACATCCAAACATAAAATCAATAAAGACATTACTAACTTAAATAATACTATAAAGCAAACAGAATTAATAGAAATCTACAGAACATTTTATCCCAAACTAGCAGCATTTATCTTCTTCCCTGCAGCTCATGGAACTTTTGCCAAAACTGATCATATTCTGTCATGATATAAGTTTTGGCAAATGCAAGAAAGTTTATATAGAGAGAGATAGATACTTAGATATAATCCCATGCATCAGACCATAATAAAATAAAACTAGCAGTCAACAGCAAGAAAGATAATAGAAACCTTACAAACACATGGAAAATACTTTTTGAATGAAGAACAGATCACGGAAGAATGAAAGAAATCAGTAAATTCTCTGAAACATATGAAAACAGTGACACAACATATCAAAATTGCTGGGACAGTATGAAAGCAGTTCTAAGAGGAAATATTATAACATAGAATGTCTGCATTTTAAGAATATAGAGAGATCCCCAATAAATAAACTTGTGTTCTACCTCAAGACCTTAGAAAAGTAAGAACAAACTAATTCCAAAACTAGTGAAAGACAGGAAATTATAAAGATCAGAGGCAAAATTAATGAAATTCAGAATAAAAAAATACAACAGACAGAATCAATGCAATGAAGAGTTGGTTCTTTGAAAAGATAAATATGATTGATAAACCCTTAGCCAAACTAACCAAAGAGAGAGAGAGAGAGAGAGAGAGAGAGAGAGAGAGGAAGAGAGAGAGAGAAGATCCAAATAAACAAAATTATAAATTAAACAGGTGATAAAACAAGAGGCATATCTGAAATCCAGAGGATCATTAGAAACTATTGTGTAAATTTGGTCTCTAATAAAATGGAAAATATAGAAGACATTGACAAACTTTTAGACACACCCCACCTTGCCCAAACTGATCCAGAAAAATACAGAAAACCTAAACCAACCACCATCAACAAATTAAATTGAAATAGCAACCAAAAGCCTACAAAAAGAAATACCCAGGACTAGATGGATTTTCAGCTGAGTTCTAACAGACCATTAAAAAAATAAACTATACCAGTCTATCCCAAATTATTCCATGAAATTTAAAGGGAGAAAACATTTTCCTGTACATTCTATGAGGTCAGCATAACCCTGATACCAAAACCAGACAAAGACACATCAAGGAAAGAAAACTACAGACCAATATCCCTAATAAACATAGATGCAAAAATCCTTAATAATATTAGCAAACAACATTCAAAAACACATCAAGAAGATAGTACACTATGATCAAGTGTGCTTCACAGGGATACAAGTTTGGTTCAACATACACAAATTAATGTAATTCAAAACTTAAAGAGAATGAAAAATAAGAATTATATGATCATCTCAAAAATGTAGAAAATGACTTTGGCAAAAATCCAGCACTCATTTACGTTAAAAGATACTGAAGTAATTAGACACAGAAGGAATATACCAAAAATGCTATATACAACAAACCCATACTCAACCTCAAACTAATTAGAGAAAAACAGAAAGCATTCCTTCGAAAATCAGAAACAAGTCAAAGATGTCCTCCTTCAGCACTTCTATTCAATATAGTCCTTGAGAGTGTAGTGTATAAATTTGAAAATAAGTCAGATTAACTGTTTGCTGATGACATGATTCTACATTTGGAAAATTTAAAAAAAAAATCCACAAGCAAGACTTACAGAGCCAAATAATGAATTCAGCAAATAGCAGCATACAGATTAACACTCATAAATCAATCACTTTTCTATACTCCTACAGTGATTCTTGTGAGAAAGAAATCAGCAAAACCATTCATTTCACAATAACCTCAATAAAATATAATAATTGGCAATTTTTCTAACCAAGGAGATGAAAAATCTCTACAGTGAATATTATATAACACTGAAGAAAAAAATTAAAGACCTTAGAAAGGGAAAGTCCTACTCAAAAAGGATAGGCAGGGGGCTGGGATTGTGGCTCAGTGGTAGTGCGCTCGCCTAGCACGTGCAGGGGGTTCGATTCTCAGCACCACGTCCATTGTGTACAACTAAAGCAAATAAATAAATATTAAAAAAAAAAAAAAAAAAAAAGGATAGGCAGAATCAATATTGCCAAAAATAGCCATACTATCAAAAGCAATGCATAGATTCAATCCAATTCCCAAAAGAATAGCAATTAAATTATCCACAGAACTAAAAAAAATAGTTTTTAAATTCATTTGGAAGAATAAGAGACCCACAATAAGCAAAGCAATTCTGAAAAAGAAAAGTGAGGCAGGAAGCGTCACAATACTTGATCTCAAATTATACTGTAGATATTTAGTAGCAAAACAGCATGGTAGTGACATCAAACTAGACATGAAGACCAATAGAACAGAATAGAAGATGCAGAGATGAGTCCACATATTTACAGCCATCTGATGCCAAAAAGTATATTTTGGAGAAAAGATAACCTGTTTAATAAATGGTCCTAAGAAAACTGGATATCCACATGTAGACAAATTAAATTTGGTTCATATTTCTCACCTGCACAAAAGTCCAATCAAAATGGACCAAAACCTTAGGAATTAGACCAGAAAACTTGCAATTGCTAGAAGAAAACATAGAGTCAACACACCATCATGTAAGTATAGGCACTGACTTCCTCACCAAGACCCTTTTAGCTTAAGAAGTAACACAAAGAATCAACAAGTGGGATGTCACCAAATTAAAGTTTCTTTAGCAAAGGCAACAATTAAAAGCATAAAGAGAAAGCCCACTGAATTGAAGAAAATCTTTTCCAGACACTTCTCCAACAGGAGATTAATACCCAGAATATACAAAAGAACTAAAAAAAAAAAAAAAAAATCCAAAAAACAAATAATCAATGAATAAATAAGCAAAAGGACTAAACAGACATTATTTTACAAAAGAAGAAACATAATGCCCTAGAAATATATATTAAAAATTCATTATCTCTAGTAATCAAGGAAATGCAAATCAAAATAACACTAATATTTCATCTCTCTACAGTCAGAGTGGTAATTATATAGAAAAAAAAAAACCCTTGTAAGGATTTGAAGAAAAAAGTGCACTCATACGCTGCTGATCGGACTGCAAACTAGTACAACAAATCTGGAAAGCAGTATGATGATTGCTCAAAAAAGTAGGACTGGAATCACCATTTGACCCAGCTATCCCCCTCCTTGGTATTTATCCAAAAGAACTAAAATCCGCATACTGTAGCAATACAGACACTTCAATGTTTATAACAGCACAGTTCACAATATCCAAATGATGCACTCAGTCCAGATTCCAGTCAATAGATGGATGGATCAAGAAACTGTGGTATATATAAATAATGAAGTTTTAGTCAGTAATGAAGAATATTGAAATTATGGCATTTTCTGGTAAATGGGTAGAAATGGAGAACATACTGCTAAGTGAAATAAGCCAGACTCAGAAAATCAAGGGTTGAATATTTAATATTATCTCTCATTTATGGGAGCTGGAGCAAAATAAAGGAACTAAGGTGTTGGGGGGAAATCAGATGAAGTAGAAGGAAATCAAAGTGAAGGAGAAAGAGGAATGGGAAAGGGAGAGGAAATACAGAATGAATTTAACAAAATCATGTTATATGCATATACGGATACAAGGAATTTCACCTTTATGAAATTATTGGCACTTTTTGAAAGTGCCAATCAAAAATAAATAAATAAACAAGCAAAATGAAGATCAGCAAAGTAGAGGAAGGAGAATAAGAAAAGGAAGGAGAGGGACATGGTGGCTGGGTGGGGGGTGCAAGGAGACCCGGGGATTGAAATCAAATTTCGTGCATGTATGAGTTTGTCAAAATGAACCCAATTAGTATGTATAAGTACTAAGCCTTAATAAGAAAAAATGAAAAAAAGACAGTCTTTGCTTAAAATTAAACCAATCATTTATGAATACTGAAAAATCAACCTACTCTTCAAACTACAACTGATCTTAGTTTTCTTTGTTTTTACCTTTCCTCTACCCCTTCATTCCCTTAGATCCTTTCCCTCCTTCCTTCCTTCTTTCCCTCCTTCCTTCCTTCCTTTTTTAGGGGCCTTTTGTATCATTGGTATTTTAAAATTTCACAGTGTTATTCCCTGATGCACATATTTTTTTTTTCATTCCTTATGCTGGTGCTCACTTTCCTAAATCTGGAGATTCTTATTTTTTTAGTGGTAGGAAATTTTATTGTGTCTCCCCTTTAAAATTTCATTTCAATCTGTTCTCTGTATTCCACCAGTCTTGAAACTCCCATAAGTTGGATTTGAAGCTCCAAGATTGAGTCCCAATGAATTTTGCTTTGCTTTCTTTTGTCAACTTCCTCCATATCTTTAAGTTCATCTTTGTGAATGAGGTATACATATAAAATTTATATACTTGTACACATAATATACTTAATTTTATGATATGTATTTGCTGCTCTTGTATTAAAATATTGTATACATTAATTTTGGAGCAGAAAAAAGTATAACATCTTCTGCAATAGAATTTGCAACTGAACATAATCTTCATAACTAATTCACCTTTACAAACCAGTACTGTTCTGTGTTACAGTATACCATACTCTATATTACTATATGACATATATATCTCTGTGTGTAAATTGCAATTGAACAAGATAGAGATGATTATATCATTCTCAAGTAATTTAAACTCTCAGTTGACATCACTAATAAAATTGATCTATGAAAGTTGTGGCTTCATTATTGTAAATAATTTTAGAACATACTTTAAAAAATAATCTTTCATTTGGATATTACTTTCTAAGAAATGTTTTATTAAATATATAATGTTAGTAACTAACTAAATTATATGGGCCTATTTTTTACTTTTTTTTTTTTTTTTTTTTTTTTTTTTTTTTCAAATTTAGTCTTCCAACCACAGTGATTTATTTTTTTTTTTTTTTTTTTTTTTTTTATTTTTATAATTTTTAATATGTACAACTCATATTGCATATATTTAGTATCTTTTTACATACAACTGTTTGTATACAAAGTATATTCGTGCAATTTAGGTCTTCAATCATGCATTAAGGAAAATGATATCCATCTCATTCAACCACCTTTTTTTTTCCCCCCCCTCCCTCCCCTCTTGCTCCCTCCCTTACCCTCCCTTCCCTTGACCATTCTAGTGTTCCTCTAATCCTCCTATGTACCCCATCCAACAATACTTTGAAATAGCCTCCTTATATAAGAGAGAACATTTGGTACTTGGATTTTTGAGACTGACTAACTTCACTTAGCATTATGTCTTCCAACTTCATCCATTTACCTGCAAATGCCATTAATTTATTTTCTTTTATTGCTGAGTAAAATTCCATTGTGCGTATATACCACATTTTCTTAATCCACTCATTTACTGAGGGACATCTAGGTTGATTCCACAACCTAGCTATTGTGAATTGTGCAGCTACAAACATTGAGATAGCTGTGTCACTGTAATATGCTGTTTTTAAGTCCTTTGGGAATAGACCCAAGAGTGGGATGGCTGGGTCATAGGATGGTTCCATTCCCAGTTTTCCAAGAAATCTCCATACTGCTTTCCATAACGGTTGCACCATTTTGCAGTCCCACCAGCAATGTATGAGTGTGCCTTTTTCTCCACATCCTCTCCAACATTTATTGTTGCTTGTGTTCTTGATGGCTGCCATTCTGACTGGAGTGAAGTGAAATCTTAGAGTAGTTTTGATTTGCATTTCTCTAATTGCCAGCGATGTTGAACATTTTTTCATGTATTTGTTGATTAATCGTGTATCTTCTTCTGAGAGGTGTCTTCTCAATTCCTTAGCCCATTTATTGATTGGGTTATTTGTTTTTTTAGTGTAAAGTTTTTTGAGTTCTTTATATATTCTAGAGATTAGTGCTCTATCTGATGTGCATGTATTAAATATTTGTTCCCAATTAGTTGGCTCTCTATTCACCTCACTGATTGTTTCTTTTGCTGAAAAGAAGCTTTTTAGTTTAAATCTATCCCATTCATTAATTCTTGGTAGTAATTCTTGCGCTACAGGATTCTTATTAAGGAACTTGGGGCCTAATCCAACATGTTGGAAATTGGAGCTTACTTTTTCTTCTATTAGGTGTATTGTCTCTGGTCTAATTCCTAGGTCTTTGATCCACTTTGAATTGAGTTTTGTGCATGGTGAGAGATAAAGGTTTAATTTCATTTTGTTGCATATGGATTTCCAGTTTTCCCAGCACCATTTGTTGAAGAGGCTATCCTTTCTCCACTGTACATTTTTGGCACCTTTGTCTAATATAAGATAGCTGTAATTAAATGTATTAGTCTCTGTATCCTCAATTCTGTACCATTGGTCCACCAGTCTGTTTTGGTGCCAATACCATGCTGTTTTTGTTACTATTGCTCTATAGTATAATTTAAAGTCTGGTATGGTGATGCCCCCTGCTTCACTTTTCTTGCTCAGGATTGCTTTGGCTATTCTGGGTCTCTTATTTTTCCAGATGAATTTCATGACTGCTATTTCTATTTCTTTGAAGAATGACATTGGGATTTTGATAGGAATTGCATTAAATCTGTATAATGCTTTTGGTAGTATGGACATTTTGACAATATTAATTCTACCTATCCAAGAGCAAGGTAGGTCTTTCCATCTTCTGAGTTCATCTATAATTTCTTTCTTTAGTGTTCTATAATTTTCGTTATACAGGTCTTTCACCTCTTTCGTTAGGTTGATTCCCAGGTATTTTATTTTTTTTGATGCTATTGCAAATGGGGTATTTTTCATCATTTCCCTTTCAGAGTCTTTGTCGCTGATGTACACAAATGCCTTTGACTTATGTGTATTGATTTTGTATCCTGCAACTTTGCCAAATTCGTTTACTAGTTGTAAAAGTTTTCTGGTAGAGTTTTTTGGGTCTTCTAGGTAGATTATCATGTCATCAGCAAATAGTGCTAATTTGAGCTCTTCTTTTCCTATCTTAATCCCTTTAATTTCTTTCGTCTGTCTAATTGCTCTGGCCAGAGTTTCCAGTACTATGTTAAATAGCAGTGGTGAAAGGGGACATCCCTGTCTTGTTCCAGTTTTTAGAGGGAATGCTTTCAATTTTTCTCCATTTAAGATAATGTTAGCTCGGGGCCTTGCATAAATAGCTTTTATTATGTTAAGATATGTTCCTGATATTCCTAGTTTTTCTAGTGTTTTCAACATAAAGGGGTGTTGTATTTTGTCAAATGCTTTTTCTGCGTCAATTGAGATGATCATATGATTTTTGTCTTTAAGTCTATTGATGTGATGTATTATGTTTATTGATTTCCGAATATTGAACCAGCCTTGCATCCCTGGGATAAACCCCACTTGATCATGGTGCACTATCTTTTTGATATGTTTTTGTATCCGATTTGCCAGGATTTTGTTGAGGATTTTTGCATCTATGTTCATTAAAGATATGGGCCTGAAGTTTTCTTTTTTGGATGTGTCTTTGCCAGGCTTTGGAATTAATGTAATATTGGCCTCATAGAAAGAGTCTGGAAGAGCTCCCTCTTTTTCTATTTCTTGAAATAGTTTGAAGAGCATTGGTATTAGTTCTTCTTTGAAAGTCTTATAGAACTCGGCTGTAAACCCATCAGGTCCTGGACTTTTCCTTGTTGGTAGCTTTTTGATGACATCTTCTATTTCTTCGCTTGTAATTGATCTATTTAAATTATGTATAGCCTCCACATCCAGTTTAGGCAAATCATATGACTCTAGAAATCTGTCAATGCATTCAGTATTTTCTATTTTATTAGAGTACAAGTTTTCAAAGTAATTTCTAATTATATTCTGTATATCTGAGGTGTTTGTTGTGATATTCCCTTTTTCATCACGAATGTTAGTAATTTGAGTTTTTTCTCTTCTTCTTTTCGTTAGCATTGCTAAGGGTCTGTCAATTTTGTTTATTTTTTCAAAGAACCAACTTTTAGTTTTGTCAATTCTTTGAATGGTTTCCTTAGTCTCAATTTCATTAATTTCTGCTCTGATTTTAATTATTTCCTGTCTTCTACTGCTCTTGGTGTTGGTCTGTTCTTCTTTTTCTAATGCTTTGAGGTGTGATGTTAAGTCATTTATTTGTTGGTTTTTTTTCCTCTTAAGGAATGAACTCAGTGCAATGAATTTTCCTCTTACTACTGCTTTCATAGTGTCCCAGAGATTTCTATATGATGTATCTGTGTTCTCATTTACCTCTAGGAATTTTTTGATCTCCTCTTTGATGTCTTCTTCAACCCCTTGTTCATTCAGTAGCATGTTGTTTAGCTTCCAGTTGATGGAGTAGTTTTTCTTATTCCTTGTTTTGTCGTTGATTTCCAATTTTATCCCTTTATGGTCCGATAGCATGCAGGGTAGTATCTCTATTTTTTTATTTGCTGAGAGTTGCCTTGTGACATAATATATGGTCTATTTTGGAGAAGGAGCCATGTGCTGCTGAGAAAAATGTGTATTCGTTTACTGAGGGATGAAATATTCTATATATATGTCTGTTAGGTCTAAATTGTTAATTGTTTTGAGGAGGCTTAAAGTTTCTTTGTTTAGCTTTTGTTTGGATGATCTATCCATTGGTGAGAGAGGTGTGTTGAAGTCCCCTAGAATAACTGTGTTGTGGTCTATTTTACTCTTGAACTTAAGAAGCGTTTGTTTGATGAATGTAGGTGCTCCATTATTTGGGGCATACAGATTTATGATTGTTATATCCTGTTGATGGATGGTTCCCTTAAGTAATAAGAAATATCCATCTTTGTCCCTCTTGATTAATTTTGGTTTGAAGTCTACCTTATTTGATATGAGAATGGAAACCCCTGCTTGCTTCCGCCGGCCATGTGCATGATAAGACTTTTCCCAGCCTTTCACTTTCAGTCTGTTGATGTCTTTTTCTATGAGGTGTGTTTCTTGGAGACAGCAAATTGTTGGGTCATTTCTTTTAATCCATTCTGATAACCTGTGTCTTTTGATTGGCGAGTTTAGGCCATTAACATTCAGGGTTATTATTGAGATGTGATTTTTATTCCCATCCATTTTTATTTGACTTATGGTCTTTAGCTTGATTTGGTTTCTCTTCTGGTTGGTATTTCCTTTAGTTTAATATCTCCCTTTGTTGATTTTCGTTATCATCTTTCTCTTCTTCTTCATGAAATATGTTGCCCAGGATGTTCAGAAGTGCTGGCTTTCGAGTTGTGAAATCTTTTAACTTTTGCTTGTCGTGGAAGGTTTTTATTTCATCTTCGAATCTAAAGCTCAGTTTTGCTGGATATAAGATTCTTGGTTGACATCCCTTTTCTTTCAGAGCTTGAAATATGCTATTCCAGGATCTTCTTGCTTTTAAGGTCTGGGTTGAAAAATCTGAACATAATCTGATTGGTTTCCCCCTATATGTAATTTGCTTCCTTTCTCTTGTGGCTTTTAGTATTCTCTCCTTGCTCAGTGTATTAGGCATTTTCATTATAATGTGTCTAGGTGTGGCTCTGTTGAGATTTTGTTTGTTTGGTGTTCGGTATGCCTCTTGAACTTGGTTTTCCATTTCATTCCTCAAGCTTGGAAAATTTTCTGTAATTATTTCATTAAATAGATTACTCATTCCTTTGGCTTGAAACTCTGCCCCTTCCTCTACGCCAATCACTCTTAAGTTTGGTCTTTTTATGCTGTCCCATAATTCCTGGATGTTATGTTCATGATTATTAACAAGTTTTGCTGTATGGTTTAAATTCTTCTCTAAGACATATATTTTGTCTTCATTGTCTGAGGTTCTATCTTCCAGATGGTCTATTCTGTTGGAGATGTTTTCAATTGAGCTTTTATTTTGGTTTATTGCTTCTTTCATTTCTGGAATTTCTGTTTGGATTCTCTTTAGAGCCTCTATTTCCCTATTGAAGTAATCTTTTACTTCCTGTATTTGTTTTTGGAGTTCTTTGTCAAAATGATCTTTTGCCTCCTGTACCTGCTCCCTCATCTCATTTTTGAGTTCATTCTTAAGTTCCATAAACATTTGGCATATGTAATTTCTAAATTCCATCTCTGGCATTTGACCAACTGTGCTTGCCATGACATCTGCCGATGAGGTATCTTGATTTGTTTGTGTCATTTTCTTTCCTTGTTTTTTCATGTTGCTTGTGTGTCTATTCTTCCTGCACTGTGGGACCTTGACTATTTCGATTTTACCTTAAAGCCTTATGTTGTTCCTGTAGTACAATGCTATCAGATCACCTTATAATTCCTTTATACTTTTAAAACCTAACACTTTCTATTCAGAAAATCCAAGTTTGGTCACAATGTACAGATTTTGTTATCCCAGATATTATTTCCAATTTACTCTGTACGTTTCTGATAGGGTTTTATAGCTTCAAGTATTGGATACAGAGGTGTTATGTTTAGGAAGAAGGAAGTGTCTTGAATTGTTCTTTCTTGGAAAGTATGAAAAGAGATATCTATTGAAATGGTTTAGTGGAAGTGGTTTAGTATCAGTAGACGATGGAAGAAAGAGAATGGGGTTGACAATTAGGTAAAAAGATCAATTTATATATATAGTAAGTTGGAAAAGAAAAAAAAATGATAAAGAGTAGGAATTGGTGTAAGAGAGAGGAGAGAGAGAATCAAGGAAATAGAGAGTAAACTGTATATAACACCACTTTGCTACCCAGTTCAATTGCGCCGGTTCTAGAAATCCCAAGTTTTGCGTATAACTTGTTTTTGGCTCTGTTTAGTCTGCACTGGCAGGATGTAAACATGAAAGATGAAGGAGGAAGAAAAGATACAAGGGTGAGAAGGAGTAAAAGAATGAAAGAAAAAAGGGAGCGGAAGCAGATAAACACACTAACAATCAATGCGGAAGAAAAGAAAAAAAAAAAAAAAAAAGCAGAACAAAACAAAGCCAAAAAAAGAAAAAGAAAAAAACAAACAAACATACAAACAACAACAACAACAACAACAAAAAAAACCCCTCCCTGCAATCCAGAAAATCAAGCAGACCAATAAAAAGAAAGGGAAACAAAAAAAAAAAAAAAAAAAAAAAAAAGTCAAACCCCAAGTCTCAGACAAAACGGGCCCTGGGAAGCCCCCTCTTTTTTTCCTTTCCAGTTCAAACCAATTGCTATTGGATCACAGTCTGTGATCCTGTCAGTGAAATCAAGGCTGCATCCTAGGCCAGCGGCTGCACGGTTCAGTGAAGGAGTGGCCCAGGGGGACCGTGTGTGTCAGCAGATGAATGGCGCCGGGAAGGGGGATCTTCCAGAAGGCACCACCTCCCCAAGCCCACCCACAGTTGCAGTCCCCTGTGGCCGCTGTGCCAGCCTCAGAAACGCCTTCCCCTGCTGACCAACCAAGTCTCACCCAATTGTGTGTTGTCTTCAGAGAGCTGTAGAGTCCCTGGGTGGATGTAGCAGTCGCTCTCAGTCTCCTCCCCTTTGTCAGGACCAGCCCCTGCAGCTTTCAAAGATGGCGGCGCTCTCCTTCCAGTCAACAGTAGCTCCGCAGACTCCCAGACTCCCGTATCCTTGCCGATCGCACCGGGAAGCCACACCGAGGGTCACGTCAGGCGGAGTGTGGATTCGAACTGGTGTGTGGACCCGCGGTCTCCCGTGGCTCCCCAGCACCAATCCCGCCGGCTGTTATCGCTGGTTTTTATCGCCGGTTTCACGCTAGTGTGCAGTGAGTTTGGCTGGGGTTGCAGCAGTAGCGCGGTCTCCTCACCCTGACCTTGTTTCGCCTATTTTTTACTTTTTTTAAAAATTTTTTTCAAAGAAAAAATGATGAATACCTCACCAATTTTTGAAGGGTTTCAAAGCATGTGTAAGACTAAACAAAGGAATGGTTTTGCTAATTTTTTCAGCATGCATTCTTATAATTGCAATTATCTTTTCAAGGTAATGATCCTGTATTTATTTTACCCTTTTGAATTATTCTTGAAGTGTTTATTGTTTCATAAGGTCTTGGTTTTCCACTCCCTTTATAATAGCTGAAACACGATAGCTAATGGTAATTACCATTCAGCTAGTCACTTTTTCCTTTTTCAATAAAATTATGTCAGTCTTTCTGTAGACACTTGGTGATTTATTTTTTTTTAAAAACTAATTTAGTTTTTCTCTAAAGTAATCTAAAATTTTAGTTAGGTTTTTCTGAATTACATGTAGTGGGTGATGGTAATAGAAGTGAATATGGATGTAAGAAACGCCTCTTTTACTGAAGCTGCTCTAACCGAAGGTATGAGTAGGTAGGTAATGCTGGGTGAAATCACTGAATAAGAGCTCTGTGGTTAAAAAGACTGAACTAAGTGACTATTATAAGGATTTGTTATACATATTTTTTTAAAAATTTTAGTATTAAAGAATAATCGTGAAATTATATAGGATGAATGAATAAAGACATGATTCCTTTGGAAGCCTGTTACAAATAAATCTTAATGTGTGCAGTGTTTCAAAGGGAAGAAAAGTATACTTCTTGTTCACATAAAATTCCAAATAGATGTTATTGAGAGCTCTGGGTGTGACCCAGTGATAGAGAATTTGCCCAGCTTATGTGAGGCCCTGGGTTCTATCCTTAGGACCATGAAAGAAAGAAAAAGAAAGGGAGGGGTGGAAGGAGGGAGGGAAGATCGGGCACTGAGAAGTGGAAATCTCTCCTCTAATATGTTTGTTGCCAAAACATCCCACATCTGTGTGCTGGAAATTATGAATCATGTGTGAAGTGGGTCCAGTTCACTTCTTTTTGTGGGTTAGAACACAATCTCATGGCAACAGTCAGTGTTAAGGGAAGATTAAAGCACACAATGCCTCTTGCTGGGAAGAAGGGCAACTTGCTTGAGTGGAGATGTATCATTCATTTTGTGTGATAAACAGTAAATGCTCAGTCTTTAAAGAACAGGTAGATCAATGATTACTTCTCTCAAAAAGTGTGTCTTTCTATGATAGTTAACTGTATGTGTAATCTGACAAGATCACAAGTCACCAAGGTTTATAGTCAAACATTATTCTAAATGTATCTGTGTAGCTTTTCTTGGATAAAATTAACATTTTCATCAATAGACCTAGTAAAGCAGATTTCCTTCTCTCATGTGAGTGGACCTTATCCAATCAGTTGAAGAAATGAGTAGATCAAACAACTGATCTACCTCTAAGTAAAAGGGAATTTCCTCCTGCCTGACTACATTGGGCAGGGACACCAGTCTTCCATGCCTTCAGATATGAACTAAAGCATTCACTCTTCTTGGTTCTCAAGGCTTCCCACCTTTATACTAAAACTTATATCATTGTTTTTCCTGTTTCCCATGCCTTTGGACTTGAATTGGACCTGCATCCCTGGCATACCAGTTAGCTTTCTGTTACTGTAATGGATATCTAAGAGGACAATGTTTGGCTCATGTTTTCAGAAGTTTCAGGTCATGATCAGTTGACTCCATTGCTTTTGGACCTATAATAAGGTGGCACATTATGGTGGGAGCATATGCAAGAAGAAACTGCTCATTTCATGGCAAACAGGAGATAAAGAGAGAAACAAAGGACCTGGGGTTCCAATATCCCCTTCAAGAGCAGGCCCCTGATAGCCTAACATCTTTCTACTACTTCCCATGTCTTAAAGGCTTTAGCATTACCCAACAGTGCCATAGTCTGGAGATCAAACCTTTATTTAACACATGGCCCTTTAGAGGACACTTGCCCAAACCCTAGAAGTCAGCTTTCCTGGGCTTCATCTTGCAATCACAGGTCTTAGGATTCTTAGCTTCCTTACTGGAACCAATTCCTTTATAATAAATCTTTTTAAATATACTTGTATATGTAAAACTAGTCAGGGTTTGATAGACACATACATATGTATGTACATGCTTACATAGATTATCTCTGGGGTTTTCTAGAGAACCCTGACAAATACAATTTCCAAGAAGAAATTTCATTTTCTCTGACAAGACATTTCAAATATAACTTTTTCAAGTCTCAACAATGGGTAAATATTGAAATCAAGTTGATCAAAAGGCCACCATATTTACACAATCACACACTGCCACCCACCACAGATCCCTCATTTTCTAATAATTGTTTTTACATGCAAAATTTTTCCCCCTCTTCAATACCTTTCACAAAATTTTGACCACCTGCACTTTCACTTCAAATGCATTCTTAGCATTTTATCTTTTATGTTTATTTAATTTTTCAAACTCACATTCCAGGTTAATTTTGTTAAAGTTGATTCCATTCGCAGGCTCTCTCTTCATATCCACACATACCTATATTTCATACACATGGTATACTTTATGTGCACATGAAGCATTTTACACATGTGTATTACAGAAGTGACTGTTCATCATTTTGGCCATATTCTTAGAAAAGCAGGTCATTTCCCTGCCAGTACTCAAGAGGAGGAGGCTATCCAAGTGCATGACTCACTTGGTGCTATGCTTGGAACAGTTTGTTCCGTCCAAAAATCAAGTTAACATTTAATTGACAATGTAACAATATTGGGAGGTGAAACCTTAGATTATAGAACTTTTGGAACCATATTTAATAGAACATTTCTATTTTTAAAATCATGTTAATAGGCATTAGAGATATTATTCCAACTTTGTTGGCATATATACTAAGGCTCAGAGTGGAATTTAGGTATGTAACCTTGAGAAATGCTTTTAACAAATAGAAGCTAGAAATTATTTACGTGTAATCCCAGTTTATTTCCTGTTACATCATTCTGTCTCTTAATTCTAAGATATCTCTGCTCAAAATGAAATGGTTCTTGTTCTAACCATCTGTTCAAGATGATTTTTATCATCTTGTAATAAAGGAGCCCTAATCAAGGAGATAGCTAAGATTGCAGTTAGCTGAGAGCCATTAAAGATTTATAAGTTCCACCTGATATTCATACATTATTCAAAGAATCTTTGTATGCCCTTGAACACTGTGTGACGCACCTGTAAGCTCGAGCTGTAAGCACTTGTCCTTGTTAAAGTTAAATGTATATAAATGGTGAGGTTGGTTAGAGGTTATGGGAAGAAGAAGGTGGTGGTTGGAGTTAGAGAGATTACTGGAGCCGGAGAGAGAAGAAGAATAAAAGACCTTTTATCATTTTCATCCTGCCTCCGAATTTTCTCCCACAGCGTCGTAGCTGCAAGCAACAGCATCAGGCAGCTACAAGTGGTGGCCCGTATGGGGAATTCGGTCGGCAGGTAAGAAATAAGAAAATTTTAAAAATGGGAGCAAAAATAACAAAAGGTCGGATAATAAAAGCCAGGGATGAATTTTTTGACATTGCAGACTCAGTGGATAGTGAGGAAAGTGAACAAGAAAGCATAACCTCTGACTCAGTTGAGACCAACAAGAAGAGTAGTAATATAAATTCAAAAGTAAGAGCTGCAAAAGCCATCAGAAACTTATTGAAATTAGCCGAGGAGTATGTACTCTCCTTAGAAGCTGAAACTCAGGATGCCGGTAAAAGTGATAGTAATATGAAGGAGCCAAATAACTGTGAAAGTAAGGCCTACTCAACTAAGCCGGTTAGGAATTATGAAAGTAGTAGTGAAGAGGAATCAAAAAGTGATTCTGGAAGCTCAGTCTCCAATAAAACGAACAAAAAGAAATTAAAAAAGAAAAAGGACAGAGAGGACTGTAAAGGGCTTGAATTATTAGCATGTGAGATAACAACTGTCCCAAAGTGTGAAGAAATGCAGAATTCTCTGAATAATAATGAGAAAAAGGTTGTTTCTAATGAGACTGGGGTGTCACCCAGGCTAAGCGACGATTTATATGGACAAACTAAACATCTCAATACATTAAATATGTCTTTGAAAGTTAAAATGCATGAACATATAGAGGAGACTTATGCAGAAGTAGATCCCAGAAGTTTCTCTTCAAGTAAATGTCATGATTCTATAGTTTCAATGTTTAAGATAGAAAGTCATAATGATGATAAAAATATAAGCAAAAAAGATAATGAATGCCAACTTATATTACAAAATAATATTGAAATGACTACTCACATTTTGATTGAAGAAAATACTGAAAATTACATGAAAAACACAGAAAATGATGATAATAAATGTGCTAATGACCAGAGAAATACTTATAAATTAGAAGAATCTGATCACAGTGATACAAGTAAAAATGATAGTTTCTGTTCATAAAGATGAAAATGACTTGGTATGTACTGATCAGCACAATATAGATCTCAAGCTACCCAGCCAGTTTATTAAGAAGGGAAGCACACAATTTAAAGAAGGTATATCAGATTTAACTTATTTGGAAGTTGTGAAAGCTGAAGAAACATGTCATGTAAATTTTTCCATAAAGAACAGTTAACTGCAGATAAAATGGAGCAAAATATAAAAGATTGTGGTATTTTTGATATATCCTTTCAGACTGTAAGTGGGAAAAATATCAGTATCTCCAAAGAGTCATTAAATAAAGTTGTAAACTTCTTTGATGAAAAAACAGAAGAACTGAATAACTTTTCAGATTCTTTGAATTCTAAATTATTTTCTGGCAGAAATAAGAAGAAAATGGACATTTCAAGGCATGGGGCAATAGACATGGTTAAAAACAAAATATTGAAAGAAGTATTCCAGTTGATACTGAAAGTCAATTAGTGACTTTTCAGGGCCAACCTGAATGTGAATTAGAAAATAACAAATAACCTTACCTGTTGAGTTTTCAAGACCTTTTTTATTTTCAAAAAAAAAAAAAGATAGATAGACATGGATCCAAATAACATTAAGTTTAGAATATTCTAATTAGATAATCAATTTAAGTGACAATCAATTTTGATTTATAGGTGTCTCCAGGACTTCTCTTCAGCTGTGAATATGACTAATGCTGTATAACCTGATATTTTGGTGTTTTGACATAGGATTGTTTATTTGTTATTAACTTCATTTGTTTAATAGCTGATTAATTTGAATTATTTCAACAGCTAAAGGAGTGCTGTATATACAGAGACTCGAGGGTTCCAGCTAACAAATTATTTTTCCAAAGTGCCTTTAGCTTTTCTTTAATCTATCTTTAATGCAGTAACACCCTCAGTCTTTTTTTGATTTATTCTGAATGTGATATTTTGCCAGCTTATGTTTGTGGGAGCTCAAGCAGCAATGTGTGTGAGCAGAGATCAACTTTAATTTTCTACTCCAATAATTCTATTTTTAGTTTGACAGCTCACTTCTTGACTCAGTGCTGTAGTAGCACTGCCTTTCCTTTACTAATGGATGCTTGAGTTTCTAGGAAATGGGCCCCGAAGATTTGCCGGTGGCATTGTCTAGACATAAAAAAGACAGCTGCTGCTACAGCTGCAGGAATCACGGTCGCTGCAAGCATCCCTGCTGCTCAAGCATCGAACAACCTCACCAGCAGTGTGGCCTCTGCTCTGCATGCATGGGGCCTCCTGGATCAACGTGTTATAATTTATGGACATTTTGATTTTTCATTGTTTTGGGACATTACGGGACAATGCCTTGTGGGTATTTGTCTAGAGAACTCAGTGTGTTACTTGATGGAACTTAGGGCAGCTGATTTGTGCAAAGAACTTGATACACTATGGAACTTGGCTCGTCAGCAGAAGACTTGCCGCCTTAAAGCCTCAGTATCTCCTCAAAATTGGACGGCTGTTAGTCAACACACAGTCAATCCTGAAGGGCTCGATTGGATGGCTGGTTAGCCTATGACAGGTAAGATCCCCAGAGGGGGACAACCTAAGACACAGCACAGTCGCACGGGACAGTCTAATGTGGCCGACATATCAACCTAAGACAGGAGTCAAGGGCACAGCTTTGATTATCCAATGATGGGTCAGAATGTTGGTTGCACATGGACGTCCTAGAACATCCCCTCTTTTAAAACAAAAGGGGGGAAATGAAGGAGCCCTAAAAAGGAGATAGCTAAGATTGCGGTTAGCTGAGAGCCATAAAAGATGTTTAAGTTCCACCTGATATTCATACATTATTCAAAGAATCTTTGTATGCCCTTGAACACTGTGTGACGCACCTGTAAGCTTGAGCTGTAAGCACTTGTCCTTGTTAAAGCTAAATGTATATAACCGGGTGAGGTTGGTTAGAGGTTGTGGGAAGAAGAAGAAGGTGGTGGTTGGAAGTTAGAGTGGTTGGAGTTGGAGAGGTTATTGGAGCCAGAGAGAGAAGAAGAAGAAAAGACCTTTTTTTCATTTCATCCTGCCTCCGAATTTTCTCCCGCGGCATCGCAGCTGCAAGCAACAGCATCAGGCAGCTACATTGTAATACTATATAATAAATCTGAAAATATTATAGAAATCAGACTTAAAACTCCTATACTGCATAGCAGAGCACTTAACATATTGTAAGTATTCTAGGTGTCATTTATTAATTGTTGGCTGTCTTTTAGTGCACAAAATCAATCAATGACTAATTCCTGGATTTTCACTTTAATAACTGACAAAATGTATGCAGTCAAGTTGTTATACAACTTCTATTGCAGAGAAATCTTATGTCTTTGATAAAATTCAGTCATTTATCTAAACAAAGACTTGTTCTCTATCATTTTAATAATTAAATTATTCCCACAAGAACTCCAGCTGACCACAAAACCTTCCCATGAGAATCCGAAACAGAATTTCCTTTTAGAAATCTGTGTACTCTCATGGTCATTTTTCTCAAACTCATTTCCCTTATTTAGTGGTGTCAGAATTTGTCTATGTTCTTCCATACAAGTTCCATATTTTGTATAGTAATGTTTGAAAATATATTCACAAAAAGTATGTTTACTAAACAAGCAATGTAGGCAATTCTTTTCCCCAAAAATGAATTTTTTTCCCACATTGGGAGTGCCTCAATTGCTTTTCTTCCCTATATGGAAACATTTTTTGCCACTAGACTGATTCATAAGAGCCTGGATTTGTTCCCACTATTCCCCGTCCACCAGATTTAAAACTGTAATACTAGCCATTTGGGAATTGGATTTGAGCAGTAGTTTTCTGAAGCTCATCTGGATAGTCCAGTTGCCCCACAGACACCTTCTTCATAGCAGGACTCCCCATAGCAACTCCACTCCAGCCTCAGTCTGGTGTGCTGTGTTCCTTAATGATCATTGATACCAAGGAAAATAAGGATGCACTAAAATCTTGCTGAGTCAAAGACAAACTAATATTTAGAAGCTAAAGATGTTGAAAGACATTAAAGGCAACAGCATATGGTAATAACTTGGGGGATTATCATGTTCGGGATGATAATAAATGAGCAATTCTGAGAAACTCTGTGAAAATTTGCAGGAACAGAACAGATTTAAGATAATGAAGAGAGTTCAATTCTATAATATGGGACATAAACTGCCTTAAAGAAGTAGAGGAAACTGGAAAAGACATAAAATCTTGGTTTCAGCATTATTGTACTTGATAGTGAGGTGATGCAAGACATTAACATAGAGAAATCAATCATACAATGAAAAATATTTATTTAATTTCCTGAAATGAAACAAAAGCAACACAGATTTACCTAAAGCTAAGGCACAAAGCTCTATATGAGATAACTATTAAAGAAAATACTTGATCAGTTGAATAAATAACTACTTTGTACTTTGCATATAAACCCATGTAGAAAATTTTAGATTTTTTAAAAATCTTTTAAATAAGATTATTGGCAATTAGGTTGTTGAGGAAAGATTGCATATTTTCTAGGTTCATTTCTGTGGCCTATGTATTGCATATTTTCTAGGTTCATTTCTGTGGCCTATGTATTGCCTCCTTTCATGATTATGGGAAAGGATAAGAAAGGGTAGTGACTAAGGGTTACATGGGCACTATGTACTGGGACTCTAGTCCTTAGGAAAGGAAGTAAACTACTTGAAGAGTATTTAAACCAGGATATCCGGGTAGTTGAACTACTTTGAAAAGCATATGTGAATTTCCTAATATAACTGATATAACTCTTAGTTTTAGAAAAGGGGAAACAAGATTATCTAAATGTAAATATGAACTACTCTGAGAATCTTTATGGAGAGATGAACTATGTTTCTATTTTATTATGGTGGGTGTTCATAACAGATCTATACAGCAAGCTCATTAAAATGGACAGGAGGATTATTGTTATGACTATTTTTCATATAGAAACCAGATCCAGAGGGATTGAATAACTATTTTATGATTACATCAACAATCAGAAGACCTATGCTTTAAAAAAGTTTTGGAATTAACATTATGTTAGATTTTCCTATAAATGTATAACCATATTTTATGGAATTTCCAGCATTTTAAAATCTGGAATAAACATATGTCAGATGGTTGTCATTTTGTAAGTCCTTAATCAGCAATTCAAATGCATTCAAAATAAATGTGTGAAATATAAAAAATGGCCAGGGGCAAACAAAAGGGGACTCTGAACACAATGGTTAACTGAAGAGTGAATGCCCAATCCAGCTAACGTGGTTCAAATACTAGGCTAGAAGAAAAGTAAAGCAAGCTATCATTTTCTGATTGGACCTGTTCCCCAAATCAGCAGTTTATAACACCTTCCTACACATGATTACAGTCATATTTATTTTTGTGAATATTGGCAGTTTTGACATAAGACATAATTTAGTTATGATTTGAAATAATTTCGAATGCACTCAAACATAAAATTTCAAGATTTATGTCATCAAAATACACATTGGTTCAGATCCAAGCCTGAAATATTTCACACAGAAAGTAAATAAATAAATACATTACCAAAAATAACATTGAAAATAAATTATAAGACAAACTAAAAATAAAACAAATGGGAACAAAACAAATAAACTTGTCCGGAAAAGAACCTGATTGTAGAACTATAACCCTTTATAACATTCTGTGAGTTAAAAATATAATATTAAATGTTATAATGCCTCCATCATTTAAACCCCCCAATAACATCGTCAGCAGCAGCCTTTTTTCACAATCCTCAAAATTAGATGTTATTATTATTACCAGTTTTCATAGTTCAAGCAAGTTGTTTGACATAATAAAAATACTCACCACTGCCCTTTGCATTTCAAATATTCATAGACAATTTTATAAATTATATTTATACATAATTATACATTTATAAATTCTGTATATAATAATCTGCTGGAAGTAAACTCTACACTTAGTTTGTGTATAATTCTCTTTATTTATCTCTTAGTTTTGAGAAATAATTTATTTGGGCATATATTGACTGGGGAATATTTAATAATTGCCCTTTGAATTGATTGTCTAATTTTATTTTGTATTCCATTGCTTCTATTCATAAATCAACTGTCAGTCTAAGAACTATTTATATTTTGTGTTTATTTTTCCTCTAAGATCTTTTATTTTGCATTTGCATTCAAGTATAAGATAGGTATTTTAGAAATGTGCATTTGCAATGATAAAGTTCTTTCTCTAGGATAATTATATTGTTCCATTTCATAACAATACAACTGTGTGAACTTTGCTTCACTTATTTTGTTCTACTTATTTTAATTGATATCTTTGTGTTATCATAATTTATTTAAAGTCCTCAGTTAAGATCTATTTATTTATAATCTCTCAACATTCTATTTTATTCTTCTGGAATTAAACTAAATATAGACAAATGTTCTTTCAATATATACTACAGTATTTACTATTTCTTGTAGTGTCTCTCTTTTGTTTTTGCATAGCATACAGTCCTCTAATTTCTTCAGATTTATATTCCATTTCACTAATTTTATCTTTAACTGATATGTAACCAGTTCATCAAAACAAATGCAACATTAAAATTTTGACTTATTAGTAAAATACTACTTATAAAGTTTAGGGAAAACAACATGGAATGTTGCAATTCTTTGGAGAAACAAGAGCTAGAAGTCATTATTACACCAGAGCCAGGAGGTATAAAAGGAGGCACTTATAAAAAACTGGAGAGAAATCTATTTGGAGAGCATCAACTAACAAGATTTCTGCTCTATGGTAGAGAGATATGGACAACCCAAAGTGACCTAGCAATATAGGAATACTAGAGAACAATACTTCAGCTTCATTCTCCTCCTTCCAAATTTCTTTAATTCTTCCAACTGTAGTCTGTCCAACCTGAAACCAGAAAGCAGGAAGCATGTGAATGCACTGCATTCTACTCAATTTCCCAGTGCACAGAACAAAATAGCATAAATTGAAGAAACAAGAAGAAAATATCCAGCACCCCACCCCAATGCGATATTATGATCTTTTATGTATTATTATCATTTTTATAGAGTATGTTGAATTACAGCTGTCTAGGGGATCACTTTTTAAATTTCCCTTTCAAACGAGCAATGACAAGAAAAAGAAAGTATCATCATTGAATCCTATGTCAGAGTGAAGAAGTTTTTCGGAAATAATTTTAGTCATTCAACACAGAGATATGATACAGTCTTGTGTTTTCACTTACCACTAAGGTCAAAAGGTTCAATAAGGGACTGGCAATAAAATAGAAATTACTTCTGTTTATTAAGGATTTCAATTTTGTAGTGAATGTAACAAAATTTTCTTTTGTAGAAAATATGAAAGTCTAACAATCATCTGCTTTGTCTTTATTTGTTCTTAATCAAAAATATTGTTATCAAAACTTCTGTATGTGACTAAATTTAAAGCCAAACAAAACATCAATATTTTATCATGTATAATAATATAGAATAATGACAGAGATAAAAATGTTGGACTACTAGGTTCATTCTCTGACTTAAATTCTAGTTTGCAACTAAACATAAATTAGAAGTGCAGCCCTTAAGTAGTCTCAGTGCAGCTTCATAAAGCCTAAGCCTAAAATCTGGACTGGTGAAATTAATTGCTCCTTTCTCCTTCCCTTGCTCCTTTAGCTATGATGCAAATAAACAATTTAAAGCTATCTGTGAAAGGATAATTGTGCCAATTAGATTCAGTTGATTGTGTTCTTTAAAAATTAGGCCCAGAAAATTACTCTTTAGATGTTGCAATTCAAATCTTCATAATTCACAGCTATAGTAAGATTTTTTTTCTCTTAAAGTGACCTTCAGAATAATTCAGTTTAATTTCAAAGAACTTTGTGGATCAAAAGAAAATTATGGGTACAGCATTAAACCTGTGTCCTATATGTACTTTATAACTTTTAAATTTTAATTGCTATTGTTATCTCAAATATTTTAACTTTATCTTTGTAGAGATAGTGGACTAAAAGTTTAGTTTTCTATAGAAGGTGATCTCTTTAACTCCCCATCTTAGTTATATGGATTAGCCATGAAATATGAGTAAATTCCAGAATGTACTATTTCACATAGTTCTTTTAAATTTTTATTATTTTTTCTACACCCTGTTCTTCTTCTACCAGTTTCAGAAAGGATTTCCATTTTTTCCTGTGGCTTCATGCTTCCTTTAAAAAAAAAAAAAACTTCTGCTCCTGCCATGTCCCTAATATATATATAAACTTCTGAAGCAATTTTTTACCTCCTTCCAAAATTTGTTCCTGTTTGAACTAAATTCCCTAGTAATTCACGATGTCAGTTTTGGGCTTCGGCAAGTAGCCTAAGTACTCACCACTATGACATTTGTGAGTGTAGATCGCTATATTTAGTATTAAAACATCTCTCAGCTTTTCTTATAACAAATTTGTATTTTAATATTATGTTAAGACCTCTATTTTGTAGATCAAAATAACTTGGAAGACAAACAAAAAAATTAAATGTACTTTCAACTCAATTTGCCCGTTCAAGAGAAAGTTCTGTAGGTAGAAAATGTCCTACTAAACTACTTTACTACCTGGCGCGGTGGAGCATACCTGTAATCCCAGCAGCTCTGGAGGCTGAGACAGGAGGATCCCTGAGTTCAAAGCCAGCCTCAGCAACAGTAAGGTGCTAAGCAACTCAGTGAGACCCTGTCTCTAAATAAAAAAATACAAAATAGGGTTGGGGATGTGGCTCAGTGGTCGACAGTACCAAATAGTAATAATAATAATTTATGGAGAATATGCTGATAAAATTGACTTTGTATGACAGGGCATTTTCAATAGTGCCTTGCCTTTGACAAAATGGTCCCTGAAATAATAGAAGATCCAACAATAAATTATAGTGGTTAATAGATTTAGCTCTGAATTCTCAGAATCTACCAACTATATAAATTTGGGAAATTTGCTTAACCTTTTTGTGTTTCAATTTTTTCATATAAGATAGGTAGAAAAATTAGAGACAATTTTATGGATTGTGGTTTATGGAGAAATAAAATAATTTAATGACTATAATAAGCACTTAATAAGTTTCATCTCATTATTATTTCACAGTTCCTTTTTAGATTAGTGACTTTATGATTATCTAGGCTTCCAGATTACTGGGACAGCCTGAGAGACTAAATTCCTGTTTTCCTACTCTTCTCACAAAGGAGAAAACATGCTATGTTAAAATATACAATTACAAACATACATTCTGGGCTTTGTATCTTAGAGTGTTTCTCTGGAATCCAATTTATAAGTCCCAGACAACACAGACTTTAAGGAGTGCAAATTTGCTACTGTTGGAGTAAAAACAATTTGTAAATTTTAAATTATATGTCCCTCTGAGTAGTGTGATAGAATCTCACCCACTGTGTGAATCAACCCTCTATCCAGTTTATCCTCACTGGATAGCTACAAGGCAGCCATCCTGGTTATCACAGTTGTGCAAACAGTTGGGTATCACTTGCATTTTTAGGCATCTTCCAGGAGTCTTGAAAGTATCCCCCAAGGATAAGGGGGTCTACTACAGTGTTTTTCAGTTAACAATCATATTTTTTTCATTGTTCTCACTGTCTTTCCAAGATTAAAATGTGAATATCAATATATAATAATTTGAGGGAGAATTAGAGCTAATGAAGGCAAGTGGCTATATTCAGAGCAATTTTTCATATTGGAAGCAAAAGATGTGTAAATTGAGAGGATCTCAGAGATTGTTTAATTCAGCCCTTTTAGCTAATATCTATTTTAAAAGATGCCTTTTTGAAGCATTATCTCAATTTATTGATTTGATCTTATAAATTTATATCACTTTAATCCAGACTACTCTTTTTTCTGAATTATAATTTTAAAATTTCATATTATTTTGTACAGTTAGAATTCATACTATGAAACATTCTAAAAGAGATGTAAATGTTTTATATTGGTTTAAATGGTTTAGTTTATATTTGATTATTTTAAATTGCTTTATACATTCATATTCCATCATTTAAAGATTCCTATCTTTTCAACTGACTTCCTTACTTACAAATTTTTAACATTTATACTGAAGTACAACTGTTACAAATCTACAAGAGTATATTTGTGAGATTTTATTATAATACATTATAACTTTCTAATACTGACTGTGGTTTTCTGACCTGGAAAGCCCCAGCTATATTATTAGCAACTCATACTCAAACCTCAGCATTTCCACCATAGTGAGAGAACAGAGGTCAAGAAGTTGTGAACCTGCTCAGGACTTGGCTATTTCTACTTTTAGAGCAACGCTGACCTTTCTCAGGGGTAGGATTTGAAGGGAACATTCACATGACTTTTGGGGACTTTAAAAAATTAGGAACGTTCACCCTTAAGTTTATATGATTGATGGCCGTACATTTCTTATTTTGTAGCCATGGTACAATGAAAACCCATGTTATGTTGACAATTTGTGGGTTAAACACTCTCTCAAGAATTTTTTTTTTCTTAAAATAGCACCAAAGATCTATTATGAGAATATGAGCCTGGTTAATTGAATCTTGGTTAACTATCACTTCTATTATATAATAATTGTGTGTGCATGCATATGTTTCCCCCTCTCCTGCTAAGATTGATGAGATTTAAAAATAAGTGAAAGAACAGTGATTTACAATGAAAATTGGCATGCATGGAAAGAATACTGCAAAGATGGAGTTTTCAGTTCTTTAGAAATACAGCAAGCATAATCCTGTTGTTGAAATTATTACATTTATCAAGCCAAGTTCAAAATTGACTCTGTCTTTCAAATTTACCTTGGTTCACCTGGCTATACTTAATATCTCCTTTATTTAATGATCTCATTGTTTCTCCTTCCATTACAGATTTATCCTCAGAGAAACCAATTCATTTACTAGTTACAGATTTGCTTTTTCTGTCAGAAACATTTCTGTTGACACCATCATTCATGTTTTGTCCATCAGCTTGACATTTCACACATTATTTCAGGATTCATCCTATGGCCAAAAAAAAAAAATTGGACTACAGAAGGCTCAATTATTGGATAATCTTGAATACATGTAGTGGCTTGGATATGAAGAGTCCCCCAAAAGCTCCTGTGTTAATGCAGGAATGTTCAGACATAAATTGATGGGATTATGAAAGCTTTCCTAATCAGTCCAGCCCAGTTTGAATGAACTGTCTGGGTGGTAACTGTGTGCAGGTGAGGTGTGGCCAGAGGAGATGGGTTTCTGGGGGCTTACCTTGGAAGTATTGTTCTTCCTATGCACACTTTCCCGCTCCTTTCTGTTTCCTGGTTGCCATGAGGTGAGCTGCTTCCCTCCACTACACATTTCCCTTATGATATCCTGCCTCACCTTGAGCCCAAAGCAATGAAGTGATCTATGTATAGACTGAGATCTCTGAAACTGTGAACCCCAAAATAAACATTCCCTCCTCTAAGTTGTTCTTGTTTGGTATTCCAGTCACAGTGAGGCAAAGTGACAAAAACTACACAAATGACACATTTGGGATGCTGTCCTATAAGATCTGATTTATGCCTCAAACCAGAGTCCACATGTGATATCTAATCTATAGACATCTACCCCAGTAACAGAGGAACAAAAGGGAAAGGGGTTCTTTGACAGCAAAGAAACCACTTAGATATATCTGCAAACTCAATCAATTGGTTTGAAGGTTTTAGTTCTTAAAGTAGAAATGCTTCCACTAATATTAAGTCCCAGTCCTATTAAATTGGGGCAATTTTGTATTCCCCATTGTACTGAATTTTCAGGAAAAGTAAGGGATCATTGCATAGTCTACTGTGACTCATTCTTATTTCTCCAAGAAAATTGAGACAATGTTACTTAATAAGTCTTGCCTAGCTGAGATGATAATAGACAGTATTTGATTCAATTTTCCATTGCTATGACAAATACTTGAAAACAGGTAATGTGTATTTTAAAAAGGTTTATTAAGAGCACATTTTGGAGCCAGGTGCGGTGGCACACGCCTGTAATCCCAGCACTTGGGAGGCTGAGGCAGGAAGATTGCAAGTTCAAAGCCAGCCTCAGTAATGGCGAGGCACTTGGCAACTCAGTGAGACCCTGTCTCTAATAAAATACAAAAAAGGGCTGGGGATGTGGCCCAGTGTTCAAGTGACCCTGTATTCAATGCCTGGTACCAAAAAAAAATAAGTAAATAATTTTAAAAAGCACATTTTGGAAGCTGGAAGTCCAAGATTTGGAAGCCCAGTCTGTTTGGTCTCCCATGAAGGTTTCATGGTGGGAGGACATGTGATGAGGTGTGATGAGGTTCACCTAAAGAGACGGGAAGTCAGAGAATGATTAAGGGATCAAGTTGGTTCCATTGCAGCAATTCACTCTCAAGGAGAACTTCCTTATTCCTTATTCCCTCTGAGGAAGCACCCCAATTACTTAACCACTTTCTCCCAGGCCCTACCTCTTAAAGGTTTCATCACCTCAATACCATCAGGCTAGGGTGGAAATCAACAATACATAAACCCTTGGGGAAAAATCACTCCAAAGTATAGCAGAAGGCAGTTCTCAAACACAAGCACTACTAAGTATAGTTCTTTTGTTTTTACTCATTTTTTTTTTTTTTTTTTTTTTTTTTTTTTTTGTATTTTATTAGAGACAGGGTCTCACTGAGTTGCTAAGTGCCTCGCCATTGCTGAGGCTGGCTTTGAACTCGCGATCCTCCTGCCTCAGCCTCCCAAAGTGCTGGGATTACAGGCGTGCGCCACTGCGCCCGGCTTTTGCTCATTCTTGATTTCACTCAAACTTGATTGACCAAATGAAATGACTTGTTTTCAGATATTTTTCATTCAGTTTTCTTTCATGTATTTTAATGGGCCATTAAACATTTTGCCATCTTAGAATTAGATGGAAAATAACCTATCTATTCATCTAATTACTGTATAATTTTTATACTAATCTCTTTAATCCATTTGAATTTACTGACACATAGCTTAAGGAATTTATATAAATTTATAATAAAATAATTAATAATTTACCAACTATTATTGAACGGTTTTAATTTTCTTTATTATAACAATATATGATTATTTATTTTATAACAATATATAATTGTTTATTTTATTTTAGTTTTAATGATAAATTATTTTTCAAATGGTTTTAAAATGTAATCTTCACTATTTACAATTTATTTTATATGAGGTCTCATATGTATACATAATTTCAACTGCTGGTGAAAATTTCTTTCAGAATAGAACTCTTTTTCGAGAGGAACATGCTCTTACAATTGCTAAGAGGCAAAAGATGATTCTTTGAGAGTATGGAGCAGGATATATATGCTCTGACAAAAGAAAAAGAAATTGGTGGGGGGACAGAAAAATCCTTAAGAAAAGAGTAGTAGAAAGGACAGAGGAGAATGTTAAGTAATAGAAAAAGCCTCCTGTGAAAGTGTTACTTACATGGTGTCTGAAGTACATTCAAGAATGAAGATTTCTGTGGCTCTGAAGTGTAGTTTAAGGTCTTGTATTGTGCTGTTTCCTGCTTCATTCTTCTTGCTAAGGATTGCTTTGCCATGCTGGGTCTCTTGTTTCAGTTTTTAGAGGGAATGTTTTTGATTTTTCTCCATTTAGAATGATGTTGGCCCTGGGTTTAGCATATATTGCTTTTACAATGTTGAGGTATATTCCTACTATCACTAGTTTTTCTAATGTTTTGAACATGAAGGAGTGCAGTGCTGTATTTTGTCAATTTTTTATGTATCTATTGAGATGATCATATGATTCTTCTTTTTAAGTCTATTGATGTGATGAATTATATTCATTGAATTTTATATATTGAAACAAACTTTCATCCCTGAAATGAACCCTACTTTACCATGGTGCACTATTTTTTTAATATGTTTTTATGTGATTTTCCAGAATTTTATTGATATTTTTTGCATCTATGTTCATCAGGGATATTGGTCTGATATTTTCTTGGAATAATTTGAGGAGTATTGGTCTTAGATCTTCTTTGAAGGTCTTATTGAACTCAGCAGAGAATCTGTCTGGTCCTGAGTTTTTCTTGATGGGTAGGTTTTTGAAGTTGTCTTCTATTTCATGGCAACAGTAACAAAAACGGCATGGTATTGGCACAAAAACATACATGTAAACTAATGATACAGAAAAGATACACAGAGACAAACCCACACAATACAGATATTTCATATTAGACAAAGGTGCCAAAACTTTCACAGGAGAAATGATAGCCTACCCAACAAATGGTGCTGGGAAAACTGGAAATCTACATGTAACAAAACAAAATTAAATGCCTATCTCTCAGCCTGCATGAAACTCAACTCAAAGTGGATCAAAAACTTAGGCACTAGAACAGGGACCCTGCACCTAACAGAAAAGAAAGTAGGCCCAAATTTTCACCATGTCGATCTAGGATCTGACCTCTTTAACAAGACTCCTAAAGTGCAAGAAATAAAATCAAGAATCAATAAATGGAATGGACTCAAACTAAAAAGCAAAGGAAACAATCAATAACATGAAGAGAGAGCCTACAGATTGGGAGAAAATCTTTGTCACCTGCACCTCAGATAGAGCAATAATCTTCAGATTCTATAAGGTATTAAAAAAACTTAACACCAAATGAACAAATAACCCAATCAATAAATGGGCTAAGAAACTAAACAGATACTCCACACAAGAAGAAGTACAATTGATCAACAAATATATTTAAAAAGTGGTCAATATCTCTAGCATTCAGAGAAATGCAAATCAAAACTACTCTAAGATTTCATCTCACTCCAGTCACAATGACATTTTTCAAGAATACAAACAATAATAAATGTTGGTGAGGATGTGGGGAAAAGGTACACTCTTACATTGCTGGTGGGATTGCAAATTGGTGCAATCATTATGGAAAATAGTATGGAGATTCCTCAGAAAACTTGGAATGGAACAACCATTTAACCCAGCTATCCTACTCCTCCATTTATACCCAAAGGACTTAAAATCAACATACTACAGTGATGCAGCCACATCAATGTTTATGGCAGCTTAATTCACAATAGCTAAACTATGGATCCAACCTAGGTGCCCTTCAACAGATGAATGGATTAAGAAAATGTGGTATATATACACAATGAAATATTACTCAGCCTTAAAGAAGAATGAATTATGGCATTTGCCAGTAAATGGATGGAACTGGAGAATATCATGCTCTGTGAAATAAGCCAATCCCAAAAAACCAAAGGCTGAATGTTTCTCTGATATGTGGATGCTAATTCACAATAAGGGGGTGGGGCGCTAGGGAAGAATAAAGTTACTTTGGATGAGGCAGAGGGGAGTGAAAGGAGTGTAAGGAGTATGGTGGTAGGAAGGATAAAAGAATGAACCAGACATTATTTCCCTATGTACATATATGACTATATGACCAGTGAGATTCCACATCTTGTACAACCAGAAGAATGAGAAATTATACTCCATTCATGTGTGAATGAATGCATACTGCCATGCATAACTAATTGGAACAAATAAAAATATATTAAAAATGCATAAACTAATTGGAACAAATAAAAATATATTAAAAATAATGAAAAATCCTTTCTTTTTTACTCTCAAAAATTATTTGTGAAATGTGTATGGCACAGACATTATTCTGGGTACTAGGAATGCTGGGTCATAAAATGCTCATTGTAAAGCCTTATACTTTAGTGAGAAAGACAATAAATGCAAAATTCAGTAAATAAGTAAAAATCGCTGAGACAAAAATTCAGAAAATACAACCACAAAATTGAGAATGACAGAACGTGTTTCATATGGAAAATGAGATGTGGTGGATAGTTAAGAAAGACATTTTAAAATATTACCATCACTACCTTGTAAAACCTTCCAATATCCTGCTACAAATTCTGATATTTCAAGCAACAGGGATGAGTTTCCTAGTTAATTCAATATGGAATATAAAAAAATAAACAAAGACAGGAACTCTGAGGATGAAGTGATTATGAGACACACAAGCTCCTAAAAGAGAAGAGCAATATGAGCAATTAGATAACAGTCAAAAGAGAGATGACCTCACCTAACATTTTACACATATTATGTAAAGTATGTATACATATCTGTAAATATATATACATATATTTACATGGAGATTTACATACAATACATATATATATATATATACAAAGAGAGTACACATGCACATATTTTGTGTTCTATCTCATTCATGTTTTATCTATTTTTATAGCAATATCATACTGTATTTATTTAAACAGCATTGTAACTTATTAATAATAGTCTTCAATTATTTAACATTTTGGAAACATTTTCTTGCTCCTTTCATATTTACTTAAAATAGTTTGTCATTTAAAAAAAAACAGTTTGATTTTATTGGAATTTTATTATACTATTAGTCACAGGATATTTTGAGTGCTATAATCAGAGCCCAGAGGCAACTCAGGTGGGCAAGTCCTCCGTTTGAGTAACATATGGTGTACTGGAGATGATTTAGTTTAATGTCTTGGAAAGGTGAGTAAAGGTTGAGTGTGTCGTCGTTCAACAAAAGGGAAATAAAGAAAGAAAAGAAGAGGAGGGATTCTAGTTACTCTACTTGTTTTTCTACTCATTATTGACCAGGATCCGATGGAAATAATTTTGAGATCATTCTAGAGACCTCAGTGACAGTCAGAGTTGTTGTTTTTTTGTTTTTAAAGATTTATTGTACCACAGGTATGCCCGTTCACTTTTATTTATTTATTTATTTGCTTTAGTTGTACACAATGTGTTTATTTGTACATGGTGCTGAGGATCGAACCCGGGCCGCGCACATGCTAGGCGAGCGCTCTACCGCTGAACCACAATCCCAGCCCCCAGAGTTGTTTTGTATCCAGGAGACAATTTTTATCCCATTGCTGTAAAGAATGTGGGCTGTTAAGTATCACAGGTCTCAAGCAAATTCAATGTCTGCAGTTTATAAGCATGGAGAGACACCTCTTGTCACTAATGTTGACATTCTCACACAGGTGTCATCAATTGTAAAAGATATGAGGTTTTTTTAAAGTAACAGTAGAAAGACAGAAGTGGACAGATGGTGCCTAAAAGAAGTTGCAAAGTGACCGCAACCATATTATTGCTCTGTGGCAAGGGAGAAAGCATCCCTTTGGAAGTCCTAGAAATAATTGAAGAACTCTTGAATATGATCCTGTTTTGTGGTCATTGTTGGAAAGTAAGGGCTCACTTTGCATGGTAATGTGAGACTCCAAGAATGACTGTGCCAACTAGAAAAAATACCAAGCAACACTACTAATCAGTAGAAAATTTGTGCTTTTTTTCGTGACTTAAATTTTTTTTCTCAAAACGTTAAAAAAAAAGTCTTCCTAATAGTTACAAATTCATTGAAAAACAAAAAATTAAAACAAAACATGTATTTAGTACATTGTAATTTGAAATTATAAAAACAAACAATATAGTGTTTTACTTCTTGGTTAAAAAAAAAATGTCCAGAATATTTTCAATATAACTTGCCTTATTTTTGTCACATAAATTATAATACGGAGCAAATACTCTTTTGATCCCTTAACAAATATAAATACCCATTTTTAAGTTTTAATCAGAATCCAACAATTCATTCTGTAGCTCTCATTGTCAAGAACTATCTCTAGGAGTTCTGTGAATTTTTTGTTAGCATCACTTCTTCTGAAACACCTTCATCCTTGCCTTGCTTTGTCAATTAAGTTTATCTTTGTTATACTCCTTCTGCCTGCATACTTTGTTGAGTATTGTCAACCTTCTCACAGGCAGCTGCTATTTATTTTTCTGTAATCCTATTTGCATTTTATTTTATTTTTACTTCCAGCCTTGTCACTTTTCATTTATTATTATGTTTTTTGTATTTTATCTTTGTTGGCCAACACCCTATTTGGATTACCCATTTTGGCAAAATATCATATAGAATTATCACAGGGAATCAATAAGGCAACACAACTATACACTTTGCTGTCTAGGAGTGATCTGAACAAAATGTCCAATATCTCATCAATGACAAATTGGCAAAGTGAGATGATTGGTCAATGATAGCAATGTACATCTGTTTACTTTCTTTTTTCCTAACCTAGTGATATGTGGACCAAAAGGCTGGCAAAAAAAAAGTTATTACTTTAGTAAATTACCCAAAAGTAATGTAAAAAGGTAAGCAAAACATAAATTATGCCATTGAGGTTTGGTATTACCTAATTAAACCTTAGCAATTAAAATGAATGCATGTCAATATTGTGTAAAGCCAGCATTGCCTCTTCATGTGAGAGTGAGGGAGTATGTGTGTGTTGCGGGGGTGGTTTGAAGAGCTTCAACATTCTTAAATATTGAGCCATTCTTCATGGGAAACTTACAAGTTATTTTCCTTATTTAAGACCTTTGCAAAGGATCTCACAATAAGATTGAACAACTCATATACTTAAAGTGAATTATCATATAGTTCATAACGTGCTATTACATTTGGAATATTTTACTTTTGCCTTTTCTAAGTGGTTCATGCCTGATATGTATTTGTCAATGTTCTGAAAACTTTTAAGAGAGTTTTTCTCATTTTGTGTCTTAAGCCTCTCTGAATACAATTGTAAAATCCAGAAATAATTTGTTTCTTTAAATTTTTCTATATTTATAGTTCATAAATAATGAAATTATTAAGAATTTATGAATGTATAATTTTTCCTATTTTACTGCATTGTCTAGGATCTTCAAACCATCTCTTTATAGTCCTAAGTTAAATATAAAATTTAATATTTTATAATTAAGTCATTGGGTATTAGATTCTAATCATGATAAGAAAATTTTATTATATTATTAATGTTTAAATAATACTATAAAATTATATAATAAACTACATTAAGTGTAGATGCTTTTATCCTTTACCTCATTAATATGGTATATAATTATTTTAACTGCTTTCTGAATGTTACTTTCTGGGGATATTACTTACTCAGGAGAAAGGGTTGTAAGTTGGCATAAGATGCTTTCTTCTACTTGACGGAATCTACTAGAAGTGATTCAACATGTAGTTGACACACTTACCTAACTTATAACTCTGGTGCAGTGGATTTTCTTTATATATTTCACTGGTCATCTGAATGTAGTATAATAACTACAGACAAAACTATATGAATGTGATTTTGATTATAAGGAAAATATTACATTTTGCCATCAGGTGTGTTTACCCTTAGCTTCCTAGGTATGGTGATAACAATTATTAATATCTTCTCATATTAACAATTATTTTGAAGGAAATTTGTAAAAAAAATGATTATGCCATATAATTCATAGGGTCATATAGAAACAATAAAATATTTTGTCTTGAATATTGTCAATTCAATTTGATTCTTCAAATTAATAAAGTTAAATAAAGTTGATTTAATTAATAAAATGACAATAACCATAAAATGGTTAGAAAATGCTTAGCATATAGTGATTGTTCAACAAGTAGCATAAATTATAAATAATATAAATAGAAGATAATACTTTTCCCTGAATATGTGATTGTTTATACTTAGATGTGTTTGGGACTATTTAAAATGTAAACTCTCACAGTAGACTTAGTAGAAAAAGTTGATAAGTAAAATAAATCACATTGTTAATGACTTAGAGAAAACTTTATGATTTTATTGATTCTTTTCTTTGTTCTCTTCATTAGCTTTCAGTGTATTTCTGCTCACGTAAGATTACCCATCCACCCATTCATTCATACATTCATTCAGTGACACCAGTGCAACCCTGCTCAGTCTGAATGGCATGAGGTGCCCTGTCTGAGCCTGCCTTTTCTCAGTCAGGAGTGTCCTTCCTTCAAACTAACCCAACCTTCAGTTACTCTTCATCTGTCTCCCTCCTCTTTCCTTCTTCACCTATTTTCTTCTAAACCTCCCCTAGTAAAGAATAAATTTTGATGACATCACACCTTCTTTCAGAATATGATCTATAAACTGAATTTGTCCAGAGTGGCTAAACTATATTCAGATAGTATATGGCTACATTAATTAAATAGTGTTCTGACAAAAAGTCACTACAGGTGAACCATTTATTCCAATCCAATGCAAATATTTCTCTCTTTTTTTTTCTCCTTCTATGTGCAAGTCTCCTGCAAATATGCCCTTTCTCTTGTTCATTCTATTCATCTTTTATGTTGTTCATTAAAATGTTACATTTTATACCCAGTATGGTTCACACTCTACAAGGTTTTTATCACTTAGATAAAAGCAATCTACTTGATGCACAGCTGGTTTCCAGTATGATCTAATTGCTTTTGTGATATGACTAAGACACCTAATGCCACACAGAGAACTGTTGAGCTTTTTCACATATGTAAATTAAATTACTTGCAGATGAACTTGTTTTATAACATGTATCTGGAAAGAGTTTCAGCTCATTTAGTGAAATGTCTAACATCAAATTCAATTGAAAATGTGCCTGCAATGACTAGGTATTTTCCATTGTACATCTCATATCCCTGATTCATTTTGTTTTTTTTTTTAATCACATATCTCTAAACCATAATTTTTATGAATGTGAATGTTTTAAGTGTTCACACCAAATTTTATGTCTTTGCTTGAGTGGTTCTTTTTGTTTTCAATTCCAATGTACTATCAAAATTTATTAGCAAAGAAGTTTAACTAAGCTGCAATTTTTGTTTAGTTTGCATGGATATTTCATAGTAATTAGTATATGACACATAATTGCAAGAGCAGGAACCTACATTTCTGAAAATTAACTGATTGGTTTTAATTTCACATCCTTGCACCATTCTCAGATCAATTATTGCCATTTTGTTTTGGATCATGTTTCTTTTCACATTTAAATTTAAAAAAGTAAATTTATGTTTAATGTATTTTCATTAAATGTCTGTATAGTTATATACATGAGTAAAATTTTGCAGCTTAATATTTTGAGGTATTTTGGAGTATAAAAAAACTACATAGACAATAGCAATAAAGAAAAGTGATGACTCTGTTAAAAGTTGAACAAATTCCCTCCATCTTTCATTTTAGAAATTAAGTATTAGATGGAAAATAATCATGTTTACTGTATTCATTACCTTATATTATTATTGTCCAGTGAAATCAAATAGAAGCATGAGTTGGATGGGAACTAATAGGAGGGAGGCATTTCTCAGATAAAATGAAATGAGACTATTAAAAATGTACTCATTACCAATTATTTAAAGTTGAGAACCTAGTATTATTAAGGAAGAAAAGAATGCATTTATAGAAATTTTAAAATCTCTCTGTATAAAACTTACTTCATTCACTTAAATTTAAACGAGCATATATTTGATGTGATTATTCAATGCTATCAGTGCAAGCACATGACACATTGCTTATAATTTACAAAAGGATGGTTAACTATGAGAACTTCATACTTTTTCTCATTTCCAACATGAAATCACTTACTATAAGTTTTAAAAGTTTTAAGATGTATAAAATTGCCTGAGCTATGTGTAACAATAGAAGAAATTAGATACTAATGAATATTGGAAGCAATCAGATAATCTCAGGGACTAAAATGGAACTGTAATGACAAAGATGGATCAAGAATATTGATGAGAAAGAAGCACAATTAGAAATTAGATAAGAAAAGCAAACCACCACAGGATTAATCAAGTAGAAGTATCAGATGAAAAAAGTTCAATAGGGTATAATCACCATGAAAGAGCATAGGATATATGTGTTACATTTATGCACTCTGAATCTAAATCTATTGGAGCAAAGTTTAGAAATACCAAATAAATATGCAAACTGTAGTCATAATTGAAAGAGTTCAATCAACTCATATTCTAAACCATTTTCTCTATTTATCTCAATTTAAGAATTGCTTATGAGAGGTGACTGTGAAGCAAAAATTATAGAGAAATTACATGGGAATAACAATTTAGAAAATAATTCATATAAATAGATATCAAAATTAAACATCCTGAAAATAACCCTTTTCTGTGTCAAATACAAAGTCAGATTACTAAAGTGGTTTAAATATGCCACAATGACATAAATTTGCCATTGTATTTCTAGTGATAATTTATGAAAAGAGAACATGTGGGCTAATCAAAGTAAAGATATGCTCAGTGTGATTATAAAACAAAATAAAAATCTATGTAGGTAAATCTCACCCCTTCTGAAGTCCTCTTCAGGACAATAAAGAATTAGTGAATGTTATCATATTTGTGACATCAAATAAGTAACATTTCTTTTGAATTTATATTAATGCCTAGTGGATTTTCTGAAAAATCTTTAATCAGGCAGCTGAATATTTAATTGCCCTCTGCAGTAATCCAGTGTTGATCTTATAAAGAATTTATGGGGATTTGCTCTGCTATTTTTCTCAACTTTCTGTACAATAAAAAATTATTTCAGTATTTAGTATACACTGGTAAAGTGGTTTACTTTGTCAGCATAAAAGGAACATCTAAAAAGGTAAGACCAATAATTGAATTATTGTGAGTTTCAAAATTCCTCCAGTTCTGATTATTAAATGCAAATAATATTTTGGCCTATATTTAATGCAACTATAATAAATCCAACAAGCACCAAACAATGCCTCACTATTAGCATAGAATCCTATAATCTCTAGCATATTATAAGTGAAACATTCTAAAATTTTAAGATGTATATAAATGTAGTTGGATAGTGAAAATATTCACACAACAGGACTGGAAGCTCTATGGCACAGGGCGTGTCATGGTTGTGAGTGCAATGATAGAGACATATGTCTGTGTACATCGCAGGATTGTCCTGAAACCCTTTCTGGAATTGGGACTTGAAAGGAGTAGTTTTATTCATCTGGAGGAGTTAGTGGAAATTACAAAGTTCTTCTGGAAAATGGAGCAGCAAAAGAAGTCATTGGGCTGTGAAGCAGCATGGTATGTGAGCTGCAAGCAATTTTATGCTGTTGAGAAGAAAAAAAGGAGTCATTCAAAATGAGGTTGGAAAGACTGGAAGGATTTGACTCTACAGGGTGGTAGTATATGCCATTTGAGGAACTTAGAATTTTGAAGGAGATGGGAAGGATCTAATAAATTCTATGCAGGAAAGTGTTAGCCTTAGATTTATTTTTTAGCGACACAACCCTGGCATAATGCAAGAGCCCTAATTAAGGAGATAGCTAAGATTGTGGTTAGCTGTGAGCCATAAGCATTGCCACCTTCCATGGTCTCCTGAGACTTGGTCCGGGACATTGTGGATCGGGTCGGCGCCATTTTGTGTGGTGTGGTGGTGGTTGTAGGAGTGTGAATTGCATGTTGGGGTGTTGTTGGAGCCGGAGAGAGAAGCTGAAAGAATAAAGGGCCTGTTTGTTTCCAGTCTGCCTCTGAACTTATTCCCGTGGCTTTGTTGCTGCAGGCGGCCATCGCTTGAGGCAGCAACAGGTGGTGGCCCATACGGGGAATTCGGCTGGGAGGTAAGAACTGAAAATGGGAGCAAAAGTAACAAAAAGTTGGATAATAAAAGCCATAGATGAGTTTTTCAATATTGTGGACTCAGTGGATAGTGAGGAAAGTGATCAAGAAAGCATAGCCTCTGAGTCAGTTAATACCAGTGAGAAGAGTAGTGGTGTAAATTCAAAAGTAAGAGCTGCAAAAGCCATCAGAAACTTATTGAAATTAGCCGAAGAATATGTACTCTCCTTAGAAGCTGAAATTCAGGATACCAGTAAAAGTGATAGTAGTGAAGAGGAATCAAAAGGTGATTCTGGGAGCACAGTCTTCAGTAAAAAGAACAAAAAGAAATTTAAAAAGAAAAAGGACCGTCAAGTAGAGGAACCATTTGTGTCCTCTACTCCCCCATGGGTGGAATCCATTACAGAAAATATGAAGGGTATTACTAGGCGTTTACAAACCCTAGAAACAGAAATAAAAAGACTTTCTGAGAATTTATGTGCTCTCAAGGGTAACTCACAGATACATTGGGAACTGCCAGTATTTGAAAATGAAAATGGACAGAGGATCCACCAGTCAATAGATTTCAAAACAATAAAAAATTTCCAAGAGGCAGTAATGATGTATGGACCCCAAGTTCCTTTCACGTTGAGTATGCTGGAGTCCCTTAATACCTTTAGCTTAACCCCCTCAGACTGGAAAAGTCTACGTAAAGCAGCATTAAGTAGGGGGCAATACTTGGTTTGGTGATCGCAATTTCAAGAACTTTGTATAGAAACAGCTAAAAGAAATGCAGCTGCAGGTTTGGAGACCATAATATAGAAATGCTCACAGGAGAGGGGGGCAGTTCGCAGACTCACAGGCTCAAAAATATTATGTCCCAGGTGTATATGCTCAGATATATGCAGCTGCCTTAAAGGCACGGAAAACTTTACAAGGACCTGGGGATCTACAAGGTAGCTTGTCAAAAGTGATTCAAGGACATAATGAGCCCTATGCTGACTTTGCTGATCGACTTTTGAGAACTGCAGGTAGCTGTTTGGAGACGTTGATCAAGTTATGCCATTAGTTGTCCAATTAGCATATGAAAATGCTAATAAATATTGCCAAGAAGCCATCAAGCCATGGAGAAATAAAAAGGATCTTTCCATATATATAAAACTATGTAAAGATATAAATGATGCCTTTGTCACAGGAAATGTGATTGCAGCTGCAATGAGAGATGCTTCCCCTCAAAATTTCACAAGGGCTCAACCTAGAAATTATAATCAATGAGGATATTCCAGGCAAAATTATCATAATCAATCAGGCTATTCTGGGCAAAATCCCCAAAGAGAAATAAGACCAAGCTCATACCGTGCCCCAGGCCGCTGCCCCAGTTCTAAAAAGGGAAATCATTGGGCCAATAAATGCCATTCAAAATTGACATCTATGGAAATCATTAGTTCAGGAATTCAAAAAAAACGGGGCATGGGGCCCAATGTCTGGGGCCCACAAATGTACGAGGCATTGGAGGAGGAGTATCCTCAAGCATCCACTCAGATGCTTCCCCGACACAATCCCTACTACCCATCCACTCCCTCACCAGAGGAACAGGAGAAAATGCAGGATTAGACCTCTGTTCCACCGCCCGAATAGTGTTAACACCTGAAATGGGGGTTCAACTGATTCCCTCAGGGGTAGGGGACCTCTTCCCTCAGGGACTGTAGGACTTATTCTCAGGCGAAGTCCTAAAAGCTTATTAGGATTGCAAGTGACCCCAGGTGTAATAAACTCAGACTACAAAGGGGAAATAAAAATAATGCTTAGCTCACCCCAAAGTATAAGTTCTGTTAATCAAGGAGATAGAATTGCTCAGCTGCTTCTCCTTCCAAATTTATATAATTCATTTAAAATGAGTATGCCTCAAAAAAGGAACAATAGAGGATTTTGTTCCACTGACTCAGGATCCATGGCTTGCTGAGTTCTGGATTGTTCAAGGAGGCCTATGTATAAAATAAAAATCCAAGGAATAGAGATGGAGAGACTGATAGATACTGGAGCTGACTCTTCCATCACTAATCTATAGCAATGGCCCAAGCACTGGCCTCTGCAAAAAGCTTCAACCAATTTAAGAGGCTTGGGATATAATAACCTCCAGAGAAAAGTGCGGTAATTTAAAAATGGGAGGATGATGAAGGGCATAAAGGAACATTTCAGCCTTATGTTTTACCTAAACTACCAGTTACTTTATGGGGAAGAGATATTTTGCAACAAATGGGAGTACACCTTGCAACCAAGCCTGCAGGTGTTAAATGTGAAAATCTACAGAGTAATCTTAACCCTAAAAGAAATCATTATCAAAAAAATACAGGGTAATCTTAACCCTATAAGAAATCATTATCAAAAGGTACAGGGTAATCTTAACCCTAAAATAAATCATTATCATAAAGGAAAAAGATATTTTTTTCGGGGCCACTGAGAAAATAATTTTGAAAATACCATGGCTTTCTGATAAGCCAGTGTGGGTCCCTCAGTGGCCCCTATCTAAAGAGAAATTACAAGCGGCCAACCTACTAGTTCAGGAACAACTAGAAGCAGGACATATAGAACCTTCCACCTCTCCCTGGAATTCCCCCATATTTGTGATAAAAAAAAAAATCAGGAAAATGGTGATTGTTACATGATCTTAGAGAAATTAATAAAACCATGCAAATCATGGGCCCTACTCAACCTGGACTTCCTAATCCTGTAGCTATTCAAAAAATTTACATCTTATTACTCTTGATATAAAAGATTGTTTCTTTTCTATTCCTCTACACCCTCTGGATACCCCCAGGTTTGCTTTTTCAGTTCCTTCTATTAACAATAATGGCCCTGATCAGAGATATCAATGGAAAGTTTTGCCTCAGGGAATGGCTAATAGCCCCACTTTGTGTCAAATCTATGTAGATAAAGTTATTCAGCCTATCAAAAATAAATACCCAGAGCTTATGTGCCTCCATTATATGGATGATGTTTTGCTTGCTCATCCTAATCAAGAAGTCTTATTCACCATATTTAGTGATATATCAGAAAACTTGAAATGATATGGACTAAACATTGCTAAGGAAAAGGTTCTAATTAGATCTCCAATATTATATCTAGGATTCCAAATTATGAACACTTTTATTAGGCCTCAAAAATATTAATTAATAAGGAGCATTTGGCCACTCTCAATGACTTTCAAAAATTTCTAGGAGATATTAATTGGCTTCGCCCTACACTAAACCTCACTACTGGCCAACTAAAACCTTTATTTGACATCCTTCGCGGGGACCCTGATCCATCTTCACCATGAACATTGACTCCTGATGCTAGAAAACTTTAAAGTTATTAGAAAAAGCCATTGAAGGAGCTCATTGTGATAGATTTGTTTTAACTCAACCGCTGATATTGATTATTATTTTTTCACAATATACACCCACAGGAGTATTTTGGCAACAAGGGCCTTTATTATGTATACATTTGCCGTCTCTCCTAAAAGTATAACTGAGTCTTATACCTCCATGGTGGCTAAACTTATTCTTCCAGGACTTAAGACTTCTACGAAAATATTTGGCATTCACACTGCTACTATTATTACTCCCTATTCATTGTCACAGATTGAATATTTATGCTTCAATGATAATGATTGGGCTATAGCTAGATGCTCTACTTCTGCAAATTTTGATAATCATCTTCCTAAGTCTCCTATATTATCTTTTTGTATCAATCATCCTATTATATTTCCACAGGTAATAAAAAATCAACCTATTCCTAAGGCATTAAATGTATTCACAGATGAGTCCTCAAATGGTACTTCTGCAGTAGTCACTAAAAAAGAAAATATGACTTACATAACTGTACACAAATCAGCTCAACTAGTGGAACTGGAAGCTGTGGTAAGAGCTCTGGAAAATTTTAGAGAGCAGCCCATGAACATTTTTTCAGATAGCCACTATATTGTACATGCCGTCCCAAAATTAGAGCTAGCAGGACCAATAGCACCTCATACTCCAGACTTTAAATTGTTTTATCAAATACAAAAACTTTTGTGGGCAAGAAAAGAACCTCTATTTGTAGGGCATATTAGAGCACATACCAACTTGCCTGGTCCCCTCCATGAAGGTAATCAAAAGGCTGATGACCTTACCCAAACAATCTATACTTTCAGCACTCCAGCAAGATAGTTTATTTCACTCCCAGTTTCATGTCAATAGCACCACCTTGCAGCTTAGGTTTAAAATCACAAAGGAGCAAGCCAGAACAATTGTAAAAGATTGTAATTCTTGTATGACACATTTGCCCAATCCTCATGATGGTGTTAACCCTAGAGGATTAATGCCCAATCATTTGTGGCAGATGGATGTTACTCATGAGCCAAGTTTTGGAAAATTGTGATTTATTCATGTGACCATAGATACATGCTCAGGTGAAGGAGCCCTAATTAGGAAGGGCTGTTGCAGCTAGCTGGAAGCCATAAGTTCCACCTGATATGTATGTGACGCACCTGTAGGCACCTGCAAAGCTGAAGGTATATAACCGGGTGAAAGCAGTCCGAGTTAGGAGAACAGAGAATTCAGTCAGTCGGGCAGTCACTCGGTCGTCAGAAGAATCAGAGCGGCCAGAACGTAGGCAGAGCGGTTACAGAAGAGAAACCAGATAGAAGACAGAAGAGAAACCAGATAGAAGAAGTAATGACTGGTCAGAGTTAGGCCGAGGCTCCTGAGGAAGACAGAAGACAGAAGAAAGAAGAAGGAAGAAAGAAGAGAGAAGAAAAGAAGCTCTAATCTTTCTCTAAGCTAAGCTCTATCTTTCTTTCTCTCTAAACTCTAAGCTAAGAAGAAAAGCTCACTTTAATCTTTCTCTCTAAAAATCTTTCTTTCCCTCTCTAAGCTCTAAGAAAGTAGAAGTAAAAGTAGTAAAAGCTATACTCTGCCTCCGAGTTTTCCTCCCAGTTTTCGGTACCAGGCAGCATACACTCAGGCATGATTTTTGCTTCCTTACATTCTGGAGAAAAAGTTAAAGATGTTACATCTCATTGTTTGCAAGCTTTTGCTGCATTGGGCATCCCCAAAATGCTTAAAACAGATAATGGCCCTGCATATACGTCCTCATCTTTAAAACAGTTTTGCGCAAAATTCAATATATCCCATAAAACAGGCATCCCATACAATCCTCAGGGTCAGGGCATTATTGAAAGAGCAAACCGCACACTGAAAATTATGTTATTAAAACAAAAAGAAGGAAATTGGAAAAGTCCTAGGGACAGATTGGCAGTTATCCTGTTTACCTTAAATTTTTTAACTTTAGACTTTAATGGTTATTCTACTGGAGACAGACATTGGAACCCACACCAACAACATAAACCTTTGGTTTACTGGAAGGATGTTCTTTCAGGTACATGGAAGGGTCCAGATCCAGTATTAATTTGGGGGAGAGGATCTGTTTGTGTTTTTCCAAATACGAATCCTCTCCAATATGGATACCATCTAGATTAATAAAGCAGGAACCAAATCATAAGGATCAAGATGAAGTTGTTGAAGAATCAAGATTAATAAAAAAAGTACAGAATCAAGAGGACCAAGATGAAGGTATGGAATGATTCCCTTGGAAGAGTCCTTCAAAATATTTCATAACATAAGTGTCATTCCTCCTGGCTGGGACGAGGAGATCTCTCTTTAGTGTGCACACAATTGTATTTTTTCTTTTTTCTTTTTTATTTATGTCTTTATGTCTGTGCATTTGTCTAAATTTCATGTAAATGTGACGTCACAAATATATGTTTGTAGGTTTGTGTGTCTGTCCAGTGTGATGTCACAAATAACAAAGCACTTATGAAAAAAAAAATATATATATATATGGATCCAAATAACTTTAATTCATTTAAGTTTAAGAGTATTCAATTTGGGTAAATAATTTAATAAGTGAAGGTATATTCAATTTTGATTTATAGGTGTCCCAGGGATTTCTCTTTAGCGAAGAATATGACTAGTGGTGTATAACCTGATATTTTGGTGTTTTGACATAAGGATGTTTATTTGTAATTAACTTTATTTGTTTTATAGCTGATTAATTTGAGTTATTTCAACAGATAATTTCATGGAAGGTTACAGAGACTCGAGGGTTCCAGCTAACAAATTATTTTTCCAAAGTGCCTTTAGCTTTTCTTTATTCTATCTTTAATGCAGTAAATACCCTCAGTCTTTCTTTGTTTTGTTCTGAATATGATATTTTGCCAGCTTATGTTTGTGGGAGCTCAAGCAGCAATGTGTGTGAGCAGAAATCAACTTTAATTTTCTAATCTAATAATTCTATTTTTTAGTTTGACAACTCGCCTCTTGACTCAGTGCTGGATTAGCACTGCCTTTCCTTTAATAATTGATGCTTGAATTTCTTCTAGCGGGCCCTGAAGATTTGCCGGTGGCATTGTCTAGACATAAAAAAGACGGCTGCTGCTACAGCTGCAAGGATCGCGGTCGCTGCAAACATCCCTGCTGCTCAAGCATCAAACAACCTCACCAGCAGTGTGGCCTCCGCTCTGCATGCATGGGGCCTCCTAGATCAACATGTTATAACAAGTGGACATTTTAATCCTTCATTGTTTGGGACTTTACGGGACAATGCCTTGCAGGTATTTGTCTAGAGAACTCAGTGTGTTACTTGATAGAACTCAGGGCAGCTGATCTGTTTAGAGAATTTGATATGTTATGCAACTTGGCTCATGAGCAGAAGGATTATCGCCTTAAAGCCGCAGCATCTCCTCACAATTGGACGGCTGTTAGTCATCATACACTGTCGATCCTGAAGGGCTCCATTGGTTGGCTGGTAGCCAATGACGGGTAAGATCCCCAGAGGGGGACAACCTAAGACAGGCACAGTCGCACGGGACAGTCTAATGTGGTCGACATATCAGCCTAAGACAAGAGTCAAGGGCACAGCCTTGATTATCCGATGAAGGGTAAGAATGTTGGTTGCACATGGATGTCCTAGAGCATCCCCTCTTTTAAAACAAAAAAGGGGGGAAATGCAGGAGCCCTAATTAAGGAGATAGCTAAGATTGTGGTTAGCTGTGAGCCATAAGCATTACCACCTTCCATGGTCTCGTGAGACTTGGCCCGGGAAATTGTGGATCGGGACGGCGCCATTTGCATGGTCTCACGAGACTTGGCCCGAGGGATTGTGGATCGGGTCAACGCCATTTTGTGTGGTGTGGTGTTGGTTATAGGAGTGTGGATTGCGTGTTGGGGTGTTGTTGGAGCCGGAGAGAGAAGCTGGCAGAATAAAGAGCCTATTCATTTCCAGTCTGCCTCTGAACTTATTCCCGCGTCTTTGTTGCTGGAGGCGGCCATCACTTCAGGCAGCGACAGCGTAAGTATGGAAAATGGGTTTGGCACTTCCATTTTCATTTACCTTGCAGACTAAGAATTACCCAAACAACTTTCTCCATTGTTACAAATACAAATATACCAAAAACAATCATTCAAACACATTACTATTGAATAAAAGCAGTAATTTTAAAGTGCAAAAAGAAAGAAACCCCAGAGATAAGCAAACATTAGTACCAGTTAAGCCCTGAATATATTTCAAAACACTTGGGCCCTCCAGTTGCTACCTAGGTAATCTCAAGGCCCAGTGGACACATGTGAGTGTTTGGTCTTCATGTATGTGCATGATGGAGTATACAACATCTAACCCTCACTTAGCATCAATTATCAACCAAAAGAGGGAACAAAAACTACTTGATGGCTTTGGAGAAATGTCAGGAAACTGAGGAATGGTGATCTTTGAGATAGGGAAACAATCTAATCTAAATATTTATATCCCTTGTCCCTGAGGTCATTTTCCAGTTTGCTCCAGTGTAGCAGGATAACAATACAGAAAGAAATAGTTGAGAAGGGTCTTACTGGTTTGAGGAGACGACAGATTAGAATTCACAATTGCCTGAAGTTCTGGACATTAGAAAGAAGACTCCTGCAGGAAAAGAACCAAAAGCTCGACATTTGAGGGAAACACTAAGTACTTGTATTTAAACGAGGCCTGAAAATTAAAGAGGGCAGACTTTTCTGGACTCAACGAGGTGATTAGAAGTAGTTATCATGGACTCTATCTGTGCTGTCCACCAGCAGCATGTCAGAGCTATTGTTTCCTCCAGACACTATTTGGACTTTGTGGGAGGTGATCAAAAGATTACTTAGAATTCTCTCTCAGGGGAAGTGTCCTCAGCCTCAAGAAGAATACCACAAATGGAAATAGGGTATTAAAATTGCCTTCCAGAGGACATGCTTCACTATTGAAAACTAGAAAAGTATTTCAAAGACTAAAGAATATCCAAAATTCTAAAAATGTCTTCACACAAAAAAGTCAGATTTAAACAACATTAAGACTGGGGAGTTCCAATACCCAATCACAAGGCAAGTAAGGTTTTTTCTGTTCCTCGCTTTTTTAATCTTCTCACAATGCCATCTGACTGCGCTTGAACTCTTCCATGCAAGAGTTCTCACCATGTTCTGATCTTCATGCTGGAAGGGCCACATATAAGCACTCCAGTCCCTCATCAATGGCCCCTTGAGTACCCAGCCTCATAGAATCTTTAAATGACTGCAGCCTCAGCTAACATCTGTTGACAAACACTGAGATACCCAGAACAAGAACTGTGCAGACAAGCTTTTTGATGTCTCTGACCCTTAAAATCTTGAGCAAAATAAAATTATGTCTTAATTACTGATTTTCCACGAATGATTTTTATGTTAATACAGAGAATAACAACAGGGCTGTGATCATTTGTATTATTGAGGAAGTGCTCACTATCCACTGACGTATGTAGTCAAGTGGTTTTATTTGGCCAATGAAAATACATGAAAAGGCTTGTAGAGTAGGCCTGCTATTTTTTGCACTTCTGATACAACAGGAAGGTAGTTGTGGATCCTTTTGATTGGGCCACAGAAGGAACATGTAAATAGCAGAACTAAGCCCAACTAACAGCAAGGAGCTGTGCCCAAGCAGATGTACAGCCTGAAGCACAGCTAGCTACCCAGTGGAGCATGTTATGCCTGAATCCTCCTTTTTTTATGCCAATGGGATTCTGTAATTATTATGGAGCAATATTTGCAGCAATACTTTATTGATAAAAGAATCTCACTCTAGACACAATATACACGTGTTATTAGGAATGGAACTTAAAATCAAAGTGAAGAAAGTACAGTTTTATTAAACAGTGAGATAGTGGTGATGAAGATCATGAGATTCCAGAAGTTTCCTATGGCAATTGCAGCTGCTTCTAGAAAAATAATTTCTTTGAAACAAAGGATGGAAAAGCAATTCTTCCAGAAAGTGAGACAGCTATGAATGGACTGGGTTTCTAAGATAAGAAGTGTGAATAATCACAGAAAAGTAATATCACAAATCCTAACCTATCAGGTGACAATTTTAAAATTCATGGAACGCAAAATAGACAGAGCACTACAGCAAGTGACAGTGATGTGGCTTTAAGAATAGTTGTCCTGAGAAAACGAATTTTTGCTTCTAAAGCAGATCTTGGGATTTTCTTGTGATAAAGAAATACCAAGTCTTTTCATAAATATGAAAGATGATTTTGACAACCCATTTCTACATGTTAGCATTCAACTACAAACTATTTTCATTTGCAAAAGTTTTTAGAGAGCTACCCACTGACCAACCAAAACTCACTTGTACTATCATGATTTGATATGCTCATTGTTTTACATTGATTTTACATCATAATTTTCAGACTAAGACTACACATATAGTATATTTGCACTTTACAGCCTTTTACACTAACAGGGAATACAATAGGATTGATTTCATGTTGTTAAATAGATCTTGTATAACACGACTTACTCTAGCCCTAAATTTCCTGTTATCCAGCTTCCATTTAAAGCTCATTTTTAGGCATAATTATCAGAAAAAAAATATATATATACACACATAAATATATTTTATATATTTATACACACACACACACGAGATTTAGTGTGGTCTAACCTTAAATTTGGTCTTATCTTACTGCCTTAAATTATACTTGGATCAATATGAGGAAAAACCACAGGGGTAAGAAGAGAGATGACTTCATGATGTCAATAAAGATGGTTTCAGTGTGTGTTAATATTTATTATTTTGAAAACTTGGGATCATTTAATTAAGTTGCCTTATCTTTTGCTTTAAATTCTTAAAAAGACAACCATATTAATCCAGACAAATAATCTCTTCAGAATTTTAAAACTCTATTGATTCTTTTTTCCTTCTAAAATCTCTTCAATAAGATCTATCCCTGGAGAATCCAATAAAAGGGCAAAAGACATCTTTGCAGTCGGGGCTCTTTCAGACACTTGGCAATTTAATGACTCATTGTACTTATAAATGTCCCCGATTGAGCCCTTTTATTTTTATTCTGTAATTTAATTTATATCATTACATTTCACAGAGAATTTTTTGATTTCTGCTACCTGATTCACACACCATTAAGTATCCACTTATGCAGTTCACAGTTTTATAAACATCAAGTATGTTTTTTTTTTTTTTTTACTTTGCCTTTGATAATCTTCTGTAATAGACCACTTTTCTCAAATAACAGAAGTGATGTGGTTTCTTGCATGAAAGATGTCTGCAAAATGCTGTGTGAAATCATTTAATTTATAATCAAACTTCAGTTTCCAACATATTGATATTGAGAAATATTAATAAGAATGATACTAAAATCAATTTTTTTAAATTCAGTTTTACCTGGATTTTGAAGAATGATGTAACACTGCAGTGTGTGTTTGCTTACTGGGGCTTTACTGAAACTTTCCCAAAGCATAGTTTGATAATTCAGATCAGAAGATATAATTGAGTATTAAAACATTTTAAACTGAAGCATACGTTGTGGTAGAGGCAAAATTCCAACATTACATTGCCAGACCAAAATATAAAATTCAAAAGACAGTTATAACTGGTTCTAAGATGAATAAGTTCACAAATGAGTGAATTTCTTCACTCTATTGGAGAAAATATAATAATAAAAAAAATTATTATTGAGGGCTTTTGTCTCAACTGTATATTGGAATATGATTCCCACTTCAAAAATCTAGAACAAGTAAAGGCTGATGGATTCTTCTGAGAGCAGAACCATGGAGTTCTATTGCCATGAGATAGTTTTGCACCCCAAGAGTGTGCAGATGTGAGCTGTGTGTTTCCCAAGGATGAGTCTCAAATAACTGGGAGCCACAAAGAAGCTAGAAGTAGAATTTCTGAAACCCAGGGGTTGCAGAAGGGGTTCTAAAAAGTCATCCACATCGGGGAAATTCAAAGTAGAAATACTCAGAAAAATTCCCCCAGATTTCTGGAGAGATTTGACTATCTACATCTGAGGAGACCAGAAATTTTCAATAAATAATTATGAAATTACCTTATCTCTCCTCCCCCTACCCTGAATCTGAGGCAAGGCAAAATTGAAGCTAGCTGTGGAGTCTAGAACAACTGGTATTACTAGGTTCCCAGAATTTTACCATTAAACTTAATTTAATGAATCTCAGGGCTTGGACTTAGCTGGAGCTTCAAGTAAAATAAATAATATTAATTTAGTGTTCATAGTTTGATTCAACAAGTATTAATTATTAGATTTTGAGAACAACTAGGTCTTAACTGTTTTTACTTACCCTAGTTACACCTAGTAAGACCTGATGAAAGGCATCACCTTTAATTATTTGGTAAGTGACTCACTTGTGGGGGTACCATATTTTTTTTGTACTGAAGATTGAACCCAGGGTTACTTAACCACTGAGCTAATTCCCAGCCTGTGTGTGTGTGTGTGTGTGTGTGTGTGTGTGTGTGTGTGTGTGTGTTTTATTTAGAAATAGGATCTTGCCAAATTGCTTAGTGCCTCACTAAGTTGCTTAGGCTGGCTTTGAACTCATGATACTCGTGTCTCAGCCTCCCTAGCTGCTGGGATTACAGGCTTGCACCATTGCACCTGGCACTATATTGCTTTGAATAATCAAACATTCAAACTAATAAAAGTTGGCATTTCTAGCTCCCATATACCCTAAGGTGGGTGGTTATTATTATCTCTGAGATCAGAGGAGGAAATTGAAGCTCAGAAACTTTAGTTTTCCCATCACACTGCTGGCAGAGCTAGAAGTGGACACTGGTCTGATTGACTCTAAATGACACATTCTTAACACCCAATTGTATCACCCATCCTGAGCCATAATAATTCAGTAAAAAATGTACATGTTCTAAATGTGGTGAACAAAGCTACCAATATGTTACCCAACTAGGTTACCTTACAACATCCTTGATAAAACACAAAACAAAACACTTATAACTTCAGAGCTTACCAACTTGTTTAAACCAAAAATACTAAATTTTGACTTGTCTGGTTTCTTACATAATCAAGAGAATTCTGGAACTGATTTGTCTTGAAATATTAATGAGACATCAGTATTTCTAGAGCTGACTCTGCAGAGCGCTATTCCTTCCTGTGGCGATTCTACTGTGAACAAAATAAAGTCTTTATTCTCATGTAATTGGCATTCTTATGGTAGGGATAGTTAATAATCACAAGCAAATAACAAAAGCCAAAAGCTTTAGGTGGAATTGAACTTACTATTACATGCCTTCCATGTCATAGATATTTTCTAAAACAAAAAATAATGTTTAAATCCATTTTAAAGTGTTAGTTTATGTAAATGGTTAAATAAACATGTTCATTTATTGGTTAAATAAATTCCACTTAGAAAAGTACTAAAATCAGCATCTTCATATAAAATACCTTCATATCCTTAGTAGCAATATCTTAAAGAACCACAAGGTGGTGATAATACTCTATTAAAAACATCTGTGTCTTAAATGATATACACTTCGGTTTTCCAAAACTAAGTGAAGTTCTTTTTCGCAACTCAGTGAGACCCTGTCTCTGATAAAAATACAAAAAAAAAAAAAAAAAAAAAAAAAAAGAGTTCTTTTTCAACTATTCTTAAGGCAATGATGGGATTGCAAGAATATTTATGGTGAAATTACATTAGATAGAGATTTTTCCAAATTAAAATATTTTAAATCTATGTGCTATTTTAAAATAGCAGTATGAACAAATAAATCAACCGGAGATTTTGCAAATATTGAGGCTGCACTCTTAAAATGTGTGACTCAAAATCATTGAGACCTGTCTGTTACAGTCACACATACTTTTTATTCCTCATGGAGATTTTAACTTTTGGGGGGCTTCCCTTGACTGTCTTTGATGATAAGTTATAGAATGTTTATATGCCAAAAAACAAAAATATCATCATATCAAAATTAATTACATTGATAGTTTCCAAATATAGTAAGCAAATGACTTGTTTCAAACTGATAAGTGTCAATAGCTAAGTATTCAAGCTAACAAAACTTTTCAAAAATCATAACGTGTATTCCTTATACACTGGGTGTTGTCATAAATTCCCGATTCTATTCACTTCTTACATTCCTCTGAATCATAGCAGAATCCCTTTCCAATAGGTCATGGTCAAACTCTGACCATGAGAGATCCTCTCCTGAGATCTGATAGGAAGACGAGAAAGTGAAGCCCTTATTTTCTAAAGGCAGTTGCAAGCAGGGGTATATTGGCAAGTCGCAGATTCAAGGTTTGCAGTGATAGACAAAACAAAATTTCTCTAAATCACAGGTCTCAGCACTACCAGAACCTGAAATCAGCAGGTTTCATGAGGTTGTTCAAGTTGACATCTTGTAGACAGGTTTCTGCAAATTCCCCATCTGAAGGTTGTAGGCATCTGAGATAATGGACTGCAACGTAATTTTTATAACCTCTCACAACACATTTTCTGACCTAACTGTCCAGTCCATTTCCATGAATGTGTAAAGTTCTAATCCCCTGAATTAAAACCAATACTTCTTGTAATGTGCACAGTGACATCCGTTTTCCAGACTTAGACAGTCATATTTCACAAACTCCAAAGAAATAAAATGGAAAAATGAAAAAAAAAAAAAACATGTGAATCTGTGTGTCCATGTTTGAGAAAACAGACTTAAGCACATAAAGTAACATACCAACCTCAGAATTATAGTTACAATAATCACAATGAACCCTCTGTTCATAGACCAGAAAAGGAGGCACATAATAGGCACAGATTTGTAGCGATTATGAATTCCTATCAGCAAATTTTGCAAAGACCTTTTCCTAAAGATGGAGAACATCCTCCCTGGTTATCCTTTTGCTATGCTTCTTTGCTTGAGGAAGCTCCCCACTCCCTTCTCTTTTAATTTCATCCTCTGGCTATTCCTTTCTTTTTCTTTTCTCTCCTCTACCAGATTATAAGCCATTTAGGAGACTTACGGTCATTACAAATATTAAAGGGCCTTCTTCTCTTAATCGAGCTGGTTATACATGAACAGTATAATCCTCTCAAACAGTATATTGACCTTTTGTCTATTTTATTCTAGTTTACTGAGTATTGTGACTGTGCCAATAGCAAAATCCACAATTATTTCCAAGACAAGGTTCTATCTAAAGTTTTCAGACATTCTTGGGTGAGACAAACTCCTACGTGAGCCATGTTCTTCAATGAACATATTTACTGGGATTATTAGAGTTTTAAATAAAGAATATTAAAAATAAAACTTGAATTTTACCTTTTGGTTAGCTCTTTAGTCAGTCTTAGTTACTCAGAATATTTTAAAAATGCTTCTTTTAATATTTGGACACCAGAAGGCATTAGATCTTTCAGTACTACAAGTTTGTCTCTAATAAATTGCATTTTCTAACTATCTGATTTCAGAATATAAAAATGGTTAAAGTTTTATATTGTTTAGAATCCAGAAGCTTTGATATACTCGATTATAACTCAACATTTCTTTCTTTTACGAGGCTACTCAGTTTATGGTGAATGAAGGTAATACATCCTTTATTTGTTCACTCTGTAGAAATAAATTATCCTCTCATTATCATTACACATGATCTAGGTAATAAGCTTTCATATATGTTATATTAAGAAAATTTCTCTGTGATCCTAATATGAAAAAAATCTTTGATATCTTCAACATTAACCCAAATTTCTCATGACATATAACTCTTTGATACAAAGCTTGACTATTTAAAAAAATATTTTGTATATTATATCTGTATTTATATTCTTAAGTAAAATTGGCCTGAAATGTTCCTTTCTTAAAAAGTTTCATGTTATTGTACCAAGGTTATACTGTCCTCATTAGAATGCTTTAAAGTTTTCCCTGTCTTTTCTAGTCTATGAATTTTTTACTTAAGTTTCAAAAATTTCCCCCTTAAATGTTCACTGGAATCCACTGGGAAAGTCTGGAAGTTTTTGTATTTGAAGATCTCAATTTATGGTTTTAGGTTCTGTAATGCTTTTTAAATGACTGAACTTTTTCTCTTCTTGTTTTTGCTTTGCTAAGTTTTTCTGTATTTATGAGAATATGATCATTTCATCTAAATTATCTAATGTATTAGCCTGCACTTGTTCAATACATTCTCTAGATACTTTTGATATCTGAATAATCTTTGATCACTTCTCCTTTTATGCTCTTGATTTTCTCCTTTTAGTTGATTTTCTCAGGTATTTTGTCACAGTGATAGAAAGCTGACTGATACACATCATACTGATATTGAACTGAAAATTGAAGGGGATATAAAAATTTTCTGTTCTAAGAACTTAATAAGGTAGTTGTAGGAAAAGTAAAGTCTAAAATTTGAATCTAAAACTTTTCAGAAGCTAAACACTTAGCACAAAACTTAAAATAGTTTAATATATCATAAATATTTTCCTACTAATGTATAAGAAAAAAATGCTGCTTTGTGGATATGTTGGCATTATGTGAAGTTTGTATTTCATAATGTTGTACAAGCAATCTAGTATACAACCAACTTAAGAAACACATTGTCACAGTAGAGGATTACTATGTAAACCCCATAATATACTATCAAATAAATTCACAAAACACTATTGAAGTTGTTCTAATGGACAGAGTAGATATTCAAAGCACAACATGATGAAATGAACAAGTTCTTGCTTTCGTTATCAGTCTTTTACAGACTGATAACAAGTTGATTTATTAATTTCAACCAGGCGAAAGATAGGGCAATGGGAAATTGGAAAGAAAGGATGTCAGGATTTCAAATTATCAGATACAAATACTTATGAATAAATCAAGATACTCATCCTCGAGTACATAATATCCAGGAAAAAAAAAAAAAAAAAAAAAAGAATAGCTATCTAAACATGGAAAGGAGCTTGCTGCTTACCAAGAGGACAAAGATATGCAATGTCTTTTAATCAATATGTAAAGTGTTATCAAAATAAATGTCATGGTTATTTTCAGTTCAATTCAACTAACATTTATTAAGAAGCTGTTATCTGCCAGGTATTGTGATAGGGAATGGGGACACATAGATACAGAGTTAAACTGAGGGTTATGAAAATCTCCTAGTCAAGTAAAGAAGAGAGATAAGTGAATTAATAAAATTCGAGGGCATGATGACAGCACAATTGAATATGTGCATAGAATTCCTATAGAATAAACACGGATTCACTTAACCTGGAAGTCCAGAAGGCTGCCTGGGTGAGATGACATCTGAGCTGGTTATGCAGGCACAGAAAAAAGGCTGGGGACAGAGCAGGGCTGAGTCAGTAACTATAGGCAGAGAAGTGTCCCCCCTGATGGGTCAGGATTGTTCAGGACTTTGCATAAGCATTTCAACAATCACCTTGTGTAAGTTGTTAATTTATCAGCTTTGATCACCTTTTCTGCAAAGAGAAGATTCTCATACTATTTCCAGACCAGTATGAAATTCAGAAATAATGTATGTAAAATCATATCAAATAATAATGATGAATTATAATCATAGGTCATTGAGCAGTAACTATTATAAACTAATAATGAACACTTTCCAAACAAAATCACATTTAGTTCCAAGCACAACCCATGATATGTACTATCATTTCCATTACAGTGTATAAACTTAATTAGTTTAGGCATGATATGAATGTGCAACTTTTTGAAATATCTTTGCTCTTAAGAGAAAAATCCAAAACTATAACCAAGCCTTCAAAGCCCTGCATGAGCTGCTCTTCCTGCTTTCCCAGCCTCTCTTTATTCTGGATACTTCAGTCATAACCAACCTAGTTATTCATTCATTCTTTTTTTTTTTTTTTTTTTTTTTTTTTTGTACTAGAGATTGAATTCAGGGGTGCTTCTTATTTTTTATTTTGAGACAGGGTCTTGCTAAGTTGCTTAGGGCCTCCCTGGAATTTGCACTCCTCCTGCCTCAACCTCCACAATTGCTGGGATTACAGGCATGTGCCACACTGCACCTGGCTTCATTCTTAGTTTTTAATTCCACTTTGGAAACAGTTTCCCTCTCTTTGAAGACCACATCAGATCCATCTGTTGAAATAATCTAAAATGACTCTACATTTCCACTGCATTGCATTTAATTTTAGGTAAAAACAATTCAGGTAATTAATTTTTAAATGTCAGCATTACCACAATGACCTTAATTCCATTAGGGACAAAATATGTCTATCATACTGCTCACCATAGCTGCAGCATCTAGTACAGTCCTGTGTTCATAGTTAGTGTTCAATATATATTTGTTAAATAAATATATAAACATTTTAGAAAGAATCTGTGTCATGTCTAACCCTGAACGTCACACTCTTAAATCACATATAGTAAGTGCTAATAATTGGAAGTAATTATTTTTATAATACTTTTTGTTTGATAACTGGAACTTTAACATACTCCATATGTTATCTGATCAAAAGATGAAGTTTTATTGGCAGAAATCAGACAAAATAAAGAAAAAAAGTAAAGAGAAATAAGAAGGATCAGTAAGGTAATGGTAGTCTAACTTAAATCCAGCAGCAGAAGTAGTTGTTATTAAAACACTGCCTAGCCACAGTCGAAATTTTCAGAAATGGGGATAAGAAAAGATGATTCAACAAGGAACAACCAGAAGTTAGGAACATTTGCATGTAGAAACAAGGCAAGCAGCCTCCAAGGGAATCAGTGTCCCATAATAAGGAAAAATCAGTAATAGAGGACACCTGTGATATTTATTGTGTGCAGTGAGAAGAAGACAAAGAAATGGCAGAAATGAGCTGCTCTTCCTTTTTTGAAGGATACATGATATTACTAGGAAATAAATCTACATCAGAATCTTTTCCAACAAATTAAGCATCAACTTCCTCTATGCTCCTTTATCCTCTATACCCAAAGCCATAAATACAAAATGTTATTAATGGCCTGTCTGGGCTATTCAGACAATGTATATGCATGTGTATTTATGTGTAAGTCTATACTTGAATTACATTATTTTATGTTGAATCTATTTCTCAATAGTTTAAGAAGTCTGAGGTACATGTACATTTTAGTAAGATTTATATTACAATTTCATATTCAAAATATTTATGCCCAGAAATTCCAATTAATATTTAAAAGCTTTTTCATGCATCAGAACACTCAGCTAACCAAACTACTGTGATGGTTAATTTTATATGTCGACTCTACTGGGACACCAGGTACCCAAATGATTGGTTATACATTCTTTTGGGTGTGTCTGTGAAGGTGTTTTTGGATGAGTTAATATTTGAATTAGTAAACTGAGTACCATATATTATCCTCCCCTGTGCCCTGTGCGGGTGGGCTTCACCCAAATCCATTGCAGGTCTGAATAAAATAAAAGGTAAGGAGCATTCACTCTCTTGCCTGACTCCTTGTGCTGAGTCATCAGCCTTTGACTCCTGAATGAGAGCTACATCACCAGGTCTCCTAGGTCTCCAGCTTGCAAATGGTAATTATGGGACTTTTCTGGCTTCATCATTGTGTGAGCCAAATCCCTACAATTAACCTCTACCTCTGTCTAATCCTATTGATGCTGTTTCTCTGCAGAACCCGGACTAAAATAGGAAACCCACAATTAACTGCTGTGACTTTTCCTGAATTCTTGTGATCCAGAGAAGATGGATCACTCTTTCCAAAGGACATCGAGAGATATTTTTTTGAACTTCCAATGCTCAACACCATGAAAGCATTGAACAAAGCAGTTAAGTCCAGTCAAGCAAATTAATTCAGACAGTCCAAATCTAACTTGTGAAGTGCTCTCCAGGGACATCTCCAGGTCCTTTTCCCAAGACAATTCATATCCTCTCATAAGTAGCAGTGTTTCATTGGAGATGATATAAAAGGACTGTTTTGACTTTCCCCTACTGATTATAGGGGCCTCCTCCAGTGATCTTTTTAAATGTCAAAAATTACTGAATGTAATAAACTATAAATCAAGCAATTGGAAATGTTTGAGAGTTTTTCAAGTATTCTCTTGCAACACAAGAGGAGAATAGATGCCAATCTAGTTAACCCTAGACATCTACCTGCCATTTTCTTGAGAAAGCTCACTGCAAATCAGAATCCACACCAAATTCCCAATCCAAAAATATTACTCATTTTATAAAATGCTAGATTTCATGTGCTCATGTGTCAGTAAGATTTTTATCTCTATGTTTTTGAAGAATATTGGGCTGTAGTTTTCTGGTAATATTTTTTGTCTAGGTTTGGTATTAAGGTAAAGCTGGTTTTCTAAAACAAGTTGGGAAGAGTTTCATCACCTTGAATTTACTTAGGTGTCTTAAAGAGTGAAAGAGTGTCTTAAATTAGTGAAGCTCCTCAGGAACTCTGAACCTTGTTCTAAGTTTTGAATTCCAAATCCATCTGATTTAATTAGGATGACAGTATTTTATATATTTCTTTTTCAGGGAGTTTTAATAGTTTGAATCATTTCAGGGAATTCATCTACTTCAACTAAGTTATTAAAATTATTGGTATAAAGTTGTTCATAATAATCCTAACCAGTTTTTCATGACTGTAGTGTTTTTCCCTATTCATTCCTAATAATGGTGAAATGTGATCTCTTTCATTTCTGTCAGTTTGGCTGTTGGGTCATTGATTTTATTAATCTTTTCAAGAATGTACTTTTTGTTCTAATGATGTCATTTGTTACATTTTTGCTTTTTGTTGTTGATCTTCTTGTTTGTTTGTTTGTTTTGGTTCATTTTGATTTGTGTCTGTCCTTAGATTTACCATTTTTTAAAACTTCTGATTGCTTTAGGTTTTATTTGCTTTATCTTTCCAATATTTTAAGATAGAAGTTAGATCATTGGTTTGGTACCTTTCCCCTTTCCAAAGAATTCCATACTCTAAGTTTCTCACAAATCTTTGCTTTATTTTTATGTCACTTTAAATTGTATTTTTAGTTGTTTTGATTAAAAATATTTTCTAATTTATTTCTCTGTGACTCCCTAAAAAAGAAGAGCATTTGTTATTCAATATGTCTTTCTGTTGAACCTATTTCTCAATAGTTTAAGAAGTCTGAGGTACATATACATTTTAGTAAGATTTACATTACAATTTTAAGTTTAATTTCTTCCTAATCCAAGCTCATACTTTGTATCTTTTCCATTACTGCAAAATCAGTAATTTTTTTTTTCTTTTGGCTTACTAAATGGTCTTGTTGGGAGTTCCATATCTGAAAAGAAGAGATATATTCTACTTTTGTTGTGTGGAGTGTCATTTAACTACTGCCTCTGCTACCGGGCAATTCCATGAATCTGAGCTGCCTTCACTTCAAAGCTACAAAGGAAATAAGGACACAGTGGAGAATTCATCTCCTTTTCATCACTTTTTCACTTCAATAAACTTTGATTCTTTTCCACAATCAGCATATTTTTCTTCCTTTTCTTTCTTTATTTTTTTCTTTTTTTACTTTCAGGATTCTTAGACAATTACTATTTTTGCTGATGCCACTACATTTCTTTTACACTATGGAAAAATGCAAATTAAAGAAGACAGCAGAAGTGAAATATTATTTTTCCAAATACCAATTATGAATCAAACCCTTATGCCAGCTATCTTTCTCTAAATAGAAATATTTAATTATTTACTAAAATTACTATCCATCTTATGCAGATAATGATGGTTTTAAACAATTAAATGAGTTGACTAACTCCTTCAACTAAAAAGTAAAAATTCAGTTTTAAGAATGGGTAGCTAGACAACAAGTTCTATCTATATTTCAAAGATTCACAGCCTTCAAAAAGACTTCTTATTATTGCTCTAGTTCCTTTCACCTTCATGAAAATATAATCTTAATCAGATATTTCTGAAATAATATATTTGAGAACAGCTAAAGAGAGTTGTTAAAATAATAGCTGAAAATAGTTTGAAACTTGATAAGTAGTATCAAAAGTAGTTTTTGCTTGAAAATAATTATAAGTACATTCCAAATAATAGCTAAACTATCCATGATGATTTAGGGTTCATGTTCCTCAAAAATATCTCATTAAGGTCTCTAATAACTAAATGAGGGGAACTGCATATCAATAATGAAAAGTGTAATTCTGATGAGACACTCATTAATTCAAGCATACTTTCTCTACCTGAAAGGCCGATATAAACACCAAACTCATGTAAATAAAAAACACTGACTATCATCACTTATGTATTCTGATGACATTATTTTATGAGCAAGCTTCCTATTTTATTAGATAAGCTGAGTAATGCCTCTACTCACATTCCCTCTTTACACAGCTATCTTAGTGTTACTTCTAGAATAATGGCTCATACTTAATTTGCATTCTCAGGGTGCAATATTTTCTACTGAATAATAAAATTTGTCATTTAAAGTGTTGAATGTTTAGAGTGGATCTGCAGTTAGTAATCTAACTGTGCCTCAATCAAGGAAATTACTATCAACGTACCTCAAATTCCAAAACTATGACTCTCACTACACAGAGGAAAACTTTAGTAAATTAAACAATACCTTTCTTACATATTTAATCTTAAAATTTGAATATTCCTGAAGTTTTTATATGTATTTCAAAAAATATTCTCATTCTATCTATACTTATGTTACCAAAAACATGTAATGTATTTTAGGCATTGCTTCCTGGGATAGCATGCCAGGTAGGTATATCTAGCATCTGTTTGTCCTAAAGCTCAGTATACCCTCAAGACATACCTTTCATAAACACTGAACACAAGAAACACTGTTCTTATTAAATTGGACTGCATGAATAATACAGAAGTCACGAATTTAAATTATCACTGGTATTCAGAGAAAATGGGAGTATTTCAGCCTTTAAATAAAGAACTCTACTTTATTTCTGGAAAATGAAGTTATTAAGTTGTAAATCAGAAGCATGCCAGGGTTGCAAGTTATTTGGTGATCCTCAAAACACTCTAAGGTATTTCAGAAATATGGTTTTATATTATTTCTCCCTCAAAAGAATGTTAAGTTTACTTTTGCAAGACACTGAAGCTTTTCAAATGGTTTATTTGGCATCTTCTCATTTTTATAAATAGGCAGAATGAAATCTGTGGCAGATGCAGAAATATGCACCCGACCTAGAATATATTAATAGATAGATTCATGAACGACCATCAAGTACTGTAATTTAGCACAGCTTCAGGGCAAAGTATACTTTTTTAATGAAGTTACCTAATTTAAACAATTTTTTCCCTCAAACTCCAAATGTTCCCATTATGCTTTTTTGCTACTTTAGAATTGGAATATTGAAGGATTCTGTGAGCTGAATTTATATGAAGTCACCTGCATCTGGAAAATTATGAATATCAGAACCACTGTTCATATTGCTGACCCTGTCAGTGTTCTCTTCATTCTCTGTATAAATTGTATTAATAGCTCAACAATTCAGTTCAGTGTGAGAATGTGTAAAGTTTAGACAGTTTTAGGGTTGAAGTGATCTTTTCTGTATACTTGCAAAGGGGCCAATGCAATCTTTGGTACATTATTCTACTTCTGAGCTTCACTTTTCTGAGTTGGAGAGATCAACCAGGACTTGCTGTCATGAATATGTACACTAGGCCAACAAAACTTCAAACCTGACTTGCTCTGACTCACACAGTCCCAAATGTCTGAATCCATTACTCCTTTGATTTTCCACCACCTATTTATGGATCAAACACAAATACACGGGCCAAAAGGAAGAATTTGTAACAACCATTGGATGTTCCACTGAAAACTTCCTGGTTTTTCATGGTAGAACTGAATCTTGCATCAAGTGGAGGAAGTTATTTGAGAGACTCCTCAATTTTGATATCAAGACAGACTATCCTTCCATCAAATTTTAAAATACAGTAGCCCTCTCAGAGAAGACACTATTTTTTTTCCTCTCAAAACATACTCACTTTATATTCAAGAGACAGGGACGAGCTTCCTCTTTCGTGCCAATGTCATTTACAGATTAGCCCTTTTATATAATCTCACTGTGAACTCTATGTTCTTTGACCAACCACAAAAATCTCTCCTCTGTTGGTTGCAGTCATATCTTGACTCTTAGGTATGGCCCCTCATTCACTAAAGATATCGCCCCTAACTCACAATTTTCCTTTATATAACCATTTCTGGTATCATGCCTTGTTCATTTAACTTCCAATAACTTGTTTCCAATTTATCTCAGAAACTAATTGCCCAGGTGCCTTTCAGATAGACTTTGACATTATAAAAATTGTTCTACTTAAGAAAGGCCAATTTTAAACATCCTACTCCCAAATCACTATTTATCAACCTTCAGCTTACTATCCCCTTAAGAGAAAAACTCCACAACTAAATGAATCCCCAGGCTCTGGAACATTCCTTATAGCAATTCCTCACTATCCATGATACATTTCTGTCTCCACATTTCTCCTTATCAAGACCTGAGACAATTTAATAATATGTAATGAATGCATACTATATTTTTCTATAGAGTAATGTTAATAAAAAGAGTATATATAAAGCTGGTGAAATGTATTAAACCAATGTTCAGATGATTTTTTATTCTTAAATATTTCAATAAATATCTAAACCTACAAAAAATAAAGTTAACACAAAAATATAAAATAAGAAATATGGAATAATAATTGAATAAGATAAAAAATAATTTAGACCATAGGATAGTAAAAGAAGTAAATTTAAGAAGTAAAATATTAGGAGAGTTAGTAGCCTATATATTTTATCAGCTTATAAGTTAAATAATTATCTAACCTGATTTTATAAAAAGGAAAAATCAGAAATATTAAAAATTAGAACAAAAATAAGAAAAAATGTTAAAGGATTTAGAGGAAATTAAGGATTCCAAGAAAACACAATGCTTTGTAAACAAGGTTTAAAGTCTAGAATAAAAGAATGACATTTTAGGGCTGGGGTTGTGGCTCAGCGGTAGAGCACTCACCTAGCACGTGCACGGCCTGGGTTCGATCCTCAGCACGACGTACAAATAAAAAACCCATTGTGTACAACTAAAGCAAATAAATAAATATTAAAAAAAAGAATGACATTTTAGAAAAAGATTACTATGATTAATACGAGATAAAAAGACATCTAGAAAGTAATGCCACAAAAATCTTAAAAGTTGCCAAATAGCTACATTATATCTTCCCCAAATAGTAATAGACCCAGATTTCAAAAGAGTATTCTAACAATTAGTTTAAAACATAATTCCTATTGGCACAGTATTGGAAAGAAAAGTAAAATTTTCTTATGGTTTTTATGAAGTTACCATATTTGATGGAAAACTCAACAAAGTAGCATAAAAAAATCTTACTTATATATTTAAATGCAAAACTCCTGAATAAAATGCAGATATTAGCAATATTTTATTTCAACAGAATATTAATTTAAAAATTGCACCATGGCCAAGTCATATTAATCCAGGAATGAAAGGTTAGCTACTTATTATAAAGTATATTAATATAGTTACCCATACTAATAGAGAAAAACAGAAAGTTTCTATTAAAAGGCATGTGAAATATTTAATTATCCTATCTTGATTTTTAAAACACAGATACATTTATTTGGCAGATAGATAGGTTGTTACCTAGTGTCTGCTAACCCATCCACTCTCATGGTAATAGAATCTCTGGTGTCTAGTAAGGCTTGTGCCTCCCAAGAATAAAGACTATGTATCATAGTCTCCCTTTCAGCTGAATATGCTTATGTCATTAAATTGTGGCCAATGGTTATATGAGCCAAATGATGTGTGCAACACCTGTTCTTAAAGAGAGAGAAAGATGTGTTCAAATCCCTGCCAGCTCTTCCCAGTTCTTGAAATAGGGATGTAATCATGAAACCTCCTACATCAGAGTGATGAGTAGATAATTACAAAGAAGTAAAACAAAACAGGTATCACATATCCTTAAAACTTGTCATAATAGAGCCAATGCAGAAACAAAATGTACTTCCTTAATCTATGAATATTTAGGGTCCATATGTTATAGCAACTGAAATTAGATTCTTACCAATGTGATTATGTGTTATATGTACATTACGTAGATAAAGCACACCATGGAAAAGACAAGGGAACGATCACCATATCATGTATTCTCCTTTTCTCTGTCTTTTATCTCTACTCTCTCTCTCTCTTTAGCCCAGTTTATCTCATACGGTAGGAAACAGTCATGGTTAACACTAGAGTTCCAAACTCAAGTTTCTTAAATTCTCTAAACCTCAACTAACTTCCTATAAACTGGAGTTAATAGAAATATAATATGTATTTCATGACAAAAAAAAATCATGTGGAGTATCTGGAAAAGTTCTTCCTTCAAAGTCCATGAAAATAAATCTCCTTCTTTGTCCTAGAGAAGCTCTTTGGGTAGCTGGACTGTCAAGTTAAGGTAAAAGAAAGAGAATCTTTAGATTAAAAAAGAGAATGTAAAATAAATTATGATTATTTTACTGTTCTTTCTCAAAAATAAAATCTAACCATTTATTCTTCTTTGGGATTTTTATAACATTGCATAATGTTTTAAGGCTGAAATTTTAAGATTAAAATTTCACTGCATTTATATTCAAGTAAATCTTCAAAATCCTGTGTAAGTTAATAGAGGATAACTCAAGTACCCATTACTGGGGAACAGAAAATATATGGGTCATTTTAAGATTAGAGGAATAAAGAAGGGTAAAAGCATCTCGAAGCAACCTTAAATAACATTCATTTTGTGGAGGTAGAAAATTAGGGAATATACATGTGTATATATTTCCATAAGCAGAGGAAGCAGAAAGGCAATAAGCTATTGATTTTATGCAAGGTTATCCAACTTAAAAAAAGAAAGGAAAATAAGAATAAATGTGTTACAATAAAAAGTATCTTCAGTTTGCATTAAAAAAGACAATTTTTAGGCACAACACTGATAGCCTCATGACTTTGGTGCAAGGTGTTGAATTGATGCCTCTTGTCTGAGTCTCTGATTGGATTTCCAGTTTCATCTCTGAAATGGAAAGGAAATGGAAGTTTTCACTTGTGACCTTACCACAAGAAAAAGCTGGCCAAACTGAAAATCTGCGACTTTTCTTGGGACCATGGGTAAACAGGTTGCAGGGCAAAAAACCACAATGAAATCTGGAGGGAAAGGCAAATCCAAAGAGTCATGCCAAAATCCATATACCTGGAGTAGGAGTTGCTAGAATCAGAAACTGGTAGAAATACTTTTATGATAACTTTTACAAAGAGCTGCAGGCTAAGTATAAAATGAGAGAGAGTCCTGGGAGTCACAGTCTTGAGAGGGAGACCTACAAACTTCAGCTTCTCACTAAAGATTAAGAAAGATTTCCCCCAAGGTTCTGAGAGGAGACACAGAAGAGCAACTAATGTGACATATGTCCAGGGCCTGCTCCATAACAAAAGCTTATTCTACAGAGAAAATATTTTTTTCCAGAACATCATTCTAGAAGGAAGAAAGGCATGGCTTCCCCCACATCACCCTCCAATCCTGTCATCTCCCCCAGGGTGGGTGAAGAAAAAAAGGTTTACAGGTGTCAGACAGTCAAGACTGTAAATTGAAAAGACTATACTCAGGGAAGCAGGAAGGGACAAGGACAGGAAACTGGAAGAATACTTAGAAAGTCACAGTCCAGACATATGGATCCACTAAAACACTAAGATTTAATATGAAGATTATAGAATGTGAAGAAGAAGAAAAAGAATGAACAAAACAGAACAGAACACACAAGAAAGTGTGGGACCAAATCGAAAGTTGTAAACTACATGTGAATGAAATGCCAGAGGATCAGAGAGAAAATGAGAAGGGAGTGGAAAATTATTTGAATTAATAATGGTTGAGAAATTTCCAAAGTTAATAGCATACATCAAAACACTCATCTAGGAAACTCTGAGAACACCATACATGATACATGACATGACATCAAACCTAACCATATCATTTCAAACTGCATAAAACCAGAGAAAAGGAAAAGGTCCTGAAAAAAAAAAAAAAAAAAAACATTTGTAGAGTGTAAGGACAGCAATTACAATGGACTTCTCTGAGCATGGCAAGATAGCAGAGCAGGGAATGTTTAAAGAAAAATGGAAAAAGGAAAATGAAATAAAAAGTCATTCAGATTTAGTGAAATGATCCTTCAAAAGGAAAGAAAAATACTTTCTCATACAAACAAAAATTATATTCATCTCCAACAAACACACATTGTAATAAATGCTTTAAAAAGTTACTCAAGAATAGGAAATAATACAGGTCCGAAATTTGGATCTTCATAAAGGAAGTGCTGGAGATGAAGGTCAGCAGTAGAGCACTTGCCTAGCATGCAAGCAGCTCTGCTTAATACCCATGCCCCCAAGCAGAAAGAAAGAATATAGAAGGAAGGAATGACTAGGTCTATTATTTTTCCCATTATATTGCTCCAAAAGGTAGTTGTTTAATTAATATAATAGTAACCCAAATAAATAAATGTATGTAAATGAAAAATGAAAGAAGAGACTTATCAGGAATGTGGTAAGACTCTTGGGAATACTCCTGTGTTAAGGTACCTGCGCTTCATGTGACAGCTTAGTGTTATTTGAGGGAAATTTAGATTTGTTTAAAATTAATAGTGTAAACTCTAGGGAAACCACTTTTTCCCATTATATTGCTCCAAAAGGTAGTTGTTTAATTAATATAATAGTAACAACCATATAAATAAATGTATGTATAATGTATGAATAAATGAAGTCAGAAGAGACTTATCAAGGAATGTGGTAAGACTCTTGGGAATACTCCTGTGTTAAGGTACCTGCGCTTCATGTGAGACAGCTTAGTGTTATTTGAAGGGAAATTTAGATTTGTTTAAAATTAATAGTGTAAACTCTAGGGAAACCACTAAATTTTTAAGGCATAATTAATACACCAACAGAGATAAAATAGAATCTTATAAACTACTCAGTTAAAACTGGGAAAGTAAGAACAAGAAGGTGAACAAAAGAATAAAGAACAAATGCAACACATAAAAACTAGTTACAAAAATAGTAGATATTAATCAGTCTTAAACTTGACAAATGGTCTAAATATTTCAATTTAAAAGACAGAGATTATAAGAAAGAATTTAAAAACCAAACTGTATATGGCATTTTCCAGAAATCCACTTTAAGTAAAAGTCTCTGATTCAAAGAAAAGAATGGAGAAAGATACACCAGGCTGAAAGTAAGCTGGAGTAGCTATTTAATTTTAGATGAAGTAGACTTCAGAAAAACAAAAATCACGATGACAGGCAAATGCTACATACTGATAAAGAAATCATCTTTCAAAGAATACATATTAATCCTATATGTGTATACACAACAACAGAACATAAAAATGTTGTGAAGCAAAAGCTGATAGAACTGAAAAGAGGAATAGACAAATCTACTATAGTTGTGGTCTATAAAAATCCCTCTTTTCAGTAATGGACAAATCAAACAAACACTAGACAGACAGATTATATACTACAGTGGATAATATACTATCATGGTTGGGCCAATTACTAGCTTTATTAATCATGTGATTTTCTGTTCTCTAAACTTCAATATTACATCCATATAAAAGAAATGATAGCAATACCTAGTAACATACAGGGTTGTTTGAGAGTTAAATAAGATTTTGCTGGTGAACTATTTACTTGAAATACACTGAATTTTCAATGAAACATAACTATTTACATAAAAGCATGTTCTAAAAGTCAATATATCACACAAATGAGCATTGTTAATAATTGCTGACCTCAGAGCAAGTAAAACATTTCCCCAGCTTCTTTTCAGCTTTATGCCACAGGCTATCTGAAGTTGCTCTGCTCTATATTCTTCATTTTTCAATATTAATTATAACATTTGAGGAAAGGAAAAACAAGAGAGAAAAAAACAGAGTTAACCAATACCTTATATTGTATTTTTATACCCATTAGGTGCCTTTAAGAACATTAAGAAAAAATTTGATTCTGAAGTTAGTTGTTTTGGTTTAGAGTAACAATGTTAGAAACTTTCCAGACATAACCCAAAAATGTATATTTATTGTATGTAAACCCCCTAATGTATGTTTCAAGTCAACAGAATAATAGCTAAATATTTAGAAGTTAAATAAAGGATTTTTACGATAATTTAACGAGAAATGTCTGTGGGATTTATACCTTAAGTCCCAAATTAAAATGAAGGATTTCTCAAAAAACCGCTTGACCTCATAAATTTTTATCTAATTAGGGGTAGGGTTGTGGCTCGGTCCATCAACAACTAAAAATAAATAAATAAATAAATAAATAAATAAATAAATAAAATAAAATAAATTTTATCTAATTATAGCTTTAAGATAAATGCAAATGAGACTCCAAGGAAAATGGTTTGAATCTTATTAGCTAAGATATATACTATCACAATTTGCTTCATATTATGAAAATATAAAACTATGTTGTTTGTCAAACAAATTTATATCTGAAAACAATAATTAATAAGAATTCAGTATGTATTGTTCAAACAATCGCAGGATTGGTACTACAAAAAAATTTTAATAAAATTTCATTTTAAGATGGCAAAAATATGTAAACTGAATGCTTTTTTTGAAATTTAGACATGCAGTAAACTTATTAATGTAATAATAGAATGTCACATTTGAGTATTCGTTTTGAGTTAGCTTTCCAGCACTGGGAAAAAATAGCTGAGATACACAACTTGTAAAGAGGAAAAGTTTACTTTAGCCCATGGTTTCAGAGGTCAGTTGGTCCATTCCTTTGGGGCCTGTGGCAAAGCCACAACAGGGAATGTGTGGTAGAGAGAAGCCACTCACCTCATGGAGGCCAAGAAACAGAGTCTCTTCCAGGGCTCACCCCCAATGCTCCCTTCCACTAGTCCTCATTTCCTAAGGGTTCCAGTGTCTCCCAGTAATGCCACAAGCCAGGGACACGAAGCCTTTAGTTCTAAGGCCTTCAAGGGACATTCAACATCCAAACCACAATAGTTTTGAGTACTGCTTTTCATAAATCTATTTCTTCAAACTTACAAAATTCAGAATGTTATCAGAGTGAATTTAAACTTTAGTTTTGTAATACCTTGAGAAATATAGTCTCACAAATAGTTAATATTGACACAATAGGCATATTTTTTCATAAACACTGAAACAATTTATTTTTTGTAAAGTCCACAGTAAAATAAAAAGAATTAGTTATCATTGCACAAATGTAAAAATTAATAAGTTGTATTTATGGTCCAACAGTTAGAAATATATTGACTTAGGCCTCTTCTTTCTCCTAAAGTCTTTAGCAAACTTTTATAAGAATAACAAGTTCCTTTTGGTCTCTCGAAAATCTAGCACTTCAAATTATTCATTGGCTCTCATTTGAAGGCACTGTGATGCATAATTTCTTTTCACTTTACTTTACAGTTCTGACAGCCCACCAGGATTCTTGTTCAAGATCAGAAATAAAAGGCTTAGAAACACCATTATATTGTCAGAGTCCATACAAAAGAATGTAGAAAGGAGTGAGCTTGTGAATGATGGAAATGCCAGTGGGATTTTTGTCTTTGACCTAGAATTCTCAAGAAGTACCAAATAGTATTTGCCCTTCAAAATTGTTTTCTCTTTTGGGAGGAAAAAAAAAAAACACATAAATAAAGAGATGGATTAGTTTGTTCTTTATTAATAAATTAAAATGGACAATTTCTACTATCAACTATTTTGAAAAATGATAATAATGCTATTTAATAGATTTCTGACTAGAGAGTAAAACATGCTTGAAATACATTTTATTTCCAATGACAAATACTTTCTATGATGGGTAGAGATGTCCTCACACAAAGTCAAACTAAAGCATAAATTTTATAACCAATAGATTATTTAGAGTTTTATATTAGGTTCACAGCCACACTTCCTAACGAGAATATAGCAATGACAAAATATGTAGTGATTTTATTTAACTCTGAGTAGAATTTTTGAATTTAAAATATGTGGTTTTCAAATTTACTAGATGTCAAATTGGTTATCAAGTTGTGCCAGTTATTTTTTCATTATCATGTTTTTTTAAAAATACTTGTTTCTCCACAACTTGATCAAAGCTTGATGTGAGCAGACATTTCCATCTTGCCATTCCAAAAAAGTGTAAAATAGTACACTATTGTTTTATTTTGACTTTCCCAAATATTATAAATAATGAGAATGAGCATTTATTTGCACAACTTTAGTTATTTCCTATGTTACATATTTTGCTGTTTTCCATTCGGTTGTTTGAGTCTTTCTTATTCATGTGGAATTACTAAATACTAATCCTCTATTCCATATGGTGTTGTGATTATTTTCTCTCAGTCTATGGTTTTTCTATTAATTTTATTGTATCTTTTAGGAAAACAATTGTTAGTGTGGTCAGATCATCACAAATTTTCTTATGGTTTAGAACTGAGTCTTCTATTTAAAAGTTTGACTACTACAAATTCATATAATCTTTCTATAATTTTTAAAAACATTCTTTCACTAATTTAACCCTTTTATTCATTAGGAATTATTTTCTGTATGACTGATGAGCTAGGATTTTAATATTCTTTCGTATATAGGAAAACATTATTCCCTATACCATTGAATAACCCATGCTCTCCCCATTGATCTTCAGACACTGCTTAGTTCATATGATTAAAGTTTACTGGTCCATCAATTAAAGTTTACTTCAGGGATTTTCATTAATTGTTTTAGTTAACATTTCCCTGTGCCAATGCCAAGCTACCAGAATTGATATAGTCTTGTAGTAAGTCTTGATATCTAGAAGTCAAATCGCCTCCTCAAGTGGTGAATGTATTTTCCCCTTCAGTGCTGCATTCCACCCATCTCCAACCTATTCTCTGTTCTCATACAAGTAAGCATAGTATTTATAACTTAGAAGACTGATTTTTTTACAACAGTTTAAGTTTACAGAGAAATTGAGCAAACAGTACAGAGAGTTGCCATAAATCCCTCCCTTGCACACAGTTTCACCCATTGTCTTGCATTAATATGGTACATTTGTATAGTTAGTGAACCAGTATTAATGAATTATTTTCAACTAAATTCATATTTGTGTTATGATTCATTATTTGTGTTGTAAAGTCCTAAGGGTCATGACACATGTATATACGTCTTGTATGTACATCAAACAAAGTATTTTTAATATCCTAAAACTTCCTTGTGCTTCCTATTTATCTCTCCCCATACCTCTGAACCTCTGCAACCAACAATCTTTTCCCATCTCTATTAGGTGTTTTTTAAATGTTATGTAATTGAAAACATACACTAACATTTATAAATGTGTTTCTATCATTCAACAATATCCATTTAAGTTTCTTTGTATATGTCTCTGTGTGAGTGAAGCTTAATAGTTTATTTTTATTGTTGAATAATAATTTATTATATGGATGAACCACAAATTATCTATGAAACCTATTGAAGATTGTTTTAGTTGCTTCTGTATTATTGCTACTTTTACAGTATTATATGCAATATTATGAATATTATGGAAATTTTCAAGTGGACAGGTTTTCAACTCAATTAGGTAAATCCTTACGACAATGATTGATGGATCATACCATAAAACCATTTTCAGCTTTGTAAGAAACTGCCGAATTTCTTCTAAGGTGGCTCTAAAATTTTATGTTCCCACTAATAATGTTGCACACAGAGAATTGCCATAGACTCTTCCCTTGCACACAGTTTCACAATTGTCTTGCACTAATACAGTACATTTGTATAGTTAGTGAACCAATATTAATAATTTATTTTCAATTACTTTTTTGCTGCTTATTGCTCAGTCCACCTATATTAATTTTTTATTTAATTTAATTTGTTATACATGCTTTCAGAGTGCAATTCCTTTCATATTACATATAAAGAGCACAGTTTTCCAAGTCACTGGTTTTACAAAAAATATTTTCACACCATTTGAGTTTTTATACATGCACTTAGTGTATTAATGTCCAACTCATTCTGCCATTGTTTCTATCCCCTTGCCCCCACCCCTCCCCTCCCTCCTCTTTGTTCTATTTAACATTCCTTCATTCCTCTCATCTCCCCTCCCTTGCCACTATAATTCAGTATTATCATAGCAAAGGAATCATTTGACCTTTGGTTTTTGGGGATTGGCTAACTTCACTTAGCATTATTTTCTCCAACTCCATCCATTTACCTTCAAATGCTATGATTTTATTCTCTTTTAGTGCTGAGTAGTGTTCCATTGTGTATATATACCAAAGTTTCCCTATCCATTCATCTATTGATGGGCATCAGGGTTGTTTCCACAATCTAGCTATTGTGAATTGTGCTGCTATGAGCATTGATGTGGCTGTGTCCCTGTAGTAAGCTGTTTTTAAGTCCTTTGGGTATAGACCGAGGAGTGAGATAGCTGGGTCAAATGGTGGTTCCATTCCCAGTTTTCCTAGGGATCTCCATACTGCTTTCCAGATTGGATGCACCAATTTGCAGCCCCACCAGCAATGTATGAGTGTGCCCTTTTCCCCACATCCTCACCAGCATTTATTTATATTTATGTTATGATTCATTATTTGTGTTGTAAAGTCCTGTGGGTCTTGACACATGTATGTGTGTCTTGTACCATTTTTGTCAGAACTGAGTATTTTCAAGTTTTGCTTTTTTGTTGTTGTTGTTTTGTTTTGTTTTTAGATTTTGGTTACTTTAATTGCTGTGTAGTCTCATGGTATCTCACTGCCTTAACTTGCAAATCTCTAATGGCAAATGATATTAAGAATCCTTGCTTTATGTGCCATCTGAATATCTTTGATGAGATGACTATTCAAATGATGATTTGGCCATTTTGTAATTGGGCTTTTTCATTATATTTGAGCTTTAAGCATTTCTTGTACATTTTTGATTAAAATTCTTTATCATGTATACTTTTTGTAAATAATTTCTTCCAATCTGTAGTATTCTTTTTAAATTCTCTTTCCAGAATATTCCATAGAGCAGAAGTTTTTAATTTTAACAAAGTCCAAATTAACAAAGTATATGTATATGTATGTATATATGGATGTATGTGTATCTATACAAACATATATATTTGTTCAGATGTATTCTGAATATATTTTTCTTTTGTATTTCTAGGTATTTCTTCTGTTTTCTTTCACATAGTAATGAATTGTCTTTAGTTACTATTTTAATTTCCAGATTAGTCTTGCTAGATATTTTACATTTTATTATTCTCTATAAAATATTCACTTTTGATTTTGGTGATTTTCAGGTGTAAAGTACATGCTGTTTCACTATTCTATATTTTATTGATTTCTTCTTATTTTTATTATGCTCATTCTCCAGTTTTCTTTAGGCTACACTGTCTTATTATTATGCTTGTGTCTTAAATTCTTAGCTCATAAAATTTCAATTTATCTTAATTGAAAATACAAATTAAATGATGGTTAAAAACGTTCCAAAATTTCATCATATGTTTAAGGTTAATATAATCAGCAGCACTCATTTCTATTCTGCAAATGTCCATGGATTCTTTTCCTTCAAAGGCATGGGATTCTTTAGAACACTTTAGATTTTTCAATGCACAGTGGTTTTCTGGTTGAGTTTGTTATTTTTGTGTGTGTCTTATTTAGCTGCATTGTGTTAAGCAACAAGTTCAATATAACATTTAGTTTGAAATTTCTAGAGACATTATTATGAAAAGATGCATGTTCTTTATTTTTAAATATATGTTTTGCAAACAAAAAGAGTATATTTTTCCATGTTAGGTTTTGATACATATATATTTATAATACATTATACACAAGAAATTCCAGAAGAGAAAAATGAAGCAAAAATTTTAAAAGAAATATGTGAATGGAAAATGGACTCTCAGAAGATAGAAGAAAAATATGAATCCTCAAATAAAATATGCAATTCATATACTAATCCAGTTAAATAAATATAAAACTTAAATATTTATTCATATTATTTTTCTCATCTTTTTTTTTTATTAGAGATGTATTTAAATTTCTCCAGCAACTGAAATTAACAATATGTCTAATAATTTGTTAGGTTTGACTTGCAAATGTAAAAGGCATGCTATTTGGTATAATCAGATTCAAAAATGTCATATATTATTTGGATAGTCTTCATTTGATTACCATGTTACAGTCCTTTTTATTATCTATGTTTGATGTTAATATTGCAGCAATGGAATTTAGGGCGTTTTTGTTTACCTGCCTCTCTCTCCACTTTGGATCATTTTCCCTATGGTCAATTATCTTCTTTATTAATTCCTTCTGTCATAGTCTGTGAGTTTCAAATTTGCTTAATGTTTTATGACTTACAATTCTTTTTTGTTATCTCCATGCATTGATAATAGCTAGCTCTAATAACAGCCAGGTTGTCTGAAGTTTTTCTGAATTTGTACAATATTTGGCTAGAGTATTTTGACACTATTGTTACTGGAAAGAAAGCTTTTAATATATTTGTAAATATTAAATATTTTGTAAATAATGTAATTTCTCTCTGATAAATTTTAACATCTTTATTTCACCCTTAGTATTTACAATTTCACTCCTATTTTATAAATATGGTTTCATATTTATTTAATTGTCTTGGTACACAAAGTGCACATTTAAGGATTCATAATTTTCTTCTATTCTGGAACAGTCTATTCCATTCATTTATTTCTTTTTCTATCTTTTATTCATTTTCTTTTTCTAAAATTTCTTTCATATAATGTATTATTGTTCAAAATGTTCACTACTCCTTCCTGTGAAAGAAATGATATGTCACACTGTGTGATTTGCTTTAGTCAATGAAATTTAAGTGGGAGTAGCATGTGCCATGTTGTGTTTCTTAGGTTTGATGAGTTTCTACTATCACTACTTCTATTTTCTTTTTCACAAGAGATTTTAGTTTTTAAAAATGAGAGGGAAAATAAACATGCATGAAGAATGGAAGAGGGGATTACAGACCTAGTAAACAGACTTTAATTTTTCTACACTGTTCTCTATTTTTTAGTTACTCTTTCTTCATTGGTGCATTATAACTATACATAATAGTGGAATTTGTAGATTTCGTTCCCCAGTTCTTCCTCTCCCCTCTCTTCCTTTCTCATTCTCAATTCCCTTCCTCTACTTTGTCTCCTTTCTATTTGTTTCTATTTTTGTGAAATTCCTTTTTTACATTTTTTCCTTTTAACTCCATTATTTATCCATCTTATTTTCTCATTCATCTATTGACATATACCAAAACTTGTTTCATAACGTGGCTCTTATGAATTGCATTGCTATAAACACTGGCCCACATGTATCACTGTAGCATAAACACCATTTACTCTATGTAAAGGACCAGAGCTCTTTGAAGAAATGATTTATTCTAGGTCTATAGAAAGGAAAGGCAAGCTTGAAACATCTTTTCATCCAAAAGATACTGCTCAGAAACTAGTGGTTTCATGATATATAGAAATACGAATTGGCTTGGAGTAACTTCCACTCATCAAATTTTGATTAATTTGAATATAAAATGAATAATGAAATTAATGAATAAAGCCCAGTGAATCAAAACACACTTTCACAATAGAAAGAAGGAAAAAAAAAACATGAGGTTAGAGGGAATACACTAAAGAATGATAGAATTAGAGAACCATCATTTTATATCCATTAATGTAGTTTTAATAATTCAAATAAGGATAATCAATGGAACCTAAAACCATTGGTAACATGAAAAGTTAAAGGATATTTACAAGATCTCAGAGATATTTACAAGATCTCTATACATTATTTATAAAATATAAAGGAGAAAATGTGCCCTTATAGTGGAGAGGACTGGGTTTATTCTTGGCAATGTCAGCAGTGGAAACATCTGACATTATGTGCCACCAGATGTAGCACAGCAAGAGGTATCCAACATCACCCACATGGTGGTCTTGCCAGAAATAAACCACCTAAATCACATCATAAACAAACATACTTCTCAGTACAAATGTAGGGTTTCTATAAGTCAAAAGGCATGTACTCTGTAAAGAATCAAATATGAAGAAAAGCAGAAAATTTTAGAGCTTTTGTGCACAATGAGAATCTGAAAGGAAATAACAAAAGATAATTCATATATCTTGACTATATCCAAAATGGGATAAAAGAAATTTTAGGAAAGTTACTTTTGGTACAATGAGGAAATATTTTATGTTATATTGAGATTTTTAATGTTTATTTTCTTAAGTGTGCTATTGTGGTTGGGTAAGACAATATCCTTGTCTTGGAAGATATATACCAAAGTATGCAAAATGTCTTGATGTCTGCTACATTTATTTGCAAAGAGGAAGAGAAGAAGATGGAACAGGTAGACAGGATGATGGTGGTGAATGTATAGGTGTTTATCTTGTTTTTTCAACTTTCCTTAAGCATTTGAAAATTTTCAAAATAAAAGACAAATTTTGAAAAAGTTTAAAGCAGATCTCTAAATGTATGCATGTTTTTATTTTTGAAGGCTGATTTCTCATTTAAATGAATTTGACACAAGTCCAAACTAATTATCAAAGCATGAGCCTTCTGAAGGGCACCATTAATTGAAATTCAAGCTGTGATACCATAAAGGGCAGAGTGATTGTATTATGAGCAACTTGGTTTTTCCATAGGGTCTGATCCACATTATTTCAAGTATTTTGTTTTTTGATTGAAACCATTATGATTTTATTTAATCATTTAAATTTTGCTCTGGCTTTAGAAACTCTAACAAAATAGATGACAAAAAATCAATTCGATATTGTAAAAATCAAACACTGATAGCAGGATACAAACATTATAAGATTAGCATTTTCATCTAATCATGCTAGTATCATCTGCTAACTTCAAATAGATTCTACACACAAATAATATTTTCAAAGCATTCTTACACAAATCCTTAATTTCATATTGAGTTTTCTAACAACAAATGGAATCAGTAAAAGTTCCAAGAAAGATGATCTTTACTTCTCAAAAAGAAATGAGGAGAATAATGGTTTATTTATTTTTTAATCCATCTGCACAAAAAAGGTGAATACTATTCAAAACAGATGTTATGTGCCTAACCTCTTATGACTGGGAGTGCTTCCAAAGACACAGTTATCTCAAATTGCTCAAAAACCATTATTTTAGTGAAATCTTGGAGGAAACGTTTTCTTTTCTTTTTTCTCATTCCATTCTCACAAGCATAAAATAAAATGTTTTTATAACACTAAGAAATGTATGAAGTTTTCTAAGAGTATTATGAAGGTAAAGGTTGATTTTCCTGACAGTTTCTCAAATAATCCTTTCCCTATTATTCAGCTTACAAAAAGAGGTCCATCACTGTTTGTATTAAAAATATTTGGAATTTATTAGACACTTAATAAACACGAGCTATTAAAATGAATTTTGCACATGAAATGTCTTTCCAAATGTCTTTCCTTGTACCTTATTTTAATGTCCTTATGAAAATTTATCTCTGATTAGTTCGTGATTCCTTCAATTTTTCCTTCAACAAATATATACTGAGACACTATGCTACACTTAGGATCCTGTATTGGCTTCTGGATTTACAAAAATCATTAAGGCATGTTCTCTGCTCTTTGGGGGATATTAAATCTAAGGGAGGGAGACACATAACAACAGATAATGGAAACACAATTTACAAAAGCACTAAGGAAATAACTGCAAAGAGCCATGAGGCCAAAATAATTGGTGGTGATATGTTTGTTCTTATTTCAAATGTTAGATTTTTTTTCTTTTGTATAAGAATTGTTACTAAGGTAAGAATAGATATACAGCTCTTAATTAAGATAAATAAATGTTTCTTATCAGAGATAAGTAGTCAAGATTGAGGAGTAAAAAATAAAAATATAGAAAAACATTTTGCAATTCATGATTTAATAATCTATACTTACTTCCTTATTTTAATTTTTCCTATTTTTTCAAACACAATCTATTCAAAAGAATTTACATTTAAATGTAGTTAGACACTTCTGAGTTTCTTTAATTCTTGAAATTGCTTGAAAGTAGATGTTTTCTCTATTTTTAAAAAATTCTCCTAATATTACTGCATTAATGAGGTCAGATGTAAAAGAGAGAAGAGATCTCTGGTTAAAAAAGAAAAGTTTATTTATTTATTTTTAATTTTATTTATTTTTAATTTTTATTTGAAGTTGTTGTATATGACAGTAGAATGCTTTACAATTCATAATACACATAAAGAGCATCTTTTTACATATCACTGTTTATATACAAAGTATATTCATACCATTCCTGTCTTCATACATGTACTTACGGTAATGATATCCATCTCATTCTACCATCTGTTTTTTTTTTCTTTTTACCCTCTTGCCCCCTCCTTACCCTCCCTCCCCACTGACCTTTCTAATGTTCTTCTAATCCTCCTGTGCTCTCAGTCCCAACTCCACTGTGAATCAGCCTCCTTATATCAGAGAAAACATTCGGCATTTGGATTTTTGAGATTGGCTAACTTCACTTAGCATTATATTTTCCAATTTCATCCATTTACCTGCGAATGCCATTATTTTATTCTCTTTTATTGCTGAGTTAAAAAGAAAAGAAAAGTTTAGAATCTGTGAAAATATCAACTATTCTACAAATCATAAAGGCCTTCTTCTCCTAAAATAGAAAGCATAAATTTAACTTTAACCTTAACTAGATACTCAGAAGAATATATTTAAAAATTTAGGATTCAAGGAAATTCTTTGTGCTGAAATACTGGCTCATAAGAGGGAGTGTGAGGGAGTTTTTCTGATGTTGCAATCTTAAAGAATTTGAGCAAAGAAAATTAATCCATAGGTAATTTATGAAGGGCAGGTGCTCATTTATTGCTTCTATTTTGTTTTGTTGTTGTTTTCTTTTCTTGTCTTAAAGAATGAGGAATCTATACCTTGTCTGAGAAGAGTCTTTCATTTGTGTTTAGAATTCACAAGCAGCCACCTCAGGGATTAATTCCATAAATTTCAAAAACCATTTCAATGCCAAACCCACATCACCAACTCAGAACTTTTTTCTGATACCAGACTCATGAGTTCATGCTTTCTATTTGACATTTCTAATGGTATATCCTATAGTCACTTAAGTTATCAGTTTGAGAAAGAACTATTAAATGAAAGAACCAGTTCAATATTTTTTAAAGGACCAGGGAAACTGGATTGAGCCTAAATGACTGGGAATAGTTACCAGAACTGTGGTATAGAATGATTCCAGAGAAGAAACCTCTATCAACAAAACTGAACACTAAACACCAGATGACACTTTTCACTGGGAAATTGATCTTGTTATTTCTACCTTTGCTATGATGATGACTACTACTTCTACTCCTAATACTATTGTTGCTGCTACTACTGCTGCTACTATTACTTAAGAAGGGGATGAGAGACAGAGAAACACCAACCCCACTTCTGGTTGATAATGTCTCCCTGTCTAGAGTCAAAATCTATTGTCAGAAATTATTTAAGTCAAGATCCATTTGAAAATGAGGAAGTGTCCATTCCAATACCCAAACTGAATTGATTATCCTCACCTCCCTTTTACTTTGTTTCTTTTTATTCTAAATATCATCACCTTCCAGTCACTCACTTTAGTTACAAACTTATAACTCTTAACCCATCTTTGACTTCTCATTTTCCCATTTTAAACCAGTCCTGGTCCTATTTATTAACCTTCTTAATATATGTTCAGTCTATCTTCTCCTTACGTAACTACTGTTATCTGTTTTAAATTAGGTCTTCATTATTTCTCATTTGGACTTTTCTATCAATGCATTAGCTCATATTCCAGACTCTGATTCTTCCTCAACAGTCCATTCCTCACATAATCAGAATTCTCTTTCTGAAATGAAAATCTTTCCAAGACTTTCAAGTGTTATAATACCTTAGTCTTTACCAGTCTTCCAGAAAGATGAAGAGTGAAAAGTCTTTCTTTAAACCCATCATTTTGTGCCCCTATTGTCTCTTAACCCTATTACTAGCCTGACTCATTCAAACCACCATCACTACCATTATCATTGCCACTACCAATACAGTATATATTGATTCAAAGTATATTAAAATGCATGCAGTGCCATTGCTAACATGCTTTTCCACATGTTCTTCCACTGAACCTGGGTAATGTTTTTTCATCTTCCAAGCCCCATCTTAGAAATCAGTGTTGTTTTTTTCCCCAAAGCCATCTCTTAATGTCACCCTCTAATCACAAAGCTGCATTAGGCATCTATTGCATATTTTTAGCATAATAAATGCTTTAAAAAATTCCCTTTCCATAAAATTTAGCGTACATGTTCCTGTGTGTAGCACCAGATTGTTAGCTTCTTAAGGGCTTAAACTCTGTCTTGCTCACCAAGAACTGTGGCCTAATTCCAACACCAGTTCTTAATGCTATTTTTCCAAATCATGATATTCATATGTCAGGAATACCTGATGATAGATCAAGATTTAAGTTAAACTGTGGAATACCTTAGAACGATGTATTTAGGGGAAATATGGTATATACGTTAATTATTACCTACTCTCTCTATATATGTATATATATATATATGTTTATGTCACAAAAAACTTATATATAATATGAAGTAGATTACTCATAGAAACATTATAATTATTTATGTCAAACAATAAGTAAGAATTGATTTCATACCAATTCTGTACCTATAGATTCTTGAAAACATGCTTCTTTCTGCTGTTGGAAGATCTTGAAAGGCAAACTAAGAGTAATACTATGTTTTCCAGCATATTTGTTTATTTATTTTTATTTTGTTTTTAATGTTTCCAGGCTATTACAGAGACTTCTAGCTTCCCTTTTGCTCATCGGATAACATTTTGGTTATCCATTCCATTGTCTCCAATCTTTTTTTCCTGCATTCTAATCTTGTAAATGGCACGTTTTTATTCATGTATTCTCAGAATACTCTAGGAGTGATGCAATCTGCAGAGACCAGTGAACGGCACTTCCAGACAACATCTGAATACATCCTTCAAATAAAATAGCTTAGTAGAGTGTAATTATACCAGTTTACTTAATTTTTTTTTTTAAATTTAGTTATTAAAGGGTTCTTTATTCTTCTAGAACACAATAGGAAATGAGTTGCTGCAAAAACATAAAGTGACTCAAGAGCCATGGACTTTAAGACCTTTGCCAAATAAATTCATCTTCATCCTTCAACTCTCATATCCAGCCCTTCCAGTTGCCCTGGAAGATTATCTGAGCAAGCAATAATGGAAGCTACCAGGGATCTTCTGCTTGCAACCTGACCAGAGTTTCAGACATGCCCAATACTAGGGATTGTTATTAATATTACAGAAATTAATGTGTCTTCAATTTCTCTGCTGGATTTAGGAAAACAAGTTTTTAAAAATATTAAATTAACTATAGAATATCTGTGTTAATCATATTCTGAAATTCAGTAGAATTAAGTAAAGTCCCTTCATTTATAGTTAATCCAAAATATCATAGAAGTATTTCACAAATATTTTGTCCCACTATTTAGTTAAGTAACTACATTCTTAAAATGAGAGCTCCCTTGGGGCCCTTTCTTCTTCCCCAATTACTACAAATGCACTCTGATCTTAATTTGATCTACTAGAGACTTAATGACATTGCTTTTACAATTATTTTTAAATTTCCAGATAAATATTTTCTAAATAAATACACCTGACAGATATCTAAATTATTTAATGAACGAGTTTAAATTTCAAACAGTACAAGAAAATAATTCTACAATAAGAGTCAGAAATGTAGTCAGCACTTGATTTGCAGCTAGGATGATAATGTCTTCTTGTAAAACCTAGTTACCAGGACCTGTGATTTTCTTTACTGTACAGCTTAATTTTCTGGAGTTAATAACTGCCTCATTTTTCACTGGCTTAATTTTCTATAAACATATCCCTAAATTTTCCATCTGTCTTGTTAGACCCAGCATTCAACTAACAAATTTGTTTTCCCTGAACATTCAAACTCATTAGATAATCATTATTTTTCCTCTTTTCCCGTCTCAAACTGGACAAATTACTGTCAACATCTGCTGCATGTTTATAATCCTGAGGTTTCCCTCAATAGCTCTCCTGTGTAGAAGAGGCTGTTTGTTATTTCTATTTCCTTATTTTCCTCTTTCTTTGTTTACTTCTTTACTAATATGTAGAACTGCTATAAGTAGTTGCCTAAGTAGAGGAAATGTACTTATCTAAGTCCTTGAATGTCTTCATCTGTATTCACACCTCACACTTGAGTAAGCTCTTTGCTTGATTCAGTATTATAAAAGTTGATAATAAGAATTTTGAAAGCTTTCTTCTCTCATCTGTTGTATCTTTTAGCATGTAAATCTCACTTTTACAAATACACATGCCATTTTTTCTTATTCATTTATATATAAATTGCTTTTTAAAAGTCTTTACTGTGTCTACCATAATTCCTAGTGTTCCAAATATTCATGATTTTCTAATTAATATACATCTTTGGTAATTTAAGAAGCCCTTTAAAAACCAGATTTTCTGATGGCAGCAGGACAGTGAAGTAGTTTTCTTCTGGCATCCCCCCATGGTACAGTGATTTGAAAACTCTTCACCAATTGGAGTAACTTTGAGAGCACCCAGAGTCCAGTGGAGAAATTCCAGAACATGATTGGAGTTTAAAAAAAAATTAAATAAATATCAAAATATATAAATTGGCACACTGAAGAGGGAAAAAAAAATAGTTTCACTTTATCTACATCCCCCATACCTCAAAGTATCACAGTGCAATGTCAAGAGACACCCCCTCAGCCCACATTTCTTCTTCAGTAAAAAGTAACAGAGTCATAAGTGAGTGCCTAGCTTCCTCAGCCATGTGGAATTATGCCCAAGTGTACCAGCCTACCTCTTTCTCAGTCTAGGTAAATGACTAAGAGAGGCTGACAACAAGGAAGTTGGGGGTGGTGGGGTGGAATACTCAAAGCATTGAGGACTTAAAACTAATAAAGGACCGTGAATCCACTTAATGTTTCACAAACATTATCCAGAAGGCCTACTGGGATACTTTGGCTATAGAGTTCCCCCAAACCACAAGGAAGGAGTCCCAGACATTCCCTGACATTCCCTGTTTCACCGTTTCCTCCTTTGCTATGGCTGGTTTTTCTTTCTTTCTTTTCTTTTCTTTCTTTTTTTTTTTTTTTTTTTTTTTTTTTTTTTTGTGTGTGTGTGTGTGTGTCCAGTGTGCACCCCAAATGGTGAATGCAAGTGTTGGCAGATGGTTCACAAGCTCCTGCTGCCAACAATATCGACTCTACTAGATTGGGAGAAGCCACCACGTGACTGTGAACATTTCTGGGCACCAGCCTAGAAGGAGACTCTCAGCATCTGAATTGGCTTTATGGGATGGAGAAAAGGCACAGATATCTAAAGAACCTCTACCACCACCACCATCAAGAGGGATCACGGTGGCGGGGGGTGGGGGGTGAAGTGGGAGTATCTATAGCAAAGGTCTGGGAGCCTTAGAATCTCTAGCCCTGGTACTGGGAAGGTGTTTTTCTCCCAAAGTCTGTTTTAAAATGAATTTTTTAAAGCTAGGAGGAAAGTATTTCGCAAAATGCAATATCATTTAATCATCATAACTTTTAACAAATTAACAATCAAAGGAATGTGCCCAAATATAATAAAGTCCATATATGACAAGCCTCTAGATAACATCATACTCAATATTGAAAAGCGAAAAATGTTTCTCTAAGATCTCGAATGAAAGATAGATACTATTAGAACTTCTATTCAACATAGTACTGAAAGTCCTAGATAGAGGAATTAGGCAGAAAATAGAAGTAAAGTCTTCAAGATTAAAAGAAAAAAGAGAGAGAGAATTGTTGAATTTATTTTTGTTTGCATATGACATGATCTTATAGCAGAAAACCTTAAGGACTATTTTAAAAGTACACTGTAAATTTTCACCATGCTAAATTTTTTAAACTTTTTCAAGGTTACAAATAAAATATGTCCATCTCACTTCTTTCAAGGCATACCAAAAACAATGCTTTGCATGTGGGAACTTTATGATAAATGTGTATTAAATTGAATTATTTTCACTCATTTGCTCTGTGAACCTGGGAGTCAGTGTGAGCGTGTGTGTGTGTTGGAGTGATTATAACTCCACTAAGCACTAATCAATAAATTATCATTTTTAAAAGACACACAAAAGTGACAATTTTTTGGGGGGGGGATTTCTTTCTTCTAATATAGTCTCATTTGTGGCAAGAAACTGTGCCCGTTCCTAGCTAGCAAATTATATAAAAAATGTGCTATACTGTGGACATGTGATAAATAAAAATTAATATTGATGAATTAATCTGTGAAACATTCCCTAAGTAGCATCTTCATAAGACTATGAAATATAACTTGTCTGAAGTAAAAAGTAAAGGCCTCTAGTTCATTAATTCTCCCTCATTTTTTTCATGTTGGGGTAAAATGGCTTTCAGGACCATTAACCTATTTGTCAGGGTTTCACTTCACTCTGCCAGCTTTTATACACGGATTTGTTTTTAAGCCAGGCTCATTCTACCAAACTTGTAATATTTACACCAGAATGCTCACCTTCAGACTTATAATGTTAAGAAAAATAAAAACAACTTTCCAAATTCAGTGTTTGATTTCAGAGCAGAGTCACCTGTACATTTCAATTAAATATTACTATATCCCCTGACTCTCTCTGGGTCAATTCCACTCCATTTGATGCATTTTCAAATTACACATAATGAATCACACTTTATTCAGCCATTCATGCAATAAAGCTTCTATCCATCCTTTTATTTTCCTTTTCCTTGAAGACCACATTCAATCATGTACCAAGTGTACTCAGTCTCACCTCCTGCACACATTTGACTCCATTCTCTTCAGCCCCACTCTCTCTGACTTCATTCAGGTCATTATGATTTTTCAGGAGATATACTCTCAATTCAACTTTCTCTCCTTTTCTTCTCTTCAAATTATTGTAAATGATGTACCAAAGTCATCTTTCAGAAGCATAGGAATAAGAGTGTCACATTCCTAATTAGAAACTTCTGACAAACGATCATTGCTCAAAATAAAAATAACAAGTACTTCATAATTTGGCCCTAATCTATTTTAATAACAACAGCCATACCTCTTCTGCCCTTTTGTAAAAACCAATACTCCTGCCACGCTGGACATGTCAGCACTGTGTATTTTACACTGCTGTTCCTTGCACAATATCTTTCCCTGTGTTCACTATGGAATATCTTCTACAAATCTCTCAGGAACTTTAGACTGGTACCTGTTGAATACATACAGTTTGAAGATGTTACCTGCTTGTTCAAAAATATAAGCAAAACTAAGTTTGCATGGCTTTAAACATGCTTTGACTCTTCAGGGTCCTTAATCCCTACTGTTTTCCTGTATCTTATTCTGTCCTGATTCATACATTTGTATTCCCAGACAAGCTTCTATGTGACACCATCCTGATTTGATCACTTAAAGTCAACATCCAAATCCTTCAGTCCCTGGGAAACCAAGAAAGTGGTTCACCCTAGAATGCCCTCCAACAGAATCAATCATTTCCACCTCTCATGCCTTTTACATAGTCTTCATTCTTCTTTTAATAAAACTTTATTATCACTTGTCTCTTTACCTCAGATTCAATTATTTATTGATTTCTGTGTGTATGGGCTCCCAATACTCAAATGTATTTTTAGAGAATATATAACTAAATGAACTCCACAGAAGAATTTAAACAACAAATTATGAACTAATGGCCTGGAAAAAATATATATATTTGTTAAAGGAGTATTTACTTTTAAAGGGAGAACTTTGATTAATAATTTCCTAACAGAAGGGAAAAAATAGAAAATAATTTGAGTATTTGTCCCTGCTCTTGATGTGGATGATTATACCTAGATAGATCCAAGCTCAGTATACCTGTTTCCTAAAATTTAGATTCTACCCCCCAATATATTAACCCATATGAGGCATAAATGATTCTTTCTTTCCTATGTATTATAGATTAATTTTAACTTTTGTTTTTACTGTGAAGAAACTGTCCATCTTAACTCTTCAAATGATCTATCCAAATTGTCACATGCTTTTCTATTGCTGATAAGTAATTTAGAGAAAGTTAAATATTTATAAATCATGTGATGTGAATATATTTTAATAAATATCATAATAGACCAATCTATAAAATTTGAGTTGCACATACTTTAATATCAATGAAACACAATTATTCTGAATCTGTGAGTGAAATATAGTGGTCATCCTTTCTGCTAAACTAGTGAGAGGGAGGACCAAATTTTCCTGCAAGGTAGAAGCCGTACTGTCTCCAGAGGGTAAGAAAGCAGCACAGTGATCAGCACACTGGGTTCTGAACAGCTGAGGCATGAATTTGAATTCAAACTTATATCATTGTAAGGTTACCTGTGTAACCTGAGAAATTTTACCTATCATCTCTGTTGCTCAGTTTACACAACTGTGAAATATGAATAGTAATATCTACATATTGAGATTTCAGTGAATTGAACAATGTATTACCAACTAGGAATTTGGTACCCAAATATCATGTAGTAGTATATCATCGATAAGTTCTGTAGTTATCACTGTTACTATTTTATTTGAATTTTGTATTTACAATGGCTGCATAAGTATATATGATATGTGAAAGGTCATAAAATGTACACTATATTCATTTCCTTGTGTCCATTTCAAACATCTAATCATTAAAATGTTACTTATATCTTACCAAATCTCAAGTAAATGCCAATTTAAGTTCTGATCGAGCTTAAGTTCCAATTAAGTTTCAATTTTTGAATAGTGAGAGTTGAGGACACTAAAGAGTAAAAGCATACCCAAGGGCATTTTGTTTTTGAACTTGTACCATGCAAAACAAGTTGGGTATTTCATATTGCATTCATTAGAATTAAGGAAAATAATAAAGGTGATAACATGTATTATTTTACAGATTAAAAGGTATATTTATAAATGCAGTGGCTTTAGGGTCTCAGTAGATGCCATTTTATTTTCTCTCCCATATTTATAATTAATTGTACATGAGTGTCATAGATAAAGATCAAAATATAGTTTCTTTACTGATAAAAATTGTACTGTTGCATATAGTTTCTACGTATAGCTATGAAGTGCTTCCTAATCTTTCATTCTGGAATTAAGTTACTCTCCCATACTGGAGGACTCATCCTCATGGGGATAAAAGCCCAGTCCTGCATAGTTATCTTAGAATAGGAGCAGCAGATCGCATCATTAGCTCAGCGCCTACAGAGCACTGAAGTAATAACTCACTGCTATTCCCTTGGCAAAAGGGACTGAGAAAAGTGAAGAAAAGACAAAGGTGTCCAATCCAAGATTTTCCTTCTTGGAAACAAAATGAAAATTCTCTTGCCTTGATGCATATGTAATTAGTAGGAGGAACATATCTGTCCCTAATAATCTCTGTGTATCACTTGTATATCTGTTGATTCAAAAAGGACTTTTTTTCTATTAATGCTAAGATTATGTTATTAAAGACAGTTAAAAACCAAACAAATAGCAATATAATCAACTATTTTACACAGTTATAAAATCCTAATTGTGAAATAAGATTAAATAAGAGGAAGTTCACATAAATTATTTGAAAATCTTAGAATTCCAATGTTCTGTTTGCGATAACTTTAAAGAAAGTCCACCCATCTTTTAGACTTACCAAAAAACAACAGTATTTGATAGCCCACAATCATGTTTAGCTCTCAAACAAAAATAAAGAAATCCAAAGCATGCTCTTTCGGTGATTCAAAGACACAGTTTGCAAACTTCTATCATCCAAAGAGAGGGAGGAGAGGAGGAGGGGATGTCAGAGGAGGGAATGGGCTACATAGGGGCGGGTTGTTCTTAAAGAGGAATAATGAATGCCTGCCCCTGTGCAGTGTGGGTTGTCCTAAATGCTGACACAGGCAAACACTCCAGGGATGTGGGGAAATTGGTGATCTAGTAAAATGTGGTCTTTAGCTAAAGGTCAAACAAAATTGTACTGGAAACCTTGGGGATACTTTAAAGTGGGAGCTAAAGACAGAGGACTGCTCATTAGAGCTTGTGCTTAAGTACCAGTTTCACTTTATCAGGGAAATTGTTCATTTGTGTGAGAGTTTGACCTCTGCCAGTTTGCCAAGCAGGCTAGGCCCCCCCAGTGGTCCCAGGCTCACGTGAGCTTGGGAAAGTTAAAGCTACCTGGGGACTACTTTCAAAGGACACTGCCAAGGTTAGCAGACCCAAATCCGACCTGCCTCCTCTTCTTTTCCATTTATATCTGTTTGTAAAGTTCAAATAGTTCTCTTTATTTCCCAAAAAAGAAAGCGCTTCAAATGCAATAAAATCATAAAAGATTCTAAAGGGATGCAGCTATGAAAAGAGAAGGTGAAATAAAAATGTTTCATCTGGAAGGCTGGTTATTTAGGGAAATATAATTCAGATTGCTAGGTTACAATTACCATATTTCTTAACTTAGATTACATTTATTTAACTTTAAAATTTGTGATGCTGCAACATTTTAACCAGAAACTAGCATTATTGCTAATGAATTAATAAATGAAAAGAGAAGGGAGGATTTTCCACAGCACACTTATCATCCAAAGAAGCTAAAAATTAGGAATTTTTAAACTGCCCAAATATTTAGACCTTCTTAATACATATCACAATTCAGTTGCAAAGGAAAAAGGTGATTTTCATGATTCAGTGGCACAGATATATAATGAAAAAAAGTTTAATTTTATTTTATATTCTAAACATTTTAATTGATACATAAAACACACAAAATATATATGTCATGATATTTTAATACCTATATACATTGTGTAATTAGCACATTGTCCTCTTCAAATATGATCACTGCTCTTTGGAAAAAAATATTCAAAATCCTTTCTTCTAGCTTTTTGAGCTATACAGTGTATAATCACAATCTGTAGTCAAACCACTGTGGAATAGAACACTAGAACTTCTTATTTCTATCTAACTGTAACTTACTACCTATTAGTGAACACTCCCCATCCCTCTGTCCTCTCTACTCTCCTCAGCTCTGGTAACTACCACCTATTCTCAACTCCTATGAGATCAACGTTTTTAAAATTCCACATGAGTGAGATGACACAATACTTTCTGTGCCTGTCTCATTTCATTTAACATAATGATCTCCACTTCCATTCATGTTGTTGCAAACAATAGGATTTCATTCTTTCCTTGACTGAATATTATTCTGTTGTGTATCTGGAGCACATTTTTTTTATTCATTCATCAAGTTGATGGATACTGAGGTTGTTTCCTTTTCTTAGATGTTGTGACTAGTACTGCAATAAACATGGAGTAGAGGTGTCTCCCTGACATGTGTATTTCATTTTCTTTGGATATAAACCCAGGAGTGGGATTTTTGGGTCATACAATAATTCTGAAACCTCTATACTATTTTCCATAATGGACGAATTGTCTATACTCTCACAGTGTAAGAGCTTCCTGTTCTCCACATTCTTCCCCTGCACTTGTTATCTTTTTTCTTAACGATAATAACTGTTGTTGTTGGGTGAAGTGATCTCTTATTATGATTTTGATTTCTTTGATAGCTACTAATGTTGAACATTTTTTCATATACCTGTTGGCCACCTGTATGATGTCTTCTTTTAAGAAATGTCCATTTAGACCTGTTGCCCACTTTCAATTGGGTTGGTTTTTTTTATTTATTTTTGCTATTGAAGTTTTGGAGTGTCTTATATATTATGGATATTAACCTCTTGTCAGATGTATAATTGGCAAATATTTCCTTCCATTCTGTAGGCTGGCTCTTTACCCATGATTCTGTTTTGCTGTGCAGAAACTTCTTGGTTTGATGCAATCACATGTGTTTGCTCTTGCTTCCTTTGCGTTAGAGATTTTGTCTACAAAATAAACCTTGCCCATTCCAATGTCCTGAAGCATTTTCCCTGTGTTTCTTCAATCAGTTTAATCTAAGTCTTCAATCCATTTTGACTTGACTCTTTACTGGTGAAAAACAGGGGTCTAGTTTCATTTGTTTGCATGTGGACACCCAATTTTCCAAGCACCGTTTATTAAAAAGACTCTCCTTTCTCCAATGTTTTCTTGAAACCTTTGTCAGAAATTGGTTGACTGTAGATGCATAGGTTTACTTCCAGGCTTTCTGTTCTGTTCCATTGATCCATAAGTCTATTTGCGTGCCAATATGCTGTTTTGATGACTACAGCTTTGTATCATATTTTGAAGTCAGGTAGTATAATGCTCCCTGATTTGTTTCTTTTGCTTGAGATTTTGTGTATGTGTCTGTGTGTGATTCCATACAAATTTTAGAATTGATTTCTCTAGATCTGAAAAGAATGTCATTGCTTTTTTGATAGGGGTTGTGTTGAATGTATAGATTCCTTTGGATTGTTTGGACATTTCAAACTTTTGATTCTTCCAATCCATGAATGTCATGTGATGTCTTTCTATTATTTTATTTGTCTTCAATTTCTTTCATCAATATTTTATAGTTTTTAATCATATAAATCCTTTATTTCTCTAAATAAATTTATCCCTGAGTACTTAATTTTTATCTTAATTTACTTTTTATTTATTTTTATTTTTTACAACTATTACAAGTGGGATTGCTTCCATGATTCTATATAAGCTAATTCACTAGTTGGTGCATAGCAATGCTACCAATTTGTGTATGTTGATATTGTATCCTGCAACTTTGATGAATGTGTTAATTGTAATAGTTTTTGTTTGGTTGGTTGGTGTTTGGTGAACTTTGGGGTTTTTCCTGTATAATAGATTATGTCATCTGTAAACAAAGACAATTTGCATTTTTCTTTTCAAATTTGGATGCCCTTTATGTCTTTCTCTTGCCTGACTGTTCTGACTAGGACTTCTAATACTATGTTGAATAAAGGTTGTCAAAGTGGGCATCTTTGTCTTATTTAGATAGAGAAGAGAAAAATTTCAGGTTTTCCTCATTCAGTATGTTAGGTTTTGCCACATTATATTTGGCTTCTATTATATTTAAGTACATTCCTTCTCTGTCTGATTTGTTCAGCAATTTAATTGTGAGATGTTGAATTTCATCGAATGTTTATCTGCATCTACTGAAATGATCTTATAATTGTTTCCTTCAGTCAAACAATGCAGTATGTCACATTTATTGATTTGCTTATACAAAATCAAAAAGTTACACTTTAGATATCTATGCTAAATATTTATTGTATGCTAAGATTTTTGGGTTTTAAGTCTCTCTGTGCAATTATTTTGTTTTTGAATATAAATATTTGATTATTATAGGTCTCTTACTCTTAGTGCATATGCTTCAAGATGGAATGGACTTTGTCCATTCCATATTTGTAATGATATTCCATATTTGTAATGATATTTATAAGGCCAAGAATATATTTAGAATGGTACTTGTTTGTAGTGTTTCTACATAGTAACTTTCTGTACTATTTTATTCTTTCTTTAATAAACAAAATACACATGGCAGACATACTTATATATTAACCTCATTTAATGTTAATCTCATTTTATGTTAATTTATATCTCATTTAATCATTTTAGTAACACGTGAACTGGTCAATTAGGAAAATAAACTGCTGAACTTAATTGTCATATCTAATGAGTGATAAAAATGTAACTGTGACTTCTAATTCTATGATCGTCTCACTATTATAATGAGGAATATTTTTTACATATAATGAAAACATTTGTGCTTATACTGTTAGCCCAGAACCCTCAGAAATTTTCTTAGCATACTTAAAATTGCTGTGAGTCAAGCACATCATTAGGAGATGTGCACACATTAATTCTAATATCATTGGGGAAGGTAAGGCTATTATGAGCTTGAAACAAGAAATATTCAGTACTCCATTGTATTAGTCAATTTTCTTTCAGTGGGAAAAAATACCCCAGAAAATCAGCTTATAAAGAGGAAAGATTTATTTTGTCTCACTTATACAAGTTTTCAGTCTATTGTCACTTGGCCCTGTTGTTTGGGGCCTGTAGTGGCTCCAAACATCATGTCTCAGAGCATATGGTGGAACATAGACGCTCACCACATGGCAGCTGGGAAGTAAAGACAGAAGGAGGAACAGGGTCTCAATATCCCTCAAGGACTTAATTTCCTTCCACAAGGCCCCATCTCTTAAATGTTCCACCACATCCCAATATCCCCATGGGCTGGTGACAATTCTTCAATACTTGGGACTTTGGGAGACATTTAAAATCCAAACTATAGCATCCATTATTAAACAGTAATTTCATGTGCAATCTAATATTAATTCCATTTTTCAGGGGGTAACTTAAGTTTATAGAAATTAATCATCAAGGTCCAATATGAGTAAACAATCAATTTAAGGTTTGAACCGATATTTAATTACAAATCCCAAGCTCTTTGACTTGCTTCTCTCTTTCACTTGGCTATATGTGGCTTTGGCTGTGAAATCTTAGGAGTACTGGATTCAGGAATAAATGTGATACAGTATTTTGAGTATTCACTTTCTTTGAAAACAAAAACGGATTTATACAGAATAAAGTGCAAATGACAGAACTTACGACTGCAGAAGGCACAGCAATAGAGTTCTTCACAGTTAGAAACTCTCTACTAAGAAACTATAAGGAGGTGAGGACTTTGCTCCTGGCACCCTCCTTCTCACCACCATCCTTTAGTAAAAGCCCACACTGACTTAGCCATTAATCACCACAATCATGTAATCTACTGGGAACAAGGGAAAGGTTATTTTCTCTGAAAGATCTATCTGGTATACATGTTATCAATATGCAAATGATTTTCTTCAGATAGAGCAGTGAGTGTTAAAATAAATATTAGCATATTTGCTAGTAGTTGAGAAATGGTTATACATAGATGTGGCATATACTTAACTAAAATTTACTTTTTAAGAAATTAAGAAAGGTATTTTTTCCATTTTCAATTTTTTTGTGTTAGATATTATGTTCTTTTCTTTCTCTACAATTTTTTAAAAAGTCAGATACTACAGTTTTTGCATTTTTATTAGATTATAAATCATCAAAATAAAATGCAGTATTTCTGGAACTATTATTTATCTAAGAGGTAGAATTTGATTTCTGGTCATAATTTAGGATTCAATGAAATCTCCAAAGTCCTTTAATATTTTTTCCTTTAAATAGCAAAATGAAAAATGTGCAAAATGAAAAATATCTAAAGATATAAAGAATTCAAAGATACAAAGACAACACTGTTACAGATAAATAGCGCAGTGACCCAGGTGTGATTTACTTAAGTAATTATTTCAATTGACCTTTAATGAAAAACATTTCTTATCAATTAAATTTTCAGTGGCATGACACAAATTATTTAATGGAGTGATTATCAAGATTACAATCTTTACATACAGCTTTCTGAGCAGTTTCACTTTCCTAAAATCACCTGTATTCTCTATAGACATATAAAACCATAAAAACATTGGAGACTTTGATCTCTGTGGTGTTTCATTTTGCCTAAATTTCTCATTTACTGAGCAAAGGATTATGTTTAAGGAAAGTAAATTAGGATATTATTTTATGTTGTGCTGACTTCTAGAATTGCTGCTCAAATTTCTATTTAGCTCTTACTTAGGCAATTAGAAAAACAATGCTGACACAGGACTGACATTTTGCCCTAACACCTCCTTTTACTTTTCAAGGATTTCCATCAGGAAGTAGAAGGATTTTGATCAGGGAGGCAGAAGTGGTATTTGCTCTTAAGTGGGTTTTATTGTAAAGGGATAACTTCTATCTTCCTCAAAAGGGATACACAAAAGAGGGGTTTTGTTTGGGAGTTTAGTTTCTTTCCCCCTTAAGGAGATAGAAAAATTAAAGTCGTGCTGAACAGTAAGATCTGAAATGAGGGGAAGAACACTCCAAAGGCTCTGTGCTTTCTGTGGCCACAGCCATCAGGAGCTGATTGCATTAGTTATGGTTACAGTGCCCTCCAGAGGAATTCTGCAGGAATTTGAAAGGATAAGAAGGAAGGAGGAAAATTGAAGACTGGAAATGAACTGAAATACACACTTTCAAAAGTAAAATAACATTTTAATCTCACAGAGATAATTAATATGTTCCTCAGTTTAAATTTGGTGCCAAAAGCCAATACTATAACCATAGCTACAAATATCAAAAAGCATACATTTCTTAATACTTGAGGCCATCTGTGAATGTGTATTTATATTTTATATTCTTATCATAATGTAAATTTGCAATATTTTTTAAAATGAATTTAATTCAAGGAAACAGTAGGACTGAGATTAAAGAGTTCAAAATCGTTATCTAGTTATTAGTTTTCTTTTTCATTTTTCTGGTGAGTTCATTAGGACGTGGTATGAATAAGTTGTAATCATATTAGTATCACTGAAATGAGTATAAACTGTCATCATCAATTATTGGAAATACACTGAAATTGGGGAACCCAAAGCCCTAGATCATAGATAGCAAGCCAAAATTAGCACCATGAAGTATCATGGGTTAAAAATAGATAATGAGATATGAAAGGAAAATATAGGCTGCTTTATCTTTTCCATTTAAATATTTAAGCTTTCTTAATTTCAGAGAATGCATAATGATTATTTCACATGATAACTTATTGTCATTATCATCAAAATTGCTTTTGCTATTTTATCATGCTAGGCAATGAGGCAAGTGCTAGGGAAAGAGAATTCATATTTAATGATTTGATGGTTTTTTTTGCTTCACACACCACAGTGATTTTCTGCATTTGAATTCTTGGAGGAAAAAACAAATTAGCAGAAAGTAATTTCCTCTCAATAATTTACTAAAATAAAACACTGAAAGAGCTGAAGTTTTTATTTTAGAATATGATACCATAAATTAGATATCTTAGAAAAATATTTTGATAATCTGCTTGATGTAAGGGTAAAGGTAAGCATCAAAACCAATAGTATCTCATATGTTCTAAATAACAAAAAGGACAATTATTTCTTGTATTGTCTTTAAGAAAAGAAAGAAAAGAGAAATTATTGAAAAGGAAAAGGAGAAAACTAGATTGGTGCTAGTAGTAGAGTCAGAAAAAGAAATTACCAGCTATAAAGGTAGACCAAGGGCCTTGCATACGTTACAATATGAACATTTCTTAAACTAGAACTAGGCAAATTATTTAATATTTTAAACATGCAGATGATAGAAAATGTATATAACATGTACAGTGTACATACTACCCCCAAACCAACCAACATTACTGTATGAGCTACTTTTCATTCATCTCTTATAAGTAAAATAAATAAAATATTAAAGACATGGTTAAAAATGAAACACACTATTATATCCACCCTCATCCTGCTTCCCTGAGGAAATCATAGTTGAATGCAATGGCTTTGCCTCCTGGTGAGTGTAAAGCCAATAAGCACAAAAGGGATAAAAAAGAGTGGAAAGAGGTTTATTACTTGAGCAAATACAGAGAGAGTTCTGGAAGCAGTGATCTCCCCAAAAATGGAAAGCAAGGTGCTTTTATGGGGGAAACGTGTACATACTCATGTAGGAAAGATTCATCAGCACAAGTAAAGGCAGGCACATTCCTGAGCATGCTCAGTTTGAGGTCATATATATCACATGTTCAAAGAAAATATAGATGCAAATGCATCTGGGTAATGAATCTGGTGTTACAATGAGCAAAGTTTACTCCAGGTCACCTATAAAGAATGAGTCATAGTGATTTGGTGATTTTAGGGCTTTGGCTGAAACAAACAACAACAACAACAAAACCTCTGAAAAAAAAATTAAATCATTTAAAGGGGCAGAAGCTTTTCTTTCAAAAGTACAAAAGCTTCCCTCTGAAAGTGCCTGCCTAGCAGCTAACAAATTCACTTTTCTGAAAGTGTGCACATCCCTATAAATATTTTTATATATTATTTTTTATATGACATTTCTCTGTATCATAGAACTTTTCATGTGGCTCTATCTATATATGTATATATATATACTTATACATTATATGTGCATATGTATATTTGTACATTATGTGTGTATATGTATATATTATATTATAGTCCTTAATAATTAGAATTTATATAGTTATACTACAGGAATAATTTAAACTTTCTCACTAAAGATTATATTTTTCTTATTTTGATATATAAAGACAAGTTCATTTATTTGTACCTGCTGTCTGGTATCCATCTTATGAATAAGTCACAATGCATTTATCTATTACCCTATTGGTACATTGTTAGCCATTGGCATTTGTTCAATACTGTAAACAAATTGCAATGAATCCTCATTATGTTTCTTCATATATGTTACAGAAAGTTGCCAAGGTAGATATCTAAAAGTGAAATCACTTTGTCTTAAGGTAGGCCCATCATTGCCACTACTTAGTTGCTGGCTGTTGTAATTTTTAACAATTTACACTTCTGGCAGTAATCTGTGAGTATGAAGTATTCACTTCCACCTATGTCAACAGTTCTCATCAGAGTTTTAAGTGGTTGTCAATTTTATGGTTATGGAATTCCATTTTTAAAATTTAGAAGGATCTTATTCTGAATTAAGTTGAACACTGATGTACATGATATTAACCAGCCAGAATATCCTTTGAAATCCCTTTTCATATACTTAGCTTAATTTCATTTTGGTTGCTTTTTTGATATTCTTAATTCTAATAATTTGTTGATCACATATATTGAGAAATTCTCTCTGTAGCATTTCATTTAGCTTAAGGTGTCCTTTTTAATATAGTTGTATAAATCATTTAAGTTTTGTGGTTTTTTCCTACCTTGAGAAATTATTCTCTGAATGTGACAAAATTACATTACATTAATGTATAAATATGCTACTGAGAATTATATATATATATATATATATATATATATCACCAATTAAAAATATATAAAAGAGTGGAAGGCAGACCAATAGAGTAGAAGAAGGAAAAGGAGGGGTGGAGGGGAGCCAGGCAGGTGAATAAAATGGAGCAAATTCAATTCTATGCATGTATAATTATGTGAAAATGAACCCAACTATTTTGTACAATTATAATGCAACAATGAAAGAAAAAAAAAAGGTTATTCTTCACCTTTATTTTGTTAGACATTTTTCCTAAAAGGCCTTCTAAAATTTTAATGAAGTATGGATATGTTATAATTAATTTATATAGATACTGCTTCATTTATGGCATGAAAAAGTGATAAATTCATCCATTTCTGAAAAATTAGCCAATTATATGTCACCATTCATTGAAAAGTTTATTTTTACCACTGAATTGTAGAAGCACTACATTATATATGCATGCACACATATGTGTTTACATTCCTAGCCATATTTTTGTTTCTGTGTTAATAATATAAATGGTGTCTGTTTGTAGGTACATTTTTAAATTATTAATTACCAATATTAGAACAATTTTTTTACCTTTTCTTTAATGAAAAATTTTGTTAAGTTCTTTATCCATTCTAACACTTTGCCTATAGAATCTTTTGGCTTTTCCATATAAATTATCACAACATCAACATATAATGCCAATGGTTTTTTTTAATTATATTTTTATGTCATACTGGCAAGGACCTCCAATGTAATGTTGAATAGGAGTGGTATTAATAATTCAATATAATTTCTCATGAAAATATACTGTTTTAAATACTTCACCTTTGACTAAGAATGATATCATTTATTTCTATCAGGTATTTTTTTATTAGGGTGAGGATTTTCTGTTCATTCTAAGTTTGCTAAAATTTTTCACTTTGAATGTCCCCAAATTTCTCTATATAGTCAGATAGTTGCAAGACTTTTCTCTATTTGATTATTATCATGTAAGTAAATCATAAGAAAAATTTGATAGTAAAATACTCCTGGGTTAAAATCAACTTGGTTATGAGTCAGCACTTCTTTTCTTTTTAAAATACTATTTTGGGAATTTTTGTCCTTATACTCAAAAAAAAATTGAATATAATTTTTCTCTTTCTAACCTTTTTTGTTTTAATTTTTGCATTGCCTATCCAGGTGATATTACCTCATAAGAGTTTATAAATTTTGTTCTTAATCCAGTGCAAAAGTTTGTACAATGAAGAGTCTGTTACTTTAGGATTTTGATATCTCATGTAGATTACATAAATACAAACAGACCAAAAAAACCCAATGCCCATTTGACCACACTTATTTCATAACTGTGTTATTCAAATATTCTATGTCTTACTGGGGATAATATTGACCAAATTATATTATATCATGTGCATGTAAAACATGTAACAATGGATTCCACTATTATATATAATTATAATATACCAACAAAATTTTTAAAATACGTGTCTTTATCATTGTTCACATTAGCAGTGCTTTTAGATTGGATTCAAAGCCACAAACTTTTAAAATGTTATTGTGGGTTTTTAAGAATCTCATTTTGAATATTTTAATTTTTACCCTGTAAATTTTTATGTTGTTAGGTTCATTCAGCTTTAGGAATTTTATGCCTTTCTGTTGAAATTGTTATTGTATTACATAATATCTATGTTCCCTAATACATTGTTTTGCCTTTAGTCTATTTTTGTCATTACAAATGCTCCAATTTTTTTTTGTATCTGACATTTTAGTATTATGTAGTTTAAAACTTCTCAGTTTTAGATGTATTTCATATTTTATGTTTTTCATATTGGGTATAGTATACTTATTTACTATTTATTTATTTTTCTCCTACATGAAATTGATTTCCTCAGGAAAGAAGGATTGGTCTGTTTTATTCAATGTTGTCTGGAAATATCTAGAAAAATGCATAGAATATGATGTTTTCAAAATTATTTGTTGAATGAATTTTTCATGATGTTCTTCATAAATTTCATTGAACTGGATGTCTTTATATTTCAATTCAAACATTTTTTTTTCTTTTAACATGAAAGATTCTTTCTATGTTTGGTGCTGCAGATTGAACCAAGGAGTGCTTAACCACTGAGCTTTTTTATTTTGAGACATAATCTTGCTAAGTTGCTTAGGGCCCCACTAAGTTGCTGAAGGCCTTGAACTTGTGATCTTCCTGCCTCAGCCTCTCCAGGTATTGGGATACAGATGGGGACCACCACCTCTGGCTCTTCCTTTGTAGTTTTTTAATTACCAACATATTTGGATTTATTTCTACATCCTATTTTGTGCTATTTATCATAATTATAAATAGGTTTGGTTTTGTTTTGTTTTAGTCCACTCCTTTTCTTTCTTCTCTTATTTTATCTGACTTTATTCTCTTTTTTTCTGGTTTGGAAATATACTTGTTATTTCTATTTTTAATGCTCACAAAATTTTTTACATGAACATGTGACTTAAAGTCTAAGATAAATCAATTATTCAATCGAAATACCAAAATTTAATTCCGTTTCCCTTCCATTTTCATTTAATCTTTATCTTTCATTTTACTTTATATTTCAACATTCCAGTGTTGGTCACACTCTTTGTTATCACTACAGCCAACACTTACTCACCTGGATGTGTTTATTACTAATTGCTTCTTTTACTGTTTTTAATGATATGCCATTCCTTCCTTCCTGTGCTTCCTGAAGAATATAGTTTAGCATTTCTTTTAATGGCATTTGGTTGAAAATGCCCTGTTCCTTCCCATCCCACCTTTTCTTATAAACTAGTTTAATTTGTTATGAAATACTAAGTTTCTATCATTTCCCTTTGGAAATCTGACAATATTATTCCATTAATTGAATGTCTTCCTTTCTTGTTTTTAAAGTCTTTGCCAATCAAGTTTTTACTTAAGATTACTTTTAAGATTATTTTGAATTTACTTTTATTTACATGGATTCACACTTGATTTGCTTTCTCAAAGTTATGTTTTTTTTACCTTTTATCCTACCTGGAAAAGATGGGGAAATTTGTTTTTAAAAATTTTCTTTCTGAAAGGTTATCTGTTCTCTCCTATAGAAATTATATGAGACACATTCTACTTTTTAGGTTTCTAAACAGTCTTAGATGTCTTACTTATTTTTTCCTACATATGTGTTGCCATTCTGAGTGACTCACAACTAAAATTCTATTTAATCCATTTATTTAGTGTTTACATTTTATTGCAGTTATTTGCTTTGATTTTATATATTTGTGTTCCTTTTTTTTTAAATCATTTATTTACTGCTTTAGTTGTACACAAAGTGTTTATTTTTACGTGGTACTGAGAATCGAACCCGAGTCGCGCACATGCAAGGCGAGCGCTCTGCCGCTGAGCCACAACCCCAGCCCCTTGTGTTCCTTTTTAAATCTGCTTTTCCCAAATATCTGTATATTTAAAACATTTCTAAGATGATTTTCCCATATGATTCAGTGCATCCAATAGTTTGTACTGGCAAGTGTACAGAACAGAAAGAGCATGCATAACAGAATGTGAACAAAAATGCCATCAATAGAAACACTACAGAGTTTATATATTCACAAGACATCTGAGAGTACAGCCAAACTTTCTTACCAAAACAAAGTATTACCCTATAAGTTGATAAAAATTAGCTGTCAATGATGATGCCAAATTACTATGTCTTATAATAACCTATACAAGGAAAAATGATGATAACTGAAAAGGTCATGTAAGTAAGGAGCATGGTACAGAAGTTTGGGAATTGCTTTTGATAACAATTCATAGTAATGTCACAATATAATTAACTTGAGAATGCTAGAGTGATGTTTTAGAGTGATGGCTCAACATATTTTAAGAATAGATAAGTTGAATTTTCATTAAATGAAAGATAGAAAAAGAATCGCCTAATATAGTGTAATCCCATTTCTATTACTAATATTAAAATAATATAAGTTAACATGTAATTTTCACACACAGTGCATCAACTTCCATGCAATTTTTAGGAATTATAAGTGATATACACTATCAAGTTCTAACAAAACAAAAAAATATATGAGCATGATTCATTAGCTTGGGAAATTTTAACACATTTTATCCCTGTGTGGGCTCTGGGATGAATCATCCATTTAGTTAGTTATAAATGAGGACCTTGTGTGCACGTTTGTTCATATTGTGATATTATCAGAAAATACATGTACATACAATATGTTAGTATTTTGAGGCACCTGAATAACCATTGTATTATTAAGTTTTAAATATTTTATAGATAAAGAAACTGAAATTAAGAAGTTGAGTTTAGGAAATTTACTTGAAATTAAAAAAACAATTCTGGCACAGTTGATCTCATAGGTTTTCTAACTGGGTAGAAGCTCTTTCTGCTAGTGTAATTTGTAACAATTTGAAGTGTCAACTATAAAAGGGGGTCCCAAAAATCCCTTCAAAAGGATTCCCACAAAAACATAGAATGTTGTTTGCCTTTTTCACTGTGGACATTTGTATAGATAACATAAATATGATTGTGGGTTAATCAAGAAAAATTTCAAATTTTTCCAGTAGATATTATGTTCCTTACTGGTACACAAGAAGAATTGAAAAAAAAAATTCAGTTCCATTAAGAGTGAAAAAAAAAAATGTATCAAGTCTGATGAGAAAGTATAATCATTAATTTTATAAAATTACAACTCTTGAATGCAAAATTTTAAATATTCTGTGTTATTACATGATACTTACATGTAATACACTTTTGCTACATATCAAAGATAAAGATTTTCTCTAGGAAAAGCAAAGGTGTAATTGTTTCAATGGAGAACTAAACCCGCCTCTTTCTAGCGCAAAGAACACCACTTTCACTTGAAGAAATAATTGATGAACCATGGCTATTCAGACTTGGCCATTGGATATTTGGTATACTCAAAAATGAAGTAAGCTTGCCACTTGAAGGAAAACAACTATTTACTGTTAATAACAATATAAAATCTTGAGGGTGAACATTCAAATTTTATAAAACTTTTATCTACTCCTCTGAGCTTTCTATGTTCTCAATAGTTAGGTCAATAATGAAATTAACAAATGTGGTTGTTTGAGGATATTATGTAATAAAATGTACGGGTATTTGAAACATTATTAAACACAGTAAATCTGAATTTTCCAAATAATCTATGCTTGATGTCCCGGAATCACACATGAGCAAAAGACCTACTGCAAGATGAACTAACAATTTTAGTGTAATACTATGTGAAATATTTGCTAACAGGATTTCATATTTCATACTGCAATTTACATTTATAAAATTACCACTTGATGAGTTCTGCTTGATATCAAGTGACAACATCCTCAGTGATATGCTGGATTCAGAACAATATATTGTGTATAGTATCAGAGAATTCAGAAGCAGATACTGTAATCCATCTATCTATTAAACCGGATTAATAAGTTTTGCAAAATGTGAAAAAAATGCCAACATTCACCTTAGTTTGTTTGCTTTTGAAATTATTTTTCACTAAAATGCACTTTTTATTTTGCCATGTAAGGGCTGATTGCTATGGTTTTAAAGTAAATTAATAAATGCTTTCTAATTTTCCTCAATTTTAATTTCCAATATTATAAATTTTAATAGATAAAAGCCATTCAAAGTGTCTTCTGAGGTCTTCACAATTATAAAAACTTCTTGAAGCCGGGCGTGGTGGTGCATGCCTGTAATCCCAGCACTTGGGAGGCTGAGGCAGGAGAATCGAAGCCAGCCTCAACAATGGCGAGGCACTTAGCAACTCAGTGAGACCCTGTCTCTACTAATATACAAAAAAGGGCTGGGGATGTGGCCCAGTGGCCAAGTGCTCCTGAGTTCAACCCCTGGTACAAAAAAAAAAAAAAAAAAAAAAAAAAAAAAACTTCTTGAGACAAAAAGTTTTGACAGCCATGGCAGACTGACTGAACTCCATACTTTAAAACAATGAAGGCATTAATTTGTTAGAGAAATATATGACAAAGTGACTTTGCTAAATCATCAATGTGTCATTTAGATCTTAGGCAGTCAAAATAGGGTGATAGCAAAAAAAGTATGAGAACATAAAAGTAGAATAAAGTTACTAAAAGAAATTTATAAAAGTCTTCTTAAAGCATATTCTCCCATCCCAGTTCTTGAAGTATAGTGAAAAAGGAAGGTTGAAACAACTGGGTGATTATTACTGTTTACTTATATAAAATGTGTCAATAGTAAGTGTTAATGTAAGAGATTACAGAAAATGTTTTTGATAGTTGTTATAGCAGTCACTCAAGGTGCTCAAACAAATCACAGGGACATGGAGTTTTATTTGTGCAGCAAGTGATAAAACAGTGAACAAAACTCCTTTCATAATGTTATAGTAAATCATTAAACATGAAGTGAGCTTTTGAGCTCACCTTGTGGACATTTTCAATGGTGACAGAAATTAAACTTAAAGAAGAAAATATAGGGTAAGTAATTCAAATGTATTGTGTGTTGTGAAATACATTATCTATCATGAAATTTTTAATATCAAGGATCCTTGTTATATATAATCTTAGAAATGCCTGAATAATTTAAAAATTATTAATTCTTAGAATTAGAATTCCATAATCAAAATATTCCTCTGTGTATGAGTGTGTGTTCTTGTGTGTGCGTGCATGTGTGTTAACTTTAAAGATTGTTTTTCTGGATAACAAATTCTTGAGAGAATAGGGTAAAGCAAGAGTAATTAGTATAACAATTTCATTGTTAAGAATCTTGGATCAAAACTCTTTATTTAGAGGGTATCATAAAACCAAGAAAGGTTGAATTATATAGTCATATAGTCATGTTAGGGAATCTGATTTTCACCTGTCCCAAGGTAAAATTAAAATTGAAAGACAGAAGGGGGTGAAGTAAAAACTTTAAAAACACAGATAACTATAGATGTTTTAATTGCAATTAGCATATGTAGTTTAAGAATAGCAATTACTAAAAGTGCCCAAGGAACTAATGGCAAGAAAATAAATGTCTTATTACAGAGCCATCAATTCAGATTTTTCATTTATTACTTTATAAAACTGGCTTTCCTTTTTAATACATACTTTTATTTCCTATGATTTCCATTTTCACATAGAATTTCAAATTCAGAAACTTTACATGTAACACTGAGCTTCACACTGAATCCTCATTCTAGAAATGTGAACTACATTTATAAGAAGAAAATAATCTAAAACTTTAGAAAATATTTAAATAAAGACATTATAGAGTGCTAATATATTAAACGTTCTGAGGATATATGTGTGCTAGGTATTACAACAGATAAAAGGAACACCAAAAAAAAATATGACATAGACCCTGCTTTCAAGAGCTTGTTCAGTAGAAGAGGGAAATGTGATGATTATTGTACAAGGAACAGCGTCATGATAATTGTGAGACGCAGAGATTATAATACCTGAATTTAATATGAAGTCGTGATAGAAGAACGTAAACTGCTGATAATATCTTGATAAACTGAGGATTAAATTGTGCAATATAACTTCATCTGCTAAAGAAAATATCTAAAAGAAACCCTTCTCAACTCTATAATATATAACAGAGTTGAAAACTACAAGCTAATTAATAGAGGTAATATGATAATCCTAAATTAATAGCAGAAACTTAAAAAGAAAATTAAGTAATCTTAAACTAATTCCAGAACAGTCAGCTTTAGTCAAACTTTTACAGAAGAGTAATTATGGAGTCTAATGATAGGCAGTTACAGCCATCCCCCAGTATCCTCAGGAGATTGGTTCCAAGATCCCCACAGATGCCCAAATGTATAGATGCTCAAGTCTCTTGTGTAAAATGGTGTAATGTTTGCATGTAGCCTATGCACAGTCTTCCATATAGTTTAAATCATCTCTAAATTACTTTTCCTAAAGCAATGCACATGCTGTGTTAATAGTTGTTATATCACGTTGTTTAGGAAACAATAACAAGAAAACCCTGCCTGCACTCAGTACAGAAGCATTTTTTGGTTTAGAATGTTTTTCTACTAAATATTTCCTCTATTCTTAATTATTGATTAATTATATTTCCTGTTGGAAAATTTCCTGCTCACATTCTTATTTTAGATGTCAGTTGAAGATAGTTTACACAGCTTAAAGAGTATCTGCTTGCTCTTCCTGTCTTCATTCCTTTTTTTCTTTCTTGACAGTTTTCTTCTTTCTTACAGTTTTTCTTCTTTATTTTATTTCTTCCATCATCCTCTCTTCCATCTTTACGAAATTCCTAGAGGAAAAAATCTACTTTTAAGTGAAAAATAACAATAAATTAAATTTTAATTTTAATATACATGTGGCTTTCAGTTTAAAATATTTAGTAGGCTTTCTATATGATTAATATTTGTATATCTGAGGAAGAAAGTAGAGGATTTCAACAGGCAACTAATTGGAGTTAAAAGCTTAAAGAAGAAATATTTGAGAGAAAAATAGAAAGAAAGTACAAAAGAAAATTTCAGGGTGTAAAAATTTATTCTTTGGAATATCTCACTACAATATTTACTTCTAAACAGCAAAAATACTTTAGAAAAATAGTATACAAGTGCTCTAAAATTAAAGCTTTTAACTGTGAAATAAGCTTAAATTATAAATTATTAGAAATTCATATTTAAACTTTGATCCCTCCATAAGATTCATTATAAGCTTATAAGAGATGTCTTAATTAATCAACCCAGAGCTGGCAAAACTGAAACCAAACCAAATTCACAATTGAGCAACTGGGCGCTACTAGTTCATGGCAGCTGGCTGTCCATAGGTGGTTTCAGAGCCTACCGGTTGAAAGTACCAAGGTTAAGGATCAAAAGGTACTACCAATGCAGGCTTGGAAACCTGCTGTTTCGAGCCCAAGTGAATCCCTCTATCATGGGAAAACGCAGAGTAACCCTGATTGTAAGTCTGATGTATCCAATGGAGTACAATTTAATAATTTACCACGAGCAATGTGATTGTCATACAGATCTGATGGGCAGGTCTAGAACAACCTCTCCTCACAGGAAGATTTACATGGGAACTCAAATTTTAGTAAGGTATTGTTTTATAGACTTATATATAAAAGGAGAAACATTATAATTTCAATATTTAATGGCAATATATAACAAGAATTGTTTGTTTTTATGTTGAAAATAGTTAATACCAGAATTTTGCAGACCATATAATAGTCTGATGAAGAAAAATGATATGTTATATAAAACATCTTGTGTACTCAATAAATTCTAGGAATTTGCTTCTTTACCACACATCTTCTCAGGATTTAGTATTCCAGTGTCCATTACTGATGCCCCTGTTTCCCAATAGACTTCTTTGGTGGGAGTGAGGAGATCTATTGATAGTTAGCAAAACTAAAGAACCAGGAAATCCAAGTCTGGATGTTGGAATTATAATATTCAAGAGACTCCAATTTCTTCTCCCAAGACAGATATAAAAGCATTTCCTTTGTGGCATGCCCAATGTCTATAGGACAGGGAAACCAGAGCAAACAGAATCAATGACACTCAAACTAATGAGAATTGGTGGGAATTGGAAACTAACAATGTGGGCTATAAACTAAAGAAATGGGCTGAGTGCAGTGGTGCACCCCTGTAATCCCAATGGCTAGTGAGGATTGTGAGTTCAAAGCCAGCCTCAGCAACTTAGCAAGACCCTGAGCAACTTAGCAAAACCCTGTCTCAAAATAAAAAACAAAAAAGGGCTGGGGATGTAGGTCAGTTGTTAAGCACTCCTGGGTTGGAAGGAAGGAAGGAAAGGAGGGAGGGAGGAAGGGAGGGAGGGAAGTTATCTGGAGCTTCCAAGGTCACCTTAGAATGGATCAGAAAAGAGTAAAGCAGAGGTGAGAATGGAAGAAAGAAAGACTAACTCCTGGTGGTAGCATTAAATTCTTAAATTAAGCAGCAATTAAAATCAGTGGTACCCTTGAATTTTGAAGTTATATAAACTGGCAAATCTGTAAATTCTCTCCCTTTTCCCACCTTTCTACAACCAAGTTGCAACCAAAAATAAGTTCTATCTACTAATATGAGCAATATTTGAGTATATTCTCTCAACTTTCTTCTGTGGCTGAATTTTTAAAAGTTTCTATGACTAACCAATCCCCCTTAAGATCATCATATTCTTTTTGTATGTCCAGGACATTTAACATATAATAAAGATAATACTTTTGGCCTGTCTTGCTTTTGTCTCTCTCTCTCACACACACACACACACACACACACACACAACACATATGTTATAAATTTATTTTTCAACATTAATTTGTTTAATTTGCAAGTTCTTTATTGTTATCCCCTTCACTACTTCACTACTTGAATTAAATGCAAGGTTTCAATCACCTCCATTTTTGTACATCTCTCAGATCCACTGAGATAACTTTTTGTTTTTAGTACTCCAGAACACATCCTGTGTGTCCTAAATATACAGAAGTGTGCCTGGCAGTTAAAAGGCTTGAAGATTGTTGGATCTCTTCTTATGCAAAGTCATCAGTCTGCTATTTTCTCTTCTCATGCCATTAGCTCTCCAGAGTACATCCTGTGCTCAAAATTCAGCCTACTTCAATTCCCCTGCCCCCACCCAAGATACAGTGCTTCTAAGGTCACTAATATTTTTTAGGTAATAGGCTGATACCATTGATAGTGACTGGAATAGTATTATGCTTTTAACTTTTCAAGGATATTTATTGTTGAATAAAAATAATGCTTTCAAAAGAATGAATGCCTTGTTATGGAATGTAATTGAAGATACTTTGAAATGATGACCCCTATTTGCCAACTTAAATTATATCAATACAGCAACTACCTTTCCACTTTTTCTGTAAATCGGTATTATCCTTACTCTTCTTTCTTCCACACTTCTACCAGAAGTGTATTTCCTTTACATCCTGCTCATGGTCCCGCTGGGCTCCAGATAATCAGTAAGCTTTATCTCATTAATGAACCATATTCTGTTGGGAATAGCTGTTTAGAGCAAAGTTTTACATAAACCACTTTCTGGCTCAGAGAGAAACAGAACCAAGATCAGCTCATGGGAACTGCCCATGGGCTCAGGTGTAATCAATTTTCTCTTCCAGACATAGTGGAAGAAATGGGTGGTCTTTCTCCTCACCCCTCATAAGGGTCATGGCCAACATCCTAGAACAAAAGATAAGTTAACAAGAGAAAAGCATAACGAATCTATTTAATCAATGTTTTATGTGACATGGGAGCCTTCAGAATGAAGACCCGAAGACCTAGGAATACTGTCCATTTTTCTGCTTAGATTTGATGAAGAATGGATAGGTGGGTAGAAATGTGATTGGACAAAAAGGGTCTGACTTAATGTAATAGGCTGAAAAGGGAAATTCATCAAGGCCTGTCCAGATTCTTCTTCTCAATATAGAAGGAAAGATCTCCTGGAATGAGGGTCTTTGACCTACCAGCAGACAAGGGAGGTCAGAGAATTTCTTTATAGCCAGATTTTACATAATATGTTAACTATAAAAATAATAAAGAAAAGTAATTTATAAAGACAAATGGTTTATATTGGAACACAGTATTGAAGTTTTAGTTCAAGATCAGAGGCATGCATGGCTTTGGGCTTCTGATAGGCATACCAGATGTCAATGGCAGGGAGACCATGGCAGAGCAAACTGCTCCTGTCATGGCCAGGAAGCAAAAATAGGAAAAAGAGGCCAGTGTCCCACAATTCCCTTCAAGGTAATGCCTCCCACTTGGCCCTACCTTCCGAAGGTTCCTCCACCTCTCTGTATGCCATCCTGGGACCAAGCCTTCAACACATGAAACCTTTGGGGACACTTATCCAAACACAGCACACAGAAAGGCAGGGGAAGATTGGTGTTTTTACGCTAAATGTCTTTCTTTAGAGTAAAGGAGTCCTAGTTTCTATGACCCAAGGTGAGAAATAGAAATTCTGGTTTCTGTTGACTTGCTTCATGGGAAAATAAAGGGTGAGAGAGTGGGCAGGGCAGGAGAAGGTAAGAGACATACTGGTTCAGAAACTACTTCTGCAGCCTGCCAATGTCCTGCAGTTCAAAATATTCAGCAGGCCAACAAGCTTTATTCTTGGTATTATTTTCTGAGCCTTAACACAGATTTAGCCAAATACTGGTATGACATTATTAATATTATCTGACTAGCAAACACTTATGTACTCTTCAAGCAGCCAGAATTACAAATTAAACAGGAATTAGAAATCTAAAAATTTTCTGCTGACTCTATTACAAAAGTAAAACCTTAGGGCTTTTTACACTTTACAAAACGAAATTTTAGAAGTAGAACTCTCACACTTTTTAATTTTTATTTACACACTCATTTCCCGCAAAGAAATTCAATAGTTCTTTTTTTAAAACATTTTAAAAGTATCAGTGAAAATAATATTTTCTTGAATGTGGTTACTGTGAGATATCCTGAACTCAAATCTGAACTCTTAATTAATTATAAGTTTTATTAACTCATAATAGTTAAGATTAGTCAGAAAAAGGTTGACTCTATCCTGTTTTAAGTAAACAAAATGAAAGTTCATTCATGAGTTTAGCACATGCTAACTGGAACCACTGAAGTTTAGGTCATCTTTCATAATGCCAAAAATGCTGTTATACATGTGTATGTATGTTACTAGATATAAAAAATGCGTATTATGAAGCACAATCATTTTGTTCTTTAGTCCTAACAAAAGAGAAAATAAAATGGATAGAGTTTCATTTCAATATAGCAGTCAAAAAATCTCATTTGTTTCAAATTTACCAATCACCAGTGTCTTGTTTACGTCCTCAAGGAGAAGAAATGCAATATTTGAGTCAAAGGAATGTAAAGTTCTCTTGATGCATGAGTTTTCTCAGTATTGTTATTCCTCTACCCACAAATGCAAAGAGTAGTATCTTGACATTTAGAAAAGCCTTTCATTTCCAGAAGGTGGAGCTCTAGAATAGTTAAAACCCCAGGTCTGCATCCATTTGAAACAAAGCAGATGTGCATTCATTAAAGAGTTGAGTTCACTGAAATTCTGAAAACACAGAGTGGGTATTCTAATCAAATAAATACCCTGCTGTCCTTTCATTACTAGCATTTGAAACTGCAAATATTTTCCTGTATCTGTGGCCTAATTGTTAGAGAGACTACACCACAATTTTTTAGATATATAAAACAAAATAGATGGGAGTATAGGAGATGTTAGAAAAGTAGGTCAGTTTTACATGAGAAAATACCAACATCTGTTTGGCTTTTGAAGACAAATGAATTTTAATAATATTCTACGCCACACAATTGGATCATATACAAAAATCTATGTAAAATCAGAAAATATTAATTTATTATCTGCCAAGTCAGATAATAAATTATAGACATTTGTGATCTTACAGTGGTTGTTAAAAAATACATCTCAGATTACAAAAACCTCATCTTTAATAAGCATATAAAAAGTGCCGAAAAAGAAAAATTAGAGAATTTCTTCAGAGAAATTAAATTCAGTTAATTTATGAATTTTCCTACACAGGGTTCTTAGAAATCTTTACCTAGTGAAAGATATGTGGCATTATGAAAGTAATAAAATTGGTTTTAATAAATTACGTATTTTCTGTGCAAAAACAGAGAACACCTGATGTTTGTGATTGTGAATATTTATAACACATTTACTTATTTATGTCAGCAATAAGAATTTATTCAGTAGTCAAGTAAACATTATTATATTAAGAAGGAAAATGTCTCTTTAAACTGTCAAGTAATTGTTTTCTGGAAAAAGTGGAAGATTTATTCATAATTATTTAAAGCATAAGAGGTACTTTGGGTATTATTTGTCAGTCATTACATGACAAAATCTACATTAGCATCCCTAATACACTGTAAATATGTGATAATACTAGTGGATGGCTAGAAATATATTTGAAACTCATCATGTAAAATGATTTATGGCAGGCTTTAGAATCACAAATGGATAAATAAGCTCCACTCTTACTTTTGTGGAGTTATTTTCAAGGTACACCATAGTTTAAAATAAATGTTGAAACTGAAAGTAGAGATCTCTCACTTAAATATTTACAGAGTCATCCTGCTATATTTAATCTATTTTTATTAAAATATGTCACAATAATATTTGGATTGTCCAAAAATTAATCATTCTTATTTTCATAAAAGGGATATTTCAGTAAAGGAACATTCAGTTTAAAAAAATGAGTGATGTTTGAAATATGTCTTGAATTAATTAGATAAAATATTCAGAGTCAAATTAATATTTTTAGTTCTGAGACAAATACAGACATAGATCATTACAATTCTCTAAGCAGAGTGCAACAATTTATGTAGGGGATAAAGCTAAAACTATAGAAGATGCATATTATGGACTCAGTTTTGCTCAATGAGCAGGGCTAGTTTATCCTCCACTATCACAATCAGGTCTAACATGATCACATTGAAACACCACTCTAGTCACTCGGTGACAGAGTAAATTAAAGACTCTTCCCACAAGGCAGCATAATCTGGAAGATCTATAAGGCTGGAATCTTTATATCAAGGTTTATGTCTGAGACACCTATAATAAAAGACAGATTAATAAGAGAAAACCATACGAATTTACTTAATGAAAGTTTTTACAAGGCACAGTAGGCTCCATAAATAAAGATCCAAAGAAACAAGGATACTTGAGTATTTTTATGCTGTTTGATGAAAAACTGGATAGCCATGCAGAAGTGTGACTGGGGACAGAAGGGTCTGACTTATGATAATACACTGGGGTTCTCCAAGTCCTATTTGTTCATCTTCAGAGACAGGTGCACTTCTTTCTTCCTGAGATGGCAAGGGTACCTCTCCAGTGAAAGCTGGATGACCTTTGTAGAGGAAGGGTGAGTATTTACAGGAAGGGCAGGTTATTCCACGATCTACTTGAGAGGAGGCAAAAGGTTAGTAAGTGACTTTTCTGCCATTGCTGCTTCCTCAAATGCCATACTATGGGATAACTTGTTTTGAACCCATCAATAGAAATTTGGGAGTGATTACCTCTGGGAGGAGGAGGGTGTGGGGCTTGTCTTAGAAAATGAATGAGGAAGCCTTCTCTGGGAAGATGGGGATATTCTGTACTTTGACAGGATCAGACAGGTCTGTTTATGTGCTTTTTCAAAACTCATTAAACTGTGCACTTAGATCTATGCATTTCACTATATATAAACTATATATTAGAAAAAATAGAACATTTTAAAATGTTGAGCTACAAATTTTCACAGCATGGATGACGAATTTCCTTCTTTGCTGTACCAGCTGTGTCTCTGATGGGCAGCAAACTTTACAAGGAATAAATGAGATGAAAAGTGAAAAACAAGTAACTTTTTTATTTTTTTTAATAAATGCATATGGTTAAAGTAGAAGTAATATACAAAACTTATGGAAATATAAAATACCTAGAAGTGGGAAGACCTATTGTAAACTAGTTGTTAAAAAAATATTTATTAGAGCTCATTAGGTTCAAGAAGCAAGGGGATATAGACAAACATAAATTTATATTATAGTAGGAGAGTAATATATATCTATATATGTGTATATAAGTATATATACACATCATTTATAATTATATATGTGTGTGTATATATATATATATGTGTGTGTGTGTGTGTGTGTGTGTCAGACGTTAGAAAGTTACAAATGCCATAGGATGTGTTTATGTAAAGAGCAATGCAATTTCAGAAAACACATTAGAAGGGTTTTATGGAGATCTTAAATCTTAAAAGAAAAAGATTTACAAGGAAACTAGCCATCCTGAGTCTGTAGCAGCTGTGCCCAGCAGTTATAGCTCAAGGATATCCTTAAAGTACTAGACATTCATGTATTTCAAAATGTCCATGAATAATTAGTTTGACTATCAATGTCCCTTTTTTCTATATTCTAAATTGTCTGGCAGGTGTGGTAACACACAACAATTAGTAATAAAATTAGCCAATACCCAATATGGAGGCTTTGACCATTGTCTTCCATTTTCAAGAGAATAATTGGCCAAATTTGACCTTCCGCCTCTCACTTCTCAGACTGTACACTTCTGCTTTGCTCTCACCCTGAGAACCCTCCCGGCCAGAAGACAATGAGGATTTTCTGGGACTGCTCAAAAGGGCTAAATCTGAGTAAAAGAAAAAATGCATATGGTGGGCCTAGGTTTTAAATTTGAGAAAAATAAATAGTTTACTCAACAGACTTGAAGATGAAGGAATACATTTGGGGTTTTGTTTTTGTTTTGTTTTTAAAGACTTCAACAACTTTCTTACCATATCTCACCACATTCAGAAAGTCAGAGTTCCTTTTAAATGTAATTATTTGGTGGATTACTTCTACTTTAACAATATGTGCTTATTAAAAATAAATTATTTATTTTTCCTCTGTGTTAATTATACATTAATTTTACATAGAGTTAATGGTGTAAGGTTGTTTGTCAGTTGTTATTGTTTTATTTTCAAGAATGGAACATTAGCCTTTATTAGATCACATTTCAATTTTTGCATGTATAACCGATGTCTTGACTTTATACCAAACCATGTGGGAAGTTGTAATAGTCTATGATGTGAACATGTGACAGGATGTTTATTAAAATCAGTCTAGTGATTAGTAGCATCAATATTCATAGGATAAATTCTTTAACTGTTTGTCAACAAATACATTTTTATTACAAATTTTTAGAATGTCAGTCTTTATATTTTGGACCCATTGTTTTCAAATAATGGAAATGAAATTTTAAGAAAAATAATGATTTGAGTCTATGATCACTGGGGTAATTTACACAATTTAAAACTAAAGTTTGTTGTAACAAACATATCCAAAATGCACCATTCTTTTTCTTTCTCTCCCTTTCCCTCCTACCTCCTCTCTCTTTTAAGATGATAAGAACCAGCAACTCGGCTTTGTCATTCTAAGCACAGGGTCTCCTTACTACCTTCCAGCTGGTGTGTGTGTTGAGAGTTGGGTAGTAGACAGGAGGATACATGCATAATTTTTTTAAGTGCACACATAAAAGAATCACACATCATTTCTCTTCATATTATATTGACTGGAACTGGTAATGTGTCCCCATCTAGTTGCAAAGGAGGCTGGGAAATAAGGCCTTTGACTGGCTGACCACTACTATGGAATAACAGGGTAAATGATACTGCAGTCTACTACCCAAGTGTCCAGGTATACACAGTTCCACTTATCTGCCAACCTATACATACAGACACCCAATATTAAAAAGTCCCACTCAGAAAATGGAAGAACGGGAAGAAATAGAAGAATAGGCACTTCGATTATTGGCATATTTCAAGGTAATGATCAAACCCTATGAGATAGGAATTTCAAATATCCCCTTCCCTATCAGTGAAAAACTGTATCCTTGATTAAACCCCACTTGTGTGATCTGGCAAGAATTCTTGTTTCCCTTATCATTTATAGTTCTTATTGTCCTTTCTCTTGGAGATTCTTTATCCATCACTTCTATGGTGATCATAAAAACTGTTTTGCTGTGACCAATTAATTGATTTATACTCATCTTCCTGGTAGAATATCAATATCTTATTAAGAGAGAATTGAAAAATATTCACTCATTGGAAGTGTCTACATTTTTGTGGTCTGTATTCTGTAAAGACAGTTAGAAATCTCCAGTATTGCTTTAAATGTCAAATGCACTGGCTTTTATAGTTCAATATAATTCCTTTAAGTACTTAGCATGCTTTTGGTCTAGTTGCTCACAGATCTATGAGCAAATAACAGTAAACAAAGATCGAATGTAGGCAACATTGCTGTGCTTAAAAAATACCTTCTTTTATTTACTGGTTTCGAGGCTCAGCACATTTTACTCTCCCTCAATTTAAAATTTCTACTTTCAAACTCTTTGAAAATATTTCTTTAGGTAGGAAAATATCACCCTTAATTTGACCTTTCAAACCAGAATGGGCCCTGCGTAACTGAAAAGTTTTAATGTGGACACTAAAAGAAGACAGACAACTATTTACTTCTAAGTCTGCTTCTTTAAAATAACATAACTAGGCCACATATATCTCATCATAGCACTTTGCTTAAGAAACAACCAACATACATCAGCATTCTGTATTTTTTTCAATGTTCTGAATTTTCTAAAAGGGTTCACAGAGGTTACCTGTTCTTTTGGCAATAACTCTACCATTTTAAGGATCACAAGTGACAGTTTTACCAAAAGTTTCATCATCACATAATAAGAATCATCATCCAGCCTGCACTATCCTGGCTCTTGTCACCCATTCCCAAATGCCAAACTGGTACCTCATTATTTTTTTTTTTTACTTTGGAAAAATCCATTTCTAGTAACCAAGTTTTATTTTATTTAATATTAAGATGTTATTGAAAGAGAATCCAGCATTTTTAGTGAAATAGGAATTCATGTTTCATTAAATACCAAGTGGTAGGAGGTTCACTGTTGCCAGGACAGCGCCACCATTCTCAACATGGGACTTCCATGTCTGGACTCAGAAGCTACTCAACCTTGTCAACACACAATGAATGATCAGAAAGATGGAAAGGTGCCAAAATACTGTACACTCTAGCTTCTACAGGGCAAAATCCAGAGGAACCAAATATAGCTTCAGTTTAAATTCCATTGTTTAGAACCTAGACACATGGCCATACCTCTCACAAGGGAGACTAAGAAAGGCAACTTTTAATTGGATTGGCATGTGGCCAGTGGAAACTTTATTACAGAAAGAGGCTGAGAGCAGATATTGGGCGACAACTCCCAGTCTGACATGCTACTGTGTTATTCAGAAATCAATCTAAATATTTAAAGCAGGAAAAATGAATTTAACATAGAGGATAAAACCCTTTTGGTCATAAGGAAAGGAAGAGCCAAAGTTGTGAGCTCTGGACTGGAGCAGAGAACAACAAAACTGAATAGCCAGGAATGGAGACAACCACAGGAGCTACTGATACCAACAATTAGAAAGCTGGGAATTAGCTGTCACCACAGTGTTTGGCACAGCTGCTTCACAACATGAAGAATATACACTGAAGTATTGCTTTAGAAACCAAGATGTTATTTGCCAGTAGGAAAAGGAAGGAAGGAAGGGAGGGAGGGAGGAAGACAAGTGCTCTTTGCTTCTACCTAAAGTTGTGCAAATACATTCTACTAGTAGATCCATCCTGACTTGGCTGCAATTTATATGGGAAGTGTCATGCTTATCTTTTTAGGAGTTGTAACTCCTGAACTGTAGTGAGGCTTGCATACTAGGCAGAGGGTTGGGATGGTGCTTTGTGAGCTAATCCACAGTAACCACCCCCACTTCTGATGAACACTGGGCCCCTCAGTACAGCAGATACTGTTAAAGCATCATTTTATCTCAGTAGAATAATGAAAAGCAACAGATGACAGTTCCTTTTTTATTGCATATATATCTGGTATATAACATGATGCTGTGAGATATGTATACAATGTGAAATGGATAAATTAAGGTAATTAACATATACCTTACTTCACATGCTTCTAATTTTTTTGTGATGAGATCAGTTAAAATCCACTCTTTGCAGTTTTCAAATATACATCATGTTGTTATAAACTGTAGTATTTGCGTTACACAATACTTGAATTTATTCCTCCTAGTCGAAATTTTGTATCCTTTGACCAACATCTCCCTAATCTCCCCAGTCCCAGCCTCTGATAACTGCCATGATACCCTCTGCTTCTATGAATTTGACTCTTTATATTCCTCACATAAGTGAGATCATAAATAGTATTTGTCTTTTTGTCTGGATTATTTCACTTAACATAATATTCTCTGCTATCATCCCTGCTTTTACAAATGATAGTATGACCTTCCTTTAGAAAGCTGGGGAATATTCATTTTGTATATATACTCAATCCATACTTAATGAAGCTTTCATATGTATTTATCCTTTAGTAGCTGAATAGTCTTTTAAAATAAAATATTTGAATTAATTTCACAAAAATGCTTACGATCAGTTTATATAAGGTTTAGAAATATCAATGTATTTCTCCTTTATACTAGATTTAAACACTGTTTTGATACTTTAGGTTCTAATTTTATCAACATTACATATTCTATTGATTCATTGTTTCTTTCAACTCAGCAGCTAGAACTTAACTTCCAAACTTGACCAGATATTTCTCTTTCTTTTTCAGTTACATATACTTGAGGTGAAATATATAAATAGATGCATTATATCTGAAACTGTCTTTGTTTGTTTTTCAACAAAGTACTAAGTATTCAGATCATTCTACTATGGGATAGGGTAGGAGGTAGAGAGTTGTACGCTCTAAGACAGTGAGGAACTTATCACTCTTGTTCACCACTCTGTGTACAGTCCCAGGCTCCTGTAAACTCCCAGTAGAGGAGCTCTCAGAATTTTTTACTTAGTAAGTGAGGTCTTGCTTTAAAAGGGGTTTTGTATAAATAACATTAGAAATGGAATGAGGAAAAATGCTAAGCATATATGAGACATACAGGTAGTCAAGTTCTGGATCATAATCCTTTCTTTTAAATGAACAGATGGCGCTGTCAACTTCTATAACATTGTCAAGGTCAGTGTTAAAGAATCATTGCCAGGTTTAGAGCAATAGTGCAGGCTGATTAGCCAGGATGTTTATAGAACATATCTTGGAATGTTTGTTCTGAAACTTAGGAATTTTGAACAAAGAATTTTATTTGCTATAGAGTGGAGATAAATAAACATTTAGAAAAAAATTAGAAGGCTATTTGCTCTTCAACATCTAGGATATTGATTTCATTTCTTCTCTCTCTCTCTCTCTCTCTCTCTCTCTCTCTCTGTTGTTGAGTTGAACCAAGGGGCTGTCTACCACTAAGCTATACTCCAGCTCCTTTTTATTTTTATTATTTTTAAACCTTCATACAGGTTCTTTCTAAGTTGCTAAGACTGGCCTTGAACTGAACTTGAGATTCTCCTTCCCCAGCCTCTCAAATCGCTGGGATTACTGGTGTGTGCCCACAGGAATGGCTAGGCATTGATTTTTAATGCAAAGAGCAAGAAGAAAAGTTAACATTTTTTAACTTTGCATCTTGCAATGAAATACATAGACAAAATAACCTAAAGTAATATTAACAGAGGAAATTGAATAAACCATTACTATAAAGATTACCTTCTGCCTTCCCTTGTTTTAGTTTCATTATTAAAGGATGATCATTGTCTTAAAAATATTTTGTCTAAAAACTGAGTAGACTACTGCCAGATATGAATAAAGACATTACTTGTTTAAGGTACAGTATAATTTGCAAAATGTAAATTATCAAAGTAGCATGATTTTATTTTAATTAAAAGTTCTACTAACATAGATGTTATGCAAGGAAATATATAGTGTTGAAGGACATATTTTCAAAGGAAACAAAATACAAGGTACATTTTGGTAGCTTTTCTTGTTAATGAATATTGTCAAATTATTCTAATTCCAATATTTTAGTTTTATGAAGATTAGATTTTTATCTTTTCACTCAGTTGAGCTTTCTTAGGTCCTTCTTCCAAAATGTACATAAGTCTACTTTAATATGATGAGAGACATAGGTACAAATATTTCCAGTTTTTCAAGGAACTGTTTTCTTAATATTGACTCCTGTCAGGAATTCATTCAAATAGAGTTTGTGCTTAGCATAAATGTATGGAGGAACAATCACTACAAGTAAAGCTATTTTTAAAGCCCTTTACTTTCCTAGAATTACAAACTTAATAATTGGAATCCAGACTATTATTAAATTATAAGGGTATTACCATCTGCCTGTGAGGCACCCCTCTCCAATTCTAGTTTGAACTTCTAGTCTGCTGTAAACTCTCATACAATTTGGATCTAAAATATTCCCCAAATTCAATGTGCTAAAATATTGGTTGCAAGCTGGTGACACTGTTGGTGGATGATGGAACCTCTGGGAAGTGGGGCCTAGTGGGAGCAAGTTAAGTCCCAAGTTAAGGGGTGTGACCTTGAAGGGGATATCAACCCTGCTTCTTCCTGTCTCTGTTTCCTGGCTGCCATTAGGTGAACAGACCTCCTCGGCCATCTGCTTCCAATGTGATATACTGTGCTACTTCAGGACTAAATCAATATAGAGCCAAGCAACCACAGAATGAAATTCTTAAAACCATGATCCAAAATAAACCTTTCCTCCTTAACAGTTGATTTATCTGAATATTTTATCACAGTAAGAGAAAACTGACTAACACATATACCACTAGAACTTATCAAAGAAAAAGTACAAGAGGGGATATATAATTTTGAACCTTCAACATTGTCAATACCTTTAAATAAGCAATATTGAAAATGTTTTCTGTTCTCTATAACTCAAGAAATCAATTTTAGGTAATACTGTCTTAAAATTTTTACAAAAAGGCACAAAGAGAAAGAATAAGAAGATTCTAAGGCACATTTTGGTAACAAAAATTGACCCAATTTACTTCCCTTAATAAAGCAAGTATATGTCTGGCTGAACCTAGTTTACTTGGATCCAGTTATACAACCTCTTACATTGCCTGGAGATTTCCACGTGTTGTAAATTGCTCAATTTCAACAGTAGTATACCAAAACAGCAGCAACAAATAACCACATCTTTCTTGCTAAATTTGTGAATTTTTTTTTTTACTATTTCTTTTGAAATTTACTATGAATTCCAAGGTTGTAAAAGAAGAATTTCTAACATTTTCCTAAGCAAGAAAAAAAAAAAAAACTTGTTAAATTCTAATTAAATAAAGGAAATATCTCAATACATTAAACTCATAGGTTCACCCTTCCTTCTGGAAATTGAGACCACTGGCTCCACTATTCCCAACTACTCTAACATTCCTATGCACAACATGAGCAAGCATAATTTGAGGAAATATGTGGCCACTTCACATAGTTTTCAAACATATATTTCTTTTGTGTATTGTTATTCATACCATTTAGCACAAATTCTGCTTAGCACAGAGAAGCTAATTTGGCTCAGATCCTGTATTCATGTTGCCAGTGCAAACCAATTTTTTCCATATAGCCCTCCAGGGTTTGATGAAAAATAAGATTCCTGAACCTGCCAAACCTGCCAAACAGGAATAATAGTTTCCAGAGGAAGCATCATGTTCCCTTGAAATAGAAGTGTTTTAGCTTGTATGAGCATATTTGACTCCTGAACAGAGTTAAGATCATGTGTCACTTCAGGAAGCTGTATGCTTCAGGTAAGGGATTCAAACAAAACACTTCCTGTATTAGTAACTAACTACCTAGGCAGATAATTCAATTCAAATGTATGAATGAAAGAAAGTAACTTTTTAATTATAGTGCGAAAACTGAAATGATGGATGAGTTTAAAATCTGAGTTAGTTTGTGCAATATTTTGGCCTGTAAATATTCTCAGCCTACAACCGGAAGATCTTTTCTGAAGAACTGATTTTTTTCTCTCTCCCTCTCTTTCTCTTCTCCCCTCTCACCTTCTCCTCTCAGGCTGACTAGTGGCTGACCTTACAGATTTCATTGGTATCATATTATCTATATCATCTTCTAATTGCTCACTTTCACAGTCTTGAGCTAATTTCAGTTCTGTCTACTGGTAGATTTCTTTTTGTACATTCTTTTTAGTCTTGAAGTACCATTAGTCTATAGTTTGGATCCCCATGATGACTACAAAAGGGAATCCTTGTTCAGTGGAAGTTGTATCTTGGCATAGGGGCCCCAAACAGGTAACAATTGCTTCTGGAGAACGGTGGCTGTTCTAATTCTACTCTGTCACTCCATTCTGAGCTCCTGCTCTAACCTGTCCGCTGCTTCTTCAGTAGAATGTTGTTTCATTCTTAGGATGTTTTCC